>CM057387.1:71631792-72256792 GCA_030015415.1 Cynopterus sphinx | reverse complement strand
GAGTCCCAGCTCCGGTGGTTACTAGTGTGTGACAGTGTACAAATTACTTAACCTTTCTGTCCTCTCCATTTTTTTATCCCTGTATTACCGATAAGGATTCTGAGGTTTGGAGCAGCTTAACAACTTGTCTAAATCACTTGGCAATTTAGTACTGGAGCTGGGAACTTCTTTGGAGCTTTCAGCTCCCCCACAAAGATAGGATTCTCTTCCATTAGTGCCAGCATTGTATGAGTGCAAGGAATGTTGCTTTGCTAGGTGTTGTTTGAAAATACAAGTCACATTTCTCATTAAGTAGGTTAAACACTTTTTTTTTCCCTGCTACTTGATTCTATTCAGTAAGCATTATTTAGAAGGCAGGCAGCAGAAAGGGAAGATGGAAGAGGGCTTTGGGTCACAAGCTTTCTATTTAAAGCCAGGCTCTGCCACCTACAGTTTTCTCTTTAGTAAAATGGAAATCCTGATTCATAAGCGATAAGTTTGTGGGGATGAGTCGCAATAATACATGTATACAGTAGGCATTCAACCAAATATAGCCTTTAAAATCTATACTATTTTTTGAGTGCTTGCTAGTTGCCGGGAACCTTGCTATAAACATAAAATACAGACACAGAAAATTCAGCCTTGCCATTGGGAGTTTAACCTCCAAGAACTTGTAGTAGTTTTTCATATAGTAAGGGCACTACGGCAGTCAGTCATATATGCTGCAATTATTTTCTCTCAGTGCACATTTAAAATTTTGTTTGCATTCTGAATTCTCTGAAATTTTTTACTTTTATTTTCATGTAGTAAATTTGACTTTTTATTTTATGCTTTATTTGTACCTTTAAACTCAGAAAGCCCTTCTACTTCTGGGGGCAGATCAATACTCTCCTATATGTCTTTCTAGTTATTTCACAGATTTCATTTCCCACAATAAAAATTTTAAGCTATCTGGAATTTATTTGGCTACATTGTCATAAGGTGCTGAATAGCTATCTTGTTAAGAGACACTTCTGATCATAATGGTTGATACTAGCTCATTTGGCTTGTATCTGCCCATTTCTGTCTCAGTAACTTACTGTCTAAGCTGCCTGCTGAACATGAGCTGCATTTTTAAAAAGACCAATGGGAAAGGACTATGTATCTATGGGTTTTATCCTAGTTGCTTCATTTTTAATGCAGAGCAATAATGTCAATTCTTTTGTTGCAAACATATAAATGTGGAAATTTTGACACAATGTTTTGTGTAAGAACTAAAGTTCATGGCTTCCCTAAGCTCAGAGAAGAATGTGAGAGAAGTGAAGTCATATCCTCACTCTATTAGCCAAAGCCATGCCCACACCTAAACCTCCCCAATCTGCCTTATCTTTTCCAGATGGACTATGGTAACATTTCTACAAGGAAGATAAAAATCTAGTAAGAAAATAATCACTGATCCCCACTCTGTTTCCTCAATCTATTTCTGCAATTCCTTAAAAGTGGTTCTAGGAGCTTGACTTTCTCCAGGAAAGGTATGGGAAGCAGTCTTCATGTTAGTCTGGCTAGAAGCTCATCTGTATTTTCCCCAGAGATAGGACTCTGGGAGATAGAAGATAAGAGATAAGGCTGGGCAGCCTCACTAGCCAGAAATGCCTATGGACATGATGATTTTCCCACATGGTGTCTTGCTGATTGTTTGAGGTCACAGTGCTGGTGTGGATCGCCCTAAGGCAGGGGTCCCCAAACCCTGGTCCATGGACTGGTATCAGGCCGTGGCCTGTTAAGAACCAGGCTGCACAGCAGGAGGTGAGTGGCGGGTGAGCAAGCGAAGCTTCATCTGTATTTTTAGTTGCTCCCCGGTGCTAGCATCACCACCTCAGCTCCATCTCACATCATCAGGCATTAGATTCTCATAGGAGCACTAGTCTTGGTGCCAAAAAGGTTGGGGACAGCTGCCCTAAGGCCATGGCTTGACCCTCCAAGTGAGCTGAAAGGGTGAACCTCCAGTGGCCTGTGCCAGGTTGCCCAGAGCCTGCAGACCTTCAAGAGTTGTCTCACGACTGATGCCCAGCCTGGCTCTTCTGACTTGCTTTGAGAAGTGAGGAAACCTTGATCAGACTTTCCACATTCCTGCCTCTGCATATGTTCCACACATTAAGGAAGCCTTTAAAGTTTACCACTTCTAATCCTAGCAGATGTGTTCCCTGGCAGCAGGTAGAGCTTGAAAGGAGGTTTGGTCTCTGAGGTTGGTCTCTGACACAAGCTGCTGACTTTCTCTGCAGGAGTCTGGAAGGAAATAGGCAGATCAGCTCCCATGCACTCAGGTACTTGTACAACTTCATGTTTTCTTTATTTGTGGGCTAGGGGTCATGCTACCCTCTCCATCCTGTCCCCTCATCTCAGTCTTCCTTGACCCAGGAATGTTTCTCTAAAATGACCATATTCACTACCATCCACCATATCAAGGCCATCGGGAGACAGAGGGAGATAAAACACAATCTTTCTTCAGAGTCCCTCAATCAGTTTACCTCCCGGCCTCCTAATCCCTAACCACCCCACATGCCCCCACACACTGTCCCAGTGTTAGGGAGACATAAAGACACAGAAGCTCCATGCACTTACTTGTAACACCCTCCTTTCCCAGGTAACCTCATTCAGTTCTGAACCTTGGTGACCCCACATCCAAATCTTGATGGAGGTCATGGGCAGGGGGTAGGGAGGATGAAATCTGCATGAAGTCTCTGTGCAATCTGTAAGCTTCAGATGACAGATGGCAGGCTGGCTTTTTTAGTGGTTACACAAGTTTTGCCACGGTTATAGACATAAATTGTGTCCAGCCAAGGTCAGAGTACTTCAGAATGTGTGTATGTGGAGGGTAGGTGAGGACGGATAATATGGAAGCAGAAAGTCTTGGATAAACTCCTTTTAAATATGTGGGAAGAAGAAACACTCATGTGATAAAAAATACACATTCAATCTATTCATCCTAATAAATATATTTCTCAATAACAAAATTTTGTAAAAGAGACCCTCTCCTCTAAGTGCATAGTCCAAAAGCATTAACTTCCAAGAAAATGACAAGGTGTTTAGTAGAAAAGTCTTTTGAGAAAGCAAATTATATGTACAGACAGATCAAACATCTGTGAGAGCTGTTATCTTCTTAGAGACAGTTTTCAGGTAAATTTCTCATTGTGCTCACTATTATGTTTAATCATAGGGTTATAGCATCACTTTTTTTTTAATGAATGATTGCAGCAGCTTGTAACTGCTTTCTCTGTTTATCTCACTCCACTCCAATCCATCCTTCGCAGTTTTGCCTTTTCTGATCATGTAGCTCCTAGGTCTAAAGCCATCCGACGGTATTCACAGGCCTTGCGGTCTTCTCTTGTCACTTTTCTAGCCTTCTATCATTTTCCCAAATACATAACCTATATCCTGAGCATGCTAAAACATGGTTGTCTTAACTGACTGGGTTGTCCCTTAGATATCCAAGACTTTGCCATACCATTGCCTTTTATCCAGAAAGCCCTACACATATCCCATACCTTGGCTATCTGGTCAAATACAATGTATTATTCAAGCCTCATTTCTAACACTCCTCAAAAGGCCTTAATATACTTTAGGCAGGCAGGAACACCCTATTTTTTCTCCAAAAGCAACCAAAAGCCAAGACTCAATTCACTGTCATAGATAACCCATGCCATATGGCATGAATGCATGGCACTAGATCTGAGAGTCATTATTAATTCTCTCGCCTTCTGTAGACCTAGCGTGGCAGGCTCACAAGTGAGGGTGTAAATTCACTTTGTCAGAGCAAACATTCCTCTTGGGGAACATCCGCTCAACCTCAAGGAGAGAGTAATGACCATAGCCCACAGGCAGCGGGGGATGAGTAATTTACTGCTGCTAGGCGATTAGTGTTGCAGAAAAAAAAATTGCTTTCATTTAAAAGTCTCTTTAAACCATATGTATCATGGCTTATGGGATAATTTATGTATCATTAGAAACTAAGAAACATACATCAAGCTAATAAATTGTCTCTCCCATTCACCACAACCAACAGCTCCCAAGGGTCTTTAAGAAGTCAGAGTTTTGCTGTCCTTGTTATACAAGGCGGTGAACAAATGTTCGTATGTAACTCACTTAGCTTCTCATTCACTCCTTGATTCTTGGGTAAAGACAGATGATAACAGAAACATTTGCTATTACTTTTACCCACTGGTTTGCAGCAGCATTTGCTACAACTGAACCTGTGGTAGAACAGACACGGATTGTATTGTTTTCCCCAACTTGAGTGGCCTACTTTGAGATTTGGTTTATCTTAAAGTCTTCTTGGCATTATGTTATTTTCTCCAACACACAGCATGTTTGTTTCTACTGGTCCCTATTCAAAGATATGCCCTGCATGCTAAAAACAGATGGCTGCAGAGAGCTTGGAAAGTTTCCAGCCTGTGGAGCAGGGCCCAAAGGACTCTGCCAAGCAAGGTTTGGGGTCATGCAGCACCTGGGCAAGCCTGCTTGAGCTTAGAAGACGAACTACCCTTAGCTGACTCTTTGTCAAGGGAAAAACATTAAACAGCCAGAAAATGAGGCTGTTCATCAATGGGGGAGGGCACGAGGGCAAAGGTGAGCGTCCCAAACTTTAACCTGCTTGTGTGTTGAGACATGGAGGCAACGTTGACCTATATCACCAACCACAGTTTAATCTCCCTCTTTCACCTCAAACTAATATAAAATAATATTGAATATCAACTGTAATTTAAAAAGGGAGGGGGAATCTCTATCCTTGTGAGATAAGCAGCAGCTTCATAGTATTTATTTGTGAGAACAGAGACTGTTAAAAAGCAATTCCTACTTAAGTTCACTCTTCCCTTTTATTACTTTTAAATTGTTTTCAATAAAAAGTACAATACTGACTTTCTAGCCTTTTTGTAAAAGGCCATGCTTTAATCACTGATTTATAGAGTCTTATCAGTATTTGCTTCGTAACTTGCGGAACCCCTTGTACAAAAACTATTAAACATCGCAAGACTGTGATGGCAGAGCATTAAATCAAGTGTGGGTCCTTTGGGAATGCACAGGTCACAAAGCCACAAAGCAGTCCCAACGTATTATCAATATCGAGAGCCCAGAATATCTCAAGTGGAAACAAAAGCAGAGGCCTTTAGCATGTGTCAGATGGTCAGTTTCCTATCCCTGTGCCTGTCCACTGTCCCTCCCATAAAGCCTGAGATCTCAATGCTGTGCTAAGGTTTCCTGTGTGAGGTCCTCAGTCACCCTGTCACACAAGAGCTCCTTCATACATGTTTTACAAGTAGTGTGAAATTCTAAATGTTTCATAGAGAAAGACTCAGCATCATTGGGATACTGTGGTTGTGATGTTCCAACTTCTAGTCAGGAGTAACAAAGTCAAATTTTCTCAAGTTACATGAAAAATAAAGGCAAAACCAATTAGTAGTAAAATGGGGTCTAGTCATCTGATGCTACTAGACTAAGTGGTGGCCACAGTGAATTGTTTAGACATCTGAAATCATATCTTTGAGTATCACAGCTCTTTATATTGGTGGAAGCAATCTGTGGCCAAGACAATAGCATCAGTTCATTGGACATAATTGTACAATGAGTCTAAGAACCCATGACCTTCAATGACAGTGCTAGGCTACCTTTACAGGAAGGCCCTCAGGCACTAGAGGATGACTGGCTATTTGCCCCTAGTTCAAAAGAGTGAGCTGCTGTGCTTTTCCTAAACCTGAGATTCTGAGCCTAGGTCTCCCTTGGGTCAGGCATCCCTCCTACTGTTGCTAAGATCTTGGTCCTCAGTGGGTTGGAGAGTGATGTCTGGAATCTCATGAAGAGCTTTGCCTGAATATTCCCTCTTATCGTCTTGTATTTGCTACCTCAGATTAGGAATGGGCAGACATGTATTTCACACATTCTGACAAATTTGGTTAAGGCAGTGAGCTCCCAGTAGAGGATGGATGGTCTTGCCCAGGGTGAAAGACTGAGGTTAGTGACAGCTTGTGCACCCTGGGAACCTTAACCCAGGACTGATGGCTTTGGCCCTTTTGGCTGTTTTTGTCTATACCACCCCTCCACAGTGAATGTTAGCTTCTGCCATCTAAGTTAATTATCGCTTCCAGGACAGGGCTAGATGTAGGACATTTGAACACTTAAAGTCCTAACTGGAACAAAGTCCACCAAAAGTGTGTGGTGAGCTCTCTACAAAACATAGACATTCCTGGCTGGCCCAGGTGAACAGACCTATATATTTGTAGACCATGTAAGTAAAGCTTTTTGAAGATCTAATATTCATTGAAAACTATGATTCATGCTCTGTTCTATGAATTTTACATTTTGACATTTAATCCTCACAATCCCCATTTCACAGATGAGGAAATCAAGGCCCAGAGTGATTGGTACAAGGAGATTCAGATAACAGAAGGAAGACAGGAGTTGCAAACTAAAATCTTAACAGTTTCACTATCCCCTCCCTGATCCCATGAAGCCTACATACTAACAAGGCAGAAAATCAGAAGGAAAGAACAGCTCAGGTTTCAATTTAATGCCAGGCTTTGCATGACTTATCTGACTTAAATGCCTATTGCATAGCTTGTTGAGATTTATCATCACCACTTCGAAGGAGGAAGTAACTTTCCCAGGTGCTGCAAAGCTACAGGGTAAGGTGAGATTTTTAACTTGAGTCCAACTAGATGGATCAAATGCCCAGGTTCTTTTCTACCACCCCAAGTCAATGATCTTAAGGATGTTACATCTGGCTTTACAGGTGTCACTGCCAGACAAGGAGGTACACACTTACAAGCTCTGGAGACCTCAGAATGAAACCAGTAGGCAGACGGAACGTGTCTCAACTTTCACAGTGAACTCTCCAAGCAGAGGTTTAGGGTAGGAGAGAAAATGGTTTGTTCCAGATGCATCTATTAGCAGAGTTGTAAGAACAACATTGTTCAATGAAATCTGAATAGATAATACAGTTGGTCAAGTGCTGACTATTTAAAATCATTAAAGAGAGAAAACAATGTTTCCACAGATAGAGGTAACCTTAAAAAAGGGTTTTTCTTCCTGAAAACGTTCTGTCCAGCTGGAGGGAAAAGAAATAAAAGGAAACATGAAAGCCAATAAAAGAAAAACATGAGCATGAAGACCTTCATTAATCTTCTATTCAAATGGCAGTCGCAGCTGCAGATTTCCCGAAAGGCTTTAATAGCGTTCTGGTCAGAGACAGATCAAGTATAAGGAATATGCTCAGAAGTGAATAAGTAACCTAATTGCATACCTGATTCTGGAGTCATGCAACTGACCCTAGAATCACCAGTTAAATGGTCATTAGCCTAAAAGTCAAATATAACTCTTAACATTTTTTTGTAAGAAAATAAATTTGTTAAAAAGATAATTTTAGCAAAATATTCTGTGTGTAGATAGGAATCATTCACTTATAAACTTTAATAGTATTAACAGAATGATTTTCCCAGACTAGGCTTGGTGTAGGGATGTGAAGAAAGCATAGGGACAAGGAGAAAGGAAGGGGCATGAGATGGGAGGAGCTTGAGGTGGGAGGAGGAGGCATGGAAAAAAAGGGGAGAGCCCTGGGACGAGGGTCCTGCTTAATTCAAATTCTCCTCTTTACCAATAAATTCAAAATAGTTGACCCCTTAGATAGCTCAAGTATGAAATAAATTTATGCATGAAGTAATATTTATCTTCGAAGTCATTATCATAAATATTTATTGAACAATTTCTATATACTAGCCCTTTAAGAAAGTGAGAAATCCCTTTGGGAGACTAGAGAGTTAATAGTAATGTGACACAAATTTTTCACTAGGTAGATGTTAACATACTACATTTTAAAAATAGTATTTGTTTCATATGTTATAATAAAAATAAATTTATTTAGGTAAAAAATATCATCTTTTCTTGGTTGACAAGGATAAATCACCATCATAGTGGAGTCTGTTAAAATGAGTCACCTCTGCTACACGCGTACAATCAACAATTAGCACAAGTAACAAAACAAGGTGTTTTCTATTTATCTCACTGACTATGCCAAGGGTCACCTCGCCTCATATTATGCTGAAGAAAACCACAGGAAAGAAGGCCAAGAAATATCCACTGTAAGAAGTCTTCTTGTTGATTTAAACGTCATCTTTAAATGGCCTCAGAGTTCTCTGGCTTGAGTCTCGAATTGGTATTGCAATCAACTTCATCTCTGTGCAGACTGTAAATTAACACATGCCTTCTAATCCAAGAATCACTTTTTAAACAAACCCTTATTTGATGATAAACACACATCTTGAAATGTGTGGCTTTGAACACCCATTGTTTTGCACACTCTGAAATGTGATTGTTTTCCATCCCGACATTGTCATATAAATTAAAAGGTTGACAGAGAATTAAGTTATCATTGCTCTATTGCACTAATGCCCAGTAGACTGTGGTCTATGTGTGATCAAGTTTATAAAAAGGAACTTTGGAACTTCAGTCAGCCAGCTGACAGTCAGTGCTCTTTCCCACTCCACATTAAACATCAGTGTTTTGGACATGCTGGTCCAAGCCATTTGGGGTTCCTCTACAGTGTTGCTGGATAAGGAGTCCTGATTCTTGATTGTCTTTAGCAGAGGACTTTAGTTAGTAAGTATCAAGTGGTCATCACTTCTTTTCCTGCAATAGAAAGGGGGAGGGGAAAAGAGAAAAGAACAATGACTCAAAAATCTTTGAGCAGGAAAAGGAATACTCTATATTCTAAGCATATGTGGGTTATCAACATGCTAAGCACAACATGTAAAAGAAGAAAAATTAAGAATAGCATTTTACGTTATTTTTGATTTGGGTACATGCTTTGGGCAACTTTGAGGAGCTGTCCACCTCTTGAGACCCTCCATCTGCCTTCATTGACAAAGCCTTCTCAGTGACTAGAGCAGATTTTTCCTCCTTAGCTGCAGTACAGAAGGGGAAAAATAAACTCTGTATCTGTTCAACCAAGTGTATCCCTCTGAAGCGCCATACTACACTAGAAGTGGAAGAGGTGTCAGAGGTCCTCTGTTCCACCCTGATGATGCTAGAGGAGCCAAAAAGTTTAGCAGAGGACCTGGGACACATTTCAGTTACTGGCAGGGTCCAGAATGAAAATTCATGTGTTCTGATGGCTCAGTCAACAATTCATGGTGCTGGTGTTTGCTGAACTGCTTGGTTGCAAAAGAGTGAGCCCGTCTGCATTCTGCAAATGGCAGAGCCGTGGGACTGGAGCTGTCTATCAAAGGCACTGGAGAGGGGCCGCAGACATCAGTATTTGCAATGCCCTTACTACTTCCCCAGGTTCCATCAGTGAGATCTTTCTCAATAATTATTCTTCATTCATAGTCCTCCTCAATTTTATTCTATTCTTTGGCCCCTTGCCTTTAAACACATCCAGATGTACTTAATGTTTGATGGCCTCAAAGCCATCAATCACTTGTTCTCAAGGCTTCGGTGCAATCCATTTTCTTCATTAGACCCAAACACCTTCACTTAGTCTCCGCAGGGGCCATCAAACTATCCCCTGGATCAAGGTTTCGATCTCCTTATTCAGCTAAAACTATCCCAGCTGATTTTACTCAGGACCACCTTTGGTAACAGCCATGTCTGTTTTTATTATTGACATTTTCTTTTTTCAAAACTTTCAACATCCTACTTTTTCTGTTGATTGCCTTTGGTGGACTTTCCTCTTCTGTTGAATTATTTTGTTAAAGGTGCACATGATCCTTCTTTGTACCAGGCATCCTCTCAGCAACCCTCAGCACATCTTGGGGCAAACTGTCTGCCGATATGGCTCCCTACCACTCAGACCCAATCTTATCAATTAATCTTTGAATCTACCCCTTAAATCTATTATTACATGTGCTTGCACAAGAAAATATTCAACAAGCTCTTAGGGCTTTTTGCAGTCCTAATCAAAGTACAAAACTCAAACAAGAAAAACCTATCAGTTACTTTGCAGAATTCACAACTATATTCTAAAATGGCGTTTTTCTTCACAGTTAACTACGTATTAGAAAAACAACTTTGAGAGACTTTCCTTGTACAAGGTGCCTCTTAGGAAGCAGATGCTTATTAAGAAAATTAATTTCCTTTTATCCCAGCTTTCATGGCAACAATTTAATGCCTTGAGAGGATAAAATGTGATTTTAAAAACTTAACTCTTCTCAGAAGACCTCATTTCATATTTACCAGACATTCTTTGGAAATGCTTCAATCATATCATTTCAAATCCCAAGGTGAGGTATGAATTGATTAACAGGAAATACATCCTGTGGTTTTAAGCAGCAATTAAGCTCCCCCATCTTCCTTCAGAAATCTGGTTTAAAGAATCCTTCGCAAAAACACGTGAGTAGGGAATACTGTGAGTTAACAACCCCCCCCCCACCTCCCACTAGAGATGAAGACAGACATGGGTACAATTAAAAAAAACCGTCCTCCTCTGATCCTCATTCTAGTCCCCAAACCACCATGCGAAACCTTCACCACTGAGGTCTGGACTGTTTTCTTAGGTGTCCTGATGGACAATGAGCAAAGCACAGTTGACCAATGAAGAGATACCGACATGCGTTTCCAACCGAGGACATGTACAGCCTCCTCTCTAGCAGGTTTCCTGTTCTGCTAAATAAGTGGTTATTGGTACCACAGACTATGAAAAAGGAAGATGCCTTTGCCATTCCGAGAGTTCTACCTGTAAAAATAAGAGTGTTGGCCTCTTCCTTTAGCCACTTAAAGAGGTCACCCCTTTTGATTTTTAGGGACATACTTCATCCTGCTCATAATGGTCTCATAATATGCCCAGGAGAGTTCAACCATGCCATGTTGCTCTCTACTGTTTTATAAGAATTCGTTTCTCAAGACAATTCCAGTGGGAGGACAGCAATGAAAGATGAATCTCTCCCACGATGAGCTAATTTCTGTGTATAGTGTTCGCCTTGGAAGGGCTGTTTGTTAAGACAGCAGGGCGGCTCGTCTCAAGAGCATGGAGGCCTGATTATGTACTATACTGACCTCCTCAGGCAGCAGACACAGGACAGGAAGTCTGAGGATGCTCTCTGATTCTCTTCTTTGCTGGTACATTCCTTCAGGAATTCTTGAAGATCCGTCTCAGGAAACCCATTCTGCTGGTATTTCTTTAAAAAGTACACAGTGTTGTTACCTTACTTACAGAGCATGAGAAATTGCTCCCTTTGTCAACAATCCAAACCCACCTTTGCTAAAATAAGACTCCTACATTGCTAGCTCTGATCCAAGAACCAATATTAACAATGATGAATCAGTCTGTCAGTCCCAGAAGACCAAACCAGGGCTACCATGGAACAAAGAACAATATAAGGGGAAACGCGCGAGAGAAAGCCAGGGGGAGGGGCATGCTTACAAAGGCAATAAAGGAACTAGTCAAAAGTCTGAAGTCTCAATGCTTATGTGAGACCGGACAAGACCTCTCCTTCCCCTCATTGCCAACATAAAGTCTTTCTGGTAAGTTATCTCCTCTACTTTGATAGAAGACCATTCCTTCGTGGGCCAGAGGATAGCGGGTTCTTCCAAGCGGACAAAGACCCTGAGATCCCCTTGCCTCATTCTTAGTGGGGTCATCCACCACGTCACCAACACTTGGCCCACTCACAAGGACACTCACATCAAAGACAGGAACCCACAGGGCAGAAGTATGCAGCATTTCTCTCCATCAGCTCAGCCTTGCTACTAAAGCCAACCATCCATTCCCACGTGAAAAATCATCTCCCCATGCACACATGCAGAGAGTGCTCAGGAGTATTTCCCAGGGGACTGGCTTCTTCTGAGTTAGTTTGAAAAGGGTTAAGAAGAGGACAATGGCCCAAGGCACTGACATTGCACCCCAGTCACTCACAAGGTGGCCCTGAAACAGGATTTCTGAGCACGACTTTCTGCTGTGGAGGGACCACCACCCGAGGCAACAGTTTCCTTCAAGCTACAAACCAGTTAAATTGACCTGGACTAAAAGGAAACAGAACCCACCCAGTGGCTTAGAAAATGATAGGAAGCTAAACAGCCACAAAAGCCTTAGCTTTCATAATTTAAAGGAAACTTGAGCTGCACAAATGGTTGTATCATCCAGTGTACAGGTGTGCCAATATCTGGACAGTTGTCAAGGTGGGGGTCACGCCTTCTCACTGAAACTCACTACTCAAAGCCTAAGTCCCAGGACAGGGGGGTATACTTGTCAGTGCTGGGACCAATAGCCCAACTACTTGATTTTCCAAACTCAGTCCATCCTTACCCATTGCCTTTCTTTTTCCCACCACACCTCCAAGCTAATCCACCTTGATCTGGGTGACAGGGACAATGTCCTAAATGCATATTTAAAATTAACCTGTAGCATCCAACAAGTTTCTTTTCTACAGAACCTCAAAATTTAAGTAAAATTTAGTATCTGAATTGAAAAAAAATCTAGTATTTTCCTATGTTCCAATTTATATAGAGTTTTCAGGGGTTTTTTTGGGGGGAGGGGCAGAAAATATTGATAATTACTTACCTTAATGGTTTCGTAAGAATCTGTAATAAGTGCAATGAAAAGGCTGAGAATCATATATGTAAAAAGACTGATGAAGGAATATAAATACAGGCAACTGAACAGCCACACCAAGACGCTCTTCTGCTGGATTTGAGCAAAGGTTGCAAACATATCATCACCGTTGACGAGAGAAAACAAACACTCGGAAACTGTATTCAGAGCTACAAACTGGAAGGGAGAAAGCAAAATTAGTTTTTGAGACATATTATCCAGAAAAGCAGAGAAGTATTTAGTTAGCTTTTTCTGTTAAAGCTGTGGTCGTAATTATTATGAGCAGCATTCATTTCAGGATGGCTAGAATACAAGTAGGAAAACATTATTCAAAGCTCCCTCCACACTCCCAAAGGCAATCTCTTGACATTTCCCTCAGTTTTTTATATATTTGTAGTTATAGCATCTAACAATTTTGGAAGCTGATTTTTTTCCTCCCTAACATTGTCTTACGTTATTCACATTTAGAGAGCCTTTGTTAAATCTAATAGACCATTCCTTGGAAATGTCAATTTTAACTATTTCTCTGTCATTGGACATCCCAATACTGTTTGCTTTAATAAAGAACTGCATAAGGAACATTTCTAAGCACAACATTTTTTCCTGTCATTGGGTCTGAGCGATGAACATTTTTGAGGCTACAACCTGCCAAACCGCTTTCTGATAGGACTGTAGCAATTGGGTTCCACAACCAGCAAAGGTGGAGGTTCCTGAGAAGTAGTATAGGCTCCAGAAAATATTGCTAAATGAGTGATTTCCCTGTAGCCTTCCCAACCACATGTCCTAGTGATTTTAGCATGTTAAAAACTAAAGATGGTCAGAAATGGGAGAGTGGGAAAGTTCACCAGTGAGAAGAGAAAGGGAAGGATTTGCTTAGTGAATACGGGGAAAATACGGTGCTGAGCCTAAGGAGAGGCTGGAGAGGCGTGTCTGTGCCTCGTTTGGTCTTCCACAGACTTCAAACTGATAGAGGCCATAACTGTGTGCCAGTAAAAAATGTCAGCCGGAAGAGTGACATGTTCTGATTGGTTTCTAAAGGATAGCCACGGCATGCGGAAGATCTCCTACACTGGGCAAAGCCGAGAGGCAGGGCTGCCTGGAGAGGGGACTGACTGCAGGAGTACAGGTGTGCAAGGAGTCCAAAGAGGAAACTGAAGAGGAAATAAGTCTGGGAGGGGATGGAGGGAAGGGACTACTGATGAACTCAGTGTTAGACAAGGTGGGTTTGATGTGTCAGGTAGAAATGTCGACGTCACACAGAATACCGCTGGAAGCCCGCAGCAGCCATCCTGCTTCCGTGGTTGACATACTCCTGCCACGTTGACTGAAAACAAACAGTGGGCGCTTAACAAACTAACATCTCTAAGGCATGAGGGTCAACATTAGATTAATGTAAAAAGCTTCTACATGAGGAAAAATAATGACCTAATAGGCAAAAGATAATATGGTTTTCAGAAACACAGAAACAAGTTACTATAGAGTTTTGAACCAAATGCTGTTCTTAGCACTAGGGGCCATATGTCCATTAAGTCAGTGTGGCTTTGGGGCAGCCAAGTCCCTGATGAATGTCTATGGAGAGCTCTATTTGGAAGCTGTGGTACTGCTTCGCATGCAACAAAATAAAACCTTCTACCACCTTAACCCAGAAAATGGGCTTTCCTTCCGAATTTCCCTATTTCTGTCAGTGACTTACTTCAGTCTCCTACCAAAGAAACATTTACTCTAAAATAATCAAGTACTTAAAACTATGTGTTGAATTAATCTCTCCCTCTCTTCAGTCTTCTAAGGTCTGTCTGCTCCTATGATGCTTCTCTGATCCAGTCTTTCTGTTCCACACTGATGTCAACAACACTTATTTCTGGATTATTCTAGAAACCTCCAAAAAAGTCTTCACTCCAACCTCTTCACCCTCCAGTCCAAGCTGCAGCAAAACTTAAACTTCAGAGAAGATAGCTTTCTGGTCATATCTCCTGCTTAAGAATATGGAAAGTCTAAATGCAAAGTAAAAATCCACACCCAGATGACTGGGATTAATTCCTCCTTTACGCAGCCTCCTTCCATCTCCTCATTGTCAGCATTACCCTGTGCTTTTCTCCTCCCGCAATATCAGACCTATTTTTCCATCTTTTTCTCGTGGGGTTTATTTTCTTTATCTCATACCTTCTTCTTCCGTGTCTAAGCCAACATTGAAAGGCTATTTCAAAGTCTACCTCAAGACAGCCTGCCTTGGCACCTCTTGTCCCCATCCTGTACTGGTAAGAACCACGTTATGAACTACTGGTTGGTCTTCTACTTGGTTTTGAGCACACGTCTCCATTCCCCAACTAGACAGGAAACACCATGTCTGACCCTCTCTGCTCAACGACTAGATACGCAGGGTAAAGTCTGAACCAGGGCAGAGGACACAAATGTACCCCAAACAGGGACCTTGCCCACACCTTTGCTGCATCAGTGACAGCTCTGAAGAACTCAAGCTGCTCTTCATAGAGACCTGGAGGGGACATCCAGTTGAGCAAATCACAACAACTTGAAGATTATTTAACAGTAAGACAGGCAGTTCTCAGCATAAGTATTTTCCATCCTCACCTCTAGCCTTCAAATAATGAAGTTAAAGCTGGTTTCTGTGGACATCAATTACAACTCTAACAGCGCTATCAATAATTCATATTTCTCACAGTTTCTTTTGGAATCTGGCCAATTCCTCTCTTTAATTTCAAGAACAATCTGTGCTTCAGGTTTCTGAACTGCAAACAGCCAGTTTGTCAGTACATACCTAATTCATTCCTTAGTTTTCTGTGCAGTGACTTAGTATTGGCCTAGACATAATACCCATCTCAACAGTAATGCTATTCACAACCATTCTACCATCCTCTCCTCTATGCAGGTGAGATTAATTTTCATCTCAAAAGTTAAAACAGAGACTAACAAGGTAAATGATGGGTACATACCCTGTCATTTTGTTTTACAAGAAGTAGCTATGAATCAGAGTCAGTTCCAGTGGCCAAAATCCACAGTAGAAGTAAACATGAATAACACCCAAGGTAACAACGTAAGGCCCTAAGGTCCAGAAGGGCTGTGTTTATATGGAGTTGCTTTGGTTCTTAGAACCTTTTAAGCCCCTGGAAGCAGGCACTGCCATCTGCTTTTTGTTCATTCAACCCTACTGTGTTCTGTGCACCACACTGGACACAGAGACTGCAAAGAGCAGTAAGACATAGTCTACACCCTCTGAAAACTCAGTCTAAAAACCTGACAATGCTTGGTGCACAGTAAGCATTATTTCCATACAAAGTCCCCATAGGTTATATAGGACCACAGTGAGAACTGAAGTGTTTGTTACAAAAGTGAGTGGTAATTTTGCGATTGAGCCATAAAGAACTTTCATTTGAATGCAAACACAACCTGCAATGTTTATGTCAGAGAATGATGTAACCATTTGCTTCAAGGGCTGGTGCTAAGAACTTCATGCAACATTCAGGTAAAATGTATTACCTGGCTAACAGTTCTTTTGAATAAGAGATGTGCTTGGCTAAAACTAGAGGCCTTGAAAGCATGAAAATATAATGCAGGTTCTGCCAAACTTTTATCCATGACATCAGCGAAGTCCAAGGCTTTTTCAATGTCTTGGTCTTCTCATTTGTAAAATGGGGAAAATGCAAGACTACGATTTATTCCTCACAGCAAAAATGTCCTCTGGAAATGTAAAAGCCATACCAACGTTCTTCCAAACCTCATCTTGAATTATTAAACATCAACAGTCTTTAGCCCTCTGTGCCCAGACATTTTGGAAAGGTGTTGTGCCAAAGTCCATTAGTGCTGAAATCAGCACTGGCAGGACACTTCTTGTATCTTTACTCTCTCTCAGCTGAACCATTGAAATCCAATGACTACCAGGAAAATAGGAAGCTAAAAGTGGGACTCTTACTGCCAGTCAGATAGCAGAGTAAAACTAGTTTTCCTGATACCTCCTCTTTAGAGTGGTTTGTTTATTTAAAGAAAGAGTTAGCTTCTACACCCAAGAGTGACCCTAGATCCTAGAAAATGCTTTCTGTGCTGTCAAGATTTTGAACGCTTCAGGTAATATTGAAAGTCTTCTGATTCAACAGATATCCACTGGCAGAACCTGAAATTTTTGACAGTTTGGATTAATTTGGGGGAGGGTGCAGAGGGACAGGAAACAGTTCTAACTTCAGATTCGAAGAAGAAGCAATACGGAAAAGAAAAGCACAGAAGTCCCGAACCAGACCAAAGGTTTTCTCCCTCCACCGACTAGTGCATTCATTGAATTAGTTCACCTATGCATTTCCCCAGTTTGTCAGCCTGGCTACAGATGGGATACAGATCCATAAACAGACCTGCTAGAATGCTCTGGAGACAGCCCTTATCTCTCTACTACTCTGGGGGATAAATGGAAGGTTGATGTTAAGTCAGAGGCACAAGGCGAGAGGTACATCATCCATTTAGAGCAGCCACTAGCCACATGTGACTGTTGAGTACTTGACGTATATGTAGCTAGTCCAAACTGAGAGGTGCTGTCAGTATAAAGCATACACCAGATTTCAAAATGTAGTACCAAAAAAATAAAAATAAAAACATGCTGAAGTAATATTTTAGATATGTTGGGTTAAATAAATATATAACTAAAATCCATTTCACCTGTTTTTTTATTATTATTATTTAATATGGCTACTAGAAAATTTTAAAATACACATGTGGCTCTCATTTGTAGATCTTGCTATATTTGTATTGGACAGTCCTGGTCCAGAGCATCCCAACCTCACCTGAATCCTTTAAAAGGTTAGAACTGAACGTAAGAAAATGAAGTCAGATTCACAAAGCAAATAACATCATTTTCCACAAGGTAACTCTGATATACAGACTGAGAGAAATAAGACTGATGACAAGGTTTTCCTGTCATAGTTGATCTCTTCTCGGGTCAAACTAAATGCTCTTTTGTAATGGCCTGTTTTAGATAATACCAAGAAAAGCCCGACAGAGTATTAGTCAAAGCACATGTATTGACTGGGGTCAGGAGGACCTGGGGGTGAATCCTATCTTTGCCATTTACTAGCTGTGCAGCCTCAGGAAAATTATCTAGAACATTAAGATCTCTTTTTTTCTGTGAAAAGATGGTATTTCCTCACAGAGCTACTGGGAAGGTTAACGTAGCAAGAGAGTTACAGAACTTGGACACCTCATCTATCGAGCATATAGCAGTCAAGAATGGTAGCTATATTAGTTAAATTCAAGCAACATTGTCTGAGCACCTTCCAGAATAACGATGGCATAAGGAAGACGAAGGGCAAAGGAGATAGCACCTCTAGTCCTGCGGTCTTAGAGCCAATGAATGAAAGCCGAAATCCTGACTCAGTATGTACTGTACACGGTACAACACTGTCCTCTAGTGACGAAAATTTGGAGAAGCATTCAGAGCATGAGGCAAGTAAAAGAGAAAAATGTAAATTTTCCTGGGCACAGACAGTAAGTTCTACAGATCAGAGAGATTAAATCAAAGAACAATTTTTACTCATGAGTCAGCTTTAAAGCAATGGCATGGAATTGGAAGAGCAATAAGATGATCAAGATTTACTATTAAATTCAGTTTGTCACTTTGTTAATTATACAGTTTCTCAGACAGAAAAATAATAGTTCTCTTTGGACATACTAAACGTAACACTTAAAGAGGAGAGCATTGTGGGTGTATGCCAAAATACTAGGATCTATTTCAGTGAGACAACATAGAAAGTTTGAGCTTTGTGGATTGCTCACTTTTTGTGAACAGTTTATAAATCAGATTTGATCACACGTTTTGTTTAATGCAACTATCAAGGTCAAAACTTAAGGCTGAGCTGTTATATAAGTTTCAATGTAATCCCCTGCATTTTTGCCTCTTTTCTTGCAAAGCACCTAAGCCAAGAAAACAGTACCTTGGGCTGTTGTGGAGATTAAGCAAGAGAGAAGACAGAAACGGTTAGCACAGTGCCTAACACTCAAAGCATACGGTGTTGGCCACTGTTATTTCTACTTTTGTTGTTTCTATTGCCCCATTTCCTAGAGGCCCTAGGGAGAATAAACTACAAGGTACAATAACTCCTTTTACTTTTTTGGTTTGAAAACAAGGCCTATCTAATTTTATTTCTGAAGTTTCTAGCAATCAAAGTTATCATTTCAAAACAAGAACACCTGAACATAACTTTGATGTCTCTGAGATTATGATGCTGACTGAAGCCCAGTAATAATTTAGAATTCAGATACTGATCTTCAATAAGGCACAAAGGTGATGCTGTCATCAAAATCACCTGCAGAGACAAGATGTGTTATTGTTTTAATCATAAACCTAATATGGACCATCCTGGGTTCTCTTGTCCACCTTTACTCTCCTCAGTTAATTTAAATTAAAGCCCTAATACTTTAAGTTAGAAAGATTTTATAATAATTTTCCTCATTTAATTTTCACTTTTATTATAGTGATTTTATGTTCAAATATTTGTTATTTGATGATCAACTGGGTTAATAATGTGACCCCATGAGCCAGTCCTAGACAACTGTGAAAGGTACTCTCTAGTCTCTTACAGTAGTTTCAATATCCTGAAAATGAAAAGAAAACTGATGCAAAGATATGTATGGGCTTACTGACAGCAAGGAAAGATGCTTAGTACTGGAAACCCACTTTTAACAGTCTCGAGTGCCTAACTTGCAGAAGGAAGAGTCAGAGCTACGGACCTTGTTATGATATGGGCCTAAGACGATCCAACCACAGAAGGTATAACCTAGGTAGATCATTCCAGCACAGGCACAGAAGCGAAGAACTTTTGGCAGTGAGGCTTGCATTGTTAAAATGAGCACCTGAAAAAAAGATAACAGAAAGAAGAGAATTAAAAAGGAGCTTACTAGAAGCCAAAGAAGAAATGAATGTCAATCTCAGTGGCACCACCCAATGCCACATCCTTACATTATATTTTTGGAAGTAACCCAGGTATCTGATGACTCCAACCCAGACGAGGAGAGTAGATGTTCCAAGCAAAATGCTGCACAGATCGTAATTTGTGAGATTCTAAGAAATGAGAAAACAGACATATGATGCAAATATTCTCTTCCATTCAGCTTATTAGCCTCACTTAAGTTGGTTGGGAAAAGATGGAATGCCTGCCTCTCTATAGGTGACACTAAGAATTTTTAAACTGTAGAAGAAAATAGTAGAAAGCACAGTTCTAAATGGGTCCCTCATTTCCTTTTGGTATTTCAACTAGTTGAACTGATTTTTTGTTTAAATAATATCCTGAAATAGAAAATGCATTTACCAATGACCTAGGTACTAAAGATCAGAAACAAATGGTGTTTGTTAAATATGAAACAACACCATTCGGCTACTTTGGAAAGAAAGCTCAAACATGATTTGCTAACACAGTTCCTCCTCTCAAGGGTTTCTATGTCTAATGGAGGAGACAAACATGATTCTGATATAACATGCTAAGTACAATGAGACACTATGCCCAGCTGATCACAAAGGCCTTCCCACATGGGTGTGACCCCAGAGCAGAGCTGGGCCTGGAGGACAGTTGGGCAAGAGCTCTGCAGGCAAAGGCGGAACAAAGGCCCAATCCTGAGAGCTGGCAAGAGGCCACAGAAGGGAGGTATCATGTATCAATGAGAGCTACTCTTGGAGGGGAAGGCAGAGCTAAATGACGAGGACCCCAAAGGCCACTTCACCCAATAGGGGTCCTGTCATGCAGAAAGGATTATACAGCAAGTCAGATACTTCCAGAAACATTCCCCTGACATCTGTATGAATGGTGGATAAAGCTGAGGGGTAGAAGGCTGAGTGCAGGACAAGCAGTGAGGAAGCTGTTGCAGCCATATAGGCCAGAAAGGAAGTCAGCCTGGAGGAAGCCTGAGGGAGGCGGGACAGACACGAGGTAGGCGCTTTAGTGTCTAGAGGTAAAGTTGGTACGATTTCCTGGCTAACAGCATCACATGGAGGGGAGGAAAACTGGGTGAAGGAATCAAGACTTTGTCATGCGATTACATCAACTAAGTTATACATACTGACAGGCACCTAGGAGACACTAAATATTGCTGCCCTCACCCCCTTCATCAGAGCATCCACTGGTCATGGATGGTCACCCCTGGCTCTTGACATGCTTGGTTCATGGGTCAGTTGCTCCTTTTGCAACTTAAAAAAAAAAAACCCACTGAAACAACCAATCTTCTCAAACTTCAGTTCCTATTCTGAAAATGCAACCAAGTTTCCTGGTGATATTCACATGATTATCATCTTCCAAGAATATCAGCTTCCTTATTTTTCCTTCATGAGGAATCAAGTCAGAGGAAGCTTCAATTTTATGGGTGTAAAGAAAGGGGAAACATGAAAATCAAAGCAGTGTCCACAGGATTTTATATCTTAAAGTATGTAGGATTATCTAGAAGGACAGAAAGAACAGCAGATTTAAAATAGGTTGCCCCTCACCTTTACTTTAATTTCCATTTTTAATATGGATCCAATTATTGTCATTAGGTCGCTGATAATCACCAGGACATACCATCCGTTGATGAACTCCCATTGGTCGGCATTACACACATGTCGCTTGTACTTCTCCAGGAAAAAATTTAGAAATCTCTGCAGCAAACATTTTAAAAGGCATTTCTTACAAACCACATTGCCCTCTTGAAGGAGAAGACAAAGGCAAAAAGTGCTCTCACCTGTAAAATGATATGGCATTACCTTCTCCGATTAGATATACCCACTTCAAGGCTGGAGATTATGGCCCTCACTTTTCCCCCTAATTTATCCCAGCTAGAAGTGAGCATCCAAGTGCCTGCCAAATGAACTCAAACATTAAATGCGTATGCTCTACCTCCAAAAGACTCTTGTCATAAGATCTAATACATAGTACATTCCAACTACTTTATGTATCATCAGCTCACTCAACCAGATGACACCCTATGAACCAGGCACTATCAGCCCTATCTTCCAGAGAAGGAAACTGAGGCATGGAGAAGCTAGGCCAGGATTTGAGTGCCGGTATACCAGCTCCAAAGTGTGCTCCCAATGCCCCTACCCTCTTGGCAGATTCAGGACCCTGACCTTGGATCAGAGTAATAAGTGATTTGGGGGGCAGGTTGGTAAGAGAAATGGATATTTACAAAATAAGTTGACAAATGTCAAGAATTAGAAAAGTAGAATGTAGACTATTTCCTTGTCCCACAAACGGTATTCTGATGACTTTGAGCACCTGACCCCAGCCTGCATTTATACACATGCCACAAACCAGAGAGGCTTGCGGGGAGCTGGAATATATATTCACCAGGGTTCGGAGAGTAAAAAAGGTAAAAAGAAACTCAGAGGAGAATTTTAAAGTATTCTGTGCTTCATTATAACTCATTTACCATGCCTCCCCGTTGAAATGAACTCTGATTTGAAGACAAAGGATAAACTCCACACAATTTAAGATTACTCCTGAATTTAAAAGAGTTTCATTTATTCTGGAAACATTCAAAAGCTTGAGAGTTCACCATTGTCTACCTGTGCTTATTAGTTCAGTTTTAAAGCAGGATAATTATCTGATCTCACCTGATATGCCAGGGGCTTTTTCTCATCCTACACACCTCAGGCTGATTAATGCCTTGTATGGGGGCAATCACTCAAAAGACTCTAATTTAGTAGAGGGCTCCAGAAAGGGCAGGAAGACCCAACATCAGCATCCACTGCTTGGACAAATTGAGGGCAGAGGTCAAGAGGGGAGGGAGAAAATTCAAACACATACTTACCTTTCGTAAACGTAGAGCAAGAACGATGGATCTTGTGCACAGAATAAGAGACGCCAAGCAAATCACAATGACAAATGCATCAAACACCAGGACATACTGAGTATTTTTCTGGACTGAGGAACAAAAGCAGAATTCAAATGTTGAACACTTCTTATCTGGAAATAATTTCCAGACAACATGGCAGTCAAAAAAGGTCAAAGGATAAATTCTTAAACATCAGAAAAAAATTGTAATGCATTCATTCAGAAGTCCACAAATAAGGTAAACCACACTGATATTAAGAGTTACACATTTAAAAACATATAAACTGCTAGATGTACTAAAATGCATTTGTAAATATTTACTACAGAATAGAATTTGACAGAAGGTGGTCCACTGGGCTCCATTCAAAAAAGCAAAGCTACCGATATACTCTGAGTTCTTTCACATAAAAGCACAAACATCAATTTCTCTATTAATGAAGGAACAATTTAAAATACCAACAACTTAGAATCCCTGTTTCTGCTTCTCAATCTTACTGTGCACTTTCGCAGCAAAGAATGCCAATTCAATAAACATTTTCTACACATGGAGAGAGTAGCTTCTTGGAACAGAAGTAAGAGGAGAGTAATAATCAGATTTTTGTCTTGGAACACAGTAGCATGGGGAATGAAGTAGAGGAAAATAAAACTGTAAACTTGGTTTCAATCAGACTTCATGGTATTGTCCCAAATCCCAACCATGCTCTCCCCTGCTTAGTCCCCTGCCCACCCCTGCATCTCACCACCTGCCGATCACTTGCTCTCCCCTCACCTTCCTTACCCTGAGAGCACACTGGTCTTCCTCCTTCCTTCCTTCTACCAAGTTCTCTCTCTTGCCTCAGGGACTTTGCACATGCTTATCCCTGTGCCTGGAACAGTACCCTCCTCATTATGCATGTTTACTTTTTTCAGGTGTGGCTTTCAGACTGAGTATCTTCCTCTCTGAACAGAATTCTCTAAATTCCCATCTTTATTATCCCCTCCCCAATACTCTTTCATAGCACTCTCCTTTGCTTGATAATCTCTGTACTTGTAATTACGTCTTCAAAGAGCACAGCAAGGAGCACAGGAACAGGAAAGCACAGGAACAGCCTCGTGAGCCTGAAAACCTGGGCCTGAATCTCAGCTCTGCACTCAGAAGCTGAGCAGCCTTGGGGAAGGTGCCTCAACTTCCTCATCTGAAAAATGGGTAGAATAAAATTATCTATATCATAGGGCTGTTTGCTGTGAGGATTAAACAAGTTCATATATGAAAGCACTTAGAACAGCTCCAGGTAAATAATAATAGCAAACTCTTACAGTGGTTACTATGGTATCATTTGATGTCCATCTTCCCCACTAATGGTTGACTCTGGGAGGCAGGGACCATATGCATTTTGTCAATACTACGGTACCTGTACTTAGCATAATGCTTCAGTATGCTTACAAATAAATGCAAAGACTCTAGCAGAACATGAAAAGACTATTGAATAAACTTAGAACTTGTGAAGGTCTAAGCTAAGTTAGAGGCAAAGAGGCACAGATGAAGAAGGTACAAAGTGGTGAGAGATGGAGAGTCAACCTGGTCTCCAATGGGACCTAAGGAATAAGGAAGAGGGCGGACCAGGAATGACTCCTGTTTTCTGTCTTGGATAAACTGAGCTCCGACTGGATGTTCGTGACAAGAAAGGATGACTCGGTGGCAGCTAAAGCCATGGGTGTGGACAGAGCCACTCAGAGAAATGGGGATGGGAGGGGTGGTCAGTAATATTTGAGAATTAGAATAGGAAATGAACTCAGGAAAGAGATGGAGAAAGGCCAAAGAGGAAAAAGGACTGGAGACAGGCAACTTCAGGGGAGTCTAAAGTCACAGTGCTGCTCCCCAGTGACACCTCTGCAGAGAAGGCGTTTATGAGAAAGACTGGAGTGTTCACAGTTTTACTACTAACAAGGGCGTGAGCGACGATGGCATAAGTGTCTGAGGGCAAAGCTGCTCAACCTGTGTGCTATGACCACAGCCAGCTGGTCAACATAATTTGCTGAACAAATTATTTAGCATTACTAAGCTTCAGGCGCCTCACTACAAAATGGGGGGAACAACTGCACCTGCTTCACAGGCTATCAGGAAGCCAGGTGAAACCGTCCCATCCATGCAGAGTGCTTATCAGAACTGTGCCTAGCACCTAGCACTTACATCTACCTTCAGCCATTTTACACTTCAGACATTAAGGTTACATCAAGACAGCATCTAAGGCAGTGGTCCCCAACATTTTTGGCACCAGGGACCAGTGCTCCTATGAGAATCTAATGCCTGATGATCTGAGGTGGAGCTGGGGAGTGGCTGCAGATACAAATGACACTTTGCTTGCTCACCTCCTGCTGTGCAGCCTAGTTCCTAACAGGCCAAGGACTGGTACTGGTCCATGGCCCAGGGGTTGGGGACCCCTGATCTAATGGGTAAGTGAGAAAGTAACATAACAAGACCAGAACCCAAGTCCACTTTTGGGGGGGAGAGGGATACCTGTGGATTGGGATAGAAGGAATAGGGGCAGTTCTTGAGAAAATGGGATTGAAAATCTTATAAAATGCCAGTCCTTCCGGAGGCCCTGAGAAGGCCTACATGCACCACCACTGCCCACCTGTGTGACTCTAACCTGCACATCCCACACTTACTAAACTCTCTTTCCTTGTGACACTCACATCACCCATCAGTGGGGGTCTTGCTCACCAATACCTTCTCCAGCCCCTCGTGCTCAAATTCCTACTTTCATGAAATCAAGTTAAAAGTAAAAGTTAGGGGCACCCTTGGGAATGAGTATCAGAAGTCATAAAAAGCAATAGGTGGTCTGTATGAGAAATGGACATTCTCTCATATTTCGCCTTGAGATAACAGGTAATGATGAGAGGGAGACAGAAGCCTTGGGGTAAATAAATAAACGTGAACGAACCTCAGAGCGTTTTAGAAATAGCGCCAGGATCCCACCAGATGTCACCCTTGCCTTTGTCCCGCTCTCCATCTCTCCACTTCCCTAAGTCAGGGCAATCAACCCATCAGACCACGTCAGACATGCTGGTAGGGAGGGAACCTCCATTTCCGAAGCTGGTTTCCAAACTTCAACTTTTTAGGACTTTCAAGTGTTATCATTTTGTTGTAAATTCCTGTTTTCCTAGCGACAGAATCTGGTTTCGTAAGACGGCAGGTCTGGGAGCCTGTATAAACATGAGCGTTTCTCCTCACTGGCTACAGGAGGGCGCCAGAGCTCCTTTCTTCTGAGTGTAGACAGGCAAGGAAACCCCGGCCCCTTGTTCTAAGGAGCCCTGTGGGGAGCCAGGAAACTGTGCTCTGCAAACACAGTTGACTAACTCATTTGGTCACAATGACTACTCCAAACCACATTTCATATGTAACAAAGTGAGCTTTTTTCACATAAAATGGCTACAACCTATACTTGGACTTGGGCAATAAAGCATCTGATCTGTGCATTTCCATGGGATACTGCGTGTCTGCGGAGGCACAGTAATTACTTTTAACAGAAACTAAAACTGTATATTCTGATCAGAGGCTTAAGTCAGTTACTAGAACTTCGAAACCGAAACTTCATCAAGACACGTAAAACTGGAAAGCAGCAGGCCACACCTTGAATCTGGATTTAAACTAACCTAAATATTTAGGACCCACCTAAATATTTTGCATTTTCATTTGTTCTAATAATCTGGTCAAAGGCAAATTCAGTAAAACAAAACATATATTTAAAAATATTGACCATTCATCATTAACATCATCCCGAACTCTTAGGAAAAAACAAGTTCTTTGTAGCCAAATTTAAACTATGGGTCAAGAGGCGTTTTCTGAGTCATGACTGAGTAAACGACCCAGTGTTTGCATAGGCTGCTCTCTGGGCTCTGAAGCTTCCACCTCTCTTCATTGTAAAAGGCTCAGATAAAAGCATGTCTTCTCGGAGAACCATCACTACATTTTATTTCTCACTCTGCCCCAGTAAAATTAACCTTTGTTTTCTTCACCCTATTTTTTGTGCCACCACCACTTATTCCTATCCATGACTAATAGAGATTTTATAAGCATGTCTGTCTCCCTCACTCAGGAGTTTACTTTCTTTTCCAGAGTGCCTAGCAATTACTATGTTCCAACTCTTGTTTTCAATGTGTTGCTTTACATCCTAACTTATTTAATATTCAACATCCTGAAGGTAAGTACTTTCTTGCCCTCATTTTGCAGAGAAAAATACTGAGCCAGAGAGAGGTTAAGTAATTCATTAGAGATTACAGGCATAGTACACGGAACCAAGCCCTCAGGCCCCAGGCAGTGTGGCTGAAAAGGCTGGCCCCTAATCACTGGGCCATGCTGCCTCTCCTAAGAGGTCTACAATCAATATTCGTTGAACTGAATAAAAATGAAAAGTTTTGAGAAATGCTTTACAGAATATAATGCTCAAGATGTGGTTCTCCAGAGTCCTTTCTTCCTATCAGCATCCAAATAAACCATTTAAACACCTCGAATCCAAAAATAAAATGCTAAAAATCATTCGTAATCCACAATGGGCAAGCATGTAACATACTTACCAGATCCAGATATGTTCAAGTCTTTACATTCTTCAATGTTAGCATTGCTGTCAAAATAGATTTTGATTTTGCCGCTGTGAGCTTTATTGTCAAACGTAATCTGGAGACACAAATGTATGGAGAGCAGAAAGTATGACCTGTTAGATAGACTTTGCTGAAAATATTAATGGCATCCAAACAGAGTGTTGATCCAAAAATTATACTGATAAAAATGTTCTCATTACATGACTCCACAGCTTTCCATTATTAATGAAAATATATGGTCCAAAGGGTGAATATATGAAGTTCTACTCAATCTACCTGCAGGTTCACACAAATGCTAAAGCAAAACAACCAACCAGTCCCAAGACCAGAAATGAGATTCACCAGTCTGTGACAAGAGAGCACAATGACCTCATGTATTACAGTGGATGGAATTTAAAAGCATTTGCTTCAACTTAATCCTGTGGATATGAAATTTAGGTTTTTACTAGCCTGGGGATTATTTTTCTGTTTGACTCAAGTGCTACACATAATGTTTTCAGAAGTGACAAAGCTTGCTCCAAGGCTGCAGGCTGAATTTAAGATATTCAACAACCCTCAATCTTCCATATTATGTTTCAATCACTTAAAATTTGTAAGTGAAATATGCCGAGTATTTTAAGGCTTTTGAGAAGTATTTTAGGGGGTTTCCTGAGGGGAAATGAGATCTCCAGTGCCAGAGTTAGTGGAGGTTTAGTCAGAGGTCACAGGCTAATTCTTGAACCTCTGGTTTGGTCACAGTGATATTCTTGAATTACACAGAAGGTGGCTTCTGTTCAGAGATGCTCCAGTGCTTGTGAGCTTAATCATAAGTCATCTACACTTTCAGCTCTCACCTTCTCTGCCTGGGAATATTTTGAATTTCATAATGTGTTTCATTATGTGTAGATTTCCTCAGGGTAGTTAATCATGCTCTTTTCTGCCAGAGATATTCTTCCTTAACACATGTCATAATTTATTATTATCATTTCTTTCTTACTTGGTTTTCTCTCTATCTATTTTGCTAGGCTGTAAGCTTCTACTGTACCTCTAGAGCACAGCAATGTCTGGTGCATAGAGTTTGTTGATTGTTGCTGAATAATGTACTCTTCTGAATTGCTAAAAGACATTTACATACAACTTTCAGTTCAGCTTTCAGCTTTGCTCCTCTATATACATGAAGGAGGGAAGGAGGGAAGGGGGAAAGAAAGAAGGAAAGAAGAAAGGGAAGAAAGAAAGGAGGAAGGAAGGAAAAGCATGAAATTCTGTGAAAGTGAGAAGGTAGGTTACTCTTCCACAAGAGTGAGTAGTCTCTTCTACTACATATGTCTCCTCCCAAAATCAAAGCAGCAAAAACTGATCCTTTGCAGACTGGCCTTCAGATCAAGGGGGAAGTTTCTGCCTCAAGGTTTGGAAGCATTTGCTATATTTGTAAAGACCGTCCTTTGAAAGTGGGGAAAATATAGACATTTAAAACACTTCTTATAAACTTAAAAAAAAAAAAAACTGTGTTAGAAGAGGAAGAGGTCAAAGCCAATTTTGAAAACTTCTCTTTTCAACCCAGAAATTTTATTTTAAAAAGTTGGAATGGGCTTGCTTCATTCAGAAGTAAGGGTCTCTATAAAGTGTCATTAAACTGTTTTAAACACAATTGCATTTAACATATCCTTAGGCTTGTGTGTTTTACACTCGACATCTACAAAAGGGAGTAGAGAACAAAAAACATGGCTTAGTAAAATTGTCACTTGCCGTATTCTGAAAGGCGTAACAGTCTGGTAACTCTCGGGAAAGGATTGTCTGTAGGTCGATGCCTTTGAGGTGAAAGGAGATTTCAACTTGTAAGAGCCTGAATAAAAAATATCACGAGGTATATTACTATCCACTCTCCTATTCTCATTTGTGTCCCCTGGGAAATGAGACTTAAAAACTTATTTACCTATAAAATTCCAGTCTGAAGAATGATGAGTTCTTCCAGTCCTCAGCATCCTTAGAGAGGGCCTGGAGGTCTAAGTGAATACAATCTAGGACAATAAAGAATGACAGAATTGCTTCAGGCAAAAATCAGATGCTAAAACCAGTGGGCCAAAGTGTGATGAGAAGCGGGATACTTCCAAAGAATCTCCCCACAAAAATACTCACTAATTACAATAGGAAGATCAGTACCTTTACAGTGGAGAACTTGGCAGACAGCACCCTGCCCAAGTGATCCAGGCTACCACAACCAGTGATGACACAAATAGATACCATGCACCTCCTGGAATAATGTACCAGTTGTGCAGTATTCTTGCCAAAATGCCTCAGATCTAGTCATTTTACTTTTTAAAATGTCAAGGGTATCAAAGTAGGGGGGGGGAGAGAAAGAAAAAAATCCCCAAACAACAGACCAGAGGAACTTTATTTTGCTCCCGATTAAAGGAGACTAAAGAGACAGGACGACTAAATGCAAATTGTGATACAAGGTGGTTGGGGCAAGTCCTTTGCTATGGAGAACATTAGGACAACTGATGAAATGGGACAGGGTTGGTAGAGTATAGTATTGTACCAATTCTCTTTCATGCTTTTGAACACTGTCTGGTTGCATGGGATAATGTTCTTAAGAAATGCACACATTTGAAATATTTAGAGGTGAAGAGACATCATGTTAGCCTCTTATTCGCATACGTTTCAGGAGAAATATTTAAACGTAGAAAACGATAAAGCAAAACATTAGCATTTGGGAAATATAGATGAAGTGTGTACAACGAAATCTTTTGGACTCTTTTGCAACTTTTTTATTTAGCCTGGTACTTTTTAAAAATAAAAATTAAAGAGAAAGGGAATGGACGTATGCTTTATTCAAATAAAAACAAATTATAAGCTGTCAACTATAAAAGAATGATCCCAAGAGCCTCACATAAAAATTTGTCTCATTATTCTGTAGCCCAGCACATTGACAGGAAACCCAGACGGTCCAAAGCTGGTGAAGACCTTTCAAGGTCACAGAGCCGTGACAACAAAACTGCTGTGACGTCTGCCTGGCTGACTCTCAGGTCGTGTCTGTCTTTGAAACAGAAAAGCCAGGGCCTGGTACTAAGTAAGTACCCCAGAATCTGGGTAGACTCGATAGCTCCTTCTTTATGAATCTTCTCCCACACTCGCAACTCTTTATTCTCTTATCTATCTCCTCAACTAAAGCATAAGGTCTTTGAGAGCAAGGGTACATTCATTATGTTGTGTGTGATTAACCCATTGCCTAGAGTATGGCTGACACTCAAAATATGTCCTGGTATATAGCATATATTTACATTTTGTGAAAATTAGTTTTCCTGGGTCAAAAATGAGGACATGAAACTGAATGGACAACTTAACAGGGACAATATTTAAGAAAGGTGGGTGGCAGAGTGGGTGCCTCCCTGTGATTGGCAAATAGACTATTAGGCTCAAGAAACAATTTAATGTTGGTTATCCTGACTAAATCTTGATTGATATGGTGAGGGTAGTTAATCAAAAGAAATTTGTTTTCTACAAGAAAAGAATGATGATGATAAAAATAGCTAAAATATACCAAGTACTTACTCTGAGCCAGACACTGTACTAAAAACTCTATGTTTTCTTATTTAACACATTATCCTGTTTAATCCCCAGAGCAACTTTATGAGATAGGCACTAATGTTGTGATTTTACAGAGGGACAAACCAAGGCACAGAGAGGTCAACAGACTTCCTCAAGGTCACACAGCTAGCTAATGCAAAACAGAATTTAAATCTACATGTGCCCAAGTCTAAGTTCTTTACTAATATACTAGATAAGGGTGACCTATGAGCACCTATTTCAGAACATAAAAAGGCCCAGGTTTCCTACTCAACTTACTCATTTATTCAGTAAATATTTGTTGAAAGCATTTATGGGCCAGCCATTGCACCAGGCACTGAAGGTAAAGCAATGAACAAGACAGACAATTCAGATGTGGTGCTCACACTGTAGTAGGGGAGACAAACCAAGACTGAAAAATATACACAAAGTAGTATATGTTGTGAGAAGTACTGCAAAGGCAGAGTGAAGTGATGGAGAGTAACCAGGTGGGGTGGCTCTACAATGGATGAAGTGGTTGGGGAAGGGCTCTGAGGTGCTGGGGATGTTTGAAGGGACCCCTGAGGGAGGAAAGGGAATGCCCCTAGCAGAACAAAAACAAGAAGTGAGTTTCCCAGGCAAGAAAAAGCTTGGTTTGTTCAACAAACAAGGATGCTAGCACAGAGAAATAGGGTCAGCTATGAGGGGCATGGAGAGGCAGGCGGTTGGCCCACTCCTACAGAAACTTGTGAGTTTTATTCCAAATGGAACGGGAAGCCACTAGCTTTTTTTAAACCAGAGAATTATATGACCTGATTTACATAAAATATCTTTCTGATTGCTGTGGGGTAAAGTGGGGGTAGAATAGTTAAAACTTTAAACAGGGAGGCTAGTCTAAACAAGAGGTAATAGTGGGTTGGATTATTGCAGCAGCAATAGAAATTAAAAAATCAACAAATTCAAGTTTGGGGCTTGAGTTACTAGGATATTATAGCATGCAATGAAAATATTGGTGTCATTTTCTGAAATGGGGAAGACTAAAAAAGATATAGTTTGGGCGAGGGGGTAGGGAATGGGGGAAGTTTGAAATGTTCTGTTTTGGATACAGCATGTTAGAGCCACAGTGGGGTTGTCAAGAAGCCAACTGAATATAAAAATCTGGAGGGGGTAAGGTGGGGGTTAAGCGCAGAAATGTAAATTTGGGTGCAGAGAGCAGGGGCAAGACTTCTCAGAAGCTGAAAGGGGTGGGTCCTGGTGCTGGGGTGAAGCCTCTGACTGTCGCCTCACCTCTGAATTCTTTTGTGACACTAGGGTGAAGGGAAGTGGAGGGAAGCTGTGCCAGGAGCTTTGAATATGTGGTGGTAAGATGAGCATATTCTACTCTGGCATGTTTCTCCAGGAAGCATGGAAGAGCCTAATGGTAGATGAGAGGATCCAGGAGAGAAGGAAGGGAAAGGTAAGCACTTTAACAGCTTTTGTAAGGGACTAAGACTGATGGACAGAGGTATCCTAGCTGAGTACAGGAGACAATGAAGGCAGGTGGTGATGGACCATGAAAAATGTGAAGTCAGTAAAGAGAGGTCTTTGGCTGGAGAGCACTGAAACAGTGCTTCTGAAGTTTAATTAACATGCATATGAGTCACTGAAAAATCTTGCTAAAATGCAAATTTGGATTCAGTAGTTCTAGAGTGTGGCCCGAGACTGCATTTCTCACAAGCTTCCAAGTGATGCCAGGTTTCTGGGCCTGGATTAGTAAAGACCTACTGGCACTAACTCATTACATGACCTAGCTTTACTCAGCATCAGTTTCCTCACCTGTAAAATGAAGGCCAAACAGATGCTATGTAAGGTCCTTCTACCTGTAACATTCTTTTTTTTTAAGTGAAATAAAAGGAAAAAAAATTTTTGAAACTGATCTGAGCAAATAACAATACTCTGAAAGAACTAACATATTCAAAATATACATGCCAGAACAGCTTCTGCTAATTCATTTACTTAAACTATGAAGCCACTTCACTGAAGTCAAACTCAATTTTTATTTATATCATCTGCAGACTTTCTCCCATTTGTCCCAGATAAGAAAGCCTAAAATCCAATATCAAGTATTTTAAGACTATTCTCCATACCTTTGGAATAGATACATCAAAACATTTTCTTTGACCAGTTGTATTTGACAAGTCAAAGAATACAGTTAACTTGCTTAAGCAGTTTGCTTAAAATCAAATTAGTGATCAACTCATCTCCGTTTGTTTAAAAATATTCAGTATTCTGATAGAAAGGAAAAGAGCAAGGACACCAATATCCAAACAGGCAGGGAGAAGAAATCCTGCTTTCTGGCACTGACTGTCATACCTAGCTGCTGATATTGATGTTAGCCATATTTCTTTAGTCGATTTTCCAAGAAAAATCAATAGAGGAAAACAGGAAACTAGTTGTATGGTGCATCCAATTGAGTCACATATATTTAAGAGGACAGGTGTCCGGTGGCTTCTGTGAAGCACAGGGTCACTGCACAAGCTTTCATTTCCACCTATCAGGTACTCCTATCATGGTGACTGGAACACCCACAGGGAGGAGCAGACCTGACAGCTTCAGGAAAAAGATCCAGAGTGAAAGGCTCTGTCCCTAATGGCAGACTCTCAAACAGATCTCGGTCTAGCAGAAGTCTGCAGGGCAATCAAATCAGACAGACAAGTCTCAGTTTCAAGGCTGCTGATCACATATCTAGCCACAGACAGCTGACATGGATGGTCCCTGAAAGTAGCCTGGGGCCCTTGACAGTACTGGCTTAGGAGCTGCTCCCTTTAGAGCCAAGGGCACAGGGCACATTACTCATGAAGAGAGTCTAAACAGGCAGCCTGTGGAAATAGAAACAGAACCTCTGTCTTATGGGGGGTGTTCTATTGTTTTGCCTAGACACCTTAAAATCAGATTATAGGAAATATAGTCAAATGAATGGTGCGATGCTCTCATTTTAACAAAACCACTCAAAATTTAAACTGCTACTGGGACCCCTACTCCTGAACTGTTATTTACTTGAGGGGACCTGATTGGTTTTTGCAACCCCACTATAGTCATGAGCTGCTTACGACATGAGCTGCTTACATTCTGAGAAATGCGTCGCTAGATGACTTCATCATTGTGTGAACATCATGAGGTGCACTTACACAGACCTAGATTAGATGGTGTAGGCTACTGCACACCTAGGCTATATATAGTAGAGCTTCGTAGGCTTTGTGGAGGAGGAAAAATAGTTTTCCCTCTCTATACTTCTGGGTTCACCTCTTTAATAAAAGACAGTTTAATGGGAGAAAACCCAACCAAAATTTGATAACATGTGCACCTTCTACATACAGAGACCCAGGAAAACTGATTATGTCACCAGGATGGCTGAACCCAACATCTACATCTTAAGACAAAAGATGTTGAGGGTGGAGAGAGTCAGTTATGGGAGGTGACCCAGAAAAGCACAGTAAACAAAGGTAAGCTTGGTTGTTAAACAGATTTCAATCTTTATCTTCCACATTGATAAGAGTCTCAAGGCAAGGTCACCAGCGCCTCTTTCTGGTACAGGTAGGGAACACCCTTCCAAATGGAGAGGCCCCTTATAATGTAAATGTCTTTCACAAAGGGTAACTTTTACCTGGTTTTCAGAGCTTCTATCCTGTGGCTGTTTCTTAAATTAACCAGCCTAAAATAATCCTTATGCCAAATAGACATATTTTGGGGTAACAGATCCTTCTTCTACAGCTCCTAGGCTACAAACCCATATATCACGTTACTACGCTGAATACTGCAGCCAATTGTAACGGAAAGGTATTCGTCTAATGCATTGCACTGTGACATCACTAGGCAATAGAAATTTTTCAGCTCCATTATAATCTCAAAGGATCACTGTATATACATGCTTTTATGTACATAAAACAGTGAGTGCCTTGGGCATACTAGGTATATACCAGAGGTTTGCTGAATGAATGACAAAATCTCCAGAGTCTTAAGTCAAACACTTTCCATTTAGGTAAGGCATGTTTTTAAATTCTTAACAGAATGACACAAAACAATTCTGCTACATTCACCCTGGAAACAATATTGAGTTGTGCCAAAGAGGCCCAGTGTTTGGTCCCACCACCGTAGACCAGTTTCCCTGCACCAAGGCCCTTGGCAAATAAATGTCAGAGTAACAGCCCCCAATAGGTTAGCTGTCACAAAAGCAAAGTTGTTCCATTTGGGGTGCCATCACATGAGGGCACTTTTCTCTTACCACAGATGATAAGGGATATGATAAAATAATCACTGCATTACCTGTTTCAATGTCGCTGTCAATATTCAGTGTCTCGTTAGGAAGAAACATGGCCCCTTTCTTGTAATGCTGCTTACAGACTTTTAAGCCAATTCTATTCTCTTCATTTTCTCCATAACCTAGGGTCCCCAGGGATATGTTCTTTAAACGATGATACTATTAAAAATAGTTAAATAAAAAGACTTGAGAGCTTTCAAGAGTTTTATAGCATATGGAATACATTTTAGCTTTTTAAAATTGTTTACATATAACCTTTGATGTAAAATATCACAAGATAATTGTTTCAGGTTGGGCATAAACTCATCACCTCACAGAATTCAAAACCAAAGTCAACATACTCACAGCCACTCCCACCTCAGTAAGGGCTAAAGCTCAGGTCCTGCCTATGTCTCTAAGTGCTGCCTACTGACCTTTGGCTCTACCACCCCCATTCCCCCAAAGCCACACTGGCCTCCAGGCAATTCCTGGAACTAGTCGGGTACACTCCTCCCTGGGGCCTTTGCTGTTCTCTCAGCTTAGAACCTCAGGTTTCCTATCTGCTAGGTTCACTGCGTCAGATCTTAACTCAAATATTATCACTTCAGTGAAACCTTTCCTTACCAAGAAATGAAAATTGCAAACATCCATCACCAGCTTGCAGGCACCACCAGGCACTCCCAATCTCCTCCCATGTTTTATTACATAGCACTTATCACTTTCTGACATACCACTGAAGATCCAAGCTATCCACACCCCACAGCTTACATTGATATGAATTACATTAGCTTACAGTAGTTTACATAAACTTAACTTTACTATTTGCCTATCTGCACTAAGAGGGGCTTTACTAGCCTACATCTTCATTAACAAGATTTTCTTATTCCAGGAAACTTTTACCCAGGAACATAAAAGTTGCATATAACTGTACTGCTTATTCCAGGAACACACACACACACACACACACACACACACTAATGTAAACAGTCAGTTTGAAGACTTGAAGACTTAGTCTAATAACCTCCAAGACTCTGAATCCACCTCCTAACCCTCACCTGGCTGTATTTACCAATCATAAACTATTCTATCATGATCTTTTCTCAGTTCTCATTTAGCTCTCCTCACACTGAAAGACACCTATCCCATCCTTAAATCTAAGATTTCGAAATCTATGTCTAGACTCTGGCCCCTTCATCTAAGGCACACTGAGAATGGTCCAGGTAGCAGCACCCTTACTGCTATAAGCAATAAGTTCAGTTTTGATTATCAACATTTTTTTGGTAGTGTTTTCAGGGAGCCAGTTCCAATACTACATATTTTACTTATTTTCATTTGTCTGGCTCTCCCCTCTAGAATTAAGTTCTACAAGGAGAGGGTTTTTGTCTGTTTCATTCATGCTGTATCCCCAAAGTCTAGAATAGTACCCGGCATATGCTAGGTACCCAAATATTTATTGAATGAATGAAAAAGAAGTAGAGAACAACAAATTCTTTCCCCTAAATGCTTTCTTCGGGCCTACCAATCTGGTTTCTCAACACCTGCCTAGATGTAACTATATCGTATTCTACTCCATATCCAGCTAGGTTTATTAATGCTAAGACATCAAAATTGAGACCCTTGAATCTTAGATTTGGTATCTCATCCATCAAGCCATCTGAGATTATAAATCTACTCTTGGCTATTTGATCTGGGGTAAAGTAATCTCCCAAAAGTAGTGGGTGTGAAGGAATAAATTGAAAATGTAAATCTTAAAGAAACATTCTAAATAGGCAAAATCTGTTGTGTAAAAATGTAGCTGTAGAAATAGCAATAACCATTTTTGGCAGACTATCCAAATTTTCATTAGAATATTTTAATATACATATAATTCTTCTTTGCTAAGACAATTATCAATATATTCTTAAAGTATAGGTCATTCACACAAAAACTTGCCTGGTTAATAGCATAAAAGATGCTCTCATAGGCGTCCTCTTGAGTATATACACTGCAACTGTAGTTATCTTCATCTATGCCAGAATATCCTTTCAAAAACAAGTATTTAAAAGCAACAGTGTTTTCTTCTTTGAAAGCAACCACCAACTGGTTACTTAAACCAAAACGAATGAGCTAGAAAAGAAATCAAAGAGGCATATGAAAATTTTACCATTTATCAGGGGAGGCAAGTGCCTTCTTATTAGCATCAGCCCTCACCTACAAATATCAGCAATGCAAATATCACTGCTTTGGTTTTTAATAATCACATCAATGTCAAAATACAAGTCCCAAAAAAGGTAACCTCATCAAGCTATATCAGCATTTTGAAATAGCATAAAATTAGAAGAAATTATCACTCCCAGTAACTAACGGTCCTACTGGCCTTTAAAGAAGGAGAAGGAAGAATTTAAATGAGTTAAGTCAGAATTCATTTTTCTTATACTTGGATTTCAAATTAGTTGTTCTAAAAAATGGTGTTCTTCATAAAGAAATAGTTCATTTTATTGACTTAACATTTAGAAATTACAAGCATTTTTAAAAATCACAACAATGTTTTACACGTGGCTTTTAAGAATTTTTTTGAAAATTGGGTGGCATATACTTACTCCAGCTGAGTCGAGATAGTTGTCAAAAGAATTCAATTACTCCAGTTCTATAAAAACTCTCCTGTAAGATTTACACCTAATAGTTTCCCTCTCAGAGATTTACAACATCAAAGCATAAGAAAGAATAGCAGGGCTTGCTTTATCTCTATGATGTCAAACCTATTCATTATCACTAAGCACCCCTTACTTACTCTCCCTTACAAAGTTAGGTACTAATGGCTCTCTTCATCAAGAGTAAAAGAATTTTTCTGCCCCAAAGTTTTTATTTTGAAATCCAAGATATGGGGGAAATTAGTGGGCATTGAAGGCTTACTACAAAAAAAGAAAAAGAAAATAAAAGAAACCCAGGGAATTACGCACACAGCTACACACACAACTTTCTCATATACACTCTCTCTCACACACACACTCCTTCACACACACACATGCATACTCATGCTCACTCATACATACCCTTTCTCAGGAACATTCTTATGTACATATACTCCCTCATACACATGCACAGACACAACTTCTCTCCCTCTCTCTCTCTCTCTCTCTCTCTCTCTCTCTCACACACACACACACACACACACACACACACACACACACACAGAGGTAGTGGTCAAAGAGAAGTCATCCCTCTATAAGCCCTGTCCCATGCACTGTCACCTTTGGGGCCTATAGAGTTTGATGCTACCCCAATGGTAGTGGGGAGGGAGAGGGATAATGACAGCGCAGACACGTAGTCAGCATTTTCCCTTGGTTATTCCTCATATGATGGCAGTGAAGAATCACAGGTCATTGAGATTTAATAGTTTTATTAAAAATATATTTTAGATAGACAAAGAATGCCCCAAGGAAGCACATGGTCCCAGCAATGAGAGCTACAACAGAGCACTATAATAACAACCATAACCACAACAAGAGGGCAAAAAGGAGAGGGCACAAAGAAGGGGAGCCCAGAGGGCAAAAAGGGAATGTCTGTTTCATATCCAGGCAGTGATGGAGTGATTCTAAAGGCATTCCAGAGTGACTGGCAAGTGAAGTCATTTTGATTGACATCTGGCTGCTATATATAACTTTGCTTAGTGTACATGTACATATCCAGAATTCAGTGTGTTATAATTAGATTCATAAATTTCAGGAATAAACATAGTATTATAATGAATGACCTTCTGCACAGGTGTCTGTAGCCAGATTAGGCCAGCTACGACTATGACACTCCTGTTCTTTGTCTCTGGAGATGCAAGAGGGATTCTCTAACTACAGGGTGTTCTCCAGGATGTGCCCCTATTCCTTTGTTCCCCCGTCACTCATATCTGACTAGCTACCAAACATTCCTATTTATCCCCATTCTATGTAGAAACTGAGATTTTGCCTCATTAAATTGCTCTAAATCACCTAATTAGAATGAAAGCTAGATCTAATTCCAAGTCATTTTTATTATGCTACACAATTCCTTCCCTTAAAAATTTGTCTTTGGGGTTCTTATTGTCAAAAAAAATTTAGGTGTTAGCTTTCTAGAATTGCAACTATTGTTTGAGAATGTACATAGATGATACTCATTAGCATTTGAGCCTCACCAGGTCACATTCCTCAAATACCAAATCAAAGAATTGAGTGGTTGCTAAAACCCAGCTAATTTAAGGAAGATATCAGATAAGAAGTCTCACATCATCCAACCTGTGCTGAAAATCAAGCAAGGGAAGGTTAAAGGTTCTTCTGAGTATGTGATGTTTGACAATGGTGCCTGCAGGGGTGTCAGAAAAGGTCCTGTAGCTTTTTGAAAGCTAAAAAAGGGAACCAACATACATGATTGTTTCATGGTTTTGTATAAAATACTAATACACAAATGAACAACTGGTACACATATGAAATAAGTTCTTCGAAGTTTGCTGAATGCCTACTCTGTGCTGAACTGGGATATAATGTGAGCAAGATCAACACTGAATGGTGTTGAATAACAACTCTTATCTACTAAGTGCCAAGCACCGTGCCTAAAATTTGTAATTTTTATTTTTCATTTAACTCCCCAATACCTTATGAGGGAGATGTGACACTGGGCTCCCCAGGACAGGATTTTTTTTTTCTTTTTTCCCTACTAGTATGTATTCAGGAACTGGAATAGTGCCCATCACAATGTCAGAGTAAAATACTAAATCCGTTGATGAATATAATCCCATTTTATACTCATGCAAACTGAAGGCAAGTAATTTATCCAGGTTAGAAGAGTTAGACAGTATCAGAGTGAGGATGTGAATAGATCTGACTCACCTGTTTGTTTTCTTGATCACCTGATCACACTAACTCTCAAACTGAAATGCTGCCAGCTTAACTCTAGAAGCAGAAATAGGAGACTCATTCCTCCCAACCTCAAGTTAAGCTAAAGAAATACACACAAAAAAAAAATCTGAATGGGATGGATAACTTGATCAAGAAAGTGGCATAAAATTTACTGACATTTTAAGCCATCATTTTGCTTAAACTCAAAGCTGATCCATGCAACTTTGGGAATGAGAGAACTGGAGGTGTAATCACTGCTTGGAACTACCCACATCTGGCATCAGGAACAAGATGGGTCCTCTATTTTATTGTTTATAGAACAAGCCAAGATCCACGGGTATAGCCTAGTGTCAGGTAAGGGCTGCAATTTTCAAAGCATCTCTCTCAGTAGGAGAGAGAAAGCCTAGAGAGTAGATGTAAAGTCTCCTTCCTCATATGGCAGAACTAAACATTCCCTAGAGAGGAAGAGTACAGTGATAATAGAAGTGGCCAAATAATTTTTTTCTTAAAAAGGAGTTGACAAAAAAATGCACCTTAGCTCCTCTAACTAGATCTTAAGATTTGCTGGGAATATTAGGCAGAAAAACAACTGCACAACTAAGTGCAGTCTGGCAAAGATTGTGAATTTAACACTTGATTATTCAGTCAATCAACTCAGGAGAAAATATTCTGTACCAGGTAAAAACAAGATACCACTCGAAGAATGTACAAAGAATATGGGAGGGAAAGAGTAGAACTAGCAAAAGAATGTAGACACCTCTCTCAAGATTATAAATTACTGTAAAATGCAGAGTAGGAATGTCTAAAAAAAAGTTTCTTTCTCATCAACCTGATAAAATGCCACCCATCCCATTAGACTTGAGGATGGAGTGCTAAAAGAGACAGAAGAGGAGGAGGGAAAAGTGGGATTTGAAGGAAGGAAAGGTATTTGAGAAATCTGCTCCAATTAGGTGTCACCCAAGTAGCAAATATTATTCGAGTAATCCTATAGGGCAACAAAAGTTTAATCCCTCCCCAGTTTTGTTAGGGGGAACAGGGTACAACCACACAAAAAGTAAATTATCAATTCCCAGAAATATTCTATTAATAAGTGAAATTAGTGATGTAGACACAGGGGTTCTGGTGCGCTAAGGAAAACTATGTGCTGAGTGGTCAGGTAAAGTTGATAAAGGAGATGGGCTTCAAACAGCACGTGAAAGATCAGGGAGGAAAAAGAGTCGCTCCAGATTCAGAGGAACAAACAGAGCAGAAATAATTGGGTGGGTTCATCCAGCTGGGATTTGGGGAGGAAATAGTAGATGAAAATCTGTTGGGAAGGAAAGTTGAAGGAGAGACTATGGATATCTGTGAATTCTAGGTTATAGAGCCAAGAGTTTCTTCTGTGGGAAACAGTTCTGCAGAAGCTTCTGAAAAGGAGAGTGACATGATGAAGGTATTCTGAGAAAAATTAACCTGACATTAGTATTGAATGGACTGCTATGTATGTAGATAAGAAAAGTAGGCATAAGATGAAGGCTAGAAGCAGCCTAGTTAATTTATCTGTTCTCCTGGATTGTAAACCTGAGGACCTGCATCCAGAATAGAAACAATATGAGAATAAGAATGCAGTCTTTAGAGCCAGACTGCTAGGGATCAAATTCCAGCTGTGCCACTTAATAATTGAAAATTACTTAACTTTCTTTGGCCTGGTATTCTTATCCATGAAACGGGGTAATAACTAAACCTGCCTCACAGATTTGCAGTGAGGATGAAATGAGTTAACACACACAAAGCATTTACTATGCTTGGTACATGGTAAATGCTATGCACGTGTTAGCTGTCTACAGCGGTAATATATACACAGCTGTAAGACCAACAGACCACATAGCATATGAGGTGCTTCATACATATTTTTAATTAGCTAATGAGATAAGAGTCTGTGCTAGAGAGAAGATAGCCAGTAAGGCAAAACATAAATAGATGCAGCTTTGAAGGAAGAATTTACAGGATCCAGTAGATGTCAAGACTAAAAAGCTAAGTCAAAGATGGTGATGATATTTTCTGCCTTGATAAGTTAAAATTTTAGCAACATTAATAAATCAAAAAAACTGAAATGAAAACTAGTTTGGCAAGAGAAAAAAAAAGGAAAACAATTTAAATTAACTAAATGGCAAAAGGGACACTATTTCTCCTCTTTCTAAGTAATACTAACTGTTCCTATTTTATAGGTTGCCAAAATTAAAACTTTAAAACCAATAATTAAAATGAAAATAAGTTTTAAAAAGAGCTAAATATATGCATTTAGCTGTAGCCCTGCATCTTAATCTTGCTAGGTTTTCTTTTTGATGTAACTTGGGTACCCTAAAACTTGATGAGCTGGTATAGTACAGCATGTCAGACAATGAAAAGACCTCTGTATGAACACAGAAGAAAGATGCAGCTTCAGTTATGGTAGGAATCGCCTCTCATTTCTAAAAATATATGGAGATGTTTTCAGAAAGATATTTATTTTTGTGTTCCAGAAATAACATCTTTACAAATATTTTTCCATTGAGAACAGGATGGTCAATTGACAGTGGGGCCGAATACCTCAAATAAGTACTGTTTTTAAAAGATCATGTGTTTCAAATGTTGTGACCTAGAGAGACGCCTCCCTGAACTGAAGCTGGACGTGTACCACAGATGCAAAAACTACATGGCAACTCTGCTGGTTGTTGTGATATTGGTGATAAAGTACTCAATAATATGGACTTAAACAAAAGGTCTCAAGGTAGCCTTTGTATGCTCCTTATAGTTCCAGGGCATTAGTATTTACTTAGAACACTTAGCTACTGATAAAAAGAAAACTTGACATTCTGTTAGTCTTTAAAGTCAAAACAGTCAAAAATGCAAATTTCCAAAGTATATTTAAGTAAGACATTTTTGGATAAAGATGAGAGATTTCAAGAACACAAATCACTTTGGACTGAGCAGCCTTAGCCAGTCTATGCGCCTCATTCAGATACAGAACTACCCCCACCACATACACCTATATACAGATGTACTATTTGTCTATATTTAAAGAACCTGTGGAGACAGGACCTCATAATCCCTTACTAAAACAAAGCCGTCATCAAAATGAACTTCAACCTACCATCTGCCCTCCAGAGTCAACATAATTTTATAGTTTTATGAAGTCGAGTGGACTTTTCAGAACAAAAGTCAATCAGCAGAACCTGTGAAAACAATCATTTTGGGGTAAGGGGAATAAACAAACAAACAAACAAAAAATCTCATAACAAATTACCTGTGTGGTGACCATAACTATCTTCAAAATCTGCAAACCCAGTTTCCATGGAATCTGATGTCTGGCTCGGTATTTTTCACAAGGGTTCATGAAGTAAAACTTCAGGTCTTCCCTCAGACTTTCTTCTTTTACCTCAGAATCAAGATGAGCCATTGCGTTTCTGCCATAGAAGACCAATTTTTAAATCTACAGAACATGTATATGAACACATCAGAAAGCTCCTAAGTAATACTTCCTATTCATGTGCATTACCTGTTCTCACAAGCAAAACTCTCTTTCTAACCAGTAAACTCCTCTTCTCTTTAGAACACTGAGAATTATTCAGGACCCTCTATCACTTAGCTATCTACCTATCTAAATGGCCAATCTCAAAAATTATAAGAATAGGATTTTATTTAATTTTCAAGACTCATTAATTCCTATATCTTAACATGTAGTATTCATCTGTCACTGAAGTATTAACAAAAACTAGATGGATACTTTCATATATTCCAAGTGTAAAAGCATAGAAATTTGGTATAGACTAATAACATTAAATGGTTCAGGAAATAGAGAATTTTTGTTCTACAACTCTGTACTGAAAGAAGGATTATGTTGCCCTTTTTTTTCAGATAATATATTAGTGATTATAAGACCCCCAAATATAAATATCTTTAAAAAGTTAAAATAGCATCTCTCTACTAGGCACAAATAGAGATATCTGTATCACCTTATATTCATAAAATTGCTTTCACTATTTCAAAGGCTCTGGACTCAGAATGGGCATATGACTCAAGCAAAGCAGAAAAGAATCAATGAGATGTGGTCACAGGACTACAGTTATAACTGATGGGAGAGAAGTGATCTTTCTACTAAGTAGTCCCCAAAGTGGGGTGTGAAAATAATCCATTGGGAATATAAAAAATGTTAATACTTCTATTTTATTCTTTATCATAAAAACAAAAAACAAACTTTACTGATAATTAATAGAACACATAGAATAATACTGGTATGCAATAGCATTGTAATTTATAAATAAATATATGCACATTGGGGATATGTTCCTAACTTTTACTGTTGGATGCATAATCAATAAAGTTTGGTGATCACAGACTTAAAGCATAGGCCATGAGTCTGGAAATTCTGAAAACTATCTCACCATCACAGGAAAGCTTTCAAGAGAGTGGAGCTAGCGCAGAACAGACAGAGATAGACACTAAGGCTAATGACAGTGTTTGAGTTCCTGGACCCAGCTGTGCTCAAAGCCATTCATTCCAAGATTTTCTATTTGAGCTAACAAATACACTTTGAGGTTCAAGCCAGTTTGAATCAAATTTCTGTTTCTTACAATAAGATGTATCTGTATGGTAAGCTTAATGAATAAATTCTATTTAATTTAGCCAATCATTCAAGCGACTCAGTTTCTAGGGAAGTTTTACAATTCATGGTCATTCTTAGGGATCTTTTCACCTGAAATGTATACATGACATACTTTTATACTGACTTATTACCTATGTTATCTACCTTGATTAATAAGTTTAAAGGAAGCCCAAAAAGAAAAGACTAGTAGAAAGGGAAAGAAGAAGGAGGGATAAAAAAAAAAAAAGACAGAAAATGCTAGATAAAATGCATCTTTTGCAGGGGAGGTAGAGGAAGTGACTTGTAAAGAAAAACAGCAAAATGGAGTTGATATTGTCAAGAGAGCAGTCTAAAATGGGGCTGGGAGGCCTACAGAAAGCTAAGCTAAACAGACCTTCCTCATGTAAAACTTAACTTTTGAACTGAACTAAGCCAAATAGCTACATCCCAATATAGTTCCTAGAACTGGCTCTGGGCCTATGAAGTCTCTTTTAAGAAATAAGTTTCTCACCTAGCAATAGATATAAGCAATTAATCATGTATAGTATAATGCAAGACTACTTGCGAACACCAGTCATAGCTCTTTCAAAGCAACTTGTGTAACCCCTTTGGAAGCCTCACTTTTTCTGTCCTTATAAACTGTCCCTTTCTTTCCCCCTTGAAACAGAGTTGGGTTCCTATGTAAATCTGTATGTCCCTGATTGCAGTCCCTAAAAAAGATCCCTAAATAAAGCTTTAGTTTGCCTTGCAGTTCTTAGTTAGAATTGATTGACAATACATGGTGTCAGAAGTGGGATCCAGAGTGCCTTACTTCCTCCTTTGGTACCTCCACAGATTCGAATAAGATACCTAAAAAAGCACATTGCACTCTTTTGTCTCCCCAGGCATCCCAGATCACTGTGGGAAGTCCTCTCAGACCCAAATCTCCCACTTTGGTTGAGGTTCATGCTCTATTGAAGTGTCTTCTTTTGCTAGCTTTTTGTCTATGGGAAGTTAAACGTCTGTCCAGTGAGTAATTACTCTACTAGAAAATGGGAAGTTCACTTTCTAAACAGCCACATTCTGGAACTCCTGCTGTATTTATTATACAAAAAGTATAGGCCCTCATCCTGCAGCTTTTTGTCTCATTGGACCATAAGTTACCATGTTGGGGCTTTTTTGAAATCCCCAAGTTAGTCTATCTATGCAATCAGTTGGAAAAAGACTACAAAACTAAGCAACCAGAACAGAACAGGAAGTATATTTTAATCGGCATTTTGAGGCCTTCAAATGTATAAGTGATTCCAAATTGCTTCCCTTCAAAACGTATTCTAAATGAACCAAAGAAAACTCTGAATTTCTCAGAGGCATACTAAACTTGAGGAAATTTCTAAATGTTCCTCTGATGTCTCATTATCTGCACCTTCTGCTCCTTGGCTGCCTTCCTATCCCTCCTCTATACCCTTCATTCACCGAACTCCCTTTTTATATTAATGAACTTGAGACTCAGTTAGATCCCCTGCTTTTAACACCCAATTTAAAGTTAGGTATACATGATCCAGGATGACAACCCCTCCTTTCTTATGCCCCATGAAACTTAGTTCCGTGCCATTACTAAAGATTTACCTAATCCCAAAGATGACCCTATTGCATTTCCTAGAGAATTTCTGCTCACTATCCAAACATGAACCAGGGTTCTCTGATACCTCTCAGCTGATCCATATGCTCATAGGAAAAGGACATGTCAGAGAATGACTAAATGAATCAGGATGGCAAAAAATCTGCTTTTTCTATTGAAGATGAGAAACCATGAATGAAGCATCAAAGCTGGCTAAACAGCTTCATGAAAAGATATCCAAAGATTTTCCTTGAGTTACTACTGCAAGGAAATTCAAAAATATATTTACAAACCTGATAAAACTCTTTTGATTGTTATGATATACTTGAAAAAGTTTTTAAACAGAATTCCAGCACAAAGTCAATGATGACAACTCAGAGCTTTTTAATCCAGCCTTTGTTGAATCTAAAAGACAAACTTGAATAACAGATAATAAAAATTACAACTTAATTGGGCCACCATGCAAACCCATAATTAAGTAAACTATGCTGAGCAGCTCTCCTGAGCAATCCAAAATGACAACCTAAGAGAAAGCTACACAAGCCCTAAATGCTCCAATTCAGGCAACTCAAATAAACGAGCCTAAAATTACAGCAATGTTGGCTAAATCTGTCATTCAAGGTCCCCAACGCAAACCACCATTCAAAGAAGTTTGTAATTATTGCAAAAAGTTTGAACATTGAAAAAAAAGATTATTTAAACTCAAAGGGCAATTACAAGACTAACAGCCCATAATATTTGCGAATCCTTCTCATAGATCCCAACCTAAGTTTTCTCAGCTATAGGGTTTCTCTGAGGATCAAAAAGGGATTTCCCTCTCCACTCACCCCATGCTCCTAACTAATTCTTTAGGAGAAAATGATCTTACTATTGGGAATGAGGTAACCAAGGCCCTGGTAGATACCAGAGCCACCTTATCAGTTCTTGACCCCACCAGCCTCTCCATTCCCCTTATAGAGAGCACTGAAACCATACAAATGGTGCGAGTTCCCAACCAACCCATGACTATCTCCAAATCTCTTCAATTCATTCAAGTAACCCACCAATTTCTTTCAGTTCCTTTTCCCCTGTTCATCTCTTGGTATGAGACCTTACTAAAGCTCACAAAGCCCAGACTTCCCTCTCTTACAAGGGGATACATTCTTAGATCTTGAACTTCTAACTAATGACCCTCAAGGGGCTATCTCAGTTTTTTCAGTTACTTTAACTGACCCAAACCTTCTTTTAGATTCCATTCCAAATGAACTTAGGTTTAAAAAAAAAATGCCACCAATATTGGTCATATTCATTCTGTACCAGAGATCAAAATTTAAATGGGTAAAAAGAAATCTCCACCTAACATCTGTCAATACACTCTAAACGCTATTCAAAGAATCAAAGCTATCATTGAGGAATAACTCAAACAAGACCTCATCATTCCTTGTAGAAGTCTCTGTAATACTTCTATCCTCCCTAGTAAAACCTTCATGGGAGGGGGTGGCAATTTGTTCAAGATCTGAGAGCCAATAGATATGTAATCATTCTGTGGCACCCAGTTGAACCTAACCCTCATACCTTACTCTCAGCCATCCTACCAGAAAGCAAATTCTTCAGTTACATATCTTTATAGTGCTTTTTTTAAGCACCCCTATTGGCCCTGAGAGCCAATTTGTATTTGCTTTCACAATAATATACTTGGACAGTAGTACCTAAAGACTATACTAAAAAGTCCAATTTACTTTTCCCAAATTTTAAAGGCAGATTTGGCTAATACAAAATTCTGTTACCGGTCCACCCTTTTATAATATGTGGATGACTTTCTCCTTTTCCCACCCTCTGAGGAAGTATTCCTTGAAGACAGCCTCTACCTCTTTTAAGAACCAGCAAAAAAGAGACATAAGGTATCTAAAGAAACTTCAGTTCTGTAAAATTCAAGTTAAATATCTGAGTCATTTAATCACAGTCACATACTACATAACTTCATTTTAGTCAACAATGGGCCACATATACAACAGTGGTCTCATAAGATTACAGTGACGCTGAAAAATTTCTATCTCCTGGTGACATCACAGCTGTTGTAATACTGTCTTGCAGTGCATTACTCAAGTGTTTGTGGGGATGCTGGTGTAAACAAACTTACTGCACTGCCAGTAATATAAAAGTATAGCACATACAATTATAATCAGTACATGACACGATACTAATAAGAAACAACTGTTATTTACTGTACTATGCTTTTTATTGTTATTTTAGTGTACTCTTTTTATTTATAAAAAAAGGTTTACTATAAAACAGTATGCCAGTAGCAACCTCATATGTCTTGTTTATAGTGTCTCTGATTGCACTATTTTTTCTCTGTGCATGCTTTGATCTCATGTTGTGGCGTACAGTGACATGCTATAAAGACTTGGAGCCTAGAAGCAATAGTCTATACCACACAGGCCAGGAGTACACTAGGCTATACCACCTAGATTTATGTAAGTGCACCCTATGATGCTCTCACAGTGACAAAATCACCTAACGATCACTACATTTCTCAGACTGTATCTCTATCGTTAAGTGACGCATGACTGTACTGATAAATGTCTCCTCTTGGATTCCAATAGGATCCAGGGCATTTTAACTTTTCCAATTCTCAAGACTAAAAGGCAACTCAGGATTCCTGATTTTGTTCAGGGCAAGGAATATGTTAATACTGAAGCATAAAATAATTCAGTCTCAGAGCTAGACAAGAACTTAGGGCCACTGTTTTTAAACTTGGCTGCACACTAAGTCACCAGGGGTGCTTCAAAACACTGATGCCCAGCTTCCACCCTTAGAGATTCTGCCTAATTAGTGTGGGTACAACCTGGGCATCAAGGCTTTTTAAAAGTTCCCCAGGTAATTCTAATGTGCACCCAGTTTGAAAACATCCACTTTAGAGGTTTACCTGTTTTTGTCTCCTAATTACAAATGAGGCCACTTGAGGTAGCAACTTGCCCCCTACTATGAGAATCCAATTTTACAGATTCCCTTATCCAGTGTTCACTCTTGATCTCTGAATGTTTCCGAAGGAGTAATGGACTGTAAGATGGTCAGGAATGCAGAAAAAAATGTTATGTTCAAATAAATTAATATTTCAAACATAATTTCTCTTATTTAAAAATAAAATTCTCCAGAGCAAACACTGGTTTTGCATTCATTGTACTCTGCTGAAACTGCTCAGAGTGAGCTATCTCCTGTTGCAGAATCCAACTTCTCAAGGCTGGACTTAGTGGCTTGGCAGCATCTGATACAATCCTGGGACAACATTTTCTCCCACTTCTAGGACATCCCACTTTCCTGATTTCTTTCCTACCTCACTGGGCATCTCTTAGTCTCCTTTACTGGCTCTTTTTCCATCATACTTCAGATGTCAGTGCTTCAGGTGACAGTCCAGGACCCTTCTACCCTCTATGTCCTCCCATCTAGAAGAGTTCATCCAGTCTTATGACTTTAAACACTATCCGCATGATGTAGAATTTCACGTGTGCATCTCCAGCAAATCTTTCTCTTGAACAGATTTCTTTATCCAACTTCTTCCTTGAAACTCCACCCACATGTCCATTAAGTTTCTCAAACCAACAACCCTCTCTGCTTTTTCCTCTGCCCACCAGCTCAACGCAAGGATCACACCCATTCATCCAGATGATGCAGCTATAATCCCTCATCCTGTCATCCTGGTTTTCCATTTTGGCTGCACAAAGAATTACCTAGGATTTTTAAAAGGTTTCCCAGGCCCTAGACATTCTGAATTAACCGTTGCCTAGGTATGAGGTGAGCAATGAGAGTTTGTTAAGCTTTCCAGGTGATTGCATTGCCGCAGTAAAGTACAGAAACTTTTGCTCTGGAGACATGCATTGATTTTTCTTTTTCCTCAACCCTCACATCCAATCAATCAAGTCTTCCTTCAAAACACATCATAGAATGGTCCCTGTCTCTCTATATTCACTGCAGCCTCCCTGGTCCATGCTTCATCATCTCTCCCTACTACTGCAATAGCTTCCCAATTCTCTACATAGTAGCCAGAGGGGTAATTTTTAAAGTGAAAGTTAGATACCGCCTTCCTCTTTAAAACCTTTTAGTGGCTTTCCACCTGCTCTCAGACTACAATCCAACGCTCCTACCATTGTTTAAAAGTTTCCTACCTATTTCTTCCCATACCCTGTCTTCCCCCTCCCTCACTACCCTACAGCCTATTTCCTGGCCCTGGAACATTCCCTGTTCTGGGCATTTGCATTTGCTGTTTCATCTGTCCTACTGCTATTCTCTCGACTCTTTGTATGCCCGGCCCCTCCTTCCTGTCCTTCACCTCTCAGCTCACAGGTCACCTCTTTAAAGAGGGCTCCTTGACCACTCTATTAAAAGTGATCTTCTTCAATGCCTCTCTCATCACTTAATTTCTTTCATAGTTGAGATTGTAATCTTTACTGGTCTTTCGTACAAGAGAACTTCATGAACCTAGTCTTGCTTAACACTATATCACAGCGTACAGCAGAGTATCTAACACATAATAATTGTCCAATGAACATTCGCTGGAAAAAAAATGAGTCAATGAATGAGACAATAACTCGGACTACATGAACTTTTCCTTGGCCATTACCATTAGATCAAATAATAATGATAACAACAACAACAACAGCAGCAGCAGCAACAACAACAATAAATATAATAAAAGTAACACAATAATTAAAAGTCTAAAATGTTAATATGAAAATTGAATTTAAAATATACTTTAATGTCTTGCTTAGTCAAGGTATATTAGAGGGTTTTAGGTAATTTAGTTGCTTTGGTTTGCAGATAGAAACCCTATTTTGTTTCAATTAATATCCTTTAAGTCTTTCCAAAGAATGGACTAGTCAATGAAACGTTATCATGAAAATTTGTAATTCACTAGAGAGAAAGTTAGACTCCTCCCTTAAACCAAATGCAAAAAATAAAACATAGACACATTAAAATAAATTGATAGAAGCATGAGATATAGAATTTTTTAAAAAAATAATTTAATGTGACTTTCTAAACATGAAAAATTCAGAAGGCATGAAAAAGACTTGACAGATTTTAACACAAAACTTAATTTCAAAAAATTAAGAGACAAACTGGGATAAAAAAAAAAAGCCTACAATATAAACAGGCAAAAGTTTATTATCTACTACTACCTATAGAGAGCTCCAAATTATTAAAAAAAAAAAAGATGACCTAATATAATAATAGGCAAAGGATCTGAATAAGCTGGTGAACATTTAACAACAGCAGTCAGATGGGTAAAAATCTATCTAAAATTTATTTATCAGTAATGAAAAGGAACCTCTGTTGAAGGAAATGTAAATTTCTGAAGGGCAGTTGGGCGGTTCCTAGAAGAGTATCTGTGATCTAGGAATCAAACTTCTATGAATTTATACTACAAATGTTTAAATAACCAGTCAGAAAGATGGTTTGAGAGATGTGCAGTTAGCTGATGATGCTCTGGAGGTAGTTGGGCCCCAATTAAGGGAAGTTAAGAAAAATAAAATGTCAAGGAAACCTCAGTCACCTTCTTAGCACAGCTCTCAAAATATAAATGACCTTGTGTACTAATCTTGAGAAGCACCGAGAGGAAAGACAGAAGGTGCTTTTCATTTTCCCCTACATCTACGCATAAAAGACGGGTATGCTACAACTTTCAGGAATTTCTCTAAAGACAACCATAACACTAAGTTCCTATAAGAAGTCTCCCATCACCACTTTGTTGCCTCAAGCCAGCAGAAAAGCAGAACTAGAGCTGCACATTTTAAATGTGCTTGTTCTGAACAAGACTTGCTCCCCTTAAACACAACCTGAAGAATCAGCTCTCTGAGATAAGTAAAGCAAAACTTCATTTCTCAGCGATACACTGAAGATGACTGAGATTATGGCATTTCCTTACATTTTTCTTTCTCTAACATTTTCAGTAAGGGCCCAATTTAACAGGGTTATGCTGATGACTCTTTTTAAGCAAATATAAAATTTAAAGAAGTTATAAAGTTGTGATTAAAATTTTTTCCTCAAAATATTGGCTGAGTTTAACTTATTTTTAAACACCATCAGTTGGGTGAATCCCAAGTTTCACCCTATCTCTAGTAAGTCCCTCTAGTTATGTTGGTGATACAATTTTCTTTAAAGGCCCACCATTTAAATTGTAGGTCTTTTGAAATTACACTAAGGACAATTCTCCAGAATCTTTAGCCTCACTAGTCACCAATTATTGCCTAACAGATGTTTTAGGCAGAAACCAACAGATGTATTAAAGGGGAAATAATAAAATACAACCTTCAGAGGAGAAGAAAGAAAGCAGTTCCCCTCTGCAGCTGAGGGGAAAGAAATATTGGCAACATACCCCAAAGCTGTCTTGTCACACCAGAGAAAAGGAGGCAGGAGCCCAAGCTCAAAACAGAGTAGAAAGCTCAGCTACAGGTAGGCTGAGGAAAGTGGAAAGGAAAAAAACCCAGGTGACTGCCAAAGCAAACACACAAGTAAACTAATCAGAAAAGGTGTGCGCGTGTGGGAGGGGGCCTTAAAACACTGAATACAGAAAGAATATTGCAGGTTGATAAAGAAAATAAAGTCTAGAAATAAAATTACTTTTATCTGTGAAACCCATAACAGGTGATGAAAGAACTCACTAACAGGTGATGAAAGAACTCACTAAAAGGTGATTTCATTCTTCAGAGCAGACCTTGTATTACAGACCTCAGCTAAAGATAACAGTCCAGCCTCAGAGAAGATGGCACTTTCAACTTCTGTAGCCAAAGGCGTCTCTTTAGCCACTATTTTCACTTTGAAAATGGTAGCCAGAAGAAGTCACCAGTTTTCCCCCTAAGTTTCAAGAATTCTCTTACCCTGGGTTTCACTTTACAGTTAGAAACCTAACCAGAAACTAGCATGTGAGTATGACCATCCCTAACTTTCAGTTCTGTATTCTCTGTCACTGTTCAAAACTTGTCTCCCTAGTACTATATTTGCTTCATTAAGATATTTCATATGTATTACTTTGTTTAAAATAACACTTTTGATATACTCCTCCTTGGGAGAAAAGAATGTTTTTATATACACTTCATTAGGATTTATCCATTTTTAAATGCAAGAGTTTAAATAAAATTGACACTATTATGATGGCCTCTGCATGGTAATGGTAAGGGAAAGTGTGGGAAATGCCTCTTTTTAAAGAGTCTAGGCCACAGAACCTGGTTTAGGGAAGGTTCTTATGAAAGAAGGGAAAATTCTCGGTAAGGGAAGTTTGACTCATCTTAAAGTATGAAGAGGAAGATGAGCTAAAATCTTCCTGAGATTGCCAACTCAATAGGAAGAAGCTACTAAATTTCCCCAAACTTGGACTAGTTGGTTAGCACATCACAAAGGTGGTGAGCAGTTTCTGAAATTGTGAACTCCATATCTATGCGACCTTAGGGGAATATGAGGTAGTCAGTGGGTCTCTTCAACATAAAACATCAGAATCTGCCTCCTGACATTCACAGACAGCCTCTCCCCACCTCACTCTTACTGACCCCTTCTTCCATTCTCAGTTTGTGAAGACACACAATCTTGTTTCCCACTGGTATGGTACAACCAGATATATGTATTTCAAGTCTGAATTCCTTCAAAAGCTATTTATATGCACACCCAGGTGTGTGTCCTCCTTTGTTATTAGAATAGGAACTTCTGAAGATATACTCATTGGTTACGATAAAACCATCTAAGTCCTGAAGGAAATGTGCTAAGAAAAACACTAGGGTCAAGAAAAAATTAGAACGATTATACACTACATCCGCCATAAACACAAATCTGTTGATCAATGCAAGCAGAAGATAGTAGATGAATCCAGAGTCAATTTGCTTTTCAGGACAGTACTTTTAGGGCTAAGGCAGATGGAAGGAATGTATAACTTCTATCCATCTGCCCCATTAAAATAGACACCTAGCTTTCAGAGGGATAGTTTTTAAGTTACATGAAGCCCATTGTGGTGTAACTGTCACAAGTATCCAATCGTCAAAAAAGTTGCACCAGAGTTATGTCTTCTAATTCAAAATTGGTCTTTCGAAAGTCAATGAAAAATACATACCACGTTTGCTTGGAATTGGTTACAGACTTATCTGGAGAGTCACTAGAGGGGGCCAGGAAATTCTCCCCTTGAATCCTGGCTTTCCTTACCAGCATGAAGCCCATTTGTGATACTGAGAGCGCCATGCTAGAAAGGCAGAGAAGTCTCTCTACTTTTTAAAGAAAAGTTTAACGACCCACCGCTGTATTTGTTTTGCGAGCAGAGAAAGGGGTGCCAAGGCGGTCTGTACTGATCAACCCCACTCAGCTGCCCGGCCGGCTGGTTGGCTGCAGCTTTGACCACTGAGGCGGGGCCCCCTGGCAGCGCCATTCGACTGAACTGAACGCCTTTTCATGAAGGCAGAGGAATTGAGGTTAACCACACTACAACCCTCCCACCTGAGGAAAAGGCCTGTTTGTTCCGGAAGGCAAAGCCCAGCCTTATTTAACTAACTGCAAGCAGTTAATACAAGCGTTCCCAAGGCAGAAAGCAAGCTCTAGTCTTGAACAGTGAGGTCATCCCCTGGGTGAAGACTTCTCCCGAGTCCGACATCCTGAAAGCCACAGCTCAAGCGTCTCGCCTGAGTTAGCCTGTCTCTGGCTTCCTGGCCTAAGGTAAAGGATAGGGCTGCCGGGCCATGCCTCCGCCTTCCAAACTTTCCACGCGATTCCGGGCAGGAAAAGCCCTCGGGGCACACGCAGGTCGGCCTCGCGGGGACCGCCTCCCTGCAGCTGCAGCCTGTCCAGGCGGGCCCCCTTCTCTTAGCCCCTCTTCTCTTACCCTTCCTGTCGGTGGCGCGGTGCGCACTGACCCCGGCCTGAAGGCCGATGTGGCGGTGGCCGGGTGCGACGGGCACCGCCCGGCAGCGTCCGCCGCGGGGCCACGAGGCTGCTCGGTGCGCCCCGGACCAGAAGTGGCCGGGGGCCAGGCTGTCCCGCCCCGCCTTCGAGCCACCATCTCCGCCTGGTCGCCTCCCGCCCGGGCATCGTGGGAGACTCGCTCCACGAGTCGCGAGTCGGCCTCTGTGAGGCCGGGGCGGGGGACACGCGGGAGGCGGCGAAGCGGATCCCGGCGGGGTCGTGAGCGGCGCAGAGGAGGTGCATGCGCGAGAAGACCCAGGGAGGAAAGCAGCCCCGGGAGTGGGCGGCGGTGGGGCCCTGCATAGGGCCCCTGGAATAGAAGGGAAACGTGGCGTGCCCGAGAGACCGCGCCGGGCGCCCCTGGGTACTGACCTGCGACGGGCCCCCGAGGGCTGCCCTGAGGCTCGGTTCCACTGGGGCAGGTCCAGCGCCTCTGTGCCGCGAGGCATGGCGTGGTCCCCGAGCGGTCACGCCACGAGGACAGGGACGGGACGCCTGCACCTGCCGCGGCGGCGGGCGGCAGCAGGAACCTCCCGGCCGCCCCGCCTCCGGGGTGTCGGCGGCGAGGTGGGGCCGGGGAGAAGCGCCTTCTGCTGGGGTCGCGGCGGCCCGCGCGCCCTCCACACCGCCCCCCGGCGGCGGGGCCGCGCATCGCGGGCCAGCCTCTTCACCACTGCCCTGGTGGGTGGTTCCATCCTTTCCTTTGTTTCTCCGTCCATCCATTTATTCCTTTAGCCATTTCTATTCTGATGCGTTCAGGACATGCTCACGGAGTGAGTGCCGAGCCGAGCGCTGTGGACGCCGAGGCACGAGGGACGGTCCCCTCCCTCTACGGCTTCGCAGGAAACTGGCAGGTTCGTCCATTCCGTCTTGTTTTCATTCTGCAGGGCACGGTTGCCAAACTCTGAGACAGGGTCGTGTTTCGGAGGTGGTGAAAGTCCTCGGGGCACACAGGAAAGGGAAACAACGAATAGCCTTTCGCTTGCGCGGGGGAAGCTGGAGTGGGGAGCGAGTGGGGACCCGACCAGAGGAAGGGCGCGACCCCGCACCCTGGGAAGGGCAGGGCGCGCGCAGCCCGCGCTCGCGGCTGCAGCCGATGCCGCCGCTCTTCCCTCCAGGTGCACGAAAGGTACGCGCATGTGGGACGCCGGACACGGATCTTAGAGACGAGGGTCGCGGGCACATACTCAAATGCCATGTCCAGCTGAGAGTGATACCGGTTTTGCAGTCTGGATCCGGCCATCAGGCTCTTTCCGAGGGGAGTCAGTCTATCTCCACTCTTCGCATGGTAGCAGCAGCATCGAAAGTTTGGATCAGCAGGTGTGGAAAAGGTCTCTACGCATTTAGCTAAGGCAAAGGATGTTTTTCCAGGTCATTATTTTAATATGCTTCTAACAGGATAGAATGACGTGTATGAAAGCACACGTAACTGACTCCCTTTTGAAAGTCACTTCCAATAAGCTTCTAGGCAAAATGCCTTATTTTAGAACCCCTTTCATCAGAGGTGCCCACTGGGTACAGGCAGGCTTGGAAGATCCCATTTGCGTGGTCACGGTTCCCGAAGTTGGGTACAACTGTGGTGTGGTTAGGTTCTGTTTTGGAAAAAAACGGAGAGGAAACGTGACATCGTTTTTCTTGCGGGGAGGATGTGGACTCCCGTGAAGAAAGCAGACGGTGGCTTGACTAGAGAGTGTTGGAGAAGGTATATTGTAAACATAAAATATTATATGTATCATACATACACATGTATATCATATATTATAGTATATATAATTTTTATGCTAACGAATTTTTAAGCCTTTTTAATTAAAAAAAAAAAAAGCCACCATGAAGGCACAACCCTATGAAACCTTGAAATACCAGGACTCCACTAGGGACAATTCCTCTAGCCAGGGATTGTAAACTGGCATAATGTCTTCTTGTATCAGTATGCTTCTCATTATAAATGTTTTCTAAAGCCCCAGCAATTCTACATAATAACTTACCAGTGAGTACTTAAAAAAAAATTCACTGTTAATATTGCATTTATTAAGAACATTTACTACGTGCAAGGGCTCTGTGCCAGTTTTCTTGAGCACCTCTTAGGTAGAAAGGTTGACTTACATGTTGTTTCTTTGAATCTCAACACTGTGTACTGACATCTCCCTTTTGAAATGAGTAAATGGATTCAGAGAGACTTGATTTACTTCCCTGAGGTCACCCACAGAATCTGTAGTAGGTCCAAAATTTCCATTCAGGTGGTTGAGTCTCTAAAACCCTTTTTCTCACCACACTGTAGCTTTCCTGATCTGGAGAAGTTTCTATAAATAGTGTCACGTCTGTAACAATCTATAAAACAGTTGCAGGAGGTGGAGAAGAGATACATGTACACAAAGAGCTATAATTGGTGATACATATATTATCAAAAGATATACAAGTATCATTTAAAAAACAACAATAAATACATTTTTATAGAACATTATAGAGGGAGAAATAGTTGGACAAGGGAGCTCCAAATATCTCAAATTTTAAGTACAAATGAAACACCAGAAGATTGTCTTGAAGCCAACTCTGATTCAATAGGTCTGGAGAGTGACTTGAGGTTTTGCGTTTCTACCTAGAAGATGTTGCTGATGCTTCTGGTCCATACATCACTCTAAGTAGCAAAGTTCTAAGAGATATTTAACCTGAGTGTGAGAGGGAATTCAGGAAGAAGGGGGGTGGGGGAGAATGAGAATGAAAAATTCTTGGAGTCAGATGGCTGAGAGTTGTGAATATTACACAAACTAAAAGATATGAATTTTAGTTTCTAGGTACCTCATCTAACCATTCTAAATTAGTAAACTAATTCACAATTAAGTTTTTCACTTTCAAAAAGTCACTGCTTACAGTAAAGATCCTACCTCATTTCTTACTGGCAATAATGGTCATTGTTTTGTGCTATGCTTTGTTCCTTTCAGATGTCAGTGTTCTGTTTTGTATATCATAGTACAAAAAATTATGTGCTCTGACTCAAATTTGTAATGACTAATAACCAAATGGCACAAGAATCTTTTGCTCAATCGGATATTATAAGAAAGAATTTTAAATTTATAAACCAGAGGTCTTCAATTTCTCTAACTAGTTGCCTTCATGTGGAATTTTCACCGATTTACAATGTTAAAGGGGAATTTTTTTTTTAAGTCTAGAAAATGTAAGACAGGCTAATAGTAAAAACGTAATGGTTTTTTGTTTGTTTGTTTTGCGATAAGCAGGCAAAAACAATATTCACTGAGAAGTTTATGTGGAGGAAAAACAAATATTTAGGAGAAAAATAATGCCTTTTATTTACTTACCATTCATATCTTTTTCAATTTTTGTTGATGTGCAAGTAAGTAGTCTTTGTGTATTTTAGACTAGGAGTCCTCAACCCCTGGGCCGCATACTGGTCCATGGCCTGTTAGCAACCAGGCCACACAACAGGAGGTAAGTGGAGGGCAGGCGAGCGACGTTTCCAAGCTTCCTCTGTATTTACAGCCACTCCCCAGGCCTAGCATTACTACCTCAGCTCCACCTCAGATCAGCAAGCATTAGATTCTCATAGGGGCACCAGTCCTATGTGCAAAAAAGGTTGGGGACTGCTCTTCTAAACATCAATCCCTTAACAGTTACAGACATTATAAATATCTTCTTCAGTCTTCATCTATTATCTCTTAACTGTGTCCATAGTGTTCTCCCTTGGATAGAAGTTCTTAATTTGTGAATCCAAAATTAAGAATATTAATCCTAATGGTTTATACTTTTGCCATCTTAACTTTTTCTCTACCCCAAGGTCTCAAATATTTGTCTGCATTTTTTATAATATTTCAGTTTTATCCTTCATATCAAAGTCCATTGTACTTCCAATTTATATATGGTGGGAGATAGGCAAGCAGCTCAATTTGTCTACATAACTAAGTCAATTTTTAGCAAATTATCTTATAAATCAGGGGTTAGCAAACCTTTTCGGTAAAGGACCAGATAGTAAACATTTTAGGCTTTGGAGGATGTACTTGTTTCTATTGCAACTAATGTCTGCTGTTGTTGTGTGAAGGCAGTCAGAGACAATATATAAACAAAAGAGTGATTGTGTTCCATGTATCATTAAATATTTTTACTTTTTTAATAATAGACTATTTTTAGAGCAGTTTTACGTTCACAGCAAATTTAGGCAGAAAGTAGTGTGAAGGCAGTCATAGACAATATATAAACAAAAGTGATCGTGTTCCATGTATCATTAAATATTCTTATTTTTTTAATAATAGACTATTTTTAGAGCAGTTTTACGTTCACAGCAAAATTAAGCAGAAAGTACAGGGAGTTTTCATATAGTCCCTCCCACTGCACATGCACAGCCTTCTCTACGGTCAGCATCTCATACCAGAGTGGTGCATTTGTTGAATCTGCTTTGCCACATCATCACTCTAAGTATACGCTTTGCATTAGGGTTGTGAAGGCTACGGGTTTTGACAAATGTAATGGCATGTATCTACCCTTACAGTTTCCTATAGAATAGTTTTCATGACCTGCTATAGACTCTATGTTTGTGTCTCCCCCAAAATTCATGTGTTAAATCCTAATGCCCAAAGCGATGGTATAGGAGTTAGAGCCTTTGAGAGATGATTAGGTCATCATGGTTGAACCCTTGTGAATGGAATTAGTATCCTTATAAAAGAGGTCCCAGAGAGTTTTCTTCCCCTCCTTCCACCACATGTAAACAGCAAGAAGATGGCTGTGAACCCAAAAGCAGGCTCTTACTAAGAACCAAATCTGCTGGTGCCTTGCTCTTGGACTTCCCAACCTCCAGAACTGTGAGAAATAAATTTCTGCTGTTTATTAGCCACTCTGTTTACAGTATTCTGTTATAGCAGTCAAAAAAATTTAAGATACTTTCATAATAATCCTCTGAGCTCTGCCTGTTTGTTCTTCCCCCTACCTTAACTCCTGACAACCACTAATCTTTTTACTGTCTCCATAGTTTTCCCTTTTCCAGAATATCATATAATTGGAATCACACAGTATATAGCCTTTTCAGATTGGCTTCTTTCACTTTGTAACATGCATTTAAGGTTCCTCCATGTTTTTTCATGACTTGATAACTCATTTCTTTTTAGCGCTAAATATTTCATAATCCGAATATACCACAATTATTTATCTCTTCACCTACTGAAAGACATCTTGGTTGCTTCCAAGTTTTGGCTATTATGAATAAAGCTGTACATACACATCCAGGTACAGTATTTTACAGGGATATAAGTTTTCAGCTTGTTTGTATAAATACCAAGGAACACAATTGTTGGATTCTATGATGAGAGCATAATTTTGTAAGAAACTGCCAAACTCTCTCCCAAAGTGGCTATATGATTTTGCATTTCCAACAGAAACAAATGAGATTTCATGTTGCTTCACATCCTCACCAGCATTTGATGTTGTCAGTGTTTTAAATTTTGTTTATTCTACTAGGTGTGTAGCAGTATCTCACTATTGTTTTATTTGCAATTCCTTAATGCCATATGTTGATGAGCACTTTTTCATATTCCTATTTGCCATCTGTACATCTTCTTTAGTAAGGTGTCTATTCAAGTTTTTGGCCTATTTTTTAATCAGGTTCTTTGTTTTCTTATAATTGACTTTGAAGAGTTCTTTGCATATTTTTTTGTATAACAGTATACAGTTGATTTTGAAGAGTTCTTTGCATATATTTTGTATAACAGTATCTATCAGGTATGTCTTTAGCAAATCATTTCTCCCAGTCTTTAGCTTATGTTCTTATTCTCTTGGTGGTGTCTTTTGCAGAGCAGTTCTTATTTTAATGAAGACTAATTTATCAATTTTTTTCTGTCACAGATTGTGCCTTTGGTGTTGTATCTAAAAAGTTGTCACCAAACCCAAGGTCATCTGGATTTTCCTTTATGTTATCTTTTAGGAGTTTTTGTATTTTTCCATCTTACATAAACACCTATGATACTTTTTGAGTAAATTTTTGCGATGGGTGTAAATCTTTGTATAGATTTTTGGGTTTTTTTTTTTTTTTTTTTTGCATGTGAATATCCAATTGTTCTGGCACCATTGTTGAAAAGACTATCTTTGCTAAATAGTATTGCCTTTGTTCCTTTGTCAAAGATCAATTGATTATATTGGTATGAGTCTATATCTGGATTCTCTATTCTTTTCCATTGATCTGCTTATCTGTTCTTTCACCAATAATACATTTTCCTGATTTTTGTAGCTTTATAGTAAGCATTGATGTTGGGCAGTGTTAGTTTTCCAACTTTGTTCTTCTCCTTCCATATTGTATTGGGTATTTCAGGTCTTTTGCCTCACCATATACTTTAGAATCAGCTTGTCAATATCTACAGAATATATCAGTGGGATTTTGATTAGAACTGTGTAAAATCTATAAAGTTGGGAAGAACTGACATCTTGACAATATTGGGTCTTCTTATCCATGAATGTGGAATATTTCTCCAACTAATTTAGTTTTTCTCTTATTTCTTTCACTAGAGTCTTATAGTCTTCCTCATATATATCTTATCATATGAATTTTAAAATTTAAATTTTGAGTTTCAATATAAGCACCTGGAATTTTTATTGCTACAGATTGAATTTATAGATTTGAAGAAAATCGAATCTTTACTGTGCTAAGTTGCCCCCATTCGTGAATATCTCTGCAATTATTCACATCTTCTTTTATGTCCTGCAATGGAGTTTTTGAAATTTTCTCTAGCAAAGCTTTCTACATTCTATCTTAGGATAATTGCTGGATAATTATCATTTTTATTTCTACCATGAAAGATTTCTGTTATATTTACTAGATAACTATTAACAGTGGATATGAAGCTTAGAGAGTTGCTGAATCCTCTAATTAGTTTTGAGAATTTGGTAATTCTATTAGGTTTTCTATGTAGATCATATATCAGTAAATAATGAGAATTTTATCTTTTTTTCTGCTCTATCACCTCTCAATTTATGTGGTAATTTAATTTGAAAGTGGTATGATGACACAAAAAGATTAAAATTCAATATTTATTAGCTACTTCAAAGCTTCATAAAACTGATAGAATAAAATAGCTTTTAAATTGTTTTTTAAAAATGTGGCATCAGCAAAACCAAAGTTTACCTAAAAAATGACTGTAACAGACAACACAAATCCTAAGATGCTTTTTATGATGTCTACAAACTCTCTTACTTGGGATTTCTCTCTATTTCTTGTGGTCAAGAAATAGAAGTCAAGTCCAAATCCCAAACCTTATGGATAGTTCCTTATTTGTAGCCTCAACAAATGGATTTAGCTGTTTCTGGTCCAGCTCTGGGCCATGCAACCACCACAAACCACTTGCATCAGAATCACCTCATGTGCCTGATAAAAATGAAGATTCCTAGCCTTACTTTAGGACTTAAAAAGTAAGAAATCTCTGCTGGTATTATCTGGACATCTACAATTTTAAAAAGATCCCTCAGTGATCCTTATGTCCAAAAGTATGAGAATGATTATGTTCAGGGCAGGGGGAAGAAACAGAGCAACTGATCTCCAGACAAATGGACATCACAACGAAAGTCCAGCCCCGATCTTCTCTTTGCTCTCCTCTAGAAGCCTGGGAGAAAAAATGGAAACTTCCATTTTTTATTCCTACTTACAACAACCTTGACATTCTTTATGACACCTATAGACATATAAGGGAAATACAAAAATGATTGGCCCATAATTTTTCTGTCTACCTAGAGCAAGCCACTGTATTGGTTTGGAGACTTTAGAAAAATAAAATGCTATTTCTTTCAGGAAATAGTAGAGATATAGTCTCTCATGGGCATCATTATTAAAAAATAGAACCTGAAATTTATCGAGGACTCCTACCACAATAAAAAAGCTTGGAGAATCAGGAGAGAGACATGAAGGTGCCAAGTCACTGGCTTTAATTCCATCATGGGGATATAATGTCTTCAGGGCAAAGCAAAACCCCAGGCCCAATACTGAGTCAGTAGTTTCCTCTTTCCACTGAAGTATGATTACTGGTCCAAAAACCTCATGAGGTTTAAAGACAAGTACCAGATAATAATTTTACCTGAATGCATTCTAGTAATTTCTAAAAATGATTATGATACAAACATTAGAAGTAAGGGGGAAAAATTTACCTAGAGGTTCGATTTTTCATTTTTAAAAAGCCACAGGTACTACAAACATAGCTTATACTTGATGTAAAACCTCACATTTCAATCACTGGAGTCATTAGTGTGTACATAATTAAATAATAAGAATTCAGTGTCTCAAGTCTATCTTCATTTAGTCCTTAAGGCAAAATAAAAAATTAACAAACTAGTTTCCTTTGAGAGAAAACCTTTATTACACATCATTGAATTCATTTCTCTTTGAACAAACAGTACATAAAATAGATTAATGTTATGAAAGTCCCTGGAACTTCTAATCAGTGGTCTGCGAGAAGTAAGGACTTTGTTTTTGTGTCTTTTTAAGGCATTCATTTCCCACTTATTTTTAATTTTTGACAATTGTTTTACAACATATTTTTAATGTGTGTTATAGAACCTCACCCCATGAAACCACAGTTCCTGACCCTAAAAACTCTTTCCTGTGAGATTGAATGTGCTTATGAAGGGCACAGTACATTATACAGATCTCACAAGGCCATGCAAGTACAAATAAAATAATCCTTGTGGGATTGGATATGCATTTGGTATGTGCTTTAATTTTTATACATGTATAGGATACTCTTTCAACTCTGTACTTTAACATTGAAGGCGAAGATAAAGCTTACATATGAATACTAAAATTCCTGATCCACTCCAGAACTGAAAGAAGCACATTATAACAGTTGTCCTTCAGAACCAAATATTGGACTGGTGATGTTTATTTCTTTCTTATTCTTCCCTGGTTTTAAAATACAATGATTACTGGATATATAGCAACCATCCCCTGTCTTTCAAGAATGAACCCCTGGGACTGGCTCAGGCCAGGGTAGTGAGTTGTCTGAAGTCACTGTCAAACCAGGCATTGTTTTCTCCTGATGACACAATCAGCAGTCATAATAGCTGGAACCAAGAGGTTAATAAAGAATAAAGAGGGGCATAGAGAACACACTCTAGAACTATGGCAAAATAATGAACAAGAATCCAGTAGCTTCCCTATTCAAAGTAAGGGTTTAAAAAAAAAAAAAAACAAAAAACAAAGCTAAACTAAACTAAACCCAAAATAAAGCTGAAAAGACATTAAATATTTTTTTAAGAAAACATAAACCTAGGTTTTGATTAATTATAGCTATCAATTTGCTCAAAATAATAGTCTTCAAACATACTACACCTGATCTGAAATGTCCATATAGTCTTCCAACTCAGGTATATTATATTTTCCTCTGTAGTACAAATCAGCCTGATAGCTGATTTTACTTTTTACAACAACAGAATATAGATACTGCAGGGTCGTCTTCTAATATATATTTTCCAGAATTGGGTAGATCTTTGCACTCTGATATAAATGTGCGAAGTTTAGTCTTTGGGAAGCCATTTTGTTGGTAATGCTATACAGAAAAATTAAAAAAAAACTGATTAATAAACCCCCTGAAAACAGCTTTATTCCAAATTTAAAATAGTGGTTTTTTCTAGAGGAATAGTTTACTCACTTTCGAGAGGAATAGTTTAGTCACATTTCAGGGAGATGTGTCTAGAGCCACACTTAGGTTTGGCTAAGGTAAAGTGGGTCTAGGATTCTGCAGTGCCCTCCTGGCCTCTCCTTTGTGGGCCCGATTCAACCCAAAATGAGCATGTCCAATCTGAATCTGAGCTTTTCTTCCAGGTAGAATCCAGCCAGCCCTGCCCCAAGTCTGAGAACCTCTGTCCCTACTTTGCCATGCAACACATGACTTCCTGGCTAGTATGAAGCAAGCACCCTGGATGGAACCTGGTTCAGGCCACAAACCCAGCTGATATAGATTAACAATGGTGTTGTTGGGGGCTGAGGGATGGGCCAACCCACCCTTCCTCTGAGGACCTCAGCACAACCCTGACTCTCCTGAGCTTATGCAGGTATCTGGACAAAGATCTGAATGCTCTATGGGGCCTTTCCAGTTGAACACCCTTTTGGAGTCTCCCTTCTGGGCAGATGAGCTTGTTTAAAGACCTAGTATTTATACCAGTTTGAGGTCTAAGATCTCTAGAATGTGTCCTGACCAGAAAGGATCAGAAATAACTTAGTTTGCCCATTTGGAAGTGCTCTGAGCCCATGAAAAGAGGTTAACATCTGAACTATGAGTATCAGGCTTGTGTCATGGAGAGTTGACAACTCACATTACTCTTAGAGATATTGATATCACCCTCAAATAACATAGTTCTCTGCATGCCAAGTGGAAGGTAGTAAAGTTTTAGAACATAATGGGGAGTGGCTTGGACGAGTACAATTACATTCTTAAAGTCACCTTGGTGTCTTTAAACACACATCTGCCAAGCAAGTATTGAGGACAATCATTTTCTGATATCTGATTCAGTAAGAATGAATTCATAGCCCTGGCTTCATAGGCAGGGTATCATAACTATCACCTTATAATCCATCACCTCCTGAGGGCCTTCTCTTTATTCCTGGACCATTCACATGACACCATGTTTCATTATCCCTCTCATACCTAGAAAGAAGTCTGCAAGTATAAGTATCTATGGACCTAACAGTATAAGGTTATTAGAAATTTAAATATCTATGAATATTTATCTGCATTTCCATATTTCAAAGGGCTCAAAACTGATTTTTAAAATATCCCATGTGGATGACAATATAAATAACAACAGATTTTTAAATCAGGTTCCCAACCGTATAACACGTCCATAACTAGTACTGGATATGTCAGTCCTTTCTCTACCCTGAAGAAATTAACATTTCACCAATTTCCTTCCCCCAGCAGTATTATATCTTATTGCCACTCTACAAGTTCTAGAAAATTCTGCCACTTACAGCTACTGATGAACCTACCTTAATTGTTTCATATGTATCAGTGATCAGTGCAATGAAAAGACTTAATATCATATATATGAAGAGGCTTATGAATGTGTAGAGGTAAATTCTGCTAAACAGCCAGACCAAGTAACTTTTTTGCTGCATTTCTGCAAATGTGGCAAACATATCATCTCCATTGATCAGAGAAAAAAGACACTCGGAGACCGTGTTCAGAGAATGGAACTAAAAAAAAGGGGGGGAGGGAAAAAAAGCTTACTTTATTCCACACTCCTTCCCATAGGAATCTTCATTCTTGACACCGTATTAAAATAAAGGGACCATATATCCCAAGCTACTCTTTCAAAACAATAACCTGAAGTAACTATAAGCATTTGCTTTGTGATACAACATGTACAAACCTACTATTTTTCCTGGGAAAAAATAGCTGCTTCTTGATACTCTTAACAGAAGCAGGCTGAATTAAAAGCAGAAAGGACTGGTGGACACCCTCGATGCTTTTCAGAGTCAAGCCTTCCCCTCCCCTTTACCTTCATGGAAAGAGGTACTTGAAATGCTTCTGCAGAGAAACCCAGGTCCCAACCACACACACTCATACTTCTTATATTAAAATTTATTCCACTTAAGGTTATACCATTATAGTTAAGACTATAACTGCAGGAACAAATTTTCAAATATTTCAAAAAGTTTCTCCCTATACTGCTTTTTAAAATAGTCACATTTCAAGAAGTCTTACCTAAATAACCTACTCTAATATATATTGATGAATCAAATTGACTAAACTTGCTTCATTGGTGGTAAAAAGGACTGGCATAGTCCACAAAAGAAATTGAGGCAGCTGAGTGCCTCAAGTTGGCCAAACCTTACCAGTTTATAAATATGGCAATAGGTATACTATTTTGACATTTTCAGGCTAAGACAGAATAAAAGGAATTCATTTGAAAAGACAAAACAAGCCAGTGGCACTATTCTAAGAGTTTAAGGATGCCAGGGGAAAAAAAAAGTTGTTTAGCAGTACCTTTTCATGGTAAGGCCCCAGCACAATCCATCCACAGAAGCAATAGCCAAAATAAATCATAGCTGCACAGCAGCAGAACCTCATAACATTGGGCAGTGCTGCCTGAAGTGTCAGAATAAGGAGCTGGGAAAGTGAGAGAGGTCATTAAAATCCTTTCGTCTTTCAGCCAGAGCAGTGTAACAACTGTGAATGAGAAAAATGCCAACAGCACGGAGAGCCATGAAATTCCTTACATTGTACTTCTGAAAGAAACTGAGGTATCGGATGACTCCAAGCCACACGAGCAATGTGGAGGTCCCAAGAAGTATGCTACAAACATCATAACTTGTTAGACTCTAAAACAGAGTGAAAAAAATAATCAGAAATTCATTAGCAAGAAATATTTATTTGGTAGCTATGAGTCAGGCACTGTTGTAGGTTCTAAGGACAAAGCAGTGAACTGAAAAAATTCCCTACCCTAATGAAACTTACATGCTAATGAGGGGAGAGAGATGACAGTAATAAATAAATAAACACTGATATATTAGCTAATGTTAAGTGCTGAGGAAAAATTTAGGAGAAGGAATAAGGAATGTGTATGGGCTGCATTTTAAATAGGGTGATCAGGGAAGGTCTCACTAAAGAGGTGGCACTTGAGCAAAGACCTAAAGGGAGTTAGGGAGCAAACCAAACAAAATCAAGAAGAGCTTTCTAGGCATGGGAATCAGCAACTGCAAAGACTCCAAGGCAGGACAGAACCTGGCAGGACAGTGAGTCCGGCTAGAGTGAGTGATGGGGAGAGAATGGAGTCACAGAGGTTAGGGGGAAGATAGGGCCTTGTGGGTAATTTAACAACTTTATCTTTTACTCTGAATAGATTAGGGAAATTTGAGAGCCTCGAACAGGAATGATATGATTAAATACTCACTGCTATAGTTGAGAGCAGATTGTTGGAGGCATGAGAAGGCTTTGACAATAATGTAAGTGAAAGCTGATGGTGGCTTAGACCTGGCTGGTGGTAGAGGTGATGAGGTGACTTTTGAAGGTAGATCAGTAGGATTTCATCTTGAATTAGAAGTAGTGGTGAGGGGATTAGTAAAAGAGAGGAGTCAAGGATGAATCTATGGCCTCTCTTTAGCAACTGAAAAGAGTTGGTATTAACTAAAGTTAGAAAAAAGAAGCAGGTTTGGACTGTGGATGTGGGAGTCTTAGGAATTCTTTTTTAGGTATGTTAAATTTGAGAGGCCAAGAAGACATTCAAGTGAAGATGTGGAATAAACAGTTGAATATGTGAGGCTGGAGTTCAGGGAAGAATTCCAAGCTAGAGACACAGATTTAGAAATCATTGGCAAACAGGTACTATTTAAAAACATGGAACAGAATGAGATCATGAAGACAGTAGCAGAAAATAAAAGATGTTCAAGCACTATGCCTTGATGCACTATCACTTTACTAGAATGGGGTAATGAGAGGAAACCAGCAAAGAAAAGTCAGAAGGCCAGCCCATGATATAGGAGAATAACAGGTAATTAATAGCCCAGTAAAAAAAATAAATAAATAAATAAAAAAAAGTGAATCTACAAAGAGGAAGTGCTTGCAGTGTTAAAGATGCTGATAGGTAAAAATGAAAAATCAATAACTGATTATTAGACTCAGCAACATGGGAAGTCTTCAGAAAGAACACTTTCCATGGAGTGGCAAGGCTGCCTGATTGGAACAGGCATAAGGGAGAATAGAATGGGAGAAACATAATCAGAAACAAGGTTAACTACTCTTTTGAGGTCTTTTGCTATATAAAAGGGAGCAGAAAATGGGGAAGCATCAGGAGGGAGAAATAAGTAGAGATTGTGTCTTTTTGAAAGGGAGAAAAAAACATGCTAATGGGAACAACATGGTAGAGAGTAGAAAATTGATGCATGAGAAAAGGAAGAATAGGTGGAGCTATGCCCTCAAGCAGATGGGGACAGCATGTGGTAGGCATGTGGAGGAGTTGGCCTTGAACAGTAGCTTAAATAACATATCCACAGTGACAGAGAAAAAGCAGAGTGTGTGGATAATGATGCTGGTAGGTAGATAAAGTGGGAGTTGGTAGAATTTCTTTTTTCCTATTTTTCTTGTGAAATAGGAAGTGAGGTGATCAGCTGAGAGTGGAGATGAGGCAGGGATGTTACAGGTTTCAGAAGAGAAGAAGACATGAAGTTATCATCTATATGACAGGGAGAGTGAATGGCCTAGAGAAATGTGGAAAGATTATTGGATATCATTAAAGGATCATTGAGGTTTATGATAGTTGCGGTTGGTAAAAATAAAGATTTGCTGCAAATCTCCCCCTACTCCCCTACTTTTTTTTTTTTTTTTTTTTTTTTTGGTCCCTGAAGTTTAATATCTATTCTGATAATATATACAACAGCTATGACATGGTGGCAGATGCTCCGTGTACACCTAAACCTATTCTCTTCTTCCAAGGCATATGCCTGGGCTGTACTCCCCAGAGCCCTTTGCAGTTAAATGTTATTAAATTCCCTCCAGTGGAATGTGAATAGAAATAAAAGCTGCCATTCGGAACCAAGGTTGTTAGACTGTGGAAGAGCTACCACCAGACCATTCTTTCGCTTCCACTGGCTGCAACCTGTTTGTGAGATGACCCAGTATCAGTCATGTAGTCTGGGTGAGCCCTTAATGGCTGGCAGAGAAAGAAGATGGGGAAACTTGGGTCTCTGAATGTCTAAGTGGAGCTAAGTGACTCGCCAACATGGAAAACCCATCCTGACTATGATATGAGAAAAAATGTAAGTTCCTATCTTATCTGAGCCATTGCATTTGGGGGTCTCTGCCCAAGAATCTGAATCATAACAGGCTCATACTCATTCTTAGTTGCAGTCAAGCCTAGAAAAATATAAATTTGAACAAGACTAGTTTGAACAATATTACCTTCTTAATTTGATCTTTGTTTTGGGGAGATGGGGGGAGAGGACTGATGTCTAACCTGGGTTAGTCCTAACTTAAAATGGAAATCCTTGTGACATATCAATGGGGAAAATGAGAAATGGGGACATTGTCAATTTGAATGGAAAAAAGAAACAATTGCAGGCACTCACACAATAGCAGCTTGGCCTCACTCTCCACCTCAGTCCTATTCTACTTTTGTTGAAGATTCTGGCATTTATTATAAAATAACAAAACAAAACAAAAACCTCACCTCTTACCTTAGTTACACTGGTGTCTGTATATATTTTGATGTGTGTAAAAATTCACAGGCCACACCCCAGAGTTTAGATTAAGTAGGTCTAACGTAGGCATTTTTACCAGGTACACAAATGATTCTCATACTGAAGTCTGTGGATCACACTTTGAAAAACGCTGTCTAAAAGATTTCCTGACTAGATTTAAGAATATTACTGTTTTTGATTCCAAGTTTATTCAATACAATGCTTGAAAGAAATCATTTACTCTCCAAATTCTCATGTTATAGAAAAATAAATTACTATTACTGCAAATCTGATACTCACAGTGGCATAAATAGGAAAAGAATTTACCTTGGCTTGGATTTCCATTTTCATAATTGATCCAATGATTGTCAGTAAATCACTAATAATAAGCATAATGTACCATCCATTGACAAATTCCATTCGATCAGAAACAGAAACCTCCTTCTTATAATGGAGAAGAAAAAAATTGACAAATTCCTTCAGGGAAAGAGGGGAGGCACAATGAATTTATTTGTCAATCAAAATGTCCGTAACATTCCTAGAAAGCAACACCCCCTACCTGTTGAAGCTGAAGTCCTCTAATCACAGATCGAAAGCACAGGATTAACGAAACCAAGCATATCAGAACAACAAAGGCATCAAAGATCATCATGTAATGAGTGTTCCTTTGAACTGAAAGGAAAAGAATTGCATGCTTATGAAGTGGGACATTAATACGGTGACATCTACTTTTTTCTTTTCATTTCAGCCTGGTTTATTTTAACTGCTGCATTGCATATCACAGCATAGAAGTACAATACTTTATTTATATGGACACTCAGATTGTAATCTTTTTTTCCCTACCATAACCAAGTCTCCAAGTCCTCTGGGGGCATAAGTACCAGTGATTCTTTAGGTGAATGAAAATCTAAAGGTGGAATTGTTGGGTTAAGGTATATCATATTTCTAAAAACAGATCATAAGAAACTGCTCTCCCAAAAGATCATGTCTGTTTATATACCTACACATATCTCTACAACTTCTCCACCAAGGGGTTTTAGTAATCTTTTACTTTTGCCAGTCAAAAGAGCAAATCTATCATTTCCAACAATTTGAAATACTATCTTTATCATGCACCAAATTACTGTTTATATTCAAGTACCATATCTTACCCTTTTGATGTTTTTGTGTATTTTAATGCCAAAGACGAATACCTCTCATTACTCTTTTCTGGAATTTTTGCTGGTTATTCTTGTTTGTTTACTTTTCCTTACATATATTCTTTAGGATCATATTGTCAAATTCCAATAAAAACCTGACTGGTTATTTTGGGGAAGGGATTATGTCAAATTTATAGATTCATTTAGGAAGATCTGACATACTGAGGAAGGTTGAATCTCATCCAAAAACATGGTATGCCTTTCCATTGATTCAGCTCTTTTTTTCTTTTTTACACCCTGAAGTTTTTTCAAATTTTATATGGCTCCTTTACACTCTTTTTTTAGGGTAATTTAAAATACTCCAAGCATGCTTTACACAAAGACAACAAAGAGAAAATGCCCTGATAAATATTCTCCCCATTAGTATTTAAATAAAGTTAAAAGTCATTTTAAAAATTGCCACAACCATCAATCAAAGATCTCTATTAAACAGCTTGTGGTCTCTTGTTCTTTATATAGTTAGTCTTCCTGCATATTCTGTTTCAATATTCTGTTCTAGATAATAAAATATTTATTAAGAACCTATTATATGCTGAGTGTCTTACTAGGTGCTAAAGATACAATGGTGAACAAGCTAGACAAGGCCCTGACATGGCAGAACTCTATTCTACTGCAGTGAGGCAAGCAAGGAAGTAAACAAGTAAATGAACAAAATACTTTCGGGTAAGAGTGATAGGAAGAAAATAAAGCATAATAGCTAACATGTACTAATATGCTGCACATAGTTCTAAGCACTTTATATGAATTAACTCATTCAATCCTCACAACAACCACAATAAGGTAGACATGATTATCCCCACTTCCAGGTGAGAAAACTGAAACACAGAGGTCACGGAATTTGTCGAGGGTTACACAGCAGGTAAGTGGCAGTCAAGATTCAAACCTTTGCAATCTGTCTCCATTGTCTATCACTCTATATTACTGGCTACTTGCATGCCTTGGAAACTTATTAGAAATGCACATTCGTGGGCCCTATTCTACACCCATTGAATCAGAAAATTTTCACCAGCTCTCCAGGTGACACTAATGTTTGAGAACAAGTGCCCTATATGAAGGAGGTTGGTGTAGGGGAGTGAGGACATTTACATCACATAGTAAAGGAAGGCCTCACCAAGGGGGCAGTAGGTTTTAGGTGAGACCTAAGTGATAACACAGAGCCAACCATGCAGAGATTCTGGAGAATCGTTAAGTACAAAGCCCTGACCAGCATAAGTGAAACCAGATGAAGAGAGCGGGGCAGAAGTCTTAGCCATCATATGCTCTGCTACAGATTTGTCTTTATTGAACAAGTTAGACTGCCCTGTACTGATAAAGCACTTAAGAATAGTTCTGTAATGAAGTATCCTATTATATTGGTCAAGGGGCCAATATAATATCCTTGTGTAACAAGGATAACTGTTACACAAATGTATAAATCTACTTTATAAAAACTTAAAAACACAGAAACAAATGTTTGTGAGAAAGCCTGTGTGTCAGGCACTTTCATATGCTCTCATTTTCTCTATTCTAAAGTTTGTGGAGAAGTATTACATTGTTGACAGATGACAACAGAATAGGCTTGTGTTTCAAATAAACAGTAATTGAAATAAAATTTGTGATTCAAGAGCCTCATATATTTGAAGTTACTTATTAGTGAAAGAATACTAGAATTAATAAATTTTATTTTATTTACTCCTACCTCACTTTACTACTTCTGTACTCAGTGCATCAATATGTAGGAATCCTTAAAACAATTACTATCGAAGTATAGTATGAGTAAAGACTACCTTCCTGCACATTCTAAGCCCACCCCAAACCTACTGACTGTCCTACATGGAGCTGGGAAAACTGCATCTTAACTACCTGGGATGACTCTTCTGCTCACTAGAATCCAAGAACCCCTGCATACTCAATAAGTTCACAACATACCATTCAGTTACTTACAAGGGACTAGAAAATGAGATAGATCACTTCTTTCCGGTCAATTCTCTCAGTTAGCTCCAAAATTTTTGTTGGCATTCAATCTGTATCTGAATTTGTGTCAATATTTCTAGGAAGGTACCCTTTCCTCATCCAGTCTACCTTTTGATCTATATAGAAGACAACTATCATGTGTGGAGTGCTTCAGGGTCAAATTCTGCTTAACTATAGCCAAGGGCACCAAGATTTTCTTCTAAGCCTCAGTTTCTTCATTTATAAAAATAGAGATGCTGCCTGTCCCAAGGATATTTTAAAATATTAAAAATGCAGTAAGAATTCAATACTTATTGGTTTGGGCATACATAATTTTATTTATTTATTTATTTACTTACTTATTTACTTATTTATTTATTACTGGAGGACTTATTCCTTACTTTTTTAAAGTAAGGAATAGGCCAATGAGGACACATAAAGTAGTCAGGAAAAGTCGTTTCAGTTACTAATAACTTATGTATTGCCTGGAACATTGAATATCTACAATGAATTGATCTTTCAGAGAATTAGAGATGTGGAAATGGTACAATTCTTTTATTTGATGCTTTATATATATATATATCTGGGACCAGTAATTTCACAACTATTTTGAAAACTAGTAAAGTATATCAGTTACCTGATCCAGACACATGCCAGTCTTTACATTCTCTCATGGAAATGTCATTATCTAAACTTATCTTAATTCTTCCACTATGGGCTCTGTTGTCAAATGTTATCTGCAAAGAAAAGAAAAAGAGTCAAAACATACCTATAGTTTTTGAAGGCAATATGCCTCTATGCATTAATTAGGAAACAATTCTTTCTGTGTGAGAGGAGACCCAGATTATCATCTCCAACATATTGTTAATTCAATTCAACCTAGAGAATTTCACTTTCTTTCTCTGTGAAATGAGAAGTTTGAACTTTGTCTTCTACAGAGACCTTTTAGTGTCTAAAATTTTATGTTTCTAGGACAACTTTAAAACAAGTGAACTTCCCTCTACTTCCTATTCTCAGTACCTCTAGATGTCCTCTCAATATAAGCAAGAGCTGGTACAAAATTTTCAGTTATAAAATAAGTAAGCCACTGAGATATAATGTACGATACAGGGAATATAGTCCATAATATTTCAATAACTGCATGGTGACAGATGGTTACTAGACTTACTGTAATGATCACATCATAAGATATATGTTTAATCACTATGTTGTATACCTAAAACTAGTATAATATTATTTTCTAACTACATTTAATATATTTTTTAAAAAGAGCTGGCACAACTATGCTTTTTCCCACCTTCCAGGAGGTCCTGAGCTCAGGATAGATTTTTAGTGTTACAATTTAACACAGAGGTTCATTATTTCTGTCTCAAAACATTTCAGGTGGAGCTTTTTGAATTTTCCTTCTGGACCTAGATTTCTTAGTCACTCTAGAACCATATGTATTACAAAGGATGTGGTCACAGGGAATTGACAGCCATGTCTTGCTTCAAGAATAACCATGTAGGACACCAGGCACCAAACAGGACAAAGCCATGCCAGAACACCTTCTACAGTCCTCTACTCTTTCCCCCTTCTTTCTTCCTCCACTTTCCCCATTCAAAGACTTGAAAAGCAAGGCAAAAAAATTAGTCTTTTTTTTTAGTTCCTCTTCTTTCAAGTCCTGAGGGGTAAGGAGAATTCTTTTAAAAGTCTGTCATTCAAATAAATTTTATCAAAGCTTCTTCATGTAGGGTAAATCTGATATGACTTTAGATATAAGAAATAAAATAAATTTAATGAGTCTGGTTACTCTGTTTCTTCATGTTGCTCAGTAAGCTTTTTTCCTCAATAAGCAACCAAGGGCATTGTCAGTGTCTGCCCATCTCCATAACTACTGGAGAACTCAGCCCACAGCCTTATGCAAGGAAGATGGTCAGTATTATCTGAATGAGTGAGAAATCCTTGCCAAAGAAAAACCATCCTTTTTCCACACAAAGAGCGTTGGGGTCTTAGAAATAGTAGGTGCTTCCTAAATGTTAATTGGACTTAATGTTACTCACTTCTTAATAAGGTATTGAAGAAGCTAAATTCTTTAAACAAAAAAGAAAAACACAGGATGGAATTAACACCAGATTATATGTACAAGAAAAAGTATTAGTGAATTATGAAGACATAGCAATAGAGACTATTCAAAATGAAACACAGAGAAAAAAAGACTGAAAAATAAAACAAAAAAAAGAGCATTAGTGAGCCATGGGACAACTTCAAGTGCCCAGATACAGATGTAGCTACAATCTCTGAAAAGTGATGGGGAAGAAACAATAATATTTGAAGAAATAATATTGAGGAAATATCAAATATAATGAAAACTATAAACCCACATAACCAAGATGTTCAGTGAACTCCAAACACAAGAATCATGAAGAAAACTATACCAAAGCATATTACAATGAAATTGTTAAAATCAGAGCTAAAGAGGAAAAATTTAAAAGCAGCCAGAAGAGGTAAAATACATCCTATACAGCAGAACAGATGATGATGACAGTAGATTTTCTCATCAGAAACAATGCAAGGCTGAGGATTAACATCTTTAAAGTACAGGGGGGAATAAAACAATGACCTAGATTTCTATACCCAGCAAACTATCTTTTAAAAATGAAGGTGAAATACTTTTTCAGACATACACAAGCTGAGAGAATTCATCACCAGCACGTCTGCACTATAAGAAATGTTAAAGGAGACTCTTCAGGCATAAGGAAACCTAAAGCTACACAAAGGAATGAAGCAGTCTGAAAATGGTAACTACAGGGCAAATATAAAGACTTTCTTCTTATTACTTAAATTACTTGAAAAGATAATTGACCATTTAAAGCAAAAATAATAATAATGTATTGTGTAACACATATGAAAAGTAAATTGTATGACAACAGTAACATAAAGGACAAGATTGGAGAAATGAAATATATTGTCGTTAGGTTCTTATACTATTCATGTAATGGTATAGCATCTGAATGTAGACTGTAATAAGTCAAATATGTCATTACATACCCTAGAATAATACAACAAATTATAGCTAACAAGCTAACAAATGAGATAAAATGGAAACAAAAAATACCCAGTTAATTAAAAAAGAGACAGAGAAACCATATTAATAATCACATGCAAATTACATGCCGTTTAAATGGTCCAAGTACCATAATTAAAAGAAATAGAGGTAGGCCAGTCAAGATGGCATAGAAAGTAGAGGCTGTGCATGCCTCCTTTCATGACTATGCCATAATTATAACGAAGCAACAGAGCAACCATCATTGGGAGTTGCCTGAGTTCTGGCTGAACAGAAGCCCTATGACTAGAGACAAACACAAGAGGTCACCGAAACTAGTAGGAGGGGCGAAGATGTGAAACCGCTGGGGCCCACAGCTACAGGTGGTAATGGAGAATCAAGAGGGTTATCTTGGCTGCAAAGCCCCCTTCCCTATCTGAGGAACAAGAGGTTCTAGCCCCACAGTAGGCACCAAGCCCAGGGTTCCAGTGCTGGGAAGAGAAGTCCCTATAACCTCTGGCTGTGACAACCAGTAGGGATGATGCCTGAGTGAGACAGAGGGCTGCAGGATTGCAGACATTTCTCTTAAAGGGCCTGCAGCTGGACTTACTTGCTGATGGACTCACTCTGAGTTCCAGTGCTGGGGTAGCTACTAAAGGAGATCCTGGGACATACAGGGAGACACTGAGTTGTTGGCCTTCAGGGCAAGGGCCAGAGAGGTGGCTTTCTCCTAGACAGAAGTACTGGCAGTATCCATTGTTCCTGTGCTGAACCCTCCCCATTCTCAGAGTGCAGATGCAGGTGGATGCCATATCTGAGTCTCCATCAACCTGGCTAACACAGGTCACTGCCCAGGTGATTCCCTAAGACCTCACCTCTCTCAACCTGTGGACCCACCAAGGCCGCTTTCAGTGGTTTATTCCATACAAAAGGCCTATCTTAGCTTTTGCTGCAGACTTTCCTAAAATCTCTCAAAGGCTCATGAAACCCAAAGGAGCAGCATCTGACCTCAGCATGCCTTGTGCCTCTTGCTGAGCAGCTCCAAACCCCGCACTAGCAGCATCCAGCCTAGATTCCTGACTTAGCCTCACAAGGTATGTATAAGCCCAGCACAAGTGGCAGCCATCTGTGGATTACTTGGTGACTCTTACCAGGTGGCCCTAGGAGGTGCACAGGCTACAACTAAACTTGGCCTGCAGCTGGACCCCTCCTAGGAAGCCCTTGGGCCAGCACATCCAGTGGCCTACTTCTACCAGCTCTGGAGCAGGAATTACAACGAGGGCTGCACCTGAGAAGAACACATCTGAAGGGTAAACTGGGCAGGCACCAGAGCCTCACTAAAGTGGATCCTGCTCCATAGGATTAGCCCGTAACCAGCCAGTCCTCACAGTCAATCAGCCCAAGTGTCAATCCCTCCCATCAGTGTGCAAACAGCAACCAAGACTCAACTACAAGAGGAAGGCACACACAACCCATAAAAGGGACACACCTTGAGCACCTTGCTCAGGTGACCAGGGAAGACTGTGCCACTTAGCCCCACAGGACACCTACTACATAAAGCCACTCTACTAAGACCAGGAGATTTAGAAGCCCTACCTCATACATAGAAGCAGAAATAAGGAGGTAGTCAAAATAAGGAGACAAAGAAACATGTCCCCCATGAAAAAATGGAACAAAGCTCCAGAGAAAGCTCAACAAAATAGAGACAAGCAATCTAACAGATGCAGAGTTTAAAACACTGGTTATAAGGATACTCAATAAACTTAGGATAAGAGTAGATGAACTTGGTGAAAATTTAAACAAAGAGATAGGACACATAAAATAGAAAAGGAAAATAAAGGGAACCAGTCAGAAATGAAGAATACAATATCTGAGATGAAGAGTACATTAGAGGGAATCAACAGAGTGGATGAAACAAAGAATCAAATCGATGATTTAGAGCTTAAGGTAGTGGAAGATACCCAATTAGAATAGCAACAAGAAAAAAGAATCCAAAAAAATGAAAAGAGTTTAAGGAGCCTCTATGACAACATCATGCATAACAATATTTGCATTATATGGGGTACCTTAAAAAAGAGAGAGAGAACAAGAAATTAAAAACCTGTTTGAAGAAATAATGATAAAAATTTTTTCTAACCTATTGAAAGAAATAGACATACAACCCTAGGAAGTTCAGTATGTCCCAAACAAGATGAACCCAAACAGGCCCATACCAGACATATCGTAATTAAAATATCAAAGGTTAAATATGAAGAGAGACTCTTAAAAACAGCAAGAGAAAAGCAATTAGTTACCTACAAGGGACCTGCCATTAGACTATCAGCCAATTTCTCAACAGAAACTTTGCAGGCCAGAAGAGTTTGGCACAAAATATTCAAAGTGATGAAAAGCAAGGACCTACAACCATGATTACTCTACCCAGCAAAGCTATAAAAGAGCTTCTCATAAAAGAAAAAGCTAAAGGAGTTCATTACCACCAACCCAGTATTACAGGAAATGTTGGAGGGACTTCTTTAAGAAGATGAAAAATATGTATCAAAAATATGAATAAAGAATGGCAATAACTACAACAAGTATTTCAAATGAAAAAGAATTAAATGCTCCAATCAAAAGATAAGGTGGCTGAATGGATAAGAAAACAAGACCCTTACGTAGGCTGCCTACAAGAGACAACTTCAGATCAAAAGACACACACAGATGGGAAAGTAAAGAGATGGAAAAAGATATTTCATGATGGACCTCGAGGGTGTTGTGTTGAGTGGAGTAAGTCAGACAGAGAGAGATAAATGTCATATGATTTAACATACATGTGGAATCTAAAGAACAAAACAAACAAACAAACAAACAAACAAACAGAAACAAATTCATAGATACAGAGAACATTTTGGGGATACCAGATAGCAGGTGGATGGAGGGGTTGTGAAAAAGGGGGGAGGAGTTAAGAAGTACAAATAGGTAGTTATAAAGTAGTCGTGGAGATATAAAATATAGCTTAAGGAATATAATCAATAATATTGTAATAACCATGTACAGTATCAGAGGGGTACTAGATTTATTAAGGTGACCACTCCGTGAGTTATACAGATGTCTAATCACTATGTTTTATGCCAACTATAAATGAAAAAGAAAATTTTTTTAAAGGAAGAGATGGTGGATTTGGATTAAAAAGTAAGACTGAACTCTATGCTGCTTAATAAGAAACCCACTCTAAATATAAGACACATATAGGTTTAAAAGGATGAAAAAGGATTACCATGCTAACACTAATCAAAAGAAAGCTGAAGTGGCTACATTAACGTCAGACAAAGTAAATTTTAGAGCAAAGGCTATTACTAGGGTTGAAGAGTTACATTTCATAATAACAAAAGTCAGTTCAAGCAGACACAGATGTTTATATGACTAATAAAGAACTTAAAGATACATGATGAAAGAATTTATCAAACTACTATGAATAAATGCTAATGAACTACTTTTATACTGTAAATCCAACTGGGCACACACAGAAATGGTTTAATAAATAGCTGCTGAATGGTTTAAATATCTGCTATATACCAGATACTTAGATAACTCCTTTATGTATGTTATCATCTATCTTGACAACAACTTTGTCAGGTAGGGGGCACTAACTTTGTTTTATGAATGAGAAAACTGAAGCTCAAACCAATTAAGTAATTTGCCTAAAGCTACATAGCTACAAACTTGTGAGCTGAGATTAAAATCTAGGCTTGCCTGACTATAAATTCCCTGCATTTTATATCAGGTGTGTGCTCTTCCAGTGCACATTTACTTATGACAATGAAGTTGCACTAGTGGCTTTTATGATGAAACTATCTTATATGAATGTAAGTTCTACCACAGTTCTATGGATGCATTGCTAAACCCACAATGCACAGGCATAGCTTGGGATGATTCTACAATAATGATGAAAATATTACCTCTGCAATATGGCTAACAAGCCAGGTTGCCTTTACCACTGTACTGACTCACTGAAAAGGATCTACATTTCACAAGTGTTTCATTCATTCATTCAATATTTGAGTCACCTACTATGTTCTTTGAGGGAGGAAAAGATTGATAAAATGATCCCTGCCTTCAAGGAGCTTTGAATCTAGCAGGGCTGATGATAAACACCTAGAAACCCCTAAAACAAAGGAGGAGGTGGTAAGACCATTGAAATTACAAAAACAGAAACAAAATAAAACCTAAAAGTTCAGAACTCAGAATGCGTTTCTAACTGAAGAATCACAAATGGGTCCATGAAGGAGGTGTCGGTTGAGCTAAACCTTAAAAATTTACCAATGAGAGAGGGGCGGGGGGTGGGGGTGGATATGAGATTGGATAACAACCCAATTTTTAAAAAGTCAAGTAATGTTGAAAATTTATATCAGGTTTAAAATTTGTAGCCTAAGTCAAAATCGTCATAGTTTTGGAGCCTTTTCTTATTACATAATATGAATATTATTAAATTACACTATGTTCTGAAAATTTTTTAATCCCGATTTCTGAAAACTTGAATTCCTATAGTCAATTAGTTGAGTATTGTGTACACAGCTTTTGATACAAACTAATGCTGAAGTAATGAAAATTCGAATCACATGAAGGCAAGTTGTATAAAATGCTTTCCTGCATATGTCTATACCACATTGTTACTGACTCTGACTTTCATCTGGTGATGGACTCACATGAGAGGCATCTTGTGCTCTCTAGAGACCATTAATAGCTCTATTAACAACTGGAATGTAGAAAACATAAAAGAGATAGGGCGGGCTAAGGGGGGAGAAACTAACCAGAGCATTCAGAGGCAGCACAAGGAAGGCACTGTGAGCAATAACCCAAAGGCTATAAATGTTCACGGTGGGGAAACTCAGCAAGAACCCTTGACAATGACCTTCAGCCCTCAGCCACAGACCACTAACTGCTGACCATACAGAACCTATAAATTTCTGCTCCTTTTGTATTTGAACACATACACGGTGCCAGACACTCTTCTTAGTACTAGAGACAGAGCAATGAACAAGGCAAGGTCCCTGCCCTCATAGAACTTACAAGACATAATTAACAAGGAAACAAGTTATAAGAAAAGAGGGCTAGCTGTACCAATGCTTCCTCTATGCACATTCAAGAGGAAACATCCTATATATATGACTATACCTTAATAAAAGTAGATGAAGCATATAACTAGAAGGAACAATATTTCTCCACACTGAAACCAAAGTCAGCCCAGCCCACACTTACAGTCAGGGTAAAGTCATAACAGTCAGGGAGTTCATGATGACGAATAGTCTGCAGATTAATGGCCTTCAGTTTAAACTTCAGCTCCACTGTTAGGAGTCTAGAAAACAGAGATTTTAGTGCAGTGAAAACACATACACACAAACATAAGTTACACTCCCTTCTGCTTCCCTCACCTGTGAAAGTCCAGGGTTAAGTTGAGCTTATTTTCTTCTAGTGTTCCAATGTAAAAAGATTCATCGGGCTCTACAAAGAAACACTCTGCCATAGAAAGAAGCAAAACATAATATAGCATCCAAAATAAGTAAAACTGCATCTTGAAAAGATAATGTATTTAAAACTAGATATTCAGATTCTAGTATTTCTCTGAATTGGGATTTTAAAGGCTAGACATCCATAACACTTGGTTACAATCACTCATTTTTTTTTTTTTTTTTTAGACATGAGTGACTACATTACTGCAGTGGATGGGAGTGGAGAAAGATCTGAACTCTATCTCATTAGTCTTCCACAGAATGCTATCTTCCTTCTGGTACTTTAAGCCTAAACTTTGAGTCCTTCCTCCCTTTTTTATATTCTATACACAGGTTTGAAGCACTTGCATTGTATAAGACAAAATTTTTCAACTTTAAAGGAGCTATATTTTTTAATATTATGTATTAACTATTTTTCCTCAGTAAGCATTTTAAGAAGAAAAAAAGGAAGATAACATCTTAGAAAGTTTTCATTAATCAGTACTGTAATCCTTTACTATCCCTCTCAAAAAAGAAAGAAAGAAAGAAAGAAAGAAAGAAAGAAAGAAAGAAAGAAAGAAAGAAAGAAAGAAAGAAGAGAGAGAGAGAGAGAAAAAGGAAAAGGAAAAGTCCCAGTGGCTATTGTTGAAAGCATTCAAATACTTATTTTTTAATTGAATGATTTAAGCTGTTTTAGGTACAAATTGCAAGTAAAACTCTGCTAATAAGTTGTGCTATTCTAAGTTCTGTTTCTCATTCCTCTCCCAAACTACCCCAAAGATACTGAATAGTGAAGAGAGGGAGTTTTATATACATCAAGAATTTGCAAGCATAATGTTTTGTAAGGATAATATCTGCCTGTTTAACTGGCTTATTCCTAATGAGAGTCAGAATATAGTAGCTAAGAGCATAAACAGCCTGGGTCAGATTTCAGCAGTGCTTCTTACTAGTTTCATCTTGAGCAGATCACTTAACTCTCTGAGCCATAATTTAGTCTTCTAAAAAAATGGAGATAATAATAAACCTTAGCCTTGTTGGAGGATTTTTTTTTTAATCATGAGTTATAGTAAAGGACTTTGAACAGTACCTGGCTGACACATAATAACTCCTGTACGGTTCTTACAATGACCTAATAAAATGCAGACCAAATCAATATTTTCAGAGATGAAATTACTGATTTTAAGTATAAATCAAGGAGCTAAAAATGGATGTTCTAGCTCATAGAAGAACATTACCAGTTTCAATTATTGGATCAATGTCGAAGGTATCATTTCCAGGACAGATGTTTCCTTGCTTGTAGAAGTGCTGACAGATCGCCATACCAGACTGTTCTGTACCCTTACTCTCATAAGCGTGATTCCCAACTGAGATGTTAGGTAGCTGCAAATACTTCAACCAAAAAGAGAAACAAAAAATGGGAGTGCCGGCCAGGGCGGAAGTAAAACCATGATTCCCCTTCCTCCCTGCCTCAGAAAATGTCAGGTTCCCACCTCTACTCTGGTGGAGACATTCACATTAATATGAGTAACAAGCTACTGTGTGCATCAGGACAGCAGAGAGGCAAAGAGCACTCAAGAATTAGAGTTCTGAGTTCAATTGTCAATTCTGTGACCTCAGGCAAGTCACAAACTTTCTAGGTTCCTGGTTCCTTATCTGCAAAATTTAAGATTTAAACCCATAATCTCGGAGATTCTTTCCTCCTGTAAAAAAAAACAAAACCATGTTCAGGAACTGGTTTTAACTTGTGATGTAAAGACAAATTTGATTTACCTTTGATCTATTTCCTGTCATGACAGAGTTTTGCTATGCTACTGTAATATAGGAAGGGGGATACAATTGCTCCAGGCTAACCAGCAAAACTTTTTATTAAAAAAAATATTTATATTTAAATATTTATCTTTGCAAGAATATATTTTAGTCACTTTCAAAGCAATAGTCTCCTCTCCTAGTGAATCCTCTAACTTAAACAAATGAGAATATTATGGTACATTAGAATTGTCAACTTAAAACTTTTAATGGATTTCTATAGATGAAAAACACAAAACTAAGTGTTTCAGAGGTGACTGTGAAAAATGTTGTTTGACACAACTGATATATAGATAAGGATATGTTGTCTATCTCTTGGTATTAATAATATAGTGGGATGGACACAGATAAATAATTCTACTAAAGTTGATCAATTGTTCAAGCTGAAACTTACGAATTATCCTTTAGTCTCCTTCTCTCATCCTCCACTTCCAATTCATCAGAAAATCATGCATTACTTTCAAATTATATCCCACATCCGACTACCTCTCATCACCTTCACTGCTGTTATCCTTGTCCATACCAGCATCATCTCCCACCTGGTCTGCCTGGTTTTCCTTTATTCAGTCTGCACACTCACCACAGTCTAGTCTTTGTAAAGGACGCACAGGACTGTTGCAAAATTAAGTGAATTAACACAGCAAAACCCTTAGAATAGTGACACTCAAAACATGAACCTGTTCAGGACTTCATTTCTGTCATTTCATCTCCCTGGAAGCTTCTCCTTTGAGATAGCCACCACCACTTCCCCACTCTTTTGTCTGCTCTCTGCTTACCTATCTCCTTATCAGAGAGGACTTCCCTAACCACCTCCACATATTCACTCTTTCTATTACTGTTTCTTTTTTCTTTTTTGGTTTACAGTATACTTATACCAAATGACAGATAATATCCTCATTTACTTGTTTATTGCCTATCTATTTGTATTAAAATATGACTCCCTTGACTTTGTTCACTGCTGTATTCATGTACCAAAAACAGTATCTGATATGTAACAGATGCTAAATATTTGAGTGAATAAATGTTAGCCTTTGCTAATGTATATTAGTGGCTCTCCCCACTAAAAGCCCTCCTCAGCTTCTTGTCTCTCTCAGAGTTGACTTCGAAGCTCCTTTCCAAGGCCTATAAACCCAATCCAGTCATACTTGCCTCTTTTGCATTTCTTTACACATATTCAATGTTTTCTGGCCTATAGGGCCTTTGCTCTTGCTAATCCTACAGCCCAGAAAATTCTTCCCCAGATTTTATGTCCTCAGGGAGTCCTTTTCTGATTGCCATGAACTGTTATGCTTTATGCTACTTTATTTTACTTCATAGCACTCATTGCTGCATGAAATCAAATGATTTTGGTTAAACTTGTATCTTTCTGCATTAGAATATAAATTCCAGAGAGCAAAAAATTTCTCAAGTCCACCACTCTAACTCCAGCACTTAGGAAAATACTTGAATACTTGTCAAATTAATGATAAGGTAAAATTTATTATAATTTGATAGTGGCTCTTCATTTACTACAGCTACTCTATGCACAGTGAGATGGCAAACTGCTAGAATAATATCTGTGATTATAGCACCAAGATTTCTATTAGCCTTGGGATTGGAAAAATGAGCCAGATATTTATGATAATAGAAGTAAGCTGCATAAATTGTTAAATGGCATTATGTCCTACATGTAGGGGGGGAAATAGTATAATGCTGGAGATATTTTGTTTTGAGATTTTTGTTGTCTATTCAAAGAAATAAATGTATTAAGTCTTTCTAAAGCTACTCTGAGCCAAATTAGTATTTTCATATGATGCAGGAAGACATAAGAGGCAAAGAGTTTATTAAGTGAAAAAGATGGTAAGAGATATTGAGTGTGGTATGGTACTTTAGGCACATCATGAAAAGGCAGGGGTCCTTTGGAAAAGACAGTGATACTGTAGAAAAAGGAAGGCAGTAGGAAAAGAGGAAGACCAAATATGAGATGGATTGACTTCATAATAGAAGCCACAGGCATGAGTCTAACAGAAGCTGGGCTGGGCTGTGGAAGACAGGACATTGTGGATGTCACTCACTCATGGAGTAGCCAGGAGTTGGAAAAGACTCAATGACATGTAACACACACACAAGGTACCAAGGAGATCAGTGTGCATGGAATGTAGGGTGTGTAATAAGGTAAAGTTGGAAAAGCTAGCAGGGGTCATGTAAAGTCATACCTAAATGGGGTCATTTAGCCCTTCTGAGTGCCAGCTATTTATGAGGTAAATCCCTACAGGAATTACCTAAAATCTGAAACCCTTGACCACAGAAATTATATGTCTAAAACCTTGTAAGGTCTTGAAATACAAAAGACCTGAGGCACAGGACTTCAGGTACTTGCTAACATTGTAAGCTACACTACAACCAGTCTTCCTTGCTGTCCTATTAAGACTCTTTCTGAAGATCAGAGCACCTGTGAGAGCTGGATGGTCAGGGGCAAGTGGCAGGGCTGTGTCCAGCTAAAGGGAAGCCCTGGAGCCCAAGTCAGAGGACCCTGGGCCAGGAATATAGTGTGGGACTATGGCTGGAAGGAGGATGACCTATGGAATTGACTGATGGGGCACCTAAGTGGCTGTGTCTTCTACGGAGCTTTAATCAGGCTGGGCCTCTGTCCCACTTGCCTCTGCAGCTCTGCCCTGAGAAAAAGAGTTTTTCAAGCATATCCATGGGTCTCAGGTCATCCTTTGAGAGATAATATAAAATTGCCATAAAGATCCTAATCTGAGTGATGTGGCACTCAAAGTAAAACATTAAAACTGTTGCTCCTTTGAGGTCCTTCTGTGACCACGTGAACCTAACACATACAATGAGCCTTTGAGCTCATTTATTCATTCTAGTTGGTTTCCCTTTTTCCCTACTCACTGCCCTACTACTTCTTGACTGTTTTCTAAAGGAGTCACTTAAAATCACAGACTTGATTGCATGATATGTTATGTACCTCTGCCTTCACAGAATAAGTATATCGAATGCTGTGGGGCATTGAACACTGATAAACACACATATTGCATATATATACACTACATACATTATATATATATATATATGAAATATATATATACATACATATATATATTGCATATATATTCATTCGAGTCTGTGATTTTAAGTGTATGTCTGTGATTTTAAGTGCAATATATATGTATATGTGATATATACATATATATTGCATATATATACAAACACACACACACACACACACACACACATATATGCAGTCTGTGATTTTAAGTGAATTCTTTAAAAAACAATCAAGAAGTGGTAGGGCAGAGGGTGAGGAAGAAGGGAAGCCAATCAGAAGTAGGAATTTATAAACTATGCTTAAGCTGCCAGAGTAAATGATTCTAAGACCCTGAGCCCTTTAAATCTAAGTGATTGATCAGAAAGAGACACAGGCTGGGGGCGAAGGTGGGAAGAGACTATGAACCTGCTTTGAATGAGGTGGTTCTGAGGTGCTTGTGAACTGTCTGGCACACAGCAGTGTGAGCACCTGTTTAGGAGTCATGTCACCTTGGGCATGGCTCAGGCAGTATAGTAGAGGAAATTCTGCAGGAAAAGGACAAATCTTTGAGGACTGCCCAAGTTTAATGAGCAGAGGAAAGAAAGGAACACAGTAAAGATGGTCCACAAAATGACTGCAGAAAGGCAGTATATAACTTAAAACAAAATGACTAGTATTTTGACATTCAAATATATAAGCATATATAATAAACAAATAGTGATGTTGTTATAACCAGTGTGGAATCAGGATGGGCCCTAGAGATGGTCTAGTTAGAGGACATCTGGGGGCTAACCCCTTCAAGATAACTAGTCATGTAAATACCTCTAAGAGCTGAGAAGCCACTGCTCTATCTGTTCTTTATCCTTGGTGGCTATCACCTCAACTATCAAGATATTTCCTTACAATAAAAAACAATCCCTCTTTAATATCAATCCATATTTTCCCTTTTTAGTTCTCTGGAATCAGGTAGAATACTGATCCCATTAATCACAAAGAATATGAAAATCTGATGGCTTGAATGCCAAATAGCACTGTTTTTAAAACTAATTTAAGCCTACTAATAAAGGTAAATTAAGAGGAATTTAATGAACTGTTTACCTTTTACCTCTACAACCTCCCCTGAAAAAACTGGACAAACTATCAATTGGGTTCAGAGTAGCTTTAGAGAACTTTAGTAAGCTTAAAACAACAACTTCAAAACAATATCTCCAGCATTATACTATTTTTTTCTTTATGTTTTATAGGACACAATTCTGTCTAACAACTTATACAGCTTACTTCTATTTCTATAGATTTCAAGTAATTTTCACAATCAGAATGCTAACAGAAAGTCTTGGTACCATAATGACATATCCTATCCTAACCATTTACTATCTCACTGTGCATATATCGTTTCTAGATGACAAAGAGCCATAATTGTACTATAAAATTTTTTTCAAGAAGAGTTGTAATAATTTTTAAATGTGGTCTAAAAACCAACTCAATTTGGAAATACTACTTCAAGAACACTTTTAATGATATGTACAAAATAAGAGATTTAAGATCTTGAGAAGATATTGTTTATAGCAAAAAAAAAACCAACAGATTAATTAGAAACTCAGAATAGGAATGTGACTCATCTGTATGGAAAACAAGATTTTTTTTTGACAGTTAATCAATGTCACAATAAGATCATTATTACATATGACATAAAGGCCTTACTTATTTTTTAAATAAACTTTCAGGTCTTGGTTGCTATATACACTCTACAAAGTTAATAGTCTCATTATGTGTTAAGAGCCCCGGAAAATATAAACTCTGAAGACTTAATGACTACTTACAACCAGGGTCACAGTTAATCATCTCAAATCTTTGAGGCTCTCATGCCAAGCCCTAACTCTGATTTTTTTAATTAAGTCTTTAAAGTTTCTATTACTAAACAAAAACTTTTCTGAATTTCTAGTTTTGAAAACATTTGTTGGCAATATTTAAAAATGAATTTAAAATGGTTTTATCCCTGTCATATATACATGTCATTAGAGAAATGTTCACCCTTCTACACTTCAATGTTAGTTTCTATCATGAACATTGCAACAGTTTTCTAGTCTATTCTTTCTCTCAACTAATAAATGCACATGCACACTTGAGAGGGAAAAAATCAAGAAATCTCATTAGATTATTTGTACATTTCAAAAAAAAAAGGAATGCACATGCTTGACTTACCTGGTTCACTGAGAAGATGATCTGATTGTATACATCACTTTGTGTGTACACTGCATATGTGTCATCTGTTTGGTCCACGTATCCTTTTAGGAAGAGGTGTTTGAATGCTATAGTGTTATCTTCCTTGAAAGTTACCACCATCTGGTTACTTAACCCAAAAAAGACCAGCTTAAAAGAAAAAAAAAAAAGAGGGTGAAAAAGCAATGAAATTAAAGGTCTCAATAAAATGATCAATTTATCTATTCAAGATTCAATGTCTAATTAATCCTGAATATGTTCAACAGAAATTAAACTTTTGGTAGCTGTGGATTGATTTAAATATAAGGTGGGTTTGTAGTTCTAAAGAAAAAGAAAGTGGCTTTGCACTTTTCATGCATGATCTCACTTATGACATTACCCCAACCATCAGAAGCTTTAAGAATTCAGATAGGTCCTTAAGGAGTTCTTTAAATGTTCAGAGAAGCAAAGTCACTTTGGCTACAGAAATAGGAAGGTTTACTTAGGAAAGAAAGAATGACAGAAACTCCGAAGTATGTGCAGAATTTGGGCAGAGGATCTCTGAGGAGCACAAGTGAAAGGCTAAGAAACTAACATAGAACTTAGCGCTTTGTGGGTACACTGAGGATACCAGCATAATTCAATTAGAGGAACAGTGAGAAAAAAAAATGAGCAGAGAGGTGCGGACAATCGGTGCAGGGCTTGAACAGCAAGTAGAAAAGTTTAAAAATGAATTCCATAGGATATCAAGAAGGTTTTGAAGCAGGTATAAAATGTAAGAAATACCTCCAAATAACTCTAAGTCCTGCTATCAAATTATATTCCTAGGTCTAATGACCAAAACTGTGACAACAAGACCCAAAATAAAATAAAAATATCTTTTTAACTCATCTCTAAATTAAAGTATATTAACATAAGATATCCTTAACATTCATGCAGGACTAACCCCAGATAAACCAATTATTCACACACAAAAAAGCTGTTTAACTGCCCTGCTGCCATATTAATATAAGCTCTTCCAACCATATCCAAATCTGACTTTACTACAAGTCTTTCACCTCCTCTTCCCGCCCAAACCACCTCAATCTCTCATATACACCACACACACACACACACACACACACACACACACACACACACACACTCTTAAGTTTAAAATATACACTCAGACTTTGATCCCAGAGTGAGGCAAGATGTATTTTACCTGGCATACCCTGTTCCAGGAACTTTCCTTATATTAATCTACAGTATAGTCCCTAATATACCTATTTTACAAGATGAGTACATAAAGGTTCAGAGATGTTAGTTTTTCCAAATCACATCATTATCAAATATATAGTTAAAATCTGAACCCATCTAATAGATAAATCTAAGTTCTATCCACTTTACCGTGCTCCACAAAGTAATCTAGGGTCTGATCAGGAGAAATAGAGTAGACAAATTTTTTACCCTCTCTTTTCCTCTTGTGATGTATGCCCTATACCCTCTGCATGTCTTCACTTTCCACCTAACTCAACTTCCATTTCTAAAGAGACTCTTTTAGCTATAAGTCATATTTAAATCCTAATAAGATGATAGTTGGATGTTCACATTGTTTGAAGCTGATGACCAAAAAGCCTCCAGAGAGAGAATTCACAGAAATTCTTACCAATTCATTCAAACACTTGAGTACCTCCCACAGGCCAGCCTTGAGCTAGGTACTGAGGATATAATGAGAATGCAACAATTCCTGCCCTCGAGGGCATAGAGGCAGGCAGGTGTACAGGTGGCTGAGATAGAATTGCTGTAATTCAAATACTGAGCCAGGAAGCGGGAAACAGGAAACTTTTAATAGGGTACCTATCATTTGTATATACATCTTTGGAGGACACAAAACCTCCAACTTAACTTCTTTTCCCTGAAAAGAGGGAATCTGTCACCAAGTCTCCCTCATTTGCTCCATTACAAGTTGTCTTGATGTAATATTTGTTTGATTGCTCAGATACAGATTAAGGAAACATCACAAACTCAGTTCCTTTCAAAAACTTACCTATACACTTTTTATGTGCTCATTACTAACAGTGTTACCATTGTAAAACATTGGCCAATTTCCTCTTTACCAGTTAGGAAACACAGATTAGATGAGCTTCCTAAAAGATTAAGGAGTAATTAAGATCATATGTCTTAGAGGGAATAAACCTGAGTTTGCATTTAAGGTCTACTCTTCTAGTTTTCTGACTATGAGAAGCTATTTTTACCTCACTAAGTCTCAATGTTCTCATCTATAAAACGGGAATGCCATTATCTCTAATTTGTTTTCAGAATTAAACGTGATGATGTCTATACAATATTTAGCCTGAAACACGGTACTCAAGTGGCATCTATCATTCTAAGTAAAAAATATTCACATATATATTATATATATGTGAATATTTTATATTTATATTCTCCCCTATTTATAAGAAACAACACACATATTTTTCACTATTGTGACACTGTATTATTACCTAGAAGCGAAGAATTCCAATTCCAACTTGCCAAATATTAATATATTGAGAATTGGATATTCATTTTCACGGTGATATGTTAGAGAGAATGCACCTCCCTCTAAAGTCTTGATTCAGCCACGGACTAGCATGTGGCTTTTAAAAAACTCTATACATATCAGTTTCCTCCTCTGTAAAATAAGGGATGCTCCTATTGACCCAATAGGAATGATGTTGGAATTAAACAAAATAATGTCCTGGAACAGAGTCAAGTAGTCACTCAAATGTTCATTTCCCTTGACACAATAAGTAGCATCAAAAACTAAGTCTACCAACTTCATATAATTGTAGAAATCACCTTAGCTTCTGACAATCTTAAGCATTTGTCTCAATGACCAATTAAAATTCATGACTTCAGGGTTTAAATAACATTTTCTCCTTGAATACCAATTATTTATTTACTTCTGCATTTTTTCACCAAGAAGAGAAAGTACTAATAAAGATAAAGCTTCACATCCATTTCTCCTATAATCTGCTTTTATTTTTCCCTTTTGTTTTTAACAAGAGGTAATTACTCTCGCCAACAGAAATACAGATCTTTACCAGAGTAAATCACACTAGTAGACATAAAGAATCACAAAATGTGGTTTCCTCCAAATATGTTAAGAAAAGCCAAGGAAATGAGATTCAAAATCTCCTAAAATGAAGTCACTTATTTCACTACCTGTGCCACTCCTTTTTTGTTAACTCTACATTCTTCTACTGCAGGACTCCCATGATCACAGGGCTGTGAGAATCCAAGTACTTGCCTTAACAGAAACCCTAGAAGTTTCTGAAGAGAGAGAAATTCTCAGGAGATGAACTAGGAAAGGAAAGAATCTTCTGGTTGAGCAAAAGCTAGTTTCCATGGCTGATTCAGAAAACTTCAGCTAAACCTCTCGATTGGAAGCCAGTATTAAAATTCTATTTTCCTGAAAACTAATTAGATTATGTGACCGAAATTATAACTTAATGAAAGATGAGACGGAAAAAGGTAAGGAAAAATCCCGTCTTCTTCACAAATATTGGAGAGAGGAGGATTATTAATTGCATGCTTCCTTATTTTCTGTTCTTTATTGTTCTCCATTATGGATATAGTTAAAAGGTATAAAAACCACTGTCCACAATCCTCTTTGTTATTAAAAGAGGCCTTTTACCAAACTCTTGATCTAAGGTGCTTACCTGAATAGTCACCATTGCAAGTTTTAGAATTTGTATGACAAGTTTCCATGGTTTTCTACCTCGAGCCCAGAACTTCTCACAAGGATTCATGAAAAAAAATTTGAGTTTTCGCCTCATCTGTTCTTCTAATAGAAGCTCCTCTGAGGGAGATGTACTCTGGTTAAAAGTGCAGCCATTTTCCTCTTGGTGAAAGCTACAGCTACTTGTAACTACCTCGGGATTTTCCATCGCTGGAGGAAAACAAACAAACAAACAAACAAACAAAACTGTTTCCTTTCCGTAGATAAAGAAACAAGTTTATAGACTGCTGTTGCCAGACAGTCGAAGAATCCCAGACAGAAGATCTGGTTTCAAATAAGCACCAATGTTCTAAGCTCAGTTCAAGTGCAAATCCCAATCCTCCACATCACTTGTGTTTGCTTTTTATTGAAAGCTTTTATTTCTATAGCACATTTTTTATTTTTCAAAATACTTTGTACCTTTTATTTCCTTTGTCCCTTTGAAAAAGATTGGGCTAGTTTTATTGTCTTCATAGTCAGCTTTTCCAGAGCAACAAGATCACTCCAGAAGCTGGGACTTATCTTAGATTTTCTCTCAGACTAATACTGATATTATGGGAACCTGTTCAAAATAAAATATCCCAAACCACTAGAGAGAATAGAGCCCTTCCATATAAAAGGCTGGCTTACTTTTACAATAACTTGTACTCAAAAATCAAGGAGAGGGGATTCAAACTATACTAATACAATATCTGACAAGTCACTGTTTAGACACTACACTGCTTTTCAAGTAAAATCACATTTTTGTTTCTGATTCAAATACTCTTAGCAAATAATATCTCCAAACAATAGATATTGGCTATAAAAACTAGTCAAAGGGAAAGTTTTTAAACTCTGGATTAAGAAAAAGATTAATAAGAACATTGCTGATTCGATAACACATAAAACATATTTACAAGAGCATATGCAGTACCTTCAAAATTAATTATGATAGTAGAATTCATTAAAGTGTGGCTCGTGTGTGAAAATGCCTTTCAATGTATGAGCACAAAAACTCTTAGGTAACGATATAAAACAGAGAAAAGGGTTATTAATACCTTAAGATTTTCACTCAAGAACATGCTACTTCCTTCTTCAAGAAGGTTTGATATTTTTAACCAGCATTTAAAGAGACTTTACTTATGGGCCTTAAAACAAAGATGATTTTACATTGATCAAAACTCACATGTGAACACCAGCATAATAATGAAGCTGTTAATAATAAAACACATCGGTGAATTACAGATTTGAGGTCGCATAAAGTCCTTTCTACTTTAATAAAGGGGAAATTAAACTTTAAACAAACTAGTCACATGCCATGTAACAGTAACCCACAGGAACAAAGAGCAAACGAGCCAACCGCAATTAATTTATTCAGCATTTCGCACCAAGTCGTTCCGGAGAGAAGACATTTCATTTACAAGGACGGACCCGCGAACCCTGGTGCGAACGTTAGCTTTACCGCATCGCAGAAGCCCTTCCGAAGGTGCACTTTGAAATCTGAGATCTGTCCGCCTAGCCGCTGAAGGAGCACGAGCCGCAAACCCTTCACACGGTCCCCAGAGCGCCAAGTGGAATGCGGGGTGGGCGGAGGTGCGGGGCAGGTGGGAGGCTGCTGGAGATACTGGGCACGCTCTCAGACTCTACTCACTAACACACACTTATTCGTGGCGAGGAGAGGCTTAATTGGACTGAGCTGCAGAAAATTAGATTAAAAACAGGGATTATCTGTAAATAGTAAAAAGCCTCATAGTCGGCGACAAAGTAGTGCAACTTTATTTTTCTTCAAAAGCGCGTTCTCACTCCGCCAGGCACAAAACTTCGGTCTCTTTTCCATTCTTTCTTTTTTCTGACATCTTTTTGCTTTTCCTCCCTTTACTCAGCGAGTGCTCACACTGACGTTATCAGGCTGGTACTCCATGCGGGGACTGCGTGGAGGCCGCAGCGACTCCCCCGAGAGCTCGTCTGCGCTGACCGCGCCTCCCGTCCCAGCCGCTGCGCCCTTGATCCGCTTCGACAACCCAGGCACGGCTGGAGGTGGCTTTCGCCCAGCACAGGGAACCCGCTCCCCACACTTCGGATAGAGGGACATCCGAGCGGAGAGAGGCTGGCTGTGCAACCTGCAGACCATTTCGGAGTCCCCAGCCCGCAGCCAGATGGCCGCCCCAATCCCAGGCCTCCCAGGGCAGACCCGACCACAGGTGGCTCCCAGCTCTCGGACTCCGCGCCTCGGGCTTCCCCATGGGCGGCCGCCCAGGCGTGGACCGCGCGGCAGAGCCTCCCAGCCACGCCGGCTTGAGTCGGGCTACCCCGGGCGGGGGTGCGCGCCGACCCAACCCGCAGGGCCCCCGCGGGACCCCAGGTCCGCCCGCGCCTGCCCCTACTGACCTCGGCGGGGTGGCCAAGCCGGCGCTGCGGCCAAGCGCTGCAGCTGGTACCCCGCTGTCACCTGTGTTCCTTCCATGACGCCGACGTCCGGGGACCCTACCCTCCCGCCTTATGTCACCGGAGACTCGCCACATCGCGGTTCCTCCCTGCACGGCGGGCGCCTTTCCCACGACACCTGATGCCTCTGCGCGCCGGGGGGCTCGGCTCACCTGCGGTCGCAGCGCGCAGAGGGGGCTCCGGGCTGGGGCCGCGCGGAGACTCAGGGGAGCGGCCTGAGCCGGCAGCTCCGGAGGTCTCTGAGGCTCAGCCTTTGGCCCCGGACAGCGGAAGCTGGCGGCCGGGAGCCGCTGCCCTTGGCATCCTCCCTCCTCCGACCGCTTAACTCGTGCCCCTCCGCCCCACGGCTCCGGTTCCTTTCCCCGCCCTTTCTGGGGCAGTCTTTCCAGCGGACAGACGAGGCGAAAGAAGCAGCTAGAATGAGCTCGGCCCCGTCTCCGCGGTGCCCCACATTCACCCCTTCACGGATCTCCAGGTCCCGGGAAACAACCCGCACAACCCTGCGCCGGTTCTCTGACTGCGCAGGAGCTGCCGCGAGGTGAGGTAGAAATGCGTGGGCTCCGGGCTTCAGACCCGAAAATGTGTCATCCCTCCTGGCCCATTCCTCTCACATGGTTGGGATGCGAGGACGGATGTAAAGAACCTGGTCAAGGGTGAGCGTTCAGCCCCTCTCTAGCAACCATCTATTCTGATATTTGGATACAGGGAAAATCATGAAGTGTAAGACTTTTCAAGCCTGAGCCTTGTACTCTCTGGAAGTCTTTCCGTTTTGGAGAATTGACTAGAGTCCTCTAGACTAGATGCTGTGACAGAAAGAGCCTTAGAGAGCTCTTAGAAGAAATGTGACTAGAAATACTTGATATATAACAAAGATTCTTTACTTGGACAAACTTTAGGCTTCTAAATGTTCTCCTAGACTCATCTATGCTCTTCTTTGTAAAATCAAGTTTTAGCAAGAACCTAGTGTTAGTTTAACCCCCCAAAACACACACACACAGAGTCAATATCTGATCATCCTCAATATCTGATGGGGTTCTTCATCTTCTGTCATTCTCTAGGTGATATCTGATTACCCTGGCCTGTTTTCAGTTTGATGGGTTTAGCAAGAACTTTCGTCATCTCTTGTTTTTCTCTTAGTAATTTTTCACCCACTGGCCCCTATCTACCCTGTTCCTGGGCTAGGAATTCCCATTTGCCCATGCTGTCTTTAGAGTTAGCTTCATCTTTCTCTCCCACTATAAAATTCATTGGTGGTCCTATACTTACCTCAATGGTCCTGAATAAAGTCTGCCTTCAATCTTTAACAAGTGACATTAAATTTTTTTTCCTTTAAGAGTAGACGTCTAACCATAAATCTTTTTCTTCGTGATTTTTTTTTTTTAAATTAAACCTTGATTTACTCCTTATCAAGGATAGGTCAGGAACTTTGACTAATTTGAATTACAACCACTTTGGAAATACTTTAATTGATTTTTTATTTTTAGTTTTTGGCCACAGGTAAGTTTGTAAAACACACACACTCTCTCTCTCTCTCACACACACACACACACACACACACACACACACACTGAATTTTCATAACAGGTAATCCCCAAAATTATCTCAAGAGCTATCAGATTCTTTACAAAACCTTTTTCAAATCAAACCAGTTTTCATGGATAATTTATAAATGGAAATAGCTTTTCTTACAACAGCGTAGAAGAATTTTATCCTGTTAATTAACTTAATCCTAAGTGCTGTGAACAAGGCAGATACCCAAAAGGTTATAATTGGCACACTCAGTTCTCAAGTGCAATTTGCAAAATGTAATCTCTAAAACTCATATGCCTCCACATGCTTTTTAGCACTGTCTCCTTACCATAACAGTAAAGTCATCTTGACAGTGGGAGTCTGAAATACTTGATTGTTCCGGAACAATCTAAACTTTAGAGAGATTCAGAGGTGTAAATAATGGCCCTCACTTGATCTTAGTTAGAACTGACTTAAGCAGACAGGTGAATAAAAAAAGCCAGGCTTTGCAAGAGTCATATGGATGGGTACCCAAATTCTCTTCTTGCCACTCACTGACCTTGGGGAGTTATTTAACCCCCTCATCTCCCCATTTCCTTCTATGTATAATTCATCTAATAAAAAGAATGATGAACTTTAATTAATAGGATGCATGTAAAGCACCTATTATTGTGCCTGGTATATTTTATATGCTTTAAGTATTCATCTTTTTTTTTTTTTGGAAGATCTAAATTAATGAAAGGATTACAAGACTTAATATTGTTAAGATGTTAATCTTGACAAGTTCATTTATAGAGTCAGCCTAATCTCAATTGAAATTCTGGCCTGCTGTTTTGTGGAAATTGACAAAGTGTATCTAAAATTCATACAGAAATGCAAAGAACCCAGAATAACCAATTTTTGTCCTTGTTAAAAATAAAGACCAAATTGGAAGACTTACCCTACCTCATTTTAAGACATAAAACTATATGAGCAAGACAGTTCGGTATTTGTGAAGAGACACATAGAATATATCTAGACGGTGGAATAGACTAGAGAGTTCAGAAATGGATCCACACACATTTATGGTCAACTGGTTTTTGACAAAGGTACCAAAACAATGTAAAGAGGAAAGTTAGACCTTAACAATCAACATAGTAATACTCTTGGCTGAATATATTGACATCTTGTCAAAAGGAAGACAGGAAACTCTGATATGCAGAGTCAAAGATTAAGGTCAACATTTCTGGAAAGCACAACAGGAACACATTAGAGAGAAGCAGTTAAAGTCCAAGAAGTCAGTCTGGCTTGTAACTGTTGTCATGTTGCAAGTGTATGTTCTTGGCCCTGCTGATAATTAGTTCTTGCAAATGAAATAAACACTAATATGTTTACATACATAGAATATATTGTGTTAACACTTTGAATGGTATTTCAAGAAATAAGTTTTACAAATTAAATAACTCCCTAAATTGGCAATTTCAACGTATTTCTATGTAATACTGTTGGTCTTGCTAGGAGATCCAAATGTTAAACATTATTTGAATACTACCCTGTCATGTTTACTGCATTTTCCAGTGTATGAATATTCACTAAATGATATATTTCTTTGTAAGGCAGACAAAATATTTTCATTATTAAAAGAGTAGATGAGACTTATGGTCAGGATGGTACCGTATATAAACTGTGTTCTCCTTTTCCCATGATCACATCAAATTTACAACTAAAATATATAACAAACATCATTGAGAACCACCTGAAGACTAGCTAAATAGAACTCTTATAACTAAGGATATAAAAAAGAAGCCACATGAAGTCTGACAGGAGGGGTAGAGATGCAAAATGAGCTGATATCACACTGACGTGTGGTGGTTAAGAATCAGCCCCAGAGGTTCCGCCTAAGGAGTGAGGAGTCCCTACTCAACACCAGGCTCCCAGGGCACCAGTGCTGGAAAAAGAATCACCATAACATCTGGCTGTGAAAACCAGCAGGCATTGCACCTGCTGGAGACCTAGGTACTGCAGGTCTTAAAGGGCCTGTGCACAGACTCACTCACTCACAAAGTCACTCACTCTGAGCTCTAGCACAGAGGCAGCAGCTTAAAAAGTGTCAGGGACATAGAGAGAGGAATTAAATTGACATCAGGTGGGAGCTTGAGTGGCAGAGGTCAGGACAACTTTCTCTGGAGTAGGAAGCACTGACAGGCACCATTGTTTCTTTTTTGAGCTCACCTTCCACCCAGCCAACGTGGCATAGGCAGGCACCAAATCTATGTACTCCATTTGTTTAGCTAACACTATCACCCCACCCTGATGATTCTTTGAAACCAGGTTTACCCAACTCACTCACCCAGCTCAAGCCCCTTCCAGTGGTTCCTCCACACAAGCAACTTGACTTAGCTTACATTGCAGACTTTCCCAAACTCTCTCAGAGGTCCACAAATCCCAAAGAAGCAGCAGCTGCCCTCTGGGTGCCTTGTAGCTCTTGTTAAGTGGACTTAAGCTCAGCACGAGTGGCAAAAAGTCCCAACTTGTATTATAACTCACATCAGGTGGCCCAAACCTGGCATCAGCAGTGGCCAGTCTTGGCCTGGAACATACTTCAACTAAGCAGCCACAAGCTCAGCACAAGTGTTAGTTGCCCTCAGTCCATAACACAGTGTCCACCAAAAGGTACCAAGCCCAGCATAGGTGGTCAGTCTTGTTTTACAGCATAGCCTCTTCCAAGTGCATCCAGTCCCAGCACCAGAGCTCCTACTGAGCAGCTCCAAGCCTGGAACAAGTAGAAGCTGATGTTGGCCTGTACCAGAGCCCCCTCCCAAGAGGCTCCAGACCCAATATACCTGGTAGCTAGGTTCAGATTACACCAGAGCACCACCAAAATAGCTACACAAACAACACACCCAAAGGGCAAACTTAATTGCTAAAGTGACACTTGCTCCATTGGTTAACCCTCGCACAGCAGCATACCCACTGTAGTTATGGCCAGCCATCAGAGCAGTCAGCCTGAGGATCAGTCCCACCCACTGATGTGCCAAAATAAAAGCTAGGCTAGCAATATTTATATCAAACAAAATAGACTTTTAAAAAGGGGCTGTAAAAAGAGACAAAAATACCCTAATGATAAAGGGGTCAATTCAACAAGTGAATATAATTATTGTAAATATCTATGCACCCAATGTAGGAGCACCTAAAAAGCAGATGTTGACTGATATAAAGAGAGAGTTTGACAGTGATACAATAATAGTAGAGGACTTTAAAACCCTTTTGACATCAATAGATAGACCATTCTGACCTAAAATCAGCAAGGAATCTGTGGCCTTAAATGACACATTAGATCAGATGGACTTAACAGATATTTTTAGGACATTTCACCCCAAAGCAGCAGAATATATATATTTTTAAAGTGCACATGGATTATTTTCTAGGATAGACTAAATGTTAGGAAACAACATAAGTATCAAGAAATTTAAAAAGATTTAATCATGTCACCCATCTTCTCTGATCACAATGGTATGAAACTAGTAATCAATTATAAGAAAAAAACTGAAAAACAAATACATGGAGCCTAAATAACATGCTATTAAACAATTAATGGGTTAACAACAAGATCAAGAAAGAAATCAAACGGTAACGAGATAAATGAAAATGAAACACACAATGACCCAAAAATCTATGGGACACAACTAAAGCAATTCTAAGAGGGAATTCCGTAATAATCCAGGCTTACTTCAAGAAACAAGAAAAATCTCAAATAATCTAACCTTACACCTAAAGGAATTAGAAAAGAAAGAACAAATAAAGCCCAAAGTAAGTAGAAGGGAAGAAATATCAAAGATTAGAGAGGAAATAAATAAAATAGAGACAAAAAAAAGAAAAGATCAATGAAAAGCTGTTTCTTTAAAAAGATTAACAAAATTGATAAGCCTTCTTCCAGACTCAACAAGAAAAAAGAGAGAGGACCCAAATAAAATCATAAATAAAAGAGAATTGACATCTGACACCACAGATATACAAATGATTATAAGAAAATACTAAGAACAATAACATGCTGACAAATTGAACAACCTGGAAGAAATGAAAAAATGCCTGTAAAATTCCAAGACTGAATCGAGAAGAAACAGAAAATCTGAACAAACTGATAACTAACAAAATTGCATCAGTAATCAAAAACTCCCAACAAACTAAGTTCCAGACCAGATGGCTTCACAGATGAATTTTACTGAACAGTCAAAGAAGAAAGAATACCTATCCTTCTTAAATTATTCCAAAAAATTGAAGAGGAGGGAAGGCTCCCAAAGTCATTTTACAAGGCCAGCATTACCCTCATACCAAAACCAAACAGACATTATTATTTTTATGGTTACTCATTATATTTTTAAAGTATATAAATAAAGTGTTATGAAAAAGAAAATAATGTCATTATTCTGGAATTTCTTTTTGTTGTTGTTGTTCTTGAATCTCAAAGATTAGTATCTGTTGGAAATTTGGAAATGCTACTACAATAACCAGTGAATCCCTACAGCATTCTTGGTATGTGATGGATAGAAGACAGCTTTTTTCACATCTTTATCTTGTTGCCATCTCAAAAATCCTGTCTGCTTTCAAGTAACATAGCTAGGCTGAAAGTTTCAGATAGCACTGGTACTAAAGCACTCATAGGTCAACCCTAAATATTTTTCACCTTTCTGTCTTTTTACATTTGTATCACTCATCTTCTTTCCTCCTTAATCTCTTCTTTTATTAAAATGTTTATTTATTCAACCCATATACATTCAACAAGTATTTATTGAGGAGCTTCTATATTTTAGTAAAGGGATTAGGTACTATTAATAGAAATATAAATAACATATTATTCCTTTTCTTAAAGATCTTGCAATCTAGAGACAATTTTTTTTAATTTTGAGAAAATTTCAAACATGATAAAGTACAAAGAATTACACATTAATTTCACTTAATATAACCCTTAAAATTTTACATTTTATTTTTTCAGTCTTTTTATTTTATAAGAAATGAAACTGTAAAACATTATAAAGTTAAACATCCCTCCCTCCCCAAATTCAACCTTCTGTCACAAATTGGTGTGAATCATCTCAGTTCAGTTGTAATATTTTTCTCATATACATGTATCCATAATATATAAAAATCGTTTGTGCCTGTTTTTGTTTACAAAGATGGCATTGTTCTGTACATACTGTCTAATATTTACCTCATGATTTTGGTTCTGAACTTATCCACATAAGTTTATTTATTTTAACAGCTTTATAGTAGTTTACTGAACATACCATAGCACTCTATCCATTTCCCTACTGATGGACAGACATTTAGGTTTTTTCCATCTTTTGCCATTACAAAAAAATTCTGCAGTGAACATCTATGAAGCAGTTCTTCATGCATATGTATAATAATAGTTCCTTTAAGGTAAATATCTGGAAGTTGAATTGCTAGATTATAGAATATGTGCATTTTCAGTTTTAATAAATACTGCCAATACTCTCCAAAGTGGTTGTCTAAATTATTTAATGAACATTTTTGGTGTACCATCTGTATGTCAGGCATACAGTAAAAAAGGGATGATGCATCAGTAAAAAAGACAAAATTTTCTGCCCTCGTACAGTTTATATTTTAGTGGGGAAAGATAATCAATGACCACAAAAATTAAATGATAGGATATTTTAGAAAGTGATAAATTTATGAGGAAAAATAAAGCAGAGAAAGGAGAATAGGAGTGTTGAACAGTTGCCATTGTAAATAGTGTAGGGGTAGGCCTCACTGAGAAGGTAACAGTTTAGCAATAACTTGAAGCTATCTGATTTAAGTGTTCCAGGATGAGGGAAAGACCAATACAAAGCAAGAGCCTGTGGGTTTTTTGTGTGTGTAAACCCCAGGAGGCCAGCGTGTCTGCAGCAGAGTGAGCCATAGCTGGGAATGATAAGAATTGAGGCTAGTAGCAGGCGGGTTGCACAGAACCTTCTAGGCCATTGTGGGGACTTTTGGATTTTATGCAGAGTGAAATGGGAGCCTTTGGAGAGTTGAGTAGAGGACTGGCATGATTTAACTTTTGTTTTAAAAGTGTATTTCTCTGGCTGCAGTGTTGAAAATATTTCCCAAAAGAATAAAAGATGGAAGCAGACCAGTCAAGGATGGCTCTCGGGTTTTTGCCTGAGTAAAAATGGAATTGCCATCAATTGAGGTGAAAAAGACTGCAGAGTGAGCAGGTTGACAGGGGAGAATCAGATCAATTTTGAATGTCTTGAAATGTCTCTTAAGTACTTTGCCCGCTGCTGTTAGAGGCTACTTGGTTTGGTTTTGCGTTCACTTCTCTCACAGGCTGATAATTAGGTAAACTATAATTTAAATAAATTGCTGGGAAAATGGAATAAGGACACTTAAAATGCAAACCTCGATTTTGTTCATACAAAACATAAAGTGGGTTACCCTATCAAAGTGCTATCATTTTGATAGTTTTAAGTTTTAAAGCACTTCAATTTCTGTGCTTCTTTCGGTGCAGGTAAGTAACAAATACTTATGGGCTAATGGGCTACTAACAAATATTTTCTGGTTGGCTCTGATCTGAGGGCCACCCTTTGGATAACTCTGTATTAGACATACAAGTAGAAATGTCTAGTTGACAGCTGAATATTCAAATTACTTTTAATCATCACCAAAGGGCAGAGGCCATGTCTAAAACTTCACTTTTAACAAAATTTAAGATTAATTCTGATTCAGCAACTATTCACTGAGTATATACCACATTTGAGACACTACGCTGCCTTTTTATGGCAGTGCTATGTGGAAGAAACATTAAGATCTATGGGCAATCTGGACAGGCTAATAATTTGACATCCCTTCAAACTAATAGTCTTTAAAATTTATTCACCATATAGCTAGTGAAAATAGGAAAAAACAAATTTCTGTTAACAAACATATTTACTTTCTTCACATTTGAAATAATTTATTATTGAGTACAGTTTTCCAAACGATATTAGGAGTGTATTGAACTGTTTAAAATTTAGTTATTAAACTGGCTGAAATCAGAGATGGGAACATTATCTTTTGATTGAATCTTGTTATTTGTGCTCTCATACAGCAAAAATATTCATTGTGGATATTATTTTAAACATGAAGTGGTCTGCTTGGTTGAGGGAAGAATCAATTTTTTGTCTCCTGGTATGTGAGAAGTTCTCTGTGGAAACCAAACTAACTGATCATCTATTTCCAATTCATTACTGTGAAGTTTCACTTTCTTTTAAGAATGCCTCCATGCCAGCAACGTGGTTGCTCTTCCCTTTATCTGTCTTTGCTCTGATTATCATCCCAAATTTTCCAGATAGAAAACTGAGATATAGAGAGTTTAATAGCTTGCCTGATGTTACTTACTCAGAAAGTGACCAATTTAGGCTTCAACAAATTTTTCTAACTTTAAGAAGAGTATTATTTAAGTGTCTCTACTTTAAAAAATATTTAAAGTGGCCTAATGGTAATAATCATTTTACATGTAGAACTAATACTTCATTCACTCTTGATGTCTGTTGATATTGTAGCACTATCACCACAATACAATGACTCTTCCACTACCACTGTTTCTGGGTATAGAGAGTGAGGTTTCACCAATACTCACAAAGAAGTCCATTCTGATACCACATAGCCCCATATTTTTCTTCTTAGTTCTTGAATTGGCCCCTCTAGAGACATCTGCTGCCCAGGGTCAGGAGACCACCTGTAGGGCCCTGCCTTCCCTTATGGGAAGAACCTTGTGGGACAGGGTACTGTGTCCTCTTTAGTCTCCATTCAACTCAAATTCTGTGCAGAAATCATAAGAATGCCTTTCTCTTCACTTTAGTGTTGCACATATTCTGATTTCATATTAAAGTTTTAGTTCCTTTTTTTTTTCTAGAATTGCCGCAATTGGTCCTCTCCTCCAATATCCAAGCTTTGTTCCCAAGTCAGACCTTTCTCTCTGTTTTCTCATTTTTTAAGGTGAGTACTCTTCTGGGATGCTCCTCAGTTCCTCCTGCCATTGGAAGTCATAGTTTCCCAAGTTGGTTGTTGAAATCCCAGCAGTTTAGAACTCAAACGAAGAAACTTCCTTCTCACTCTTTCTTCCTCCCAGGCATACTGATGCAGACAAACAAAAGGTTTAAAGATTCCTGTTTCGCGCGCTTAATCCTTCATTTCTGAGCCAACTCTTCCAAAAAAAAAAAAAAAAACTCTCCAAATGGACATGCCCTTGAGATAGCTCTAAAGAAGAGAAACAGAAAAGCTTATGGTCTCACCCGAATTACAAGATAATAATCTTCATTTCTTTAAATATGATTGCAAAGGATTATAAATTTTTTAAAATAAATTTATTTAAATTAGTTTCAAGTATACATTTCATTGGTTAGACATCTATATTGTTTATAAAATGATTCCCCCAGTTGTTCCCTCCCTCCCTTGGCCCTCCACTTAGCCATCATATTAATGCTAACTGCATTCCCTGTGCTGTGCAGATTATGAATATTTTTTAAGAAAAATAAATTATTTGGAAGAATACCAAGAAACTTTTGTTGGAGAGCTTTTTTCAGATTTACTTTAAATATATTCAATATATAATTTATTAAATATGCATGTCAAATATACTGCTAGACAATAAAGATATTAAGGAATGAGATGCTATCTCCATCCTAAAATCCAGTGGGAGAGACATCTGTATAAACAAGCCTTTGTAACATAATGTAATATATGCTATAGTGGACAGAGAAAAGGGTCATTAATTCTGTTGGGAGACTTTGTAGGGATGGTGATATTTGAGCTGGTCTTGAAAAATAAATAGTTTACCAAGTAACGAAGATGAAGAAAGGAATTACAGGGTGAGGTGGAGGTAGTAGTAGAGGCAGTGAGATGAATAGATGCACAGTTGTGAAAAATGTAGCATATTTGAGTGGTCAAGAGCTCTGTGTAACCTGAGCTCTGCCTCTCAACCTGGGACTTGCAGGTGCCTGGGCCTGCACAGGGGTATGCTGTGAGAGAACACAGAATTAGTATGTCACAGCTGCCTGGGGCTTTACTGAGTTTTTTCAATTTTGTGTCATTTAGTTCACAGTAATTTTAGACATTTTTTCTAGTTTTATTGAGATATAATTGACATGACATTGTGCATTTTAGACATTTTTAATAATTTAAATGAATGAACACCTTATAGAGCAGAATGAATTCTTTATATGAAACAAATTTATCTAACTATTGCAGAAAACTATTTGAAGCTATAGCTCCTTTTTCCATCAGCCTGTTACCAAACCCCGACTCCTAAGATTTCATGGCCCTAGGCCCTCAGGGACTTCAGTTGAGAAGCACTGGACTAAAATGTGGGTTGAGCCAGGGAGAGGGGCAGGAAACGAGGTTAGAAAAATAACTCATTATCTTCCAAATAGCTTTCAAATATTTTTCAGAACCTTGTTTGTGCAGGGTTTCATATGCCACATTGAGGATATATAAACAGGTTGATGTCAGGATAGAATCTCTGTAGTAGAACACTCTTTGGCAACTAGAGAAGACTAAACAGTTCAAGAGAATATTACTATCATCTAGGTGAGAGATGAGTCATAGCTGAAATAAGGCAGAGACAGTGAGGATGGCTAAGAAGAGATGGATTATTTGAGAGATATTTATGAAAGGAAAATGACAGGACTTAGTGACATGTCAGTTGTGAGAAACAGAAGACAGGTCAGGGATGACTATCAGATTTCTGGCTTTACAAACAGTAGATACTATTACTTAAGATAGAAAACAAAAGCTGAAAAAAGTTTCCATAAGACAGCTAAAAGATAATGAATTAACTTTTGGCTTTGCTAAATTGTAATGCCTATGGTACAGTAGTAACTCATTCATTCACTTATTCATTCAGTATCTTTAGTTAGCAACTATCAAATGTGGTTAACGAAGATGAACATGTATTTAGAAATGTGCAATAGGGACTGGAAATTTAGGTCTAGAATTGAAGAAATATATTAGGTGGAGAGCATAGAAATGGAAGTCACTGATATTTTTAAAGGGATTGTTGAACCAAAGGGAGTAGATATGATAACACCAGGAGAATGCAGACTGAGAAAAGAAGACTCAGAGGTGAGTCCAGGGGAATTTTGTCTTTCAGTGTCAGTGGAAGAACCTAGGGAAAGGTTGTCACAAGGATAAATCCTCCTCCTGTTTTGTGTGTTTTTTAATATCTTTAGTAAAATTTATTTTCATTTTGCAAACACAAGTTTCTTCATAAATTTGAAAGAATATACATGATCGTATAAAGTCTTATCTAATTTAGAATCATTAAGACTCAGATATGTCTATAAGCCTCCTCTCGAGTATTTTCATTTGAATGTAAAAAATTAATTTAGACCAATTACAGCAGTCAATTGCATTACCTTATTAAATTCTTCCAGCTTACAAATTAGCAGTTATAATTATTTTTAGAGGAAAAAAGAAACTGTAGAGAGAGAGGATCTTGGCTGTATGAATCCCTTAGGACCCATAAACACACATAAAATGAACCTTGAAGTTACTCAGGGATTTAATCATCTTCCCCTGAGACTCAAACTTCCAGTTTGACTCAAACTCTATACAGAAGTTATTCTGTCAAGAGGAAAAGGTAACACGTGAGAAGATAATCGGGTCCAATTGTCATCTCTCCACACAGGGATCTAGGCAGTTTCCTGGGAGGGCCCCAGCTCGCCTTTGGGGTATGCAGGGCAGCTGTCCTAAGGATTCTAACTCCACAGTCTTCATATCACCCTTCCCTCCCTGCTGCTGGAGACCACACTCCAGAAGGATCCTCCTTCAGGTACGGTTGCGCTGGACCAAACTTGTCGAACCCAACCTGTCAGACCTTGGGGTCAGGCCGGGCCGCTGTCCTCAATATACCTCAGTTAGTTGCACAATTCCTTTCTCGTAACGGAAAAACTGCGGACCTCGCCCTGTTTCGACGTTACGTGATGTCAGCATCATAGCAGCCAATCCCAAGCCTGTTCTGAAAGAGGCTGCTAGGGAGCGGAGACTGATGGTTTCGGTGCTGTCAGTCTCTGCAGAGTAGCCGCCTCCTATCTCTTAGCAACAGATGCGTCACAGCAACAGCCCGCAGAGGCGCTGCGGTCTGTGCTCCGGGACTCGTTTTTCCGAGAGGAGAGAGTGAAACTTCCATCTTCAGCCCCGAAAGAGTTTTTCCCTAGGGTACTGCAAGAAGGCTTCTTTTCTCTTCAGTTTAACAGTACCAGGTAAGGGGAGCTCTGAATGGGAAAGGAGGGTCGGAAAACAAATGTTTTACTCACTTTTTCAAGAGCTTGTCACCCTCTCTGTGCCAGCAATGTAAAAAAGTACAAAACTTTCTCTGCTTTCAAAGAACGTCCAGCCTAGCCAGGAGACAAAAATAGCAGAGAAAGCCGTTAACGACACTCTAAGGACTTTGAAGGCAGGTGCTTACTATGTTTTGTTCACAGGTTGTGTATGCCCAGTGCCTGTCACATTGCCTGGCACAGTGGGCGCTCAATAAATAAAATAATGGATGGATGGATGGATGGATGGATGGATGGATGGATGGATGGAAGGATGGAAAGGAAAGCAGCAAAATCCTGGTTATATGTGGGTTGTGGGAATCAAAGAAGAAAAGATTAATGTGGACTGAAGTAGTTAGAGAAGTGACCTCAGGACTGTTCTGGGTTGGAGTAGATAAAGAATGAAGACAATGAAGGGGAAACATCAACTCTTTGAAATTAAGGACCTTATCTTATTCCCCTGGTGACATCCAGTGCTTAATTGCTGCTCAGTGAATTCAGAGCGATTTTCAGGCACCTCTGAGTTTGAGGTCCTCTGCTTTTGCAGAACCCTGGCATAATTAACTACACAACAGGGTAATTAGAAAGCATCAGGGAGAATAAAATTATTTAAGCCTCTGAGTGAGAAAGTTGAGGAGGCTTCAGAGAGAAGATCATGTTGGAGTTGGACCTTGGAGAACGAGTAAGATTTCAACAAGCAGATACACGTGTGTATGATGTGGAGCAGGAATGGGGAGAGAAGGAGATTTCCCAGAGGGAGAGATCAGAAGGTCTGGGGACTGTATGGAGAATGGATAGTAATCCTATGAGGCTGGAGTAGAACTGGAAAGGTGAATTTGGTGAGGCAGATTGTGAAGGATGTTAAAGGCTATGCTTACAGTTTAGACTCAATCCTGTTTTGCAAAGTCTGGTCTGCAGATGACCAGTGAAAGAACGCCTGTAGTGATTTTTTAAATGCAGGCTCACTCAAGCCTGCAGAATTACAGTGGTTCCAGGAAATTTGCATTTCACATGAGCTGCTGGAGAAGAATGGGCTGTGAACAGTAGGGATCCGCATATTCCCCAGTACATAAGGAAGCAACTTGTTAAGACCTGCATTTAGAAAGAGAGCTCTGAAGGCCTAATCTGTAGGTAACTATTCTGATTGAAACAGAAGCAATGAGTCCAGTTAAATATACATGATCTAGTTAGAAGGTGGGGAGAGGGGAACATGTGGATAAAAAAATAAAGTTACATACTGATTTTTACTAACTGCTAATTGAAATGTATGTATTTGTAACAAGCCACAGTAGTTTTTCCAGGACCAATGACTTTGTCGCTTAAAGAAATTAGAGCTCTTTTCCTATTATATTATGGATCTTACAGAGATATGATTTTTGCCCATCATATCTTCATAATTAAGGTAGTAATTAGAACCACTGCTAGACCTTGCTATATAATGTGTTAATAAAGGAGCACATATAAAGGAGATCAAATATATAGTAGCTGAAAGTAACTGGACTTTGGATGGCAAACACACAATAGAATATATAGATGTCAAATTATAATGTATACCTGAATATTATATAATTGTATTAACAAATGTTACCCCCATAAACTTAATTTTTAAAAAGTTAAAAACAAAAAAGGGGCACATAAATTATTAAAATTAAAAAAATACTTTGATAATTATATTTCAATAAAATCTGCCTCCCTTTTAATTCCATGTTTTTATTTGATGCACGTGCTTCAGGCTCCCAAAAGGGTTTATGCACAAAATAGTTAGGAACTTCTGGAATAAAGGCCTGAACAAGTGGAGGCTATGGGAGAGGCTTAGAATACAGGAGACATTTCAAAGGGAAAAGTGATAGGATAGCATCTACTTAAATGAGTAAATATTCAATATTGGAAAGAGTTGGAAGGGGAGAAATGAGTGAAGTAGGCTAGTTAGAAACATTGTAAGAACAGTTATTTTTGGAGGGTGGATGTTGTATATTTGTCAGAAAATAGTTGAAGAGCTCAGGAGAACCTTGAAGCTTAATTGGGGTCTTGGTGGAGGATGACCAAGAAGCAGTTCTTGGTGACATTTACCAGACACCCAAGATGTTAGTCTTGGGTCATATTTTAAATCTTTGTTTTTTTTTTAAAAAAAGGGGTGGGGGAAGCAAGTATGATGAGCTTACAAATACTTTGAGAAGGGAAAAAGAGGATGATAATCACCTGGACAAAGTTGGTTAATTGAAGAAGAATTGGGGATGTAATACTTTCTAAGGAAAACTCTAGATAGAAAGAAGGTGCCAGTGCTATGTGTCTGCTTAGAATTAAAGATCTCATGACTGGTAGTAAGCCACATAGGCATACAGACAACAAATGGGAACATGAAAGCAGGTGTGTGTATTACAGCAAATAAAGTGAAGAGGGAGAACTAATAACTGTTTAAATCACCGTTACCCAATTATAATTTGTGTTACCTATTTCTTTATCTGCAGTAGTTATTCTCCTAATAATAAAAATATCATAAAAGACAGTCATAGACAAGTCTTGAAAGTTAGTTTGGAAGCAGGTCATTGATAGTTCTGAATGCAGTGTTCCTTATAATCAGTGGAGTGCCAGCACAAGTTTTGAACTGTGACATGGAGGACCTACCTAGCACTCAAGTCTTTTGTCACTCTCTAATGTTTTTTAGTGGTAATGTGGAAGGTAGAATGTGTTCTTTGTTACATTGGTAGCGGAAAGGTATTTTGGGATGGGTGAATTAATTTACAAAGAAAAGAAGTGGTTTTAATATTTAAAAAAACACATGGAACGCTTAAATATTTATGTTTTATCTTTCACAAATTCTTTTTGAAATTCATTCAACTATAGTGGCTTTGCAAACCAAATGTAATGCAAGCCACTGAGGTAGGCATAACCTTTGTTTTAGGAATAGATGAAATATCTCTTCTGCTACTCTTAATAATAATGAATTTTCTTCAGTTGGGAAAAGGAAAAATGTGGTGAGCATTTCATAGTAATCTTAATTAAATGATATCTGTATTGAAAATCTTTTATGACCTTTTACTAGTCAACTTAATGAAAAAATTTTTGGAAAATGTAGCACATTCACTACATGATATATGCAATTAATTTGTGGAAAAAATAGTAAGCCCTATTTAAATTCAGAAACATCTTTTATTTGAGATTTAGTTTTAAAAAGGAAATCTGCATGAAAATAAACCTTGAATAAGTATGCTTTTTGAAATTCTGCCAACTACATTATTCATTTCATTTAGATATCTCCAACTAAAAGTATTTTGTTTTATAGACACAATATTGATAGGATTTTTATTATTTGAAATTACTAAAATAAAATATAGAGTTTTGCCTGAAACACAAATACAATGTAAGGTAGCTACTCCCAACATAATCTTTTATTTTCAATTTAGAATATTTCACCAGGCTGATAAATTTTTCCAGCATGATGCCTAGCAACTTAGATACTGTGCTTTTTAATTAAGAAAGATTAGGACCTCTAGAAACCTATAGAGATTTTTAGGCAGAGGGAACAGTGAGTGTAAAGATCCTTTGACCTAGGTCATTAGTCAATATCTTATACATAGGAGATAATTAATATTTGTGAAATTAGTAAATGAGCTGTTCTTATAAGGTTGCTCAGATTTCATGTTTGCTCCAGTTTTGTGACCTAATGTACAGCTGGAAAATTGATTTGTTTTCCCTAAAAATTGGAAACTAAACCAAGTTATCCACAGATCATTTAACAGCAGTATTTGAAAAAAACTGGACACATGTGATCACTTTGGCTATTTATTGGGATGATTGTGTTAAACTGATACCTACATATTCAAGCTTAAAATGATGCAGCACCTAATCCCTGAAAACTGTGAATATGTTACCATACATGGCAAAGAGGAATTAAGGTTGCAAATGAAATTAAAGTTGCTGATCAGCTAAACTTAAAATTATAAAATAAAAAAACTATTCTGTATTATCTAGGTGGGCGCAATCACAGGGTCCTATAAAGTAGAAGAAGGAGGAAGAAGAGGTCAGAGTATGCTATGTGAGAAGGACTTAACCTGGCTTGGAACGTGGGAGAAGAGAACTCACAATCCAAGAAATGCTGGTGGCCTCTAGAAAAGTCAAAGAAAAACATTTTCCTGTAGAGCCTCTAAAAAAAGGAACACGGCCCTGCTTATAACTTGATTTTAGCCTAATGAGATAGATGTCAGACCTCTGAACTACAGAACTATAAAATAATAAGTCTAATTGTTTTACTACACAAAATTTGTGGTAATTTGTTACAGCAACAATAGAAAACTAACCCAGCTTGCATATAGGTTATTCTATTGATCAGAGGCAAAAAGCCTTTTGCTTAGACTAGAAATTCATGAGCTAAGAAGGTCAGAAGGGAAAGGGGGAAAGAAGGAATCATTAATTCAAACTTTTTTTTTTTAGTATGTACAACTGTGCCAGTTATGGAGGTTACATCCTCTCAGAGTTCACAGTCTAGTTAACAGGCTAACTTCACACCATGCTGTCAATTTCTTAGTCAAAACTCATTAAGAACATCTTTGATCCCTTCCTCTCTCTCAGACTATATCCGAGTCATCCTCACGTCCTATTGGCTCTACTTACAAAATATACTCAGAAGCCAATCACTTTTCCATACTACTGTCACCTCCCTGTTCTAAGTTGCTATCGTCTCTCTTGGATGATTGAATATCTGTTAATTGGATTCCTTTCTTCATCCCTGTCTTCGCTGCAGTCTTCTCAACACAGTGATTCTTAAAATGTGAGTCAGATCAAGTAATGTAACTGCTAAGCTCAAAATCACTCAGTAGCTCCCCACTTCATTCAGAGTAAAAGCACAAGTCCTTATATATAACCTAGTCCCCTTGTGGTATGTTATTTAATTAGATCATATCATATAATGTTACTGAGATTTGGGGGGCATTTGTTACTGCAGCAAAGCTGACTAATATATACCACCATCACTTCTCAGACCAACTTCATTTCCTAGTCTTCCCCTCACTCACTTTGCTTCAGCCATTGTGGTCTTCCTGCTGTTTTCGTAAATATGCCATGCATCCATCCTCCTGCCCCAGAATCCTTACACTCACTGTTCCCTCTGCCTGAAAATACACTTCTCCCAGATATCTGAATTTCTGTCTTCCTCCCTTCTTTCAGGCCTCTGTTCCAATGTTACTTAAGTGAAGCCTTCCCTGATTCTCCAACATAAAATTGCAACATCCCCACTCCTACAATCTCCTTTCTCTTCCTACTTGATTTTCTCCTTAATAGTCAATTGTGACCTAAAGTACGAATTATTTTGCAACCTTCTTTGCTCTCTGTCTCCCCACTTGAATGTAGGGTCTATCAGGGTTTTGCTTCTTTTGTTCACTGATATATTCCTAACACCTAGGATAGTATCTGATGCATCATAGTTGCTCAGTAAATATTTGTGGAATAAATAGTAGTGGTAATGGTGGTGAGTGAACGTGTGTGTGTCTTTAGGTTGAATCCACGTGGAGTTTAGAGTGTTTGTTAGTATTTTAATTCAAATGGAGCTGGGATAGAATATGGAGAGGGGTACATTTATAAAGAATATTTTGAAAAAAAAAAAGACTAGGTCCAAGATTTGAAATTATGCTAAGGCTAGAAAGTGAGACAGACACTTGACAAACTAAAGAGTTTGGTCAGAGCCACCCATTTCAATATTTAAAAAGTAGAAATTCCTAAATTGTCAGAATCATAAAAATGCTGATTAAATTATTAAAACATACATTTCAAAAGAAAAAAAACTCATACATTTCTAGGTAAGATAATGACTTTAAATAGCTTCATTTGTAATGAAACACAGTGAATAATTACCTCTGAAATCCAAGGGATAGTTCTGTAAAAAGGCTAAGAATGTAGACACTGGAGCCAGACCACTGGGGCTCACACCCTGCCTCAGCCATTCTCAGAGTATAGATCCCCTCAAGCAAGTACCTGACCCCTTGGGGACTCTGTTTTCATATCATAGAATGAAGATGAAGGTAATGGCATTAATAAAATACCTATCTAAAAGGAAGGTTAAAATTCGATTAAAAATACCTGTAAATCACTTTGAACCATGCCTGGACATAGTACTCAGCAAGCATAAGCTATCATTATTATCATTTGGTATCATGACAAGGACCTTGGCCAGTGACATGTCCTGTCAAAATTGATGGACGAGTCCACAGAAAAAGTTCATGCAAAAAATCTGAAGTAAAAAATGTATTTTCCCAATTAGACACACATATCCATACTTTGGTCAGGATTTAGCAATAGAGGGACTATGCATAAAATAAAACTCATGTTATTTTGACGGTGAGCAATGGAAAGGGTTCAGACCAAACCACCCCGAGATGTGTCTTAGTGGTATGAGGTTTGTTTTCAGCTAAAGGCAACCAAAACCCTGCAGGCTTCAGAGAAACTGCTGTTCCCCTTATTGCTTATCTAAAAGAATTTAAATTTGGAGCCTGGCCCACAATGAATTAAAACCGGAAATGACTTTTAACCGATCTATATGGCAGGACAACTAACAATTAATCAACATGTACACTCTCTAGTGATGACCTTCTGAAGCCCCAAAGTGCATTATCCACCCCTGGCTCATGATATCATATATACCTCAAAGTCCCTTCTGTCTCTGAATCTCTCATGCATGTGGGGTCTCTGACTCTCTCATGGATGTGGTATTTAATACACATGCATATTAAATTTGGTTATTTTCTCTGTCTCATGTCTATTTGACTATTAGAACAGCCAGAAGAACCTTGTGGGCAGAGGAAAGTTTCTTTCTCCCCCACACTGTGAAATAATATTCAATCTGTCTTGGTTTATTAAAATGAGGCAAAGAGTGTCAGGTGACTGAGTTGATGATGATGATGCCTTAAATCTTCCCTTTCTGTAAGAGGCATTTCCTGACCGCCTTGTAAGATGGGTTTTATTATTATTTCCATTAAGTAGATGAATAAACTGAGATTTAAAAGATCAATAATTTGCCCCCAGGTCACTTTGATGGTAAAAGGTATCACATATTTTAAATGCTTCTGGTCAGACTCCTAAAATCACACTCCTAACCATTTAACAAGATGGGACGAAGGTGAGCAGTGAGGAGATGATAAGGATTTAGTATCATGGCAAAGACCTTGGCATCCTCTGACAGTGCAAATAAGGACACAACGGTTACATGTATACATGCTAGGATGAAAGTACTATTTAAATTATGTTAACTTTAACGTTGTGAGCCTTTGTCTGCCCATGGACTTTAAACCTGTCTTTCTAGCTTAGGTAACTGCCGGCAAGAGGCAGGCAGGGCAGCACAGAGACTCCCTGGGAGGGGAAATGCACAGGAGGCAGGGAACCAGTGTCCTCTGTGTTGTTTCCAAGGCAGGACCTGCCACTGAAACCTTGAAGTGTTAGTAGGTCACTTCCTTGTGCTTCAGCTGAATGACTCCACTGGAAGGACAAGGTTTTGTCAGATTGTTGTTGCAGTCGACCTTTGGCCACAGAACATGCATTCTATGGAGATATATGTTGATTTATAAGAACTTAGAAAATGTATTACATTTACCAAGTGATCATATTTACTATTCGAAACTGTAAATCAGGCATTCACTAATGATATTCTCTCTCTGCGCAGCCTGAGTCAGAACCATGGCTCCAAAATCCAAACAAAGAGGGAACTCAGGGGCTCCAAAATCGTCAAAACGTGTCAAAACTAAGGAAGAATTTCGTGGTAAGATTGTTTTTTTGGTGATGGGATTTTATGGCTTTAGTGTTTGTTCGTGTATTAGCAGCCAAATTGATCATGGTTTTATTGAATAAACTTATACATTTTTTTCTGTCATCAAGCCAAATACAAATGAAATTTTAAATGTGAGGATTTATTCTTACTTGTATTCATTTCATTACAATATCAATTAAATGTGAAATAACAAATGCCATTGGAAACATATCATTAAGAGAGAATTCTGTGAGAGACAATTATTCATATTCAGTTTAAGTATTCATTGTGTATTTGCATTTGTTTTATGTTTCAAGACTTGGTAAAAATTGTAAAAAACTAAGAAACATATTTTATTTAAAATGTAAATTTGACATCATTTTATTATATTCCAGTCAGTGAAGAAGTGGAACCTGTAAATATGGAGAACATGGGTAAGTGGAAATACAATTTAGAAATTATATCTCCAGTTTTATATTTTAATATACAATAAGTAAGTGAGACCACTACAAACTGAAGCAATTAATCAAAATGTACATGGACTAAAGTTACATCATGTAATTTAAAATATAAAATGAAAATTTATTAAAGAAAGAATGAAAGTTAAGAATGGAAGAGAAATACAAATTGAGAAACAGACTTGAGGCAAGCAGTCCCTTCAAAATCCAACATTGTATGATTATTGAGAGAACTTTTGTAATTATGAAGTGTGGTAAGTCTGCAAGTTATTACTTTTATTAGAATAGGATTTTAAAACTCTGGCTCATGGGTAATATTATCTGTATGTCATAGTAAGATTCTACTGTTTCAAGGGGAAAGGCTGATTTTTAAGTAAATAAACCAGAACTTAGACACCCAAACTAATGTTCCTACTTTTGGAGACTAAATAACTAATGAGACTTTGTTTTTGTTGTTGTTGGAACTCTCTTAGAGTTGTCTTAGATGATTGATGTACTTCATGTTTGAAAACAAAGGAAAAAGCAAAGGTTAAAAAGAAAAAGATCTAAAAGCCTTATAGGCTGTTGTGAAGATTTTGGCTTTTTATCATAGGTATAGGGAGCTATTGGCAGCATTTAAGCAGAAGAGTGACATGACCTGACTTAGGGTTTTACTTGAGTCACCCTGGCTACTCTGTTGAGAATGGCAGGGGCAAGGACAAATAGGAAACTATTGCAACAGTTCAGAAAAGATATGGTGGTGGCTTGGGCCAAGGTGACAGAGAGGGCGGAGATATGGAGTATAAAGGTGGGGAGATGGTGGGAAGATGTCGCCTAACAGTAAAGTAACACTGGAACAGGTTATACTGCCCAAAAAATATGTATTGGCTTGATGAACATACCACCCAGAAACGTGGGAGTCATTTTTGATCCCTTCTTCCCCCTGAGCACCTCTCAACTTGCATTTAAATCATCTCCACTCCTGTCAATTCTGCCTCAAACCCACTCATTTCACATTATCTCTACATCTACAGTTTTAGTCCAAACCTCCAGATCCCTCATTTAGATTAGTTTCTTAGTTCTTAACTAGTATCACTGCTTCCACTCAGCCTCCTTCAATCCACTCTGCACACAGCAACCTACCATGTCTCTTTCCTGCTTAAACTCTCCCATGGCTTTTCTTTGTCCTTCAAAGTGGTCCTGGCTCCGCCTTTCTCTCTGATCTTTTCTTCTCATCTCTCCCCCCATCCACAGTTCACCAGTCTTGCCAAGCACAGAACATAACAAACTTGTTCCTGCCTCAGGGTTGTTTCTCTTGCTCCAGATGCCCAGGTAGATGTTTCCCAGATCTTTATATAGCTATCGCCTTCTCATCATTCAGATCCAAACTCCAATCCCTTTCTGTAAGAGGCATTTCCTGAAGGCCTCTCTCTCACTTAGTACCCTTGCCTTCATAGCACTTATCATAATACTGAAGTTCAAGTACAGTCAATTCTCATTATTCGTGAAAATTCTGTACAGTCGTGACCGCTGAATTAGCAAGTACTGAACCATTGCTCTTAGAGAGAATGCGAGGTTAGGTTTTGGTCACATTATTTTCATTAATCAATTAATAGATAACCTTGTTTAATGTGTTTTTCTGTTTAAATATGTCTTATTTAATACGTATTATTGATTCATTACATTTAACTCACAGCCAACAGCACTGTTGTAACTCATGCCTTAATGATACCTAATACGTGTATTTTCTCTGAAAGGCATGTAACAGGCTTCTTTCTCTTAGGAACACTAGAACACTTGAGCATCACACTGGGGGACCATTTTAAATAGAAAAATCACTCATAAAAAGCACCAAAATATTTTTAAAAATGTGTCATTAAGTAGACAATGAAAAGGACACTTGTGTATGGTATGATAGCTGATACAAGATGGCAGAGCATCATCTGTTTCACGTCAGCAATCAATGTGCACACTGCACAACTCAAGTTTTTTGCTTATCTAACCATGTCCACTAATGAGTGTAAAAGTGCCACAATTATGAATGTTAGCAAGCGAATTTGCAGATATAAAATTTGTGAATAATGAGGATATTTGTTTATGCATTTATAATCTACTCTCTTTCAGACAGACAGACACACACACACACACACACACTCCAGGGAAACAGAACCTGTCTTGTTCACCACTGTACCCCAATGCTTAGAATATACCTTGACACATAATAAACAATAAATATTTGTTGATGGATTGACTGAATAAATAAATGAATAACTTGCTTTCTCTGTTCTTCTGTCTAAATAAAAGGGATCCACAGTCTAGCTGAACAACTGCCTCCTAAGGTCCTAAAGGGCAATGTTTAGAGGTTTCTAGAGAATACATATAACTTCTACACACAGCTAACATTTATGGAACAGCAACTTTGTGCCAGATATTCTCCTCTTGTCCTTTTAGGTCTATAAAGTAAACATTATTATGGGCACTACAACATGAACATCCTGTGATTTCCAAAAGTTAAATAATTTGCCAAATTATAATTATAAGCCATATTTTAATACAAATTAGAGTACCAGTAGTGTATTGATTGCCTATTGCTACTATAATACCACAAATTTGTTGTCCTACAGTTTTGGAAATAGGAGTCTGAAATTACTTTTACTGGGTTAAAGTCAAGGTTTTAGCAGGGCTGTTTCCTCTTGGAGTCACTGAAGGAATGGATAATCTGTATCCTTATCTTTTTCAGCTAAAGGTCTCCCATATTCATTGACTCTTAGCCCCTTCCTCTATCTTTAAAGCCAGCAGCATGGCATCTTATAATCTTTCTCTCTTTGACCTCTGCCTCCCTGACACACCTCTTTCTTTGACCTTACCCACCTGCCTTCCTCTTTTAAGGGCTCTTGTGATTACCCTGGGCCCACCTCAGGGACCAATAATCTCCTCATCTCAAGATCATTAACTTAATCACATCTGCAAGTTCCTCATGTCATATAAGGTAACACATCCACAGCTGTCAGGAATTAGGATACGGACATCTTTGGGGAGTGGGGAAGGAACATTATTCTGTTTACTATAAGTGATTCATAACACAGGTTTTGGAATTGGACAGACCTGGTTCAATTCATAATTCTGCCTCTTAATGACTCTGCGGCCACAAATGACTTCACCTCTCTGAGACTCTACTTCCTCATTTGAGAATAAGGTAGTAATCCTCACCTCATGAGATTTTTGTAGAAGTTAAATTATGTAGTACATACACATTTTCTTATGAAAAAGGTTCACCTTAACTGTTGTTACTATAAAAAAAAAAAGCGCAACAAGTCTGAAAGTCCCTCTAAAATATAATAATTACTAGTGATAGCAACATAGACAACCATGAAGACTTATACATTAGAATAATGTGTTAGACGTAAATTATATAAATGTCTAATCACTATGTTGAACACCTGAGACTAATATAATAATGTGTGTCAACTGTGATTGAAAAATAAAAAATTATTTTAAAAAATAATGTTAGAGAGTGATCACTTCATAAGATTTAAAAATGTCTAATCACTGTGTAGTATACTTGAAACTAACATAATATTGTATGTCAATTGTAATTGAAAAAATAAATTTAAAAAGATATTATAGAGATAGAGAAATAAATCAATAAATGAGAATGGAGAATCCAAAAATATATCCACATATATATAATCAATTGATTTTCAACAAAAGTGCAAGGGCCAATTCAGTGGAGAAAGGATAGTGTCTTTGACCAATGATGCTGGAACAATTGGATATCTATACGCAAAAAAAAAGGAAACTTCAATCCAAACCCCACCTCATACACAAAAATTAATTCAAATGGATCATAAATCTAAGTGTAAAACCAAATATAAAACTTTTAGAAGACAACATAGGAGAAAGTCTTGTGAACTTGGTTTAGGCAAAGATATCACACCCAAAGCCCTAAATCTTAAATCATTGCCCAATTGATTTTTTTCTTTTATGGATTACTAGTCAGAAATATAAAGAAATGAACCATCGCTGCATGCAACAAGATGAATGAGTCTCAAAATGATTATGCTATCTAAAAGAAGACAAACAGAAAGAGTATATACTATGCAATTTTACTTATAAATATTCCATAAAAAGCAAATTAATCTATAGTGATGAAAAGCAGATGAGCAGTTGCCTGGGGTTGAGGATGGGTGCTGGGAGGGAAGTGCAGAAGGAAACTGGGAACTATGGATGTGTTCTTTAACTCATTTGTGGTGGTAGTTTCATGGGTATATACAAATATTTAACAAATTGTATACTTTAAATATGTACAGTTTATTATTTGTTAGTTACATCTCAATAAAACTTTTTTTGGAAAGTAAAAGGCAACCAAAGTGTTAAAAAAAAAAAAAAGGAGAGATGAAATGCATAGAAGTTATTTAAATGAACTCTTTCAATATGCAGGGAGTGATTTGTATTGCATAGGCCTCTTCCTTGTACACAGAAAACTTTTGGAGGCATTCTCTGACTGCAAATAAGGAGTGTATCATGTAGAGCTTGAGTCAGTCCTTGGCACCTGCTCTATCAGTCTGTTAGGCAAATAACTGCCATTCACTGCATCCTATGGAATGTAATCCCTGTTACTTCCTGACTGTGTGTGGAGAAGGAGCAGGATCCTGTACTGTGCTCTACTGTGTTCACATATTAGAGAGAAAGTTTAGTGTTGCGAAGCAGGAGAGAATCCCCCATTCTACCTTTCTTTTGTTCTTGTGGCTGAATTAGTTAATAAAATGATAAAATTGATACAAGACTAGATTCACAAGAGAAAAAAAACAATTTCATACATGGGCACAGGAGAATCACAATGTAATGCTTAGATCATAAAAATGAAGTTCAAAGAAACGGTCGAACTAGACAGCTTTTCTTATACTTCTTAGAGAAACAATAAATTTGTGAGAAATTGACAGAACAAGGAAAGTTAATGCTCATTAGAAACGATTCTAATGAGGTTTAGGTACTGGTTAATGAAGACTAAACAGAGTTTGGGCTTGTGTAGTAAGTTAGTAAAGGCATTGCAAGGTTTGTACATGCTTTTTTTGACTCTGGATTTTATAACTCTTGCAATAAATTTGTCTCAATCCTTCAGGATTAGGAAGGGCACTTATCATGGAGATTTATTTCCTGCTTTTAGCAGGGAAATGAGGAGTCACCAAGCTCCTTCTGTTTCTATGACTTCTTAGGTGATTTTATTCAAAATTATCAACATGCCATTGAGGGATATCTTGGGGCAACCTGTCCTGGGCCCCAACAATAGTATGGTAGCTAGAATGCAGGGATCTTGGTTTGAATCCCAGCCCCTCTATTTCCAGCTCCTTGCCCCTGCCCTTAGATATGTTATTTGAACTCTGTGGATCTCAGTTTCTTTATCTAAAAAAATGGAGATAACTATCGTAACCATCTCAGAGTGTTGCTGTAAAGATTAAATGAATTAATAATACACAAAAAGTGCTTAGAACAGCACCTGGCACACAGCAGGTACTCCACAGATGTTACTATAAGTAACTGTTATTCATTCACCACCCTAGCCTGGCACCCTATGCAGTTGGTCTTGCCCTCTTGGCAGGACTTTTGACCTCTGTAAGCTTCAGGAGACCCCGCAGGCCTTCTCCACTGCTTCAACATCTTTCTCACTCTCCTGAGCAACCAACATTCCCCTCTACTGGAAGTGCAACTGATCCCAAAGTCCATCTCATTGCTAATCACCATAGCCTCATTTTTATTTTCCGGGGTTTTTGTCTTCAGTGTGGACCTTAAAGCCTACAGAACAGCAATTCTTTTACTGAATTTTGCCCGAGACCTTTGGGAGTGTCTGGAAGCATCAGGCCTTGCTCGGTTCAGTTTGGCCATTGTTTGTGTGAGGTATAAAGGTAGTAGACTATAGGAGTTTGGCTACCAGTTGCCTGAAGTTATTATTGATTACCAATAGCAGCTAGAAACAGTCTACTAGTTTTACTAACTTAAAGATAAAGAAAAGTTAAATCCTATGCTAAAGTTGCCTTGAAAAAGTCCAATTAACGTGAAAGAATTATTCTAGGGAAAATATCCAGCTAGTAGAATTTGAAATATGTTTAGAGGGGCAGGTGACATAGAAGACAATTTTTGTCATTGTCTTTCCTGTTTCTTGGTAGAAAGCCTCCAGTTTTTGTGAACACTTCCATTTCTGAAAGATGACTGACTACCTCTTTTCTGGCACTAGCTTGGCATGAGACTCACAGTTCCACCTAGTGGTTTGTGAAGACAAAATTGCAGAAATTTTATTTTTCATTACACACTATACAAATTACTGTTGATGGAATGTTTTCAAAGGATAATTTGTATGTGAACCAAATCCATAGTTGCTTATTGAGCATCTCTTGCATTCTAGAAGTTGAGGGAAATAAAAATGAGCAGTTTGTTCCTAATTTATGGACAACTTATATTCCAAATGTTTATTATGCCGAGTGATTACAATTTATATATAATCCATATATAATCAGTGTTATGAATACAGTAATTAAAACCTCAAAATTACCTGAATACTTGTATCATAGAGCTACTAGGGTAAGGAGTAAATATTTCTGTAGGACAATAAATTCAAAATTCCAGCTTGAGAGGCAACGTGCACTTCTCCCCTAGGTGGTGCACCTGTAGAGAAATGAGAAGGGAGATATCAGGACATTTAAGTGTGCAGGGTCTGAAGAAGATGGGAGTGGGCTCTGGGACCCTGGTAGCATGGAGTTGGGGGAGGGATTTATGGAGGTAGATTCAGAGTTGAGACTGGGATGGTGGAAGCTGATGGTGATAAGTGTAAGAAAATAAGAAGACTTGAGAGAGGGAATGGCAACAGGTAAAACAATACCTTATCCTCTTCCATTCCCTATCCTAGGGCCTGCTGCTGCTCAGGATAGGCCTGGGTTGGAGAGAAGGGTACAGCAAGAACTGAAAGGAAACCTCTTGAACCTCACCTCCCTCCTCTTCTGAGGACAATCCTGAGACTAGGGAACCAGAAGAGGGAAAAGGGATACCCTACCTTACACTTATCTCCATTTCCACGAGTTTATTAATGCAACCTAATTAGGAAGTCAGTAGCTTTAAAATGTGAAGAACTGAGTAACAAGTTTGACTGTGAAAAAAGGCACCATGGGGAGCTGAGATAGGATCGAGAAGTTTTCTTTAAAATGGGCATGTTAGGAGAAAACAACACAGAGGTAGGAAAAGTTGAAGGGAGAGAAATAGTGAGTGGATGAGTCTCAGTGGCTGAGAAGAGTGGAAAGGGGCAGGCAGGTCTTTGGAGTGGAGGAAAGGGCAGAAAGGTGGTGCCAGTGCAGCAGGTAGAGATGGACAGCAGGCCAAAGAGGATTCTGTACTGTATAGACAGAGAATTTTCTCTGTGAAATAGGAAATGAGGTCACCTAAGTGAGAAAGAATAGCAGGTGAGGAAGTGAGGGAGGGGATGCTTTAGGAAAGCAATACAGGGTCTAAAAGGGTGATTATACCTTCAGACTAATAATTTCACTTTAAAAGTCTATTATAAGAAAATAATTCTGAAATGTAATTGAAAAATTACACACTAGATATTTGTTCATGGAGTTATTCACAATCATTGGAAATGAAAAATATGTAATGTTTTTCAATTTATCAATAACAGAACAATTAAAAATAAAATTGAATTAATTTAAAATGATATGTTAAAAGATTATATAAGGTCAAAGTAAAATACTTGTAACATAATGGTAAGTATTAAAGGCAGGATTTATAATTTCATATAACATATATGAAGTGGCTAAAAGGAAATAGAGCAAACTGTTAATAGAGGTTCTTTCTTGAGAGATAGTATTATGAGTAACTTTATTTTCTTTTGACTTTTTGACTTTTTTATAATAGATATGCTTACTTTAAAATAAGAACAATGATTTTAAATTATTTAAAAATTTTTAATCAACATAATTATTTAAAGCAAACATTTTGCATGTTTCCCATTACTAACATTTTAAGTGGTTACATTTAAGGTCAAAATTCTACTTTGTTTTCCCCAGGTCATCCAGAAATTTATCCTATAGTGTTAACTACAAAGACCCAAGAAATATTTAACTGCCGAGTGGATGAAGACTTCACAGATGAAGAACCTTATAAACTTATCAAAAAACAAGATATTTTGGCAGACTTTCACAACAGAGCTGCAGTATCTGATTTCTACCCAGTCAAAAAAATCGTTCAGGTAAGTACAACATCTCTATTTTTCAGTCTTGCTTCAAGGAGTTCCTGGTACATAAACAAAAGATGAATAGATTGCTGAGTTTAGATCTGACATTCGCCATACTGTGGGCAAATGCTGGCTTGCCCATACCTCTTTTGAAATCCTGCTTGATGATCCTCTGTGAGAACACTTGACAGTGACTGGCAGTCTTATTCCATACCCAGAAAAGCTGGGTTTAGTTTTAACTAAAATAGGAATCTTCTCTAATCTTCCCATACTGCTTTAATTGTTTAATTCATAATTTTGGTCTTGATATGCCTCCAAACACGTGATGAAGCACAATGCCAAGTAAAAGAACTGCTTCTTTTTTTCCTGTTAGAAGTAAAATTGCATGGTAAAATTTTCTGGACTCATTGTGTTTTAAGAGCTTCTTATAATTAATAAAATAATTTTATAATTTGGGGCTATTAACCATAGATTAGCACTATGATTATCTTTTATTCTTGGTTAACAAAATATCAATTTCATACCAATGTCTGAAAAAACTGTGTGACCACTGAACATCATTAACTTTCATTAACACCCTTTCTCTCTCCCTCTACTCAACCTCTTCAGTAGCATGTTGTTTAATCTCCACATATTTGTGAATTTTCCAGTTTTATTTGTGTACTTTATTTCTAGTTTCATACTATAGTGGTCAAAAAGATGCTTGAATCCCCTTAAATTTATTAAGACTTGTTTTGTGGCTTACCACATGTTCTATCCTGGAAAATGTTCCAAGTGCTCTTGAGAGAAAAGAATATTGTGTTGCTTTTGAGTGAAATATTCTGTAACCTGTTCTTCTGATTATATTCCTACAGGAATATCCTGGAGATGAGCTTCTGGTTGTTTATGACAAAGACTTCAAATATGGACTTAACTTTTACCTTATTGGAACTGAAGAGGGCAAGGAAAACTATTTAAATGTAAGCACACCCAAGCCCTTGCATTTTATTGATTGTCAGAAGGAAACGGCACCTCTGGGGGAGACTTAGGCATTGCTAGGATTATTCTTGTTCTGCTGTTTCCCTGGGGCCTACATCTTGTTTTGGCACCTAGAGTGAATAAGCAGTAAATGAGGGAGGAATTAAATCAAACATCTCAAGGTAGCTCTACTTATTTGCTCTTTACTGACCCAATGAGAGCAGAAACAGTGAATCTGGAGTACCACTACTCTCGGCCACTCCTTGGCCATATTCCGGTTCTCCTCTTGCCACCTCCATGACTTGGGATAAGTTACTGACCCTCTTGTCTACAAAACAGCACCAATAGTGTCCATTTCCAGAACTGGAAAATTAAATGGACTAAAACAAAGTAAAGCCCTTTGTATCGAGCCTGACACAAAGCTAGGTTACTCCATAAATGTTTGTTATGCTTATTTAAAAGCAAAAATTTTAAAGGATGACTTGGTCAGTGAGCAGTTGATGGGAATAAAAGCAGCAAATAAAAGAATGGTAGTTTCCAAGGGAAAAAAATCAGTTTGCATTTAGGGTGTTTTGTTCAATGTCGTCATGAAAGATAATAGATTTCTGAGACTTGCCTTCTGATCTGGCATCCTTGTGGGGAGGTTTAGTCAAACTGAAGGAGACAAAGGGGTTTGAGTGGTTGACTAATAAACAAAAAGAAAAAAGAAAAACATAGAATTTAAAAATATTTAACACTTTATACATTAAAAATAATCTTTTATTTGGCATTAACATTTTGTTTTATTTTTATAGTTGCTTTTCTGTGTTTTTAATTTTTTTATTACAGTCTTTTGCCGCTTAATGATGGGCACACATCCTGATAAATGCATCATCAAGTTAATTTCCTCATTATGTTAACATTATAGAGTTCTCTTACACAACCATATATGGTAAAGCCTATTGTTCCGAGGCTACAAGCCTGTACAGCTTGTCACTGTACAAAACAACACAAAATTAAGTCAAGCGCAAGCAAAAATGATGCAATCAAGAGATGTGATAAATGAGATGTTTGAGGCTGCTGTTGGTGTAACACAGCATATTGTTTTACAGCAAACATTTCTTTTAAATAAGTAGAAAGAGTAAACTCTAATGATAAAAAGCATAGTATAGTAAATACATAAACTAGGAACATAGTAGTCCTTTATTGGCGTTATCAGTTTGTAATGTTCTATACATAATTGTGTGTGCTATACTTTCATATGTCCTGCAACCCAGTAGGATTGTTTACACAAGCATCACCACCAACATGTGAGAAATGCATTGTGCTAGGACATTACCACAGCTACAAAGTCACTAGATGATAAGAATTTTTTAGATCCATTATAATCTTATGAGACCATTGTTGTTGACTGAAACGTCATTACGTAGTGCATGACTGTACAGTGAAATGTTTTCAAATGTATAGAGAAGTACAGAGGACAGTATAATAGCCACACAATCATATCCAGAATTAACAGATTTTAACATCATCATACTTCATTTTTTAAAGAAATAAAATATTATAATAAATAATGTTTCACTCCCTCTTGTGTCTTTCCTAATCCCATTTTCCTCACTTCTCTCTAAAAAGAGCCATTATTTAAAAAGTTGTTATATATCCCTCTGCCCATGATTTTATATTTTTAGCATATATGTATGCTCCACAAGTAATGTGTTTTACTATTTTATTTAAATAAAATATATAATTATATAAATAATGTAATTATATAAATCATTCCACAACTTTTGTTTTTCACTGCATTATAAAATTCTAGGATTGATCCATGTTGATACATTTAAATATCATATATATGTAAATCAAGTTTGTTTATTAGAACTGCTTTATAGGATTTTATTTTACGATTATAACACAATGTATCAGTTTGTTCACTTACTGACACATTCTGTTTATAGATAGATGATGGATGATGATAGATAGATGATAGATGATAGATAGACAGATAGTTAGATAGAGATAGAGATATACTGATATATGTCTCTATATACTCCTTATGGACATCTCGATTTAAAAACATTCACTAATTATTTAATGAATACCATGTTTATTCATACTTATAATCCTCTTATCAAAGAAATTTTATTAAATCAGAAAACTAATTTTATATTTAACATTTAGTTTTAGTTTCCATATTTATAAAGCTGTGCAGTACATACTTTATTCTTATCATGTATCTTTTTCTCTTTTACTCTTCCATCTTTTTCTTCTTTCATCTTCTCTCTATATCCTTGACATCCTTCTTTTTTGTCCTTTATTCTTTTTGCTTAGTTTCCTTCTTATAATTGAAAAGCATGTGCCAACAAAGAAAATAATAATGAGAAACTGCCTAATGAATTTAGATACAAGTAATGTTTATTGCAAAATATACATATGTAGCTATAACATAAAAATTGGTTATATATTTGAGAATGCTATTTATGTCACTCTAGCCCCCAAAAGTACCAGATGAACAAGAAGAATATAAAGAATTTAAAGACTATTTTCCTGAAGACATTCCTGTTTATAAGCCACCTATCTCTAAACCATGGGTTTCTTTGGGTAGTGAAAAAGAAGTTGAGGAAGAATCAGTAAAGGAATCTACAAAGCAGGTCAGAAGCTTAAATATTATTTCTAGTCATTACCTCCCTAGAGCTGAATGACACTTAACTCTTGAAGGACCTGTAAGGTTTGATATGTTTGCTATGGGCATGTGGTTTTTCTTTTGATAGAAGAATGATCATTGTCTTAAGTGTGTATTATTAGTTGAATTGTGTTCCCCCCAAAAGAATGAAGTCCTAACCTCTAGTACCTCAGAATATGAGGCACTATTAAGAAATGGGAGGGTGCTATTCAGATATGACTGTGGTGCTTATAAAGAGAGGACATTGTGAAGACAAAGAGACATGGGAGAACAGAAGGATGCAGACTGGAGTGCTGTATCTACAAGCCAAGGAACACCAAGGATGCTGGTGTCACCAGAAGCTTAGGAGAGATGCAAAGAACAGATCTTCCCTCAGAGTCCTCAGAAAACAAACAAACCTTCAATACCTTGATCTCAGACTTCTAACCTCCACAATTGTGAGAGAAAAATTCCTGTCGTTTTATGCTAACCCGTCTGTGGTACTTGATTACCACAGCACTAGGAAAGTGATGCAGTGGTATAGCCAGAGTAGCCCCTAAGAGGAGGGTTTGAATGAGAGCGATTTATTTGGAAGTGCTCCATGAGAAAATAGAAAAAGCATTAGGACAGGATGTGGCAGAAGCCCTGCAAAACCTCAGCAGAGGGAAGGTTTCAGCCTGAGCCCCTAGGGGAACTCGGAGTGTAAATTACACTGCAGAGCTGTCCAAAGCAGAAGCAAAGGAGGTGGACTTATTCATGTCTCCTGCCAGTCCATCATGGGTTGAGATGTAAGCAGCCAGTCTCTTCCTGTTGTTTGCACCTGTGGGCAAAGTGGTCCTGGTAGCCGTAGAGCAGTTCTTCCTGGAAGAACAGCAGGTGGCGGCCATGGGAACAGAAAGCACACAAAGCTGGAGGGGTGCACAGAAAGTATACAAAGGGATCTAAGAAGATCTGGGTGAAACACCTGCATTGTCTACTACACATCCATTTTTCTCCCGGGACTTGATTATGCTACCTTTACTGCTTACCTGTGTTGCAGATTACATATATGATTTCTCGAAAACGAAGTCAATTTGGTGCACCAATCAAGTTCAGTGACCAGAATGCCTCCAGCATAAAAGATTCCTATATTGAATGTACAGCCTACCCAGATAAAAATTTTACCCTTAAGGAACTTGAGAAAGATGTTGGCATGCAAGTCGTCCCCCAAATCAAGGACACAAATACTCAGACAAGATGGTAAGTACGTGATGGGTTTATGTATTTTCAAAGGCAATTACAGTAAAATCTAGCAACGCCCATGATTATTTTGAGAGCTTTAAAATAAATAGAAATGAATTGACATTAATGATATAGATCCCTCCACAGAGTAATTTGATTTGGGAAGATCTTATTACACTCAACAATGCATTTTAAAATCTTAATAGGAAAATGAGATTTAAGTATATAAGGCTATAGAATCTATTAAGTGGGAAAGTGACAGAGGCTGTTAATAATAACAGTAGTGCTTTCACCTGAAATATTACCATTGCCTCCTAACTGATCTGTTCTTCTACCTAAGTCATCATTCTTACATATTAAATCAGTCTGTGTTACTTCATTGCCTGAATCTCTTCTTTAGCTCCTCATCACATCCAGAGCCCTTCTTGGAATGGAATATAAGATCCTTCTTCCCTTATGACAAAGCACCGTCAGTCTCTCCAGTCTCATCACCCCCTGTTCTCAATTAAGTCCTCTATGCTCTAGTCCTGTGAGCTTCCATCTCCCAGAATACTTGCTCTTTCACAACTTCCTGTCTTTGCCAATGCTGTTCCTCTGCAGAAAATATCCGTCACTGCCTTGTCCCTCTGGGAAACCCCTCTTTAAGTTCATTGCTCCCTTCTCTGTGATTTCCTAGAAACTCCAGGTAGAGTTGATCACTCCCTCCTCTAGGACCCCACTAGTGCTTACAGGTATCTGTCATAGCACTGTACCCACATTGTACTTATCTGCTTACCTGTCTGTCTACCTTAGTTCCAGAGCACTTAGAGGCTACAAGCCGTATCATTTCACACATCAAGCTCTTAATTAAAATTTCTCCAGTGAATAAACTGATGTGAAATGGATTGACAGGGGATACTTGAGCTATGTTTTGAATATTGTATAAATCTGAAGATATATTTAGCTAAGCTATGCATTTTTTTTTAGTATTTAAAATGTTTTCTTATTTTGAAAGAATTTTAGATTTATAGAATATAAACCATGAGTGTTGACTATGATTTGGAGACACAGAGAAAGGGGAAACAGCTTATATTTTTAAATTTTATTTTATTATTAGTTTCAAGTATACAGTACATTAGTTAGACCTTTATATAGTTTATAAAATGATCCCCCTAATTTCTCTTTCTCTCCTCTGGCTTTCCACCTAGCCATTAGATTACTGCTAACTGCATTCCTTATGCCATGCTCCCCATCCCCATGACCATCTATCAACTATTAATTTGTACTTTTTTAACCCTTCACCCCAACCCTCCTCCCCTCTGGCCATCACCAGATTGTCCTCTATATTTGTGAGACTTTGATTTAGTTTGTTCTTTTTATTCCTTAGATTTCACATATAAGTGAAATCATATGGTATTTATCTTTATCTGTCTGACTTATTTCACTCAGCATAATCACCCCAATTTTTTAAAAAGATCTGAATCCATTAGGGGATGGAAAGAACAGAGTTTGCATGAGACCATGAGGAGACCAGCTTGTGTATAACAGAGGGAATAGCAGAAGTAGACAGAGAAGTGGTTTCTCTGTGGTGGTCAGTAGGGAACTTAGCAAGAATTCTGAAGCAAGAGACAGGCAGATGGTAAGGTATTAAAGTAAGATGAACCAGCAGGTAGTATGTATTGGAGAGCAGAGGAAAAAAATGCCTTGAGTTGAGGAGATTGGTTAGGTAGGAATCCATTGACATTAAACCAGGTAAAATGTGACCGGTATCTAAAGTAATGACAATGAGATTAATTCCTTCTGTGCTCTCACCATATGCCAGGCATCCTTCTAAGTACTTTGCATACATCAACTCAATCTTTACAACTGCCTCTGAGGTAGACATCATCCCCATTCTACAAATAAAGAAATTGAGTCAAAGAGGTTAAAAATGAGAGATTGATTTCAAACAAATTTAAATTTGAAGCAGTAATGAATAAATTTACTGAGAAACAACAAAACAAATCACGTTTAAAAAATAAAAGTGACTCTTGGTCATGTTGCTTCTTTGATGACACCCCCAGGTACCACCGAACTTCTTACTTAATCCTAACTAGAGGGTACTGGTGTGGGATGTAAATTAAAGATAAAATTAAGATTTGTACCCGAGTCTCTTTGGTCCCAATACCAACGTTCTTTCTTTCCATCACTCTGCCATCTGCTGCGGATACTGACCTGGCAGGCGGGGATTGAATTGTTCTATTAAATATAAGCAAAATTCTTTTTTCCACTCTGTTTGACTGCTCTCCATTTAATATATTTGCCTCTCACAGGGACATTTTACTGACATTTGTTCAACAAACACAGATTGAATACAACCTAATAGTTTATTGAGCACCAAAAATGTGCTAGGCCCATTTTTTAAAAGTTTTGCATGTATTTACACATTCAGTCCTTACAATAACCCTATGATCTGCGTACTTCACGAATTTCATTTGAGATGAGAAAACAGGCACAGAGAGGTTAAATAATTAGCTCAGGGTCACATAGCTAGTAAGTGATAGAATCAGGCTTCAAAGCCAGGCAACTTGTCACCAGGGTGCACACTCTAATGGACTGTGTCATATGATCTTAATATAGTCCCGCACCATAGACCAAGGAGCTACCCAGTCTGCTGGGTGAGACTGATAAAGCCCAGAGGTACAACACAGTGCGATGTGTTCAGGGTTGGAGGTGAGCGCTGAGAACACACTGGTTGGAATAAGCTTTCCTCCAGGGGCTGTGTTGTCGTTCTTGCCTTAATGTAAATTATTCCTAGTTTTGTACATTTAGAGCAGAGTTTCTCAACCTCAACACTACTGACATTTTGAGCTGGATTATTATCTGTGTGGGGGGCTGTCTTGTGTATTGTAGGGTGTTTAGCAGCATCCCTGAACTCTACCCACTAGACGCCAAGAGTACTTCTTAGTTGTGAAAACAGAAAATGTTTCCAGAGGTTGCCAAATGTTTCCAGGTTGTGGGAATGGAGCAGGATTGCACCAGTTAAAAAACAATGATTTAATTAAATGGAGAGAGAGAGAGAGAGAGAGAGAGAGAAATGTGGCAAAAGGTTAATAATTGATGAATCGGGATAAAGAGTATATGGGAGTTTCTTATATTCTTTTTTAAAATTTTTCTGTAAGTTTAAAAGGATATCTAAATAATTTTGTTAAAAAAATAAGAGTTTATTCATTTTGTTTGAGAGAAATATACAAATACTTTCAATGGTAATCAATATCTATGGTCTAGGATAAAGAAAAAATCAATATATAGAATTTAAATATAAAATAATATCTTAATATTGTCATGACCTAGACATACTTTTCTTTGACCTAATTTTTTATATTCAATTTTCTTTTAATGTATTAGGACATATCCCAAAAATGCTAGTACGCAATATTATCCAAGGGAATTTTCAGAAGAGGAAAAAGAAGTACTAGGACAATCAAAGCCTTTAACTGATTTTCTTAACAACGCATCCATAAGGTAAAAAAATTTATATTAAATTTAAAAAATAAAACAATCTACGGCCATGCTAACCTGAACAAGCCCGATCCAATCTGATCTCAGAAGCCAAGCAGGGTCGGACCTGATAAGTTCTTGGATGGGAGACCACCTAGGGAGACCAGGGGCTGTAGGAGTAAAAAATAAAAAATAAGGGACTGTAAGTTGACAAGGTCCTTGTAATCTGAGGTCAACCAAGGGTTGCCTCGCTTATTTATTTATTTAAATAAATAAATAAATAAATAAATAAATAAATTTTAAAAATGAAATAAATAAAAACCAAAACATAAAGTTTATATGTTTAGTTATAATAATAGGTCTTAAAAACAGCTCAGTATCGACATAGAAGGGTAAAATCCTGCGTGGCATTCTAAATGTGGGAAAGCTCCCAGAGGCCTTGCGAATGAGCTAAGCTTTTAAACCTAAGCATATGAAGGGACAATAAGCACAATAGTGACTTAAAGTAACTTTTAAGACAGAAACCTGTCAAGCCAGAGTCCCTAAACTATTAAGAGATGAGCCTAGCACTCAGATTGTTTTTTTTTAAAAAAAAAAAACCTTAGTATTTTTGGCAGGATAATTCTTTATTTTAGGGACTGTCTCATGCATTGCAGAAGGTTTAGTAATGGAATTAAATACATTAGCTTCTCCCAGGTATTGTGAGAACTAAAATCACCACACACATGCATACACACACACATACACACTTCTAAAATTCAAATCTCCCTTAAAAATCTTTGTTGTTTTGAATTTGTATATGTGTATATATATATACACACACACAAATACATAATCCTAATTATATATTAGTATAATAACTAGTAGATGTGACCATTTGGTACTGAGTATTGCTAAGAAAATTGCCTTTTCTGTCATTTGGGATTTTCAGAAAGCAAATGAGACCAAGTTCAAGTAGAGGTTTACTAAAGGTCACACTGAAAAACAAAGGAAGGGGAAGGGGATAGGGCAGGGAGAGCCTCAGGCAGTAGTCAAGGTGGTCTGTTAGAGGAATCCGTCAGGAGGCAGGACAGCCAGGCTCTGGTGTCCCCACAGCCACTACGTTTATTGACCTGGGGAGAGTAGGCCTTGGCCTGGGAACCAAGGCAGATGGTGAAGGTGCTAGAGGTTGCCAGCTAACCATATCCTGCTCACTTCACAGTAAGCTCTTAGAAGTTCTGAGCAACACACTGCTGTGAAATTATTTTTTCTCTTAAATTGTTTATTCCATGTGGGGTTAATCTTTAATTACCAAATGTAATTGAGAATATTTTTTCATTAGGTATAAATGAATTAGAGGAGCTGCTGAAAGACATATCATTGAATACTAAAATCCAAAATCTTAACTACTTTTTTTTTTTTTTTTACAAAATAGTGTTGAAATAGCTCTGCAACAAAATGAAATCATGAACACATTTGTTGATGACTGGAAATGCTTGGCAGAAGAAGAAAGTTCCTTCGGGGACAAGACCGATACCCACCTAAAAGAGTATCAGTCCTTTACCGACCTTCATAGCCTAACAGAGAAAATGATCACCTGCGTCTCATGGCATCCTGATATCTATGGTGAGATGTGGAGAGACTGCGGTTTCCTTTGTGATGACATTGAAATAGTCTTTTGCTTTTATGTATAAAATTGCAAATTATCTCAAGGTCAGTAAGGCAACTTCCATTTGCTGAGTGCTAAGCACCTGCTAAAAGCTTTCTTTCCACAACTTCTCTTAGCCTGTGTCCTCCCAGCCACCCTGTGGGACACCCACTGTAACCTCTGCTTTACAAGGAGAGGAACAAAGCTCAGTTCTATGAAGTGACTGGCTCAGGTCAATGCTGAATCTAGTTTTGACTCAGGCTTGTTGGACACCAAAGGCTAACTTTATTCCCCCTTGACACTCTGCCTCTCTGCTTACTGGACAAGACAGGAGACACACATCCTTTAAAGCAACCAAGGGAGGTAGGAATGCGTGAAGGTGGGACTTGAGAGAGAGAGGTCCTTGACCTCTTTCTTCTTCCTTCTCCCCCACATTGACCTTTTTCTCACACACACCCACAAAAAAACTACTGCATTTTTTTTTCTTACTGAATCCTCCATGTCCAATGTTTATTTTATACTAAGGGCACATCTCAGTTTGGACCAGGCACATTTCAAGTGCTGATACGTGGCTACTGGCAACCATATTAAACAGCAGAACTATAAGAAAACCCTTGGTCTCCTGTAGAATATTTTTATTCGTTTCAAAACCTAAAACACTTCTCTGCGGACAGTTGCTGTAGATCTTCATTTCTAACTGTGTTTCATTCAGGGCTAATAGCTGTGTCGGTGGCTGTGCGACTCTCCTTTGAAGAAAGAGTCCATTTTTCTAGTAAATTATTGCTGCAACCATCACTAATTCTTTTCTGGAGTTTCTCTGATCCCATACATCCTCAGGTAATGAAGGAGAGTTGTCTGCATAATCTAAATATTTTGAATACTACTTTCATGTGTTTCTTTAGTAGTTTAATTGCAAAGTGCTTTACAATCACTTAATGTTGTAAACCCTTATAAAGTCATACTTTCTTCACTTGGAATGTGTCATCATTCAGTCTGAGCAAAACTAAAGTCCACAGTTCATTGAAAAGGTTTATTGAACAAATTAACATGTTATTTTTATTTTTGACTTTTTGTAAGAGTTTATTTGGGCCAACTGACCACACATGCCAAGGAGCAATTTCTCAATTGCTCCTCAATATGTTATTAAAAAAAAAAACAATATAAGAAGAATGTTCAATTGATTTTAAAGAGCAAATTTTATGGGCCTTATTTAAATACTAATTGTTAAAATGCAGAGATTTTAGTTTCACATGAACTTCTTCAATTCCAAGGGTCACCAGTAGGTGATGGTAATGAGTAAAGACAATTGTGTGGGAGAGCAGTGGGGAGGATGGGAACTGTGGCCATAGAAGGGTACACAGCCTGCTTATGGAGACAGCTACTCTTCAGCTCCCTTGTTGCCAGGTGGTCCCACTTGTTGAGAGAATCCAATAATTGGTAATTTTGTGTGACATCTCTGAATTTTTAAATAGCTATTCCAAAGCCAAACCAAAACACACAAAAACACGTACTCAAATCAAACCAAAAATGTAGCAATCCAAATAAAATAAGGCTGAAGACTGAGTTTGCGCTGCGGGATTCTATCTCCAATCTCTGTTCAAGAAGAGTTCCACTAAGGGGAGAGCGCTTTGTAGGGTTAGATTAATTTTTTTCAATTTACTGAAGTATAATGATTTTTTGTTCCTATAAAGTATGATATAATTAAGGCTTTCCCTAATAAACCTTAGCCTCCTCTTATTTCTTCTCCCTTTATTTGACTGAATTAAGGCAGTTTTATTGTAACAGTTTAGAAACTTTATTATGGACCCAGAAGTAAAAACAGCTCTCTGGTTCTTTCTTATAAGCCAACTTACACAAAAATGCTGCCATTCTCTTCTGGTGTTTTCTGTCATTTTCTTGTAGTGTAGGTGTGCCTGAACTTCCAGGCAAACAGAAAGAAAAAAGACTCCTCTTTCCACTATTTTGAAGAATAGCTTTAAAAAGACAAGCAAATAATTTTTTAAAGAAATAATGTAAATGATTTGTTCTGCCTTTGTTCTAATCAAAACTGTAGGAGAGTATAAAAAGATTTTATTTTCCAAAGTAGAGGTTTCTCTAAGATCCACAGAGTACAAAATTGACTGAGATAATTCACCCAATTTCAGTTTTCAATCTTTAGCTCAGTGGTGGCAAACCAATGGTCTCTGGGGCCTATTGTTTTGGTAGTTATGTTTAAAGATGAACAGTAACCAGGCAAGTGTTTTTGCTTGGTGGTAACCCAGTAGGCAGGTGTCAACTATGGTTATCACACCTGTTCCTCACACAGTGTATTCATTACAGGGCTTGCTTTCTACCCCTCAAGCATTTAAGTTTGTTTACCTTCTGATTTCTGTATTATTTTAAAATTTGAAATATTATCACTAGCAATACCTCCATCTTCTCTCATTCAACAAATTTTTTTTTTCTTGCACACTGTGTGCCAGGCTAGGTGTACAGCAGGGAACAAAACAAATATGCTTTCCCAAAGCTTACTTTCCACACTTTTCATAGCATTTATTTTATGGCATTTTGTTTATAAAAATTTATAAGATGACCCATGGAGAGTGGGGAAGAAGAGAGCTGGTTTCCTTAGGAACATACCTCCTATGCATGGTCAATGGCCCACAATGAAATTCAACAAAAGCAGCTTCTAATTCAGAGATAGAATTCTGGGAATGAATTTGCTGTGCATGTTTCTTAGAGATAGCTATAAAATTAGACTTTGACTATCTTATTATTTTCTAGCCATGGTCTTAATAGGTTTTCTCACTCTCTCTTGAATTTGTGGGGTTTACCTTAGTTAATGCTGGAGAGCCCAGATGACATCTTCTGCTTCAAGTTCTGTCCGACTAACCCCAATATCATTGCTGGAGGCTGCATAAATGGGCAAGTATGTACAGATCTTTTTTTTCAACTGCTTATAAATTTAGACACCATTCTGTAATATGTTTTGATTGGTAAATGTTTTAAATAATTTTTTAATTTTTCAATTGTAGTCTACATCTAATATTATATTAGTTTTAGGTATACAATGTAGTGATTATACATTTATATAACTTATTAAGTGATCACCTCAATAAATCTAGTGCTCATCTGATACCATATGTAGTTATAAAATATTATTGACTATATTCCCTATGCTATACTTTAAATTCTCATGATTGGTAGGTTTGTGAACTTAAGGATTCAAATCAGCAGAAAGAAGCCATGCCAATTGTGTGCCAATTACCATGCCAGGAACTAGAATATAAAGGTGTATTGGGGTTAGGGGTATAAGAATTTTAAAAAATAAAATAAAAATTTTAAACCTGCCTACTATAAACAAACAAGCAAACAAATAATTAAATGGTATTAGGTCATGAGGTGTCAACAGGGTAACCCAGTCATGTAACAAAACCAGGTCAAATCTATTTGTGTTGCTGAGATAGAATGTAAAATTGTACAAGATTTTATGGAAGAACAACCACCAAAAACCACAAGCATTAATACCTCTTGGTCAAGAGGCCTTTTTTATATATTTAATTTATCTAATTTATCTAATTTATATAAAATTATATCCTATCTTCCAATTGCCTGAGTCTTCAATAAAGCAAAACAAAAATCTTAAAGCTATTTTATGATCAAAATTAAAATTCATTGTGAAATCCAGTGAATTTTACCATTAAAAGGGTATGCATTCTTTTTGGAGAGGCTAGTAAAACTTCCTTGTGGTTGGAAATTAAATATCTGCAGCATCCATGCCCATTTATCCATAGCGAAAAACATTAAGGAAAACAAATTTTCTTCCTCAGTTGAACAAGAACTGGTGGTCATAATGATGACCCAAGCCCTGCAAATCCTGATATGCCCTTTTCACTCATTACAAAATTAACACAACTTTGTCTTAGAATATTTTAGAAAAGCAAATGATGAAATTAAAAACACTAGTAATTCTGTAATCTTGACATTTTATTAACATTTCAGTGTACTGAAGTGACTTTTAATTATTAAAATTAATTTAGTGTTGCATATTTGACTTCATCCTGATTTTTCTAAAAATGATCATTCATGCATAATCAAATTTAGAGTTGGTCATAATATCCAATTAAGCAGAAATCATCATTTCTTAGCCTTTTTGGACAACTGGGTGTTTGTATTTAATTCTGAAAAACAGACTATTTCTCCTGTGTCTAAAGCAGTTGTCTCCACAATCATTGCACGTTCCCCCAAAACAGGATGAATACTTCCCAAAACAGAGGGTATTACATGATGCTTATCTTGTATTTTAAAAAACTGCTTGCATAAATTTACACAGCCACCAAAATCAAAGTGCCAAAAATACTTTTATAGAGAAGGAAACATTCTTTTTATGTTAGTTTTAAAAAGTTGCTGAAATACCCTAAGATGTAGGCTAAGCTTGATTATCCTCCAGTGATTGATTATCAGAGTGCATACCAATACAAGTCATTTAAAGAAATCTTTAATCCTGCAAAAATGTTGTAACAACATTTATTTCTGTTTCAGATTGTCATGTGGGATATTACCGCACACGCAGAACGCATAGAAAACATTAAGACCGGAGGTAGTAGAAGTAAAAAAGCCACACTCAAGGTTAACTTTTTACAGTTTTTCTCTTGCAAGTTTTTTGTCCATTCAGAAGTTTATCAGAAAGTGTTAGCAGAGTTGCAATTTAAACAAAACCTTGATAGAAAATTAAAGTGTTATTTCCCAAGTGTTCGCATCTGCTTTGGATGTTGTTCTGAATCACTTTTACATAGGCCCTTGATTAAAAACACCACAGAACAGGTTGCAGTCTCTATATCCCAGGATGTTAAGTTCTTTTTTTGTTGTTGTTGTCCTTAAACAAAACAAAGTTAGTTACTGTAAGTGATGTCGTTGAAAGAGCACTGCACCCAGGATCTGGATCATAGTCCCTGTGAGTTCCCACATGTGTTTCACCTCAACAAGCATCAGTTTTCTCATGTATACAATGAAGGGTGGACAATCCTTTCTGATAATAACATACTATGATTTTAAGAAGCTGTGGATTCTGCCAAAAAGGTTAGAAAAAGGTTCCTCAGCTCCTAACTCATACTTACCCACTTTTGTACATCTCCATCCTTATATCTTTAACCTCAACATCAACAAGTCTCTCACAGAAAACAATGAGATCTGGCATTCTGTGCATGCAAAACACACACACACACACACACACGCACGCACGCACACACATGCACAAACTCCTTCAAAATGGGCTTTCATTGATTCTTTAGGATGTGGGTCAACAATTTTTGTTATACATAGAAACACTAATTTATGCTTTTCCTTGAACTAGTATTTCTCCAAGTTATTAATTTTAATTGAAATGATGAGTAAAGTATGAGTTCATTTGTTAGCTCTGAAGTTAGCACATAACTTTTTAAAAACATTTTTCCAGCCCATGTTTCTCCTTGAACCAGACAGTAATAAAGAAGCAATGTATATCAGACACAGTGCAGTCTCTTCAATAGAAAGTGGACATAAGAAAGTGATTACAGATATACATTGGCTGTCTGACACATTTGAGGTGAGTCTTAATGGCTTCATACTTTTCTTCTGGATTGTAAATTTTTGAAAGATTTATTTTGAAGCCAATACATTTATATCAAAATTGTGCAATAACCACAAACTAGGCATTAACCAGTTCTATCACTGTTACCAAACCAATACCTGACTTGGGAATGAGAGTAAGACCAATGTTTCAAAGTCCATTATTTAAAAAGCACTGAAACATGTAGGTGGTGTCAACATTAATATAATATAATAGAGAAAATGAGGGAGCTTTCATATGTAAAAATGTAGTGTAAATAATTTACACGCTTAGCCTTTACAGGTTTAAAATGTACAATGTCATCTATTTGGAGCAGGCCACCCTAAAGATCTGTGACATATAGTCACATGTAACTTTGCCGAGGAAGCCTTGAATTAAGTGTGCTTTGAAGCTGGTAAGCAAAAACCAGTTGTTCAGTGAGTGAACCCAGCTGACTGCCCAGCATTTGCAATGCAGTTTGCCTCTGGGATTCTGTACTTGACTTACTAAGTCAGGTGCTGGCAAATTTGGAAACTGGTAAGCTCCCCAAAGGTTTCACTCAAGGGCACTAAAACTTTAATAAGTACTTTGAAGAATTAACAGGAGAGAATAGTTATGAAAGGTAATTAGCCTTTTGAGGTATTCAAATGGATTATGCAAAGCAACAATACTTTAAAAATTTATAATGGACTAAAATAAATAGCCCAGGTATAATTTCTGTTATCTATAAAAGTTTAACATATGGGAATGAAAGTTATAACCCAAGAGAAGGAACTCCACTTCAACTCACACCATACACACAATTTAATTCAAGTGACTATAAATTTAAATAAAAATAACAAATCACAGAACAATTACAACAAATCAGAGTATCATATTTCTTGAATGGGGATAGTTTTCTAAACTAATTAATGTTGAAAGACGTTCACATACACATCATCCATATATTATAAAACTATTAGAATCAATTCTTGAGTACACAGGTAAGCATTCAGATTATAATTTCAGGATAGAAAGTTTTACGCATGTCAATTAAATCTATGTAAAAATGTTTCTGTGAAATAAAAGCCTGGAAAAGATATATGGCAGAATTATATTTTATTTTAAAATGTATTTTCCAATTCCTGTGATAGTGTTATGCTCTTTTAATAAAAGTTAAAGTAAAAAAGAAAATTAAAAAATGTAAAAGCTATGAGAAAAAAATCAGTACTATTCTAGGTACACAAAACTTACTTCTTGCATTTTTAAAAAAACAGATTAACAGAATGGGCTCCGTCTTTGAGAACAGAAGTGAGATATGCTGTCAACTTGTCACCTGTTCAGCAGATTGGTATGTCTTATCTTAAATATTACCCAATCTGTTTTCATATATTTTTTTTCTTAGATGCTTCTAAAATCATTGTATTCTTCTGTTCCTTAAATGAATTTTATTGTAGTAATTAGACCTGATATAACGAAAGGACAGAATGTTATAGATTGTTGCTGGTTAAAAAAATTTTTTCATAGATTTTATGTTGTAAAAAAGAATTAACTTGATTTTGTGGTTGCTAATGTTGTATAACATTATCCACAATTATTCTGCTTCCTCACATTCTCATATTTGTAAATTTACCATTTGTGTTGTTTATATTCACTTTTAGCTTACAACTATGAAGATCATAACATGTAATTTGAAAAGCTGCTTTTAAAAAGTTAAAGAGCTTTAAATTTTTATTGCATATTCATAAAAAGTATTTTTATAAACAATTTGGTAATTATGTTGAAGAACACTTATTTTTAAAACTTGCATCTCCCAATTTATAGAACTAAAAATTCATAATGAAATAGAAAACATGAAGAGTAATAGTATTACCTAGCATCCAAATACTGACAAAACTTTACTCTTCCAAATAGCTTTGACTCCAATAGAAACAATGACACCTCAAGCCATAGACTCTGCCAGCAGCAGAAGCAGCTGTAGAGTGGCAGGTGAAGACATAAGTAACATTAGGACAGGCAGGGGGTTGGGGAGACATGATTTATTCTATGGGCATCTATTGGGTAAGGTCCTGTGATTGCAAGCGACAGAAATTCACTATTATGGATAACTAAAAAGGACAAAATTTATTGGAAATACATTTATTGGACATTTATGCCAATACTCTACTAGGTGCTTTCATAGGTTAAGTTTTTTTATTCGCAACAACCCTGAAAAATACTTATAGATAGAGGAAATGAGGATCTTAAGGCAAAGATATTATCTACTTCTAGCTCACTATACATAGTGAGTACTATGTACAATTATATCTGGCTGTGGTTACTAAGTAATGATGTTGCTGAATCAGGGGAAGAGGTGACTCAGGCCTCACAAAGAGCCCCAGGGATTCAGGTAGCAGGAATAAATGGCCAGTCCCTTGAAAATGAATGAATTGGTTCTCACTCTTGTGTCATTAGAGAGTCTGACTTCTGTTACATCATCAACTCACCCCTTTGGCCAGGGAAGGAATAGCAGAGCACTTTGAGTGACAGTTTCAGCCTGACTGCATCCAATAGGAAAGAAATATTTCCCTCAAAAACAATTAGAATGCTTTTGCCATTAAAAAAAAAAAAAAGAAAGAAAGAAAAAAGGCAGGTGGTGGTGGGGAGCATTGTTACTCAGGCAAAAGCAGACATGGCACCTATAGGGCCATATGGAATATTACACAACAATGAAAACTGTATTATTTCATGGAGAACTGCTTACTGTATAATGCTCATTGTAAACAACAGAATACAGAGCTCTGCTGTTTTTTAGTACCCAAGGAAAACATTTAGGAGCATTGAATGGACTAAAAATATTACATCTTCTATATGGAAGACACAGATCCTTGATTGTTGTTTGAAAATATTCTAAAAATAGTTTCTTCAAAAGTTGTTGAAATAAAAAAAAAATTATGCATCTAGAAAAGCTGGCTTTTAGTTATCTAGAAAACTCATCAGTCCTAACCTTTATACGTTAGCCATGCTAAAGGCCTTATAATATAGAATAATATAAAATAAGGTTCCATCAATTAAGAATGTGTGACTGATTTATCAGAAAATTTCAGGTGAAGATATATGTACTTAGCCAAAGCAATTCACAAATAATGCAACTTAATGGCATAAATGAGATTCAAGAAGGGCTATGTAATTTTAAAAACAGTTTTACATGAACTATAATTATATTTTTAAACAGATCTTACTACATCATTTATAGTATTGTCCCAATGATTTGTTTTGACAACATAAAAATGATTAATATTTTTAATTTTAATAATTTATTAATTTAAATCTCAAAATTTTATCAAATTAATTACTTAAATTTATTTTAACTATGTATTCATTAAGATGATTATTAAATGATTAGTATTAATTAAATAATTCACATAAATAAATGTGTTTTGTTACCCTTACTTTAGTTACCATCTATTTATCTAAATACATACATATCTAAATCTTTAATAATATCTTAAATTTATTAAATCAGGTTACCCATAACCTCAGTGATAGAAATTATGGAATGAATATGGCATGTTTTTGTGGCTTTCATCATATGTTTTTATATAATTATTACAAAGACAGTTTTATACTAAAGTACTCCACAAGTTTTATTATATATTTTTTTTACCAAGTTTATTGCCCTGAAAATTATACTCTATGTATGCAAAGAACTTTATAAAGAATTTTCACATAATTATCTTATCTGATTTTTATGATAAGTTTGTGAGGTTAGAGGAATAAGAAGAGAAATAATACTTATTGAATGCCTGCTATGTAAAAAAGCACATTAACCCAACTCCACCTGTGTATGTGTTTTCACTATATGTATATATGTAAATGGGGAGTGACTGCTAATTTGTTCAGGGTTTCTTTTGGAGGTGATGAAAATCTTTTAAAATTGATTGTGGTAATGGTTGCACAACACTGTGAATATATTTAAAACCAATGAATTGTGAGCTTTAAATGTGTGAATTTTGGAGTATATGAGTTATATTTCAAAAAAGCGGTTATGTTAAAAAAAAAGATTGTGTCAATCTCCAAATTCAGTTGTCATATTTGATAATATTAGTCTCAGGACCAGCATAATTATTAAATAACCTTGTGAACTGTATGAATTCTCTAGAATACAAAATACAGAATAATTTCATTTTATAAAAATTTTAGTTTCAGAGATATTAAAATATAGCCATGATCACATTGCTAATGTGTAGAAGAATGAATAGTAGTCCTAACACTTCATCTCGTATTTGTACTTAATTAAAAAAATAAAACGTAAACTTTTTTTTTTAAGCACAATATGTTTTTGGGATATCAGACCACAGAAAACTTTAACTCCCCAACCAGCAGAGAAAAAGAAAGAAGAAAGTATTGAAATTCCTCTTGATATACCATCTACTTTTTTGCATCTAGATCTCTCCTGGAAACCATTCTCTAAGGTGAGTAACAGGATTTATTCCATCCTATTTGCTTACATACATAATTTATATTATAAATTACATATATAATTTATGTGCATAGACATACATACACCCTAAAAGTAGAGCAGCTCAAATTAACACAGGACTTCACAATTCATGTATCCGTTCATCCAATAAATTCCTTGATTTTCTATGATGCCTGCTTACATCAAGCCAAAAATTATTGTGAACTTGAAATCAATATTTATTCCTGAATAAGCAAGCCACAATCTACAAATAGTTTGCATGATAATTATTCAATTGCATATCAGTGGCTTGAAAACTGGTAGGCTCCTAGGTTAGCCTGAAAAAGCTGATTTTACTTCTACTATAGCCATAATTCTGGATATTTTGCATATCAATAGTAGGAAACAGTATCGTAACACCTATGACCAAACAAAACTGAAAAGGAATTGAACAAGAAATTATTTGTACTTACCTCGAATGGCAGAGCTTCAAGAAAAGCAATTTTAATTTAAGAAAAATAGGGCTGTAGTGGGATGTGTGTAGAAAGTATGAATGAACTCTAATGTTGATGACTCTCTTTTTTTTCAATGTCTAATTTTAATTCTAAACTTAATACTTATATTTTTTGTTGTTTTATAAGTATCAATAGAATTACATTATTATGAATTTGCTTCCAATAAAAGAGAAAGTATGGGGGATTAGAAATTAGAGATGATTAGAAATTTTCTGGGCTAAGATTCACTGAGTTGTAAATAGTTAAAACAAAACAAAACAAGCAAACAAAAAACTCACCTGAGAATAAGTGTATATAGAATATGGGCAAACATCCTGATGGAGAAGAGTAGGGAGGAAGCCATGAGGGAAAAATGTAAAGTGTGACAATTTCTCATTTTGGTTTAGACCCAAGGCCCTTCTGGAACTCACGTGTTCCCTAGGGCACCTGGCAGTGCCAAGAAGATGCAAAGTCCCTGCACATGTCTCTGGAGCTTCATTTAACTGAAAGATTTAGGAAACAGGGAAATAAGCCATTATTGTATATTAAAACCTATAAGAATGTGTTATGGAATAGAATACAAAATATTTTCAATTTATGGCCATGCTGCCCTGAACACACCCAATTTCATCTTATCTCCAAACCTATGCAGGGTCGGGCCTGGTTGGTACTTAGACGGGAGACCACATAGGAAGACTGGGTGCTGTGGACGTCAAAAAAAAATTTTTTTTTTCAGAAATTAAATAACACATGAGATTTGGGGATTTTGGAAGTGAGTGCCCAGACAAACTCCCTTCAGTAACACAATTTTAGAAACTTGCTTAGGTGGTTTCTTTGGGGAAAAGCAACTAGAAATCTGAGAAAGAAGGGAAAAGAGAGAAGAACAGGGAGGTGGAAAACAGCAATCTGGGAGCAGAAGGAAAAACAAGAATAATTTAAAGATATAAAGAAATAATCTCTCTTGTATACTCTTTCAAAAGATAAGGCTGTCTAAAGGTGAAACAAGTTTAGACCACTGCCCAATCAAGATAAGCCTGAGTGAAGATCATCTCCTTAACAAAGCACAAGGTAAGGCATTTAATAGTTTAAGTGTTAATGGCTCATTATGTCTATGGTTACTTGCTAGGATAGTGTAATTTTTAAAAAGAATCGAGAAAATCAAATGCTCCAGTATGGAACTTTACAATGGCTATAATAGCTACAGCTAACACATTAAAACTGTCTACACACAAAAAAAGATTTGACAGAATTCAGTTCAATTCAGTTCCACAAACATTTACTGAGCACATTTATGTATTTTTGAAACTTATTACATTAAAAAATTTTAATGAAGCCCACTTAATGAATGTGCGTGTGTGTGTGTGTGTGTGTGTGTGTGTGTGTGTGTATGCTCAAAGAATGGAACATATCTTGTCTAGTAAAAATAAATTATGAAATACTAAGAAATAAAATTACCATTCTCAATCAGAATATAATAGAAAAATTAATATTTATATAGCACCATGAGAAAGAACAATTGACTTTAAAATCAATCTCAACTCAACCTATATACCTTTGTTGAAGTAATTGAAGGATATACATACAACTATCAAAACTACTAAAATGACGGTGCACATGAATATCCCACCTTGGGAACAATGCATAATAAAATGTATAAGAATCACCAGTAGCTACAGTATTTTCCAAACATTTATCTTATGAAAAGGGTTTCCATTTATAAAATTTTCAATCTTCAGTTAAATGATGGGACATCTAAGAAAAACATATTATGTGTCTAATACCCTGCTTGGGCAAAACTTACTTTGAAGCCTTGTATTTCGTAGATTGAACCCAAGACCTTGTGCTAAAAAAATGGAATCACTAAATTTTTATAGACATTTTCAAAGCAATATTAAAACATTGCATGTTTTATATTTGGGCCTGTTTCATTCTAGAGAGAATCTAAGGTGAGTTCTCTCCTCCTCTGTTTGTATTCAATTATCGGTTACAATTAGTTAAATTCCAGCCAAGGGTCAGGTACTGTGCTAGCAGTACATGTGCTTTCACTCAGTTAACAGATATTTATTAGATATTTATTAGAAGTGCTTATTTTCTATTAGACCCTGAAGGTACAACAGGAAATTTTTATTATCATTTCACAACTAAAAAACAAAAACAAAAAATGAAAAAAGTTAATGTAACTTGTAAAAAGATAACTTATTAAATGTCCTAATATTATTTTTTAACCTAATGAAAGATGATCATGAGGATGTTACTACTTTCATCTGGTTTATAATAAAGATATCATTATATCTTTTAAACAACTTTATTGAGATATAAAAAAACATACAATAAAACACATCTTAAAATATTCGATTTAACATGTTTTGATATATTAAAAACCCACGAAACCCTCATTATGATCAAGATAACGAACATACCCATCACTCCCAAAAGTTAACTCATATAGGGATTTTCTTCATAATCCCTCTGGCACCTCCTATAGGGATTCCCTTCATAATCCCTCTGGCACCTCCCTCATTTTACCCACAAACCACCGCTCATCTGCTTTCTGTCATTATATATCAGTTTGCATTTTCTAGAATTTTATATAGATCTTTCAAAATGTACTCTTTTTTGGTCTGGCTTCTTTCAATCAGTGTAATTATTTGGGGATTCATCCATATTGCTATATGTATGAATAGTTCATTCCTTTTTATTCCAGAGAAGTATTTCAATATATGAATATACCATACATGTCTACCCATTCCCCTGGTGATAGACATTTGGGTTGTTTTCAGTTTAAGGCTATTACAAATCAAGTTTCCACGAAAATTCATATATGGATCTTTGTATGATTTATGCTTTCATTTGTCTTGAGTAAATACCTAGGAATGGAATGATTAGATCATATGGTGTATGTTTAACTTTTTAAAAAACTGCCAATGTTTTCCAAATTGGTTGTACCATTTACATTCCCAACAGCAGTGTATGAAGGTTCCAGCTTTTCCACATCCTCACTCATGATTGGTATGATTAGTCTTTATAATTTAATCATTCTATAATGTGTGAAGTGATATCTCATTCACTTTTACCTAATGACTAAAGGTGTTGAGCTTCACATTATTTTAGATATATAAATACTTAAGATTGTAATATCCTCTTGATGAATCAGTAATATCCTTTACTCTAAATCTACTTTGTCTAATATTACTATAGCCATCCAGCTTTCTTTTGACTAGTGTTAACATGGTATCTTTTTTTATCCTTTGACTTTTTACCTATTAGTGTCTTATATTTGACATGTGTTTATTGAGGGTCCTGCTTTGTTTTAGACGAAAGAGCTTAAGTCCAGTACAATTACTCCATCAGAGCTACAAGCAGAAGACTCTGAAAAGTGTGTTTTTAAAAATTTGTTATGAATTATGACTGTATCTTTTTTTAAAACAAATGAATCTAACCTTAACGTAGTCAAGTGAGTGTGATGCCTGTTGATCCTTTATTTCCTTACAAATATTAGACTAGTAGGCCATGTCTTTCTGAAGACTGCCTACATATGGTTCCATTTCAGAAGATAAAGGCCTTTTTTCCCCCTAAAAGACGTTCTATTTCATTTTAGTGTAGGCGCTATTAATGCCAGGTAATAGGTATATAAAGCTAACTGTGGTCAGGAGTGTTACATAAAAAAATACTGCGATCCTTTAATTTTTTAAAGAAATTTTTTACACTGTCGTCTCTATATTTATACCTGTGTTTATCAAAAACATTTATTAAACTCCTGCAAAGTGCCAAGATCTGAGGATATAACTGTGAATAAGACATGTCCTTCCTTTCACAAGGTTTACATTCTGGTGGGATAGACACTAAAATATGTAACAAGTACATCCCTATATCTACTTAAGGAAGGACCTATTTAAAAGAACCTGAAAACATGCCTCAAATGTCATCAAACAGGAATAGTCATCAAATAAATGTTCTCTTTCCAGACAAAGTTATTTTTTGGATGTTTCTTAGAGAAACGCTTATTGAGCTAAATCAGTTCATAAGGGGAATGGACACATTTTTTGATTCATAGCTGAAACTCTAGTTGGCCACGTCCCCTTTTGTGTGTCCAGTGGTCCACCTTGCAGACAATCTAACAGGTCCTGGAGAAAATTAAATTTTACTTGGTAACCCCATGAGCCTTGCAAATCATGTCTCTTACCTCCAAAGGCAGTTTCTGTGGCCACATTCTGCGTCCTGTGTAGATGGCCCACTTTTGGGAGACTTATTTGAGATCTAACTATGGTATTTTGTTTCTCCTTCAGACACACTGCCAGCTATCCACCTACCCTGGCCAGACTTGGACCTGTTAACTAGAATACATTCATATACCTCTTCATCACTTCTCGCTTATTGACCCTATCCTGGTTTTTCTAAGATGGTGAATCAGCTATTTCAGGATATTCTGCCACCCCATTCTCAAGGCCTCTAGGGGTCTCAGCATCAGTGTCTGGTACTCTGTTGCCATCTAGTGGCCACAGGCGCCTCACCTTTTGCCTGTCATTTTACGGTCATAATAGTCAGTGCCCTTCCAGGGCACTTTAAGTTCTGTATTTATGCCAAAGAGGAAGACTTTGCTGTAAATGGTTTTGAAATTCCTTATTTGAGATTGCCTTCAGAGCTGCGTCATCTTCCTCTAAGCACTGTAGCGTAATGGTTGAGAGTGTGGATTTTGGAGTCAATGGTTTAGGTTTAGATCCCAAGCCACAATTTACTATTTGACCAGGTCAAATGACTTTACCTCTCTATGACTTAAATTTTTGTTTGTTGTTTGTTTGTTTGTTTGTTTAACCTCTTTGAAAAGAGAAAGGGGACGATGAGGGCTGGTGATAAATGATAAAGATAACTACCTCATAGAGAACTGTGAGAGACTCTATGAATAGCAAGTCTTCAACTCATGATAAATGTTAACCACCATGTGTGAGACCTTGGGCCAGTCACTTAACCTCTCTGAGCCTCAGTTGACTCATTCCTGAGGAAGGGTTAACGTTTAATCATCTCAGGAATTAGAGGATTGAATGAAATGGTTCATGAGGAGCATACAGTTTAGTGCCTGGCATGTGGTAAGCCTTCAACAAATGTTAGCTGCTGTTATTATCACTATCTCCAGTGATGGAAGATCTATGACCTATGAGGATGATGTTGAATTTAGTAAATGTCTGAGCTACTCCAGTCAAGTCTGAGTACATGGCAGTGGATAACATTTTTCTCTGGTCTCCTCCTCTTTGACTCTATTACATTAAAAACTGTTGACTAAGCCTCTTTTCTGATACTTCAGTTTCTCTCCTCTGTGTTCTTTCTTGGCCCCATTTTACCTTGCAGTTACCTAATCATTGGATGTACCGCAAACTCTAAGCTCATTACACTCTCCCTTTGGTTACATAGTCTACATTTATCACTGCCAAGACTCCTCCAGTTCCTCTCTTTCCTTCTCCTGGGTTTGAATCTAACCTTTTCCCTCAAAGTCAGTCTCTCCAGAACAGAATTGAAGTCACTCCTGATTCTCTCCTCTGGTTCTCATGTCCAGTCTCTCACTCACGATAATTAAGTTTTCATTCACAGTGCATTTCACATCTGCATTTTCCTTTCTATTACTGGTAGTGACCCCTGGATCAGACTCTTGTGTTCCCTTGTCAGACTAGTGGGCTCCAAATTTTCTCATCTTGCACGCCAACAGGAAACCATTTTGAGCACATATACCCAATGACCATGTATTTAGTTACAAATTATATACATGTTCTACTCTTCACCTATTTATGTACATTATTTAAAAAGAAAAAAAAGACATTAAAATGAGAGTGAAGAATTTGAAATAAATACTTTAATAACTTTAACTTTATATATTAAATAGATATTAAATGACTTTTGTTCTTGCTAAGTGCATTATGAATATCTTTCAGTAAAAACAATGTGATCGAATGTGCCTAGTTATTTCTAAAATGTTAACTGACAGTTTGTAATACAGCTATTTAAAGATCTGGTTTCATGTTTGTTTTAACTCTGATACTTGTTTTTAGATGTCTTACCTAAGGGGAAAAGGGACCCCTCAAAACATGTAGATCCCAAACAATGGTGTTGGTAACTGTGCCTACTAAATCATGATAATTATTTTTTACTTTTGTCCAGAAGTATGCTAAAGATATTTTGAAACGCAACATATATTTTTAATATAGCTGAAGCGCCTCCTCTTATTTTAGTTTTCATTGAAATGTTTGCTGGCTGGTTTTTATATTTGTTTATTTGTCTTCCCATGGGTGATGTAACCCAAAGGATGTATTGAGATATGATGAGGAGGGGTTTGTGAGCATATATTTCTCAACCATTTTTCCCAGAAATTTCATATCACATTTCTTTCAAACTAATAAATGACCTTGAAAAATGTCCAAGATAGAGCTTTAAAAGAATGGAAAAGCAGGATGTAGAAATAAAATACTAATTAAAAAAATCTGTTTATATAGACTCATAGAAAAGTAACTAGAGAAAAATATGCCAATATTTTATTAATATTTATCTCTGGGATTAGATAATAAATATTTTTTATATTTTTTATGCTTTTCTCTTTTTTCCAAAGCTTTAATAAATAACATTTATTAATTTTAGGTAATAAAGGCTTTCATTTTAAAACAAAATGGCATCAGATAGTTTTAAAAAGAAGTTCCAGATGATGTTTGAATTTCAGCCCCCACATTAACTATGCCCTTACTGTTTGCATGTATAGGTATAGCTATAATATAGTACAATCATTGATATTCATAAATAATAAAACTGTTAATTAGAAAACAAATACTATTCCATATTGCGCTTATAACAAACATGTAATATACTTTAGATGGATTTATATTTTTAGAAGTCAAAGGCTTATTTTTATAGGCTAATTTTTTAACTGTTTGAAAAATTTCTACATGATGCAAACTGAATAAAAATGGCATCTTTATAAATTATATAAATATCTAACCATTGTACTGTATACCTAAAACTAATATAAAACACACATACACGAGATATCTTAGATAACACTATATTCTTATTAGAACAGCTGAAATAAAAAATGAGTAAAAATGACATGAGTTTCTCATTAGAAAGTCTTATTGAGGATAACAAAGTGCTTTAACTTTGAAGATCTAGTTAGTGTTCAATTTTTACTGTAAATAATTATGAAATGACATAAATACTTAGAAGTGGTTTTCAAACTTTGTGCCATAAAACCTTTTAGAGCCCCTGCAAAGTAGGCAGAGGGTCTCTTCCTCTTCCCCCAGGAAACACTTCAAAGAGCAGTGTAGCTTCTATCCATTTTTACATGCATGGGGTCCTGCATAAGCTTTGGTTTGGAATAAAAGCATTCTACTGCTAAATTGGAAGTTTAAAAGCTTGGACTTAGGCTCACCACACTGGGGAAAGGATCGGGCAGATGTGTGTGGCAATGGACAAAAAATATAAACTAACTATATTTTAAAAGATATTTCACTGTAAATGGTGCTGCTTCTATCCATATTCCCCCACAAGACAAAATGTTAGCTCAGAACAAAGTCGTAAAGGCAGAAGAGATGAACCCATACCACAACCTGGAGAGTGGGTTGGCCAATCTTCTCAAGCCAATAGAGGACTTCTGCACAAAGTTCTTTGTGGGAACAGAGGTGAGTTGGAATTATTTGCTTTTAAAATTAATATTTTTACTGATATTAAACTATATGATTATAACTCTAATTATACATGTTTGCTTTATGAAAGCTTATAATATTTATACCATTTTCATATTTTAATATGCTTATTTGCACTTAAAATTTTTAACTTCAATGCCTCATAGATTTTCATTTAAAATGTTCCTAAACAAATATAGAAAAATCTATAAAATTAGGCATGATCCTTTTTACTAATAACGTATTGATCAATCTGTAAAGATTTATTGAACACCTATATCACATGAAAGAAACCATGCTATGTCTTAGAGATTTATCAGGAAAATATATTGTTTTTTTAGGTCAGCACCATGTAATGAAAAACTCACTCAATCCAAAAGATAGATAACAACTAGAAATAATAACAATAATAGCTGCCATTTTTTAGTATCTATTATAATAACCAAACCAAGCTCATGTTTATTGGACATTTTCTATGTAACAGGGTCTGTGCCAGGTATTTTCTGAATTATATCTCATTTCATCTTAGTGATGCTGTAAGGGGATGTTATTATTCCCATTTTACAGATGAAGAAATGAGGCTCAGAACTTTATCTGAGAGTCATACAGAGGCAGAGATGCCTATTCACTCATGACTCTACTTTCCTGATACAAGGGGCTTTTCTCCCAGGCCACACAACCATGGGAAGAACCATAGCTCAGTCTCATCAAATGCAGTTTTGTACAATGGGATTAAGTCAATTCCACCAGCCTTGAGAATGCCCTGCCTGACAGGCTCAGTGCTAGGCTCTGGATCAGAGATGAATCAACAACACCATTCCTGTCCTCAGCATGCTCACTGCCTAGTTAAGGAGCAGATACACTGACTGTGAGCCACGCCTACAGCAGTCCAGAGGCCACAGGTACTGGATGAAGAGGTTGAGAAAGGTGACCTGTAAGCCAGCTGGACATTGGAGGTTAAGGAGGCAGGCACCTGAAAAATCAAGGCAACAGTACAGTTTGCAGCAGAAATAACAGCCAGAACAACATTTTAAAGTCATGAAAATCCAAGATTTGTCTGAAGATAGTAGAATAGTTTGGTGCAAGAAGGAAAGCTATGCCTAGGATGCTAGGTATGGGTCCAACCAAAGGCCCTTTTTCCCCATGTTAGGTAATTTGAATTTCATTGGGTAAGCAATAGGACACTGCCGAATAGACATATGTTTTATAACTTGGGCCTCACACCAAAGTTTTTAGATTTTTTTTAATTCTGGAAAAATATATACAAAATCTACTATTAATCATTTCTAAGTATACAGTTTAGTGGTATCAGAGACATTCATATCACCATTTATCTCCAGAACTTTTTCATCATCTCAAACTGAAACTCTGTAGCCATTAAAACAATAACTCATTATTCCTCCTGCCCCAGCCCATGGCAACCACCATTCTACTTTCTGTCTTGATGAATTTGACTATTCTATCAAAAAAGTGACATCGTATAACGTTTGTCTCTGTGCATACCAAAATTTTAACGCAGGAAAATGACAACTTTAGAAAGATAAATAACTGCAAAATCTTAAAAAATAAAGCATAATAACTCTTTGCTTAAATTCTTCAGTGACGACTCAGGGAAACATGAGTAAAATCCAAACTCCTCACACCATGACCTATAAGATTCTGCAGAACTTGGCTCCTTCCTGTCTCTCCACCCCTATTTAACCTCTCTGAGTCTCAGTTTTTGCATCTATAAAATGGCAGCATGGGACTGAATTTTTCTCTGAACCTCTCCAACCTCAGTCTTTAACTGGTTCTGTTTGTCTTTCTCGTTTGTATAGCTGTTTCTGCCTCTCTTTTATACCAGGTCCCTCAGCTTTCCCCTCTCTTTAAAATGGCTGTAAGTGGAACTGGAATATTATACTATTTATTATGTTACTTATATGGGACTTTATGCTTCCTGTAATAAGCACCACGTTATAAGTTTATGTTCCCTCTTTCTCTCTTATTCCACAAATGTTTGTTAAGTACTGACTTTGTAACATACTCAGGACCGAGTAAGTTGGACAAAATCCCTCTCCTGGTGGAGGTTTCTGTTCATAAGGACAATTTCCTGTTAACGATAAAATCTTTGGGAACCCAGCAGCTGGAACTTGTGGACATAGATTATCTCTGTAATGGCCTGTGTGCTCCGTGTCACTGTATGTAGATAAAAACTCAACGGACTCATTTTTTTGTTTAAGGTAAAATCAAGTAATCATTTTGAACCTTCTCCCCACCATTGTACCAAATTATCATTTGATTGAATTGACCCATTAGTTTGTATTAGTCACGATCAATCTTAGCACATATATTTGAGGTTTTTTTAATCTCTTAAGTGGCCACTGTACTCATCGGGAACCTGTAATATTTTTAGGAAGGTGAAGTGATATATACAGATTGGAAGATGGAAAGAGACCCTGACACGGGCCGATTGATGAGTAAGTTTTGATGATTGTTCCATTATTAATAAATTGTTCCTTTTTTACAAAGTACTGAGTAACTCTGGCCTTGCTAATGGAAGGGAGGGGCACTGAGGTTTTTACTCTACACTTGTTACTCAAAGTGAGAGCCTCAGATGAGCAGCGTAGCTGTTGACTGGGAGCTTGATGGAAATGCAGAATGGTGGATCCTATTGAATGAGAATACGAATTTTAATAAGATTCACCAGGTGATGTGCTTTCGCACTAAAACTTGAGGAGCACAATTTAAAATTAACCATGCTGTTCCAATAATTCAACAATCTGGTAGCGCATCTATGTGGAAAAACTGAGTCAGAGCGACATCATAAGCTACATTTATAGTGATCTTGAAGACGTCAGGACAGTATGAGAAAAGTGACTATAGGACCCTCCTTTGAAACTGTGACTGGTGTTGTCCATGTTTCCTCCTGCTCCCAGGGCCTGGCTTTGGGCAGCTGAGGATAAGTATGCGGATCACACCCAAGTGTGAGCAGGAATTAGAGTCAAGACTCGGGCTCCCCAACAAGCAAATCTCTGCCATGGAAGCTCAAAGCCTTGGGTTCGCTACAATTACAACTACTTACTTTAAAACTTTGAATTTTATCATGGCATAAAAATATACCGGAACCACATTTCAAAGTGTGGAATAAGCATAAGCAAAGGAAGAGACATCTTCTGGGACTGCGTGGAGCAGTGAGGTGAGGCAGCCAGGCTAAGTCTGCACAAGGGAGTCTGGTCAATCCTAGGGAAGGCTGAGGCAAGTAGACACTTGAGTGACTCATGAGATTGGAGGCCAGAGCTCTGACTCACAGGGAACAGCTTCTGGAGCTCAGGTCTCTGCCTCAAACTTTACTCCCTTCACTTCTATCTACTGAGTCAGGTAGAAGGCTTGCTTTGTCAGCATTGCCTACAGGTAGCCATTTTAATCTGGAAACAAAGCATTCCTACTTTTTGTACATAGTGTCCCCTGACCAGAAACCCAAATGTGTTTTATAAATAAGAGTGGGGCGTTGAGAGGGGGCTAGATGCGACCCAAGGAAGGGTCAAGTGCATGCAGAACTGAGACCAATTTTCCACTTTCCATTCATTTCCAATTTATGATTTAAACTTGAATTCAAAATTATATATTGGATATAATGAATTATGTTCAACAACCTTTATGCTTATTCATGTTTCTATTTATTCAATAGTTCACCAAAAGTAGTTCCCACAACACTTCTGGGATACAAGTTTCATGCTAGGCCTTGTTTACACACAGATAGACACTGATTCACTGGTCCAGAGGTTTTCTAAGAGCCTTACCTCCTCCTGCAGTTTCCTAAACTGGTTTTGAGGTAGCCATGACAAATAGAGTTATTTTAAATGAATTTATTCTATTTATAGAATAATCAATGACAATAAACTTAAAAACCAAGAACTCTATGTTTGAACTTCCCTGATTTTTTTTTTGTTCTTTCTTTCTTACTTTTGTTTATTCATCAAATTATTATTGAGAGCCTACTATGTGCCAGGCACTGGGGATATAAAGATGAACAAGATATTATCCTCCCCAGAGGAGTTCCATGTTCTATTAGAAACATCAAACACATAAACGAATGATGGCTGATTCTCTTGGGCTGTTAAGAAAAGGCCCCACTGAAGAGAGATACAGTTGAGTTGATCCTGAAGGGTAGATTGTAATTTTCCAGGTAAAGAAAGACATTTCAGGTAAAAATAGTAACAAGTGCAAAAATTTGGAAGCCAAAAAGGCCACAGGACAATTATGAAACAGGGACATCTCATGGCCAAATTGTAGCAATAGAGAAGGCAACAGCAGCAGGAGAGGTGCCAGGAAGAACATTAGAGTCCAGATGGCAAAAAGCCTTGAGCAAGAGTTTATCCTCAAGCCACCAGCATAATCAGAAAATCACAGGGGCTGGATGAACTTATTGGTAAGACTTATAACGGAAATATGATGACCAGCTACAATAGCCTAGGTGAGAGGTGGGGAGGACCGATGTGGGGTGTAATAATGGGTGTACAGCAGAGGAAATATAGGAGAGACTTAGGAGTCTACATGCCACAGTTTTGTGACCAATGGGATGTAGGTTGTCAGAAAAAGAAGGAGTTGCTTTTAATTTCTTGGCATTTCATTCATTCAAAAAAAGTGGAGGGAGTAGCTTTTATCACCTACAAAAGGAGACTAAAATCTTCATGATACTTAATTACTTAAAATAGTTTAAAATCATCAGTCAAGTATTTTTTAACACGGAAAGCCAAATGACACTGTTATTCTCATTGAATAATGGTTGAAGTTCAAAGAAAGTCAATGTATCCACACTCCACATGTCTTCATTTTTACATTCTATGTGCTGGTGGTGTTTTCCTTGGAAAGCATAGTGTCTTTCATAAACACCTTGGAAATTTCCTGAGTAAAGATGAAGTAACCCAATCCCCCTTGATCTCTGGGAACCCTGTGTTCTTATCTCAAATGTACAAAGCAAGGAGAATGTTCTCTTCTAAGAGGAAACTTCGGAAAGACAGTTGACCTTGAGATGTGTGATTAAAAACTGTCAAATCAAAAAAATTACCAGATGGTCTAAGTGACAAGCCCAGAAATGCAGGATGAATGATGACAATTGACATAATGATTTCATGTACTCTACTCACAAATTAGCACTTGTCATGTGCCAGGCACTCTTCTAAGCACTTTCCATGAGTTAACTCATTTAACCGCACAGCAACTCTGTGGGGTACCTACCCTACGTTGTGCTGTCAGGATCTGAACTCAGGCAGTTGGCACTCTTAACTGTCACTGTTCTGAATCCTGCATTAGAAAATGACTCTGAAAATGACTTTTTTGTTTATCATGATTTTCCTATAATAACCAAGCCTGGGGGCTCTGGCACTTCATTTAATAACTTAAGGACTACTTCATTCATTGCTGAATGGCACTAAGGTCTTTTAAAGGACAAGAGGAAGGATAAGTTATTATGAGCTGGGAACATCTCACATTATTTCGTTTTATTTTTAAATTTAATTATCAATGACAGTTGACATAACAATATTTCATTAATTTCAAGTATACAACATAGTGATTAGACACTGCGAAGGAATCACCTTCTGACGTATTATTTTAGAATACAAGCCTTGATGGTTTTCTATGTTGCTGTTACTGGGAATCATTACATTTCACAGAGGGCTTCCAGATTTCTGGACAGCTCTGGTCACCAGAATGATGTGGAATCTAGAAAAACCTTGCTAACCCTGAGGGCAAAACCAGACTCTAAGAGTTTGGAGCAGTGGCAAAAAGAAAGCTATCAGTTTCCAGGGATCTCTTGCCTTACCAGGAATTTCCATATCACTTCAAGGTGAACTTAAAAGCATGTCTTCTGTGCTCTCTTCAAGATGAGTAGAGAAAAAAAATTTTAAAAAGTACCATTTAAAATTTTAATTTATTTATACTTCATAACCTTTTTTCCAAGTAATTTTTAAATTGTGGTAAGACTTACATAAACATGAAATTTATCATTTTAACCATTTTAAGTTCAGTAGCATTAAGTACATTCATATTTTTATGTAACCAATCTCCAGAACATTTTTTATGTTATAAAGCTGGAAATCTATACCATTAAAATATAAGTCCCCAATTCCCTCACCCCTCAGCCCCTGGCAACCACCATTCTATTTTCTGTCTCTATGAATGTGACTCATGTACGTGAGCAGGTATTTCATACAAAAGTGGAATCAGACAATATTTGTCTTTTTTGTGACTGCCTTATTTCCCTTAGCGTTCTGTCCTCAAAATTCATCCATGTTGTAGCATGTGTTAGTATTTTCTTCTTTTTGAAGAGTAAATAACATTTGATTATATGAATACACCACATTTTGCTTATACCATCCACCATCTACTGATGGACACTTGGGTTGCTTCCATGTTTTGGCTATTGCAAATATTGTTACTATGAACATAGGTGGACAAATATCTCTTTGAAACTATGCTTTATGAGCTTTCTGCAAGATTTAGTGTCTCTTTTTTTCTAGTTCGTGTCCCATTAGTGTTCTGAAAGAAAAAAATCTAGCCTCACATAACATTAATATGATGAGATTCACGATAAGTTCATGGATTTAGTATAAAGTAGCCAAAACTCTAGTTTGGTCTAGCCAGGCATATATTTTTATAGCCAACCCTGGGGCTGCCAGGTGTGAGTAGCAAAGAGTGAGGAGCATCCAGCTCTGCAGATAGGCCTAGGGTAAAGGTAACCCAAGCGATGGCACCTATATAGATCAGGGAAGCAGAAGGCCTCTGAGGCCTAGGACAGAGACAACAAGGAAGTCTTGATCTGCAAGTCCAAACCTCCTTCTCCTCCAGACTTCTCAGTTGCCGTAAGTGGAAACTTCATGGAACTAGTTGCCTTTACCAGAGACCTGGCTGTCACTCTCAGTACTTTATCTCTCTCACCTCCCCTATTCAATCAGTCTTCAAACCCTGTCAGTTCCAGCTCACAAATATGTCTTGATTATCCATCCACTCTTCTCCATTGCACCTTCATCCAAGCCACCATCTTCTCTCATGGGAACTACCACAACGGCCTCCGATGGTGTTCCCCCTATACTTTTACCTGCCACTAATCCATTCTCCTATGGCAGCCAGAGCATCTTTTGGAAATGTCAATCAGACAGTCTTCTAGGTCTAAAGCAGTCATGAGAATGCATCACTCTTAGAATATAACCTAAACTCCTTTCCTACATGGCCCTGCGTGGTCTTGACACTCCTGGTCCCCACTTGTTTTACCCATCCCACACTGGGATTACTGGACTCTGTTACTGCCCTCTCCAAATTTATAGGCACACAACACTTCTTTCCTCAGGAGTTCAATGTGTATTGCTCCCTCAGCCTGGCATGCCCCTCCACACCAAAATCTTCCCAAGTCAAGCTTGCTACTTGGGCATAAGTGACTCATCTTCAAGAAAGACTTTTCTAAGCATTCATTCTAAACCATGAATGTCCCTTGTTATTTTTTCTCATAATATTTTTTTCTTTCATAACATATTTCACATGTTTTAATTCTGTACTTTAGGATTTGTTTATTGAGTATGTATCTGTCTTTCCCAGGAGACTGTGAGCTAGCTCCATTCGTGTTTATTTATTAACCATTGTTTACCCAGCCATCCACAGCACCTGGTACATATATGGGCAATTCACAAATATTTGTTGACTAATGAATGAATTAATAAATGAATAAGAACATGAAGTGTTCCTCTGAACCTGAAAAGTGGCCTTGATGGGGAATTCTCTGGACTTTCCATAGAGAGAGGAGGAGCTATTCCTGGACAAATTCATTCACCCCAACTGACCTCTGGTTCTTTACTCTTGGACCTCATTAATCAGGACCTGTCTGTCCATCGGAGGTCACTCCACTCTTCATTGAAGAAATGTAGACAATGTTATTAAAGATGAAATGGCCTTTTCCACTCTAACAGCAAAGAAGCCAGTGAACCTCTACACTGTCCATGATGGTGCTGTCCATACTGTTCAGAGGTCACCTTTTTACAAAGACATTATCCTCACCATTGGGGGATGGAACGTGGCCATCTGGAAGGAAGGTATCATGGTAAGTTGCTTATAAAATGAAAGAATGGGTGTGTGGTCCTTTGTTATTGAGAAAGACAATAGGCACAACAGACTATCCTGACATAACAGTGCCTTTGGGATACTTTTTAGAGAAATTGAAACAGATGGTCTTGGCTCCAGCTTGTCATCAGAACCACTATACGCCCTTTGAAAACCTAACCATTTGTTTTTCTTTCCTGAGGGAAGGAAACATTTAGGAGTCTCTTGTTCTCTGAAAGCTAACAGTCTTTTCTCTGAAATACATTGTCGTCAGTAGACTGGATTTGCATTTTTCCTCCCCTTAAAATACAAGACGGATGCTAAAGATGGGATGCTCATTGCTGTACAAAGTTTTAAGGAGAAACACCAGATCTGTCCTTTTTGCTTCTACACCAGGAATATGGCAGCAGGTTCAGAATGTGGGAGTAAAAAAGCTCAACTGTCCGTCACCAGGGAGACCAGAGACATGCTTGGGTCAAAGTGAGGCAGTGTCAAGAAAATCTGGTGGTCAAGATTAGAAGAGGGCCTGGATCCAGGCTGATAGAAGCTAAACTATCAAAAACTAGAAAGACTGAGAAAATTCAGTGAAGCAAGGGTGTGGGGAAATTAATATGATACATCTCTTCAGTGAGCAAATTAAGATTATCGAAATCTGAAATTATATATTTCACAGCCATAATATATATATATATATATATATTTTCTTTGAATAAATAATATATGTAATATATATTTTTATTTACATATAAAATTTTTATAAATATTGTATTTTTGACCTAACATTTTCACTTCTGGAACTCAAGCTAACACAAACCTCCAAAGAAAAGTTTGTGTGAATGTATATATGATATTTTTATTGAAAAAAATTGAAAACTGTGTAAGTGCCTATCCACAAAAGAACTTCTACTATATACCAATGTACTTCTGTATATTCATTTTTTTTTTTTTACAATGAGCAAGTATTAGTTTTGTAATTAGAGAAAAAGAAAAAAGAAAATGTAGGCAAGATTGTCCAAAAACTACGCAGAGGTCAGGAACCTGATTATCCACAGAAACTGAAGGACCTGGGCAAAGTGGACAAGGACAGGTTTGGAGTCACACCTCCAATGGGTCCATGAGTCGAAGACATTCTTCATTCCCTACGGAAAGTTTCTTATGCATGTATCAGAGGACAGAGAGACGGTTTGGCAGTTTAGTTTAGTCCTTACAGACGTGAACAGATGTATGAGTGTACTTAGTTGCCAGGTGGAGAATGACAGTGGAGAGAAAGCACATTATGATCTTCTATCTCTATGAAAACCTCCAAGGATGGCAAACTATCTCATGGTAAGGAAAAGACAAGATGACCTTATGATGTTTTCCTGGTCTGAAATCACTTCCACGTATTATTTGTAAGCCATTGGATGCAGCTCACAGCTGGAATTGATTTTTTGTTTTTCCTGACTATTGGAGTTGTCTACATTAGAAACAGACATCTGAAAGCAAAATAAATGTATAAATTTTCTTATAATGTTTAATTATCTAATGTACACCAATCTCCAGAGAAATAGTAATGGACTTAGTAGCAGTTGGATTATTAGAACCATCAACAGCTCAATTGACAGGTTTGATTTCCCAAAAAAAAGCAATTAAATAAGAAAATAAAGGTGGTATAAAAACTTACCGGAAAGAGAAGAGCTGGCATTATATAAAAATTTTACAAGAAAAAGAAATAAGACTTCTAACTGGGCATCATTTTCTATTACATGATCATCGCCATCTGAGTTGTACTTAAAATCACTGTGAATATTCCTTCAATAAAACCAAAAGCTTTTAATTTGTCTTTTTAAAAATTTGTTTATAAAGACTGGACCTCTCCTCCAGTCGTCTTGTGCACCAAGAAGGTACACCTCGGGACACTGGTCCTTGACAAGGCCTGGTGTCTTCTATGTTGGCCGAGAAGATGGATATATTGATATCTGGGATCTTCTGGAGAAAACCCACGAACCAGCCCACTCACAAAACATCTGTATAACTATGATCACCTTCATCAAACCCTGGACCTTTTCTGGTATGTTAATTCTGATCGAATGTGCTAAGTCATTTTGTCTTTTTTTGTGTAACTCAGGAAAATTGTGACATTCATCTGGAAAGCCTCCAGGGGTTTTTCTTAGGTTTTTTTCTTCCCTTCTTTTTTCTTTCTTTCTCCTCCTCCATTTCCTTTTCATTCTTCTTCTTCTCTCTTGTACTCATATCTTGGATACAACCTGAGCTTCCCTCACTAACTTCTTCATGAACAATTATTTCTGAGACGTATTTAGTATACCAAACAGAGGCTGATTTTGAACCACACAATGAAAAGCATTTTTCTCATCTTCTGATAATCTATTTCCTTTGTCCTAATTTCTGTTTTAACCAAGTACTACTTTCAATGTAAATTTAACATACTTGCCTTTTTAAAAATGTTTATTTGTGTTTCAAGGGTATGTAGGCATAAAATTGTTCTTCTATCCATTTCTCCCTCAGAAATGTTACATGTAGAAATTCAGGTATCAGAACCTCCAGAGTGTCACAGTACCACTACTGCTTTAGTTGTATGTATCAACAAAGCATGTTTTGCTACAAAATATTGCTTTTGTATACCTATAGGGATTATGAGAATTTAGGAATCTGAACCAGATCTTCTGGAAATAAAAAGAAATAAAAACACATGATGAGTTAGAAAATGAAAATTCTCAAATACATTTATATTTTCTATCCATTTTAAATGCTCAAAGGAAACAATTTGTTTTTATAAGAAAACGAGTTCTGGCTGTGTCTTTGAACTTCATCTCTATAATGGTATCCTTTAGCCTTGACTGTGTTTTTGATAAAAACTGGCCTTATGGCTATTCTTCAAAAATCTTTCCATGTGTTGTCCTTGCTTTCTTCTCAAGAAAAGCCCTGTTATAGAGCAAGTCAATCTCAGCTAGGAGCCACATTCAGACACATACAAATACCAAGAAAACAAGATTTGAGGTGGGTGGGTGGCTGACAAAAGCTCAGGGTCTCAGCTTTCATTTTATTAACTGGAAAAAATGACTGTTACACATTAGTATGGTCCATAGTCATAAATGCCTAATAAAGATGCCAAGATCGTTGTAACTACAGGGGGTCCTTTGGGCGACCAAAACAAAACCAGATTCCATGTTTAACCTCTAAGATGGCTTTGTGATTGCTGAGTTGTTTTTTTCCCCCATTTTTTAAATCTTTCAGCTAAACAGCAATTTATAGCCGTAGCCGATTATTATGGAACACTGCATATATTAGAAATCCCTTGGTCATTAAGTCACCCTTCTGGCAATGAGGTCAGTAACTTTTGGCTTTGAGGGTTTATGTGACTGAATATAGCTGTGACATGTTTTAAAAGTGTGCTCAGAAATGACAGCATTTTTGGTCTGTAAGAGAATAAAAGAATCATACAGTCAAAACTAAGGGGATATATTTCTGTTTTATGAGTTAAATAATTGAAGCTAGCAACAAACAAACATGCAATGAGAAGGAGGCCAAGTAAATAAAACCCAGATTCAGAAAAGAATTGATTTGGGAGGTCGTAATCATAAGGTGTTATTTTCAGATGTTAAACCAGGGGTGGGACCCTTATTTCAGCAATGACCTGCCCACAGGGCACAGTTGATGTTTTTATGCATCTTTCTGTTGCCCATCACCACCCCATCTTCCCCTGCTTGGTGCATGACAAGCAGCATGTCTAAAAGTGGCAATATTTTTCCCCACCATACCCACTACCCAAGGGTTTCAATGTGAATAAGGAGATTATAAAAAGATCAATAAATATGTATACATCCAACGTTAAATATATAGATTGCAGTCTGTTACAAGTCCCAACAACATCAGCCTGGTTACTCTCAGGCAAAAAGCTTTCCCCTCCCCCAATCACCTTGACCAAGGTCTCTGCCTACTTTTCCCTTTCTATTCTTATGCTCACATGCTAAACCCTCTAGGAGACCAGGAGCTCAGCTCTGCTCCCAGTCCCTTTAGGGTCTACATTGATATTTTCATCTGGGTCTTCAAGTTTTGTCCATGTTATGAAACTTCCCTCAGTGTTAGAAGGGAGAAGGAAGGAAAGGGAATAAAGCCATTCCTGAATGGTTTTTCTACAAAATTATATTTTTGTTGTAGCTCTCTCCTTCCAACCTCACGCCCTTCCTGGAATCCTCCAATTCACAGGGCCCAAAACTGAGCATAGTAGCCCCCAGATTGAGCTGGTTTCTCTGGTAGTGGGCCTGTGGGCAGTATCCCAAAGGGGTAATGTATCTGATGAGTTACAAGCAGCAGGACTTCTTCCAGAGCCTTGTGAAGAACATGGGGGCTCCCATGCAGGCTCCTTTCTCACAGGCCTGTGTTTCTGACAGGTATCAAGTATAAGCCACTATTTTGAGAGAGAAGTCAAGCACCTAGATTATGTAGAACAGCGCAAAAAAATTCGTGAACAAGAAAAGAAAGAAATGGAGCTGGAAAATGAGAAGAAAAAAGTTGTAAGTTAAATCTCAGAAATGAAGATTGTTTTCCTCTAACCCCAGTGGATATATGTATGTGTGTTTGGCTTAGTCCACAATTTCAATAGGAAGATTATGCTTTTTCACCTTCTTCTCTTGTTCCCATGAGAGTCAAGAGGGCATTTCTCTGATTTCCTAACTTATCATGAGTGAGAACTTCCATTAGACACCTAGCAAGTTTCTATCTAATTTAAGTTTCTGAAATGTTCTGTAATTTCAAAGTCTTTTAGATACATTGGTTTCTAAATACCATTGATAGATACAATGATTCAAAATTTGAAAACTTTCATAATAGAATGTCAACATCTAGTGAATAATGCATTAAAACAGGTAATGAAAAAAGGGTGGAATATTAATCAAAACACGTGAGTTTAAATCCCAGCTCTACCACTTACCAGCTATAAGATCTGGGGTAAGGCTCATGTCTTTGCTGAGCTTTAGTTCTCTTATCTTTAAAATGGAGACACTAATAATTACCTTTTAAGGTTACTGTAAGGCTTTCAGTTACGTAACCTGGCAAATAGTGCACTTTCACTAAATGGGAGCTGGTAGATAGACAGACAGACAAACATGCATGAATTTTATTATACGATAACATATCAGAGATGTAAAATTTGCAATAGAGGAGAATTCAGTATAGGACCCACCCATCTGAAACCCTACCAAAAAGGAATCTATATTCTGAGTTCCCCACTTCTCTTTTTCAGTCCCTCTGATATGAGTTCTGTCGCTCTGTTGGCCTTCTCTTGCCCATGGGATATGAGGCCTTTATATATTATGTGATTTCAGTTCTCTCTCTTCCACTTGAGGTCATCTCAGTTCATATTTATACTTCACTCTTACTCATTTTCTTCCTTGCCCTTATGTTGCCAGCATTTTCATCACTGATCCCGTCTGTAGTTTCCTTATAGCCAAATATGTAGTATCCTTCAACATAATTTTTCATGTGATATCTTAGGTCTCAATTAAAAGTACGAGCAGGTCAAAATAGTTTAATGTGCTGCATTAGTAAATAGATTAACAAAATCACTTATTGACAGATAATAATTAGTATCATAAAAGCAGAGGGCCTCATTTCAAAACTATTTAGTGGTAATAAGGTATAAAAGAATACCAGTTAGTTAACTTTTCATTCTTTCCCAGCTTTAAAAAAAGTAGTTTTTGTTTGTTCTTTTGCACATTCACTAACATTGGTTGAAATTCTTCTGTGGGAGACCATCTGCTACCCTCTCCCTATGCCAGCAATTACCTATGAGTATTACCTAAATGCCATAATGATAGCTCCTAATTATCTACATCAGCAGAAACAAGTAGAATTGTGGATTATAATAATTTGTATGTGAAATACTTCTAAAACACCTGGATAATATAATAATCATATCTTGAAATTGTATTATACTTTTGACTTTCCAAAATTTTTTAAATGCCTTGTAACTTCATTTTCATTCAACCCTCTTTTAAGTAGAGCTACCACTTCTCAATTTTTTTTTTTAAACTAAACTATGGGTGAGTGAATGGAGTTTAAAAGCCTGTTCTGTTACATTATGAACATGAAAAGTTCACTCAGAGAGAAAAAAAACTATTGTTAGTCAGAAATATTTCCTTATGAGCAACTGCTGATAAAAGGGAAAATGGGAAGAGACTGTAATGACCTCAGAGGCTGAAGCCGGGATTAGAGTTAAAATATTTACAACACTTAGCCAGAAACTGGCACGTAGACAGTGTTAATAAGTGTTCACTGTTAATATTATTACGGAGAGCTCACACATTCATCCAACAAAGCTGATACCCCCAGTTGCCAGGGTTAGGCTGCACACCTCAACCCACAGATTCAGGGGAAACCATACACCTACCTCTTTGAAAACGTAGAGTCTGGATACAGCTCATTTCTTGAAAAATAATAGTAATTATAGCTTTAACAGCACATGAAACAGGAGTTTTCCTAACTGGAATTTCAGCTGGAAACCCAAAGCTGAAAACAGTATTAGTTTTCTTGTGATCTATAAATTATGCCATCTATATGGAAATTAGAAGAGAATTCTGCAACCTCTAGCCAATTACCCATATTCCAGACTACACAAGGAAAGCAAGAGGTATGGGAAAGAAGACCAGAAGAGGGTTTTGTTTTTGTTTTGTTTTGTTTTGTTTTTTGTTTGGAGAGAGAGGTGTCAGAAGGCTATGTATTCCCACTTCTGCAACACCAGACTCCATTAGAAATAGGTTCTTGGCCAGGATGGACAACTGACTTCTAACACCCAGAAGGAGGCTTGCTAAACCACAGCAATCCAAAGGCCAGGAGTTATCCAGTGGCCAGAGCAGAATGTCCAGAGAGAGTTTTGGGAACCCAGGGACTAGGGACTGTCTTTTGAGGCTGGAATGTCTGAAGGAAAGAGATTGGTTTAAACTGATCTGACAGAGAGTGGAGAGAGGGCCAGTGCAGGATGAACTTCTACTGATGATAAAGTGAGAGTGGCGAGTTTTCCTGGGGCCAGGTGGACCCTTGGAAAATAGCTGGGTTCAAATCGGATGCCCAAAATAACTTTCTAGTTGGGATGAGGCAACCTCTGCAGAAAGATCCTGAAGGCGCACAGTGGGAGCATTGTAGTAGGGAGGCCCCAAGGGGCAGTCTCCACTTTGATATTAGCTTGAACTTGATCTTCAGATACCTGAAAATGACACCATGCCTACTACCTAAAAGTGATAAAAAAAAAAAATGCTAAAGGATCTGTCACATATGTTGCAAAGGACCATGGTTAGAAGAATAACATTTTTCTACTCCAATCATGTCCCGCTCTTTAGTGAACTGGTTATACTGTAGCTAACGTGTTTTAAGTACTCACTGGGTGTTCAGCACTATTCTGAGGACTTGACCTGTTTAATAATTCTTTTAAGTTGCACAGTGTTATGTAATAGGTACATAATTATGAGACGTGAAGAATCTGAGAAAGAAGCTATATTAAAAGTGAGAAAAAATTAAACATATGGAAAGAATACAGTAAACAAAGGGGAACATCAACCATTGGGAATGCCCAATGGAGAAAAATACCTCTTAAAAATTATTCTCTAAAGACATTAGAATAAAAGCTTAGGAATACTGGTCCCCTTGGTGGAATCCACAAAGACAGGGCTTTGTGACAAAGGAGCAGAAGGCACAGGAAGACAATAGAATGGGGAGATGACAAGAGGAAGAGAAACAAAGGCAATGAGGATGACACACTGAGGCGAATGTTCCTAACATTTATCTTAAAAAGACACAGATGAGAAAATAAATCTTAAAAATCATGACTGCCCTACCCGATATTACAATCATTTAAAATGCTACAATAATTAAACCAGAGCCGTACTAACACAAACATTGACAAACTGAAAAACAGAGCAGAATATTCATCAAGTGATACTGGGCTAATTAGCTGAATAAATATTCCTTGTTATTCTTTCCTCTCTCTATGTGCTTCTTTCTCCCTTAGTCAATGGCAAGAGGTTGTAGGTCAGCCTGGATTCCCCTGCTGTCCCTGAGAGCCCGCAATCCAACCCATCAGCAAATTCAGTCCACTCCTCCTCCCAGAGATTCCTTGAATCTGCACACACTTCTCCCCTGTGCCCACTCTGTCTCTGCCACTCCCCTTCAGAACCAGAGGCTGCTTCTCCTTGACTGTGGAGGAAATGACTTCCCACCTGCCTCCTGCAAACCCCCTCCAGAGAGCAGCAGCCAGGCCAACTGTTCAAAAATAGCCCCTTCTCATCCTTTAGTATCTCTAGCTGTCAGTGTTTGATAAAGATGACTTGCTCTTTTCTTCCCTAGAAAACATATCAGAAGTCAAAAGAACAATTGGAGGCTGAACTGAAAATGGACTATGAGAGTTATTTGGAACTGGAAAAGACCGTCCTCATCAGTCTTGGCCTACTCAAAGCGACAGACACAATGCCATTCATGGATGTGATATAGAAAACCTTCCTGTAGGGGTGTTTTGGAGGCTTTGTGGGGCTTCTTGTTTATTATTTTTTTATGTAAGGTGAACTAGCAAACTGAATGTAAAGTAGGTTTATTTATAAATACTGGGCTTTTATTTCACTGCTATTAAAACTTTTAAATTATAACAATAAGATCTATTTCAATTTTTAGACTGAATATATACTGAACTTTGTACCAAATTATGACAGTTATTGATAGTGAAAATTTTATTTTCCTGTAGTAACACACAGTCTGAGTCCTTGACATTCATTCAGGCCCCCTAATACCAGACAGAAGTGGAAATCAAACTTTGCTCCTAATTATCAGGTTGCTTTTGATCACCTCTCCAAAAAGTGCTCCCCTTGGGCCACTACACAAATTTTAGGGCCATATGCTAAACAAAATATTAGCAACTCAAAGCCAGAAATATATGTATAAAGAAAAGGTAATACATGATCATGTTGAGTTAATCCAGGGGATATAAGGTTAATTTAACAGTAGAAAATAAATTAATTAGATTATAGGAGATAAATTCTGATACCAAAAGAGATGCAGAAAAACTTTTGATAAAATTCAATATCCATTCGTGATAAAACAACAATAAATTTTTAGCAACAACAAAAAGAAGAGGTCTTCTTAATCTGATGCAGGGCATCTAAAACAACCCTACAACAAACATCATATTTAATGGCGAAAAGTTGCAAGCCGGCCTCTGTCTGATACATGGAACAAGATATAGCACCCACCATCATGTCTTTTAGCCAGTATTGTACTGGGAATTAACCAGTGAGGGCATGAAAAGGAAACGGCGTGTGAAACTGAGTTGTGAAGGAGTGTGGTGTACCTCTCTAAAAAATTCCATGTCACAAAAGTGACTGATATGGGAAGTGGGACTGGAGGGAGACTAGCAACAGATGAGATTGGAAAAGCAGCTTGGAGCCAGATTGTGAAGGCTGCTGTAAACGAAGCTGAGGAAGTTGGATTACAGTTTGCAGATAATAAGGAATTAGTAGAACAGCTAAGCAGGAAGGTGGCGTGATCAGCTTTATATTCTGGAAGATAAGGAATGGATTAGAATGGGCACAGTGTCACGGCAGGAAATCCTATTAGGAGACAGTAAGAATAATTCATGGAAAAGAATAGGGTGCCCTGTTTGGAAGCTTAGACTGAAAATAGAAATGAAAGGCCGACGGGATAGAGAAGGAAAAACAAAGGATGATGCCAAGGTTTATAAGTTAAGTTGCTGGAGGAAATAAACTCAAAGTTTTATTTACTACAAAAGTCAAATAGATCGTAGCCCTTAACCATTTGTGTGCCTTTGCACAGATGACTTTTCACTGTGAAACAGTTTCTATTAAGTCAGCTTGAGAGTATTCACCTTGCAACATTTTTATGAGAGGCGAATGAGCACCTGCACATAACATGCCCAGCATGTGTTAGCACCATCATGACTGGAATGTCCCAGGGCTTGGCCTTGCATTTGAACTTTCTTTTCTTTTTTTTTAAGCCACACTCATGTCATGGGTGAATCCATTCAGTCTCACAGCTTTAAGAAGTCTCTGGCCTAGACTTCTCTTATAAAATCAAGAGCTGGATATCCATTTGACTACTCAATGGGAGTCCACTTGGTTGTACAATAGACATCTCCAATTTAATTTAAACATGTCCAAAATTGAGAGTTTGATTTTCCCTACTAATCTTCCTGCAGTCCTCCCAATCACCTTGTTTCTAGTTTCTCGGATAAAAACTGTGAAGTCACCCTTCATTTTTCTCTTTCTCTACAATCCACACCCAATCTGTGAGCAAATAATATTGACTATACCTTTAAAATATGTTCAGAACCTGATTACTTCTCTTCTTCCTCACTGCTTCCACCATGGTCCAAGCCACCATCATCACTCACTGGCTTGGATGAATGCAGGAACCTCCTAACTGTTCTCCCTGCATCTAAATTGCTCCCTTAAGTTTCTGTCAACAGAAGCAAGGTGGTAATTTTAGATGGAAGTCAGAGGCTGTCATTCTCTCCCTCATTTTCCCAGCGCACTCAGAGTATAAGCCAAAGGCTTCACCATGACCTGCAAACGTGTGTGTGATCAGGCCCTTCACTGTCACCCTGGTTCCATCTCTCATTCTCTTCCCCTCTGTCACACCACCCAGTCATCCTGGCCTCTTCCTAATCACCAAATATGCTAGGTGTACTTTGTGCTCACTGCTCTGTGTTTTCTCCAGTGATTTTTCCCTGCTTTGTTCTCATGTGTTTGCTCAAAGAAAAAAGACGGTTTGAGTGCCTTTTATCTGCCAGGGTCTACAGTTTTAAACAGGGTATGTAAGGAGGATGGCATTTGAGCAAAAACCTGAGAGGGTGAGGGATTTTGCCCTATAGTATTTCAGGAGAAGCATGTTACATAACCCAGTCCTCCTGCCCCACCCTAGCTGACTTTGCTTAGGTCTCCTGGACAAAACTGGGCTGTATGGCTACCCCACAGTATAAAATAAAAGCTGAGACTACAGAGAATGGGAGCACCATGATTGTGTGGCATAAGCCATTAACTGGGACTGGGTACACTGTTTCTTAAACAAAAGCAAGGTTTTATTAGCATGGAAGAAGTGGGTAATGGGTAGTGAATAAGTGTCTGCCTTAGGGTTTTAGGGTTAGCAAGTGAAGAGCTTAATATAGCATCCGGCATGTAGCAAACAGTCAATATGTCTGCAATCACTTTACCTAATTTATAAACACAACATGATTATGTTATTCTTGCTATAGAAACTAAACATCAAATTCATCTTGCTTATGATAGCAGTTGTTATAGGTTAAGTATGATACTTGCATTGTGCGTTTATAACATCAGTTTTTCCAGATCTCATCATCTCACCAGCCCAGAGGTACCAGTGGGGTCACCTAAACAGCCATAGCCCAAGTTTCATGGGATCTTGCCGCACCTGCTTATTGGGTATCCCATCCTTCCACGAAGGGCCTCTAGTGTATCTATTCTCTAGTCCCTGAGATGAAGGTGGAGTGAAACATGTTTAAAAACAAGCCCACAACCACCAGGTACCCAAGGATCCCTTTTTATAACACACTAGAGCTGCCTAACGGCCTGTGACATGGAGGGAACTGCTGGGACAATGTCCTTGTGCTACTTCTGTTCCCATAAGAAGCAAACACCAAGGCAAGTTTAGAGGTGTAAGAGATTTGCCGGAGAGAGAGCAAGAGAAGCCAGAGAGAGCTTTCAGACCTGGATGAGCATCTGGTGCCTCTGGATGGAAAGAGAGGAGGAAAGAGAACAGGGTAAGATGCGTCTCGGACCACACGGCATGCTTGCTTCCCTTTGATTCTCAGGCCCTGGAACTCAGGCAAGCTCACTGTGCTGCCTCCTTCTTCCCTGGGATGAGTCAGTTCCCTCCTAGTCTCTTCAACTCCTCAAGCTCATGTCGTCTTCTCTTTCCCAGACTCTCTACTTCGCAGACAGGCTAGACTGGCTGAATCCCAGGAGAGAACATAGCCGAAGCTCAGGCTAGGAAGCTACCTGCCTATAAGTGAAGATGTAGGAGTATTGGGCATAAATGAAAATGGAGTTAACTCATGTGCTTCGTTCTATTTCCCTCAGCTCCAACCTTTCCCTCTTCCAAACTGCAGTGTGGGTCAATCCAGTCTTCTTTTTCTGCCCTCAAGTCTTTTGGTCTGGCATATGGTGTACTGAAAAACACTGAGCTTGGGATCCTAGCAGACCTGAGTCGGAATCCCAGCTTCATCACCTTAGGCAAGCTATGCTATGTAGGTCTTAGTTACATTGTAAAATAAAGATGATAATTATACATACCTGATACAAAGACAATGTATGTAAAATACCTGACACATAGCTGGTGTTTAATAAATGTAGTACCTCCTTTTCTTGCTTGGTCTTAGGTGTGCACACAGACACACACACACAATGCCCAGAGAAACCACAGTTTCCTCTGTCCACTGCAATAATCTCTGATTTTAACATTTTTTATTATTAATAATAATGAAAGTATCTCTCACTCTCAACTATGACAAGCAAGGGCTCTACATGCCTACTTTAATATTAGTTTTTGATGATTTTAAAATGAGATCAAGCATATTGACATAATATTTAAAATTTGAACAGTAGCTTTCTTGCAGAAATTAAAATGCTTATGGCTGCTCAGAAAATTAATCATTCTATTAATGCTTGATTTACTTAGATTAAATTTAATTATTATTCAGCTTTACAAACTGCTTTTTACCCACCCATAAATGTTGCAGAATTAAATGAGCATTTTTTCAGGTCCTCAGATAAACATATCGTCTGTGTGTACTTCAGATTAAAAGGCAATTGGCTCCAGTAGACGGTGGCCCAGGTCCACTGCTTTATTAATCCACCACTGTAAATAATTAACATTTCCCTGGGCCTTCAACCCCAGAACGCTGCTTGGGGTAGATGCAGTTCCGCCTGGTTGCTAGATTGCTATTACCAGGTCAGATATTGTATAACTGAGCAAAGACCCACGACGGAAATTAAAAATCTTAGTGCAGGGCGAAGTAAGCCCTCTGTGATGAATTCTCTCCTTCCATGGCTCATGAGCTATTTGAGGGTCACAGGCTCATGTAAAACACCTACACACCATCAGAGTAGAATCCCAAACACCAAAGAAAACAACCATGAAAGCTCACTGGGGAAACGATGTTTAAAAAATAGTAAGTGTAATTGCTTCCAAATGTTCACAAATAAGACATTAAAAATAGACACAATGACTATGGTAAATAATATAGGCTGGGTTTCCGTGCAATAATGCCAATGCTCCAAACTTAAAAGGACAGAAAGTCAGGTCTTTCTAAGTTACCTGCACATGTGATATTCTAGGCTGTTCTTACTCTTTTTTTCTTAAAAAGAAGGAAAAAAGACATAAAATCGAAGATTTCACATTCTTCCTTGTCAACTAAAGATACATTTTCCAGCTCTCTTTAGGAGCCATATTTTTAAGAAGAATGATTCTCTCAAAAAAAAAAAAAAAAAAAAAACCTCTAAAAAGAAAACAATGTGAAGTCAAATCTAAATTACAGCAAGTGTCTGCTTTATTTCAGCCTTAATAAACAAGCTAAGGTAAGAATTGAAATTGATAACTATTTTTCACTTTTGATGAAGTTTCTAGACTGTGTGGATCTAAGTATAACAAATTACTTTAAAAAGAATAAACTTCCAAATCCTTCAGGAGTGAGCATGACATGAAAGTGTAGGGGCAGCATCAAGGAAGCCCACAGTTAACAGAAAGAACAGAGAGAAATGAAGGACGTTCCTCTGATATTCTCTCATATATATTCTTTAAAGGGATGTTAATAAGCTCTCATTTTAAAATAAAGTACCATTATTAACCCCTAGTATTTTAATCAGATGAGACTGCCTGCTCACAGATGAGACCGCACACCCAAATGGCAGGAAACTTTTTCTGGAGACAGAGGAGGAGGTGGATTCTGCTGGACACGGGAGGGAAAGGCAAGACTGGTTCAGATACTGAGGCTCAAGGCTCCAGAGCTGGCACATGACCACTGGGGCTTGAGGAAGGAAGGATTTATCAAGGGAAGGGAGACTATGCCCAATTTTGGCCACTTTTGCAGATTAGCCAGCATGACCAACGGCAGAGAAAATCTTTACATGTTGTTTTTGGCTGCCAACACACGCTCCACAGGCCGGTATTCTCATTTCCTGCTCCATTTGCCAGAAGGGTCCCAAGGTTCATTGTGTGACATGTGGTCACTACGGGAGGAAGCAATAGGAGGTAATCGTTAGAGGATAACATCCTGTACTTCTCATGTTTTCACAAAAGGGAGAGAACTTCTCCACCTCTCTTGAAAGAATACGGGAGGATTACTTCCAGCTTCTCTCTACCTCCCTCATTTACTGTCCCCCAAGTCACAAAGCTGACTCATCTGAGAGGTGAATTAAGCAAGACTTGAGATGCTTGGCTGGGTGCCCTCTGCTACATACAATGCTAGCACATGTATTTGTGTAGCACTGGCAGGCTCTATCCCTGCCAGGAGAGGCTTCTTTTTAACCCACTCTGCCAGTGACAAGTGGCAAAATCAGCCTGCAGGAGATGAAGGAAGAAGCACACCTGGCCACAGACCCAAGCCATATTCTCCAGCTTAACCTTTGTCGGTCGTAAATCTGGTCTTTTGACCTCCACATGTCTGGCTCCTGTATCTTGGTTCTAATTTCAAGAGGGGTAGGTGGGTGTATTGTTGATCTCCCACCACACCTACAGTAACATAGAGGTAGTCTGGAGGAAGACATGCTGGTAGGAAAGAGATAAAAATATAAGAGGAAACAAAATGAAAAAGAAAATGTGACCAGGACCAGAGCTCTGCAAAGTCCCCAGAGTAGAAACTCTGGATGCAAGAAGGATTGAGCTTTCGCTCTGTTCCTGCTGACATGGGGCCTACAGAGCAGATGAGGTTGACAACAAAGGGCTCATGTAGAATGAGGCCCGTTTGGGACACACAGGATGCAGACAGACTCTTTTTAGCCTTGCTGTAGGGAACCATTCACCTCTCTCCACCGCCATCTCAAGGTGAGAGACTTAGGCAGGTCTGCATATAGTGGTTTTGTCTCGTAAAAAGGAGGACAGCCTGGTCTCATCTATGTGTCCAGCCTCCAATCCAGCTTTGACTTTTCCTGTGTCCCAATATTTGTGATAGAAAAAGGGGGAAGGAGGAGGACTATAACTAAGTATTTCCCAAAGTATGGTATGCATGCCAAGGTGCACATTAAAAATTTATTTGATATATAGAGAAGAACATGATTAACTTATTTATGAGAAACAGTATTGCTTTTCCATTTATGGTAGCAATATGAGGTTTGACTCTAAAGATAAATTTAATTGCAAAAAGATAATTTGGAGAACATAAGAAAATATTCCACACAGTACTTGAATACGGTAGAAACTGTGAAGGTTGTTTGTGGATGATGGATAGCTAAAAATAATGTGGAAAGTATCACAAGATATCTAAAATATACATTACTTTTTAGACATTATTGAGGGTAATGTTGCATCTTTCTAACCATAATGAAAGCTAGAATTTGTGAATTCACCTATCATGTGACTCTTTTAGAAGTTAATTATAATCACATATATAGTCCATCTCCAATTCAATTTTTTCTTTTTGGCCTCCAAAAAGACACATTGTGAAGTGCACTGAAATCCGTAACTTGCTTTAAAATGTACCAAAAAACTAAGACAATGGTGCATAGATAAGAAAGATGATCAAACAAATACAGCACAATGTTTACAATTATAGACTCTAGCTAGTAGATATATGGGTGTTCACTGTATAATTTTCAACTTTTCTTTACATTTAAAATGTTTACAATAAAGTGTTGATAGAAAAAGACACTAATGCACCTTCTTTTATGTATTGTTTGGTTGGCTTTACAGGTGAGTTTTGACATCGAGTACAGATCAAACACAGATTCATAACTTTGAACAGACGGGACTTTATGTTCTGACATTTCTTATCTACCAGTTTAGACAAGCTGTTTTCACTTAATGATTCAAGCTTGCTCTTAGGTTAAAAGGTGGTTTTACAATGGCTACGGTGGGTGGGCGGGGGGAATGTTAGGCAAGAACAGTCGCAAAGTGGCTGGCAACCTGCATTATTTTTCTTAAAAAAATGTCAAGAACGAGGCGTCACTGTTTAGTATCTACAGCTGTGAAAAAATGTGAGCTGCAGGCTCGCTGTCTCGTAGTTTCACAAAGTCACCTTGAATGCAAAGGACTTTCTTTTTCTTGATTTAATATTCATTGTACTTTTCTAAAGTTGGAATTTTAGACTTAGGAAGATTTTAGTTTGAATAGTAGAATTTCCAGTCAAAGAAATATGTAGAATATTGAGACCAACACCAAATTTACACTGTATAAATACTTCCATTAACCAAAAAAAAAGAAAAAAGAAAAAAAAAAGAAAAAAGAAAAAGAAAACAAAAGAAAGAAAGATGAACCCAAATGATTTAAACACATGCCAATGGCATTATCAAACAAATAAGGATTAAGTCAACCCAACCCCAGGGCAATAGTCATTTTTCTCATTTGCTTAAAAGTGCACACTAAAGTGAATCGGCCCAAAATTAAGAGGACATTTTTTGCTCACAATTTTTGTAAAGAAAAAAAATGATGCATTTTAACAAAAGCACTTTTAGAGATGTACTTTTTTCTTACGGTGAGATGTATTTTTTCATTTACACATTTAAATAATTACTTCTATTGAACTCTGAGGAAAAAATTACTACAAAAATTATCCCAAATTTACTAATTCACTAATTATTAAGTCACTAATTTTCTTAAGGCCACTCTAGTTCCAAAACAAACACAAGTCATTTTTAAAAATAACATTACTTCTTTAACCACAAATAACTTATTACTCATGAGTGAATATTTGAAAAATTACTGACATTGCATCTCATAGTCCTTAGTCTTTTCCTAAGAAAGACAACTATTCTCTGAGAATCCTTTTATGTTTATTCATTTATTAATAAACTGAACATCCATCTTCTATGTTATAGTTCCTAGGCATAATCTATGCTACCATGGATATTACAGTCTAGAAGGATAGACATAAACAAACAAATCAACAAGGTAATTTTAGATAGTGATAAATATCTTGTGAAAATATGCTAGAGTGATATGACAGTGACAATGGGTGTGTAGATATACTTTTGAAAGTTTTTCAAATTGGTTTAAATGTAAGCATTCTCCAAAGTTACAAATGTTTAGAGTTCATTCAAATAGTACCACAACTATTTGGTACTTTTTAGGAAAACAGAAATCTCCATCATCTTCCCCCAATTCCCAAAGCAGGCTACTGATTGGGCTTTCAGAGGCAGCCTACATACATAGTGACATTTAAGCAGAGAAGTAAAATGACCAAAAAAAATAAATAAATAAGGGCTAATCAAGTAAAATCTAAATAAGAAGCATTCCAGACAGAGAAAACAGCAATTGCAAAGCTCTCTAGACAGGAAGGTGGTCCTTGGTGTTGCTAGAGCACAGGCAGCAAGGGAAAAGGCCTAGGAAATGAAGTGGTTTATCTTTTTAAGAGATTACTTAAGCCTCTATGGATAGAATGGATTGTGGGTGTGGAGAGAGGAGAATGATAGCAAAGAGATAAACTAGGAAAATATTGAAAGATGATAGTGGTTTGGCCTAAAGTGTTAGTAGTGACAAACTTAAGTGCACAGTATCAGGATATAGCATAGCCAGAACATTGGATATCTAAATCATCTTCTTATACTCATAAAATTTAGCATGCATAAGCCTCTGGGAAAGGATACTAGCTAATTGTTCTTTGACTCCTGGAGGTTAGGACACAATATGATGCTGCTTTCAGGCACTCTGAATAGGTAGGAATGGAGCAGAGGGGCATGGATGTTTTATAATTAATACCAGTGGTGCGCCTGGGGGGACTGTGTTTGGTGCTAGTTGGTAACAGCAGCAGCACCCTAATCAGGCATACCCCTGGTTGTTGTCATTCTGATCACCTAGCCTCTCTCAGTTCTACTTATTTTTCAAGTTCATTGTTCTAGCTTTCTCATTAAAAAAATAAAAGTAATAATTAATACTTTAAAAAATTGAGGTATGACAAAAAAAGATACAAATCTTAAATATGCAATTTGATATGTAAATGCTTGTGAAAATTCCCATCTAGATTAAAATATAAAACATTTTTAGCACCCCAAAACAGCCTTTCCCCTTGTACAGTGTTTGTTTTAAATAAATTCAATTTCTGCCTGAGTTAGCCTGTCAGTTTTTGGCTGAGTCAGAATGCAATCAAGAATTCTGATTTCTGGAACTTCAGTGTTTATCAAACATGAGCCTTACTAAGTTAAAAATGAACACTGGGCGTTCCCTTTTCTACCAAGTCCTTAGGTCTATAAGACTCAAATTAATACTTGTTATTCCTAAACATGATTCAATTTTATCACTATTCAAGGACCTAAAACTTGATGTTTTTTAATTATAAAATCCTAAGCCTCAGTCATTCTGTAGTCTGGAAACTAAATTCTTTTCAGGAACCACACCACTACAGGCCTGTTTCTTTAGGGTCCCTAATATAAAGCTACACAATCTAAAATTTTCCAGACAGTTATCAATTGGAACTTTGCTATAGATGAAGTCTTAGATATAGATGAAGTCTTCTTGCTTTCTTATTCTTGCAGTGACTCTACAGACATCATTACCAGGTATAGAAACATTAGTACTTATGGTTAACATGACAGCATAAGATATTTTGATATTTACTATTTTGATAATATCAACATCTGCTATAAGGAGCTCATCTTAAAAATACAATGGAGTTACCCCAATCTCATTTGATGGTAACTCCATCCTCAGTTGCTTAGGCCTTATGTCTTTCTCTTACTGTCCATTGACAGGTTCTTTTGGCTCCTACTTCCAAAATATATCCAGAATACAATCATTTCTCATCACCTTTATTGCTTCTTCCCTGGTCTGAATCAACATCTCTTTTGTCTGGATTACTGCAAAACTGGATGCTAGAAGATGAGAAATGCCTTCAAAGGTCTAAAGACAAAAAGGAGTTTGAACTTACAACTGTGGGTCCAATCAAAATGAAGTGTAGAGAAGAAAAGGCCTTGTCAGATAGGCAAGGACCCAAAGCTTATCTCCCACAAACCATTTGTGTGTGGAGGGCAGGGGTACTTATAAATATACTTCAAAGCAAGAAAGAGTGGGATATTAAAAAAAAGCAGAAGCTAGGTGTGCAAAGAAAACATATCCCAGGATGATAGCTAAAAGTCACTTTGTCCAAGTTTGATAAGTTGATTAAGAAGCTTAAAATAATTTGAGGGTTATCATGAAGATAAAAAGTGGGCAAGAATACACTTCAGAAATCCCAAGAAGAAAGCTAAAATGCTCTGAAAAAAAAAAATAACTAATCAAAGAAAAATAAAAATCTGCAAAAGCTATGACCTGACTATGAAGAAAATTAAAAACAGCATGATTTGGAGAAGTTAGTGGCTGTAAGATAAAATAATCATTTTGATCTTTAGTTTGGAATATTCAGATTAAATCAGGTTATACTTTAGAATATAAGATTGGTATGTAGGAGCGGAATCACCTGGTATACTTGTGAATACTTTTGCGTAATCTAGCACATAGCTGCTAGTTATTGATTTGTAGTTTTAGAATCAATACATAAAGGAAAAACCTAAGTCTAGCTCCCCAAAATAATATACATCTATTTATGTTGAGTATATAAACTAATAGTATAACTTAGAGAAGTTAGGAGGTAAAGGGCAATAACTTTTTGGGCAGAAAGTATAGGATTGGTCATTCAACAATGGTAGGAAGTCAAGAAATACTGTTTAAAATCAATGGATCAAGAGATAAAAATTACTAAAATTATAAAGGAATCCAAAAGGACAACTAAAAACATAAAATGGGGAGGAGAAATGGAATGAGATAAATTGCTTGTCATTCATAATAGACAATCAACACATACTGCTTAAATGACAAACCAAGAAACAGAAGTAATAAACCTCAAGTGATGGGGGTAGTACCTAAAGAATAAAAAAGTTATATACCTGAAATTTGTATAATATTATTAATGTTACCTCAAAAAAATGTTTACTATTTACAATTTTTTTATTTTTAAATTTTAATTAGTTTCAAGTATAAAGTACATTGGTTAGACATCTATATAGTTAGTAAAATGATCCAATTTCTCCCTCCCTCCTCTGACTCCTATGCCGTGCTCACCATCCCCATCATCATCCATCAGTTACTAATTTGTACTTTTTTAACCCTTCACCCCATTCTCCCAGCCCCCAAACCCATCCCCTGTTCATCACCAAATTGTTCACTATATTTGTGAGTCTGCTTTTGATTAGTTTGTTCTTATTCCTTAAATTCCACGTATAAGTGAAATCATACAGTGTTTATCTTTCTCTACTGACTTAAATACCTTCTACGTTCATCAAAGCAACATCTTTTTTCATTCCCTTCCTTTTCATATGTAGGGGTCTTGTTTTCTTATCCTTGCAGCCACTCTATCTTTTGGTTGGAGCACTTCATTCATTTCCATTTAAGGCATTGATTGATAAGAATGTAGTTGTCACCATTTTTTTTTTCCTGTTTTTGATACATGTTTTTTCTTCTTAAAGAAGTCCCTCCAACATTTCCTGTAATTCTGGCTAGGTGGTGATAAATTCCTTTATTTTTGTCTGGGAAGTTTTTTTTATCTGTCCATCAACTCTAAATGATAGTTTTGCTGGATAAATTATTCTTGGTTGTATATCCTGGGTCTTCATCCTGTTGAATATTTTTTGCCAAGTCCTTCTGTCCTGCATAGTTTCTTTTGAGAAATCAGCTGCCGGTCATATGGGTGTTCCCTTATATGTAATTATTTTTTTTCTCTTGCTGCTTTTAATATTCTTTGTATTTAACCTTTGGCATTTTAATTATGATGTGTATTGGTATGGGCCTCTTTGGATCCCTGAGTTTTGGAATTCTCTGAGCTTCCTTGGGGGTTATGTCCATTTTCTTCACCAAGTTATGCAAGTTTTCCATCATTATTTCTTCCAACAGCTATTCAGCATCTTGCTTTTCTTTTGTTATGCCAATCAGATGAATATTTGGAAACTTAATAGTGTCCCATATGTTCCTTAAATTATTTTTATAGTCTTGGCATCTTTTTTCTTGCCATTCTGAGTGTCCTGATTGGCCATCCTGTCTTTTAGATAGGCCGTGTAATCCTCTTATTTATTCATGTTGTTTATTTATTTGTTTATTTTATTTAATATAATTCTCATCCCAGATAATGTGTTCTTCATTTCAGACTGGTTCCCTTTTATAATTTCTACTTCCATTTTTATGTTTTTTATCTTTGTTGAAGATCTCACTGAATTTATCTACACTTCCCAAAAGTTTACTGACCATCTTTATAACCAGTGTTTTGAACTCTGCACCTGTTAGATTACTTGACTCCATTATGTTTGGCTCTCTGTTCTCTCATATGGTTTCTGCTTCTTTGTCTTCCCATTTTGGCTGCCTTTCCATGTCTATTTCTATGTACAAAGCAAGGCTCCTAAGACTCTCGGTCTTATTAGTGTGGATTTGTGAAGTAGGTGCTCAGTAGCAAAGTCTAGAGAGAGGTTCAGCTCAAGCCTCTACCCCTCTGGGGCCACCTTTTAGAATCAGCAAGCAATCCACAGATGCTGTGCTTGTAGTTCCCTCAAAAGGTCACACCAGAAACCGAGGTCAGCTGCCTCCACCAGTGTGAGTCTCAGCAAGGAGCACCTGACTCGCTGAGGATACATACACCTGGATGTGGCTTGGGTGGGGCCACGAGTTGGGAGAGGTGGGGTTTCAGAAAATCTTCTGGGCAGAGTGACCACTGTTATCCAGTTTGATGATATCATAGCTATGGCTGCCTGTGTCCAGAGCACTGGTTGGAGGGAAGGCTCAACAGGGAATAATGGATATCACTGGCACTTCTGTACTGAGTGAGTTTCTCTTTGACCCTCACTCCAAAAATGTCTCCCTGTAAGTCCCTGGTGCCCCTTGAGCACAGCTGAATGGGCACTGGTGTTCAGAGAGAGAGCAGATCCATTCCTGCAAAAATCTGCTTGCGGTCACAGCCCCTTTAAGAGGCATCTGCCCTTGCCGCTGCCTCCATCTCACTCAGCCACTCAGGACCAGCCAGCCCTGTGATCTTGCCCAGTCCTACCTTCTGCCACTGCAGGTTGCTTTCTTGGATTTCTCTGTAGTTGCATGGCTTGTTCATCTAGATCCCAGGCGATTTTTCCTTGCTGATGCTCCTTGTTTCCATCACAACTTTGAGTTGGTTGCCAGAGGGATGAACAGCACTTCTATCATCTCCACCATTTTTTTTTCCTCCACAAAATTTTTTTTAAAAAAGTGGTTGTTACCTCTGAGAAATGGGACTGATGTAGATGGCAGAACACTTTTACTTTTAGTTTCTATCCACTGAATTGTTTAAAATTTTTTTCAAGTACATACACTAAAATTAAAATTGTTCTTAATCTAAAAACATTAGAGCTGGAAGGCTTTGAAGGGAATGACAGTTGATGGTCTAACAGCATAGAAAGATTCCAGGATATTATAAAAAGCAGGTATAAAAACTTGAAAAATATTTGAAAGGCCATTTAAAATAAAGGCATAAACAAATATTTGAAAAGATGCTTAACATCGCTATTAGGGAAATGCAAATCAAAGCTACAATACTATTTCATACCTGTTAGAATAGCTGTTACCAACAAGACAAGCAATAACAAGTGGTGGAGAAGATGCAGAGAAAAAGAAACCCTCATACACTCCTGGTGGGATTGCAAATTGGTACAGCCACTATGGAAAACAGTATGAAGGTTCCTCAGATATCTAAGAATTGATCTATAATATATAGCAGCAATCCCTCTACTTGGTATTTACCCCAAAGACTTGAAAACCCATATCTGAAAATGTATTTCCACACCAATGTTCATAGCAAGCATTATTCACAGTGGCCAGGACATGGAAGCAACCAAAGTGTCCTATGATGGATTGGCTAAAGGAGCTGTGGTATGTATGTACAGTGAAATATTACTCAGCCCTAAGAAGAGATAAAATACTGCCATTTGTGACATGGACGGACCTCGAGATAATCATGCTAAGTAAAATAAACCAGACAGAAAAAGTTGAAAATCACATGATATCACTTATATGTGGTATATAAATCTAAAATCAACAAATGAACAGGACAAACAGAGACTCATGGACTACAGACTAGTGGTTACCAGAGGGCAGGGGGTGGGGGAGAAGGAGGGAGGTAGACAGGGTAAAGGGGGTCAAATATGTGGTGACAGAAAGAAATCTAAATATGGGATATGAACACAGTGTAAATATGTATATGCCTTACCGTTAAAGTGTACAACTGAAACTTATTGGATTTCATTAACCACTGTCAAGATTAAATAAATAAATAAAATAAAAGCATAAATTATTGAGTACTACTGAATGCAGCAGAGTCAAAAAGGTTTATTGTTATGACTCAGTGATTTAGACAACAAAAGATGTTTTGTATTTTCTATTTAAAATGGCAGAGATTAACTTTTAACTTATTCTCATCCAAAATAATATAACAAAATAAGTGTGGCCCTTAAAGTATATCAGATTCTGGAAATTTCAATTACAGACCAAAAAAAGTTATTACATATATTTGTGGATAATACATAATGGTCCAATACTTTAACACATTTAAAAAGAATGACTTGAAAATAAATGATGCTTAAAATCATTATAATAAGAGCATGACATCAAGGTAATATTTTAATGTAACTTTTACATCTGAGGAACAACTTATTCAAGTCATATAACATGATACAGCAAACAAAAGGATCAAGACGGTCTTCTTACAAATTATTTAAATACTTTTTTTGACTGTTTACTCACTAAATATAACTGTCACATATTCTTTTGGTATTCTTCTGAATTAACAAAGCTTTAAAAAATAATAATTTCACATAAAAATAGTTATTTTTTTTAACAATTGAGTTTTCAAGTTAAATAACAAGGTGTTCTGTTTTTCAATGTATATTGCATACAAATAGTTAAATACTTTAATATTTAGAAAAACAAAGTCAGGTTTTCTAATGGCTGCTACATCTTGAAGTTGGTAATTCAAATTTTATTTATAATTTTAAAATTATACATTTTGTAGGTATAAAAGTTTTAAAAAATATATTCCAATTTAATTTTCAAAAAATCTTCTAAATGTACATTTTCAAACACTGCTGACTGCTCTGACTACCTTGTAGATATACTTAGCCAAAATAAGTTAATTTTTAAAAATCAATAACATGTAGTAAGTAGGCTGGCAAGATTTTTTTAGGAAAAAATGAGGGTAATTATAAAGTCAATGTTATAAATGTACTACTATAAATAAATGTTTTATGTATAATTACTTTTTTAAAAAAGCAGAACATTAAAAATGCATAGAATAGAAGTTTTTTATAATCTATGTTACCAATACAGAAATCTGGGCACTTAAGCCTTTAAGAAGTTAGATAATTTCAATTTAAAAGATGAATTCCCATTGGGGATATTCTGACTTTCTGTCAATCATAAAAAGGAAGTCTATTATTTCTATTCAGATTCATCGTGTTTTGGTTCATGTGTTTCTATGCAACTCCTCCTTTAACTTAAAAGTTCTTTCCCTGAAAAAGACATTTTAAGCTAACGATTTTTGGCCTCATGACATATATACTTTAAAGAAACATGATTCTGCAGCCCATCCCTCCCCCCATTCTAATACCTATACATATATGTACTTATATACATATTTTCAGGATTATAAAAATATTTAATTTTAATAAGCTTAAATAATTTCTAAATGTTAATACAGAATACATCAATATTTGTAAAATTTTACTTTTATTTACAAAAATGTTTTCTTATAGCAGCATTTGCATTGCAAATGAAATGTGAACAAATGATGTTGCAGTGTACATGGACTGATACTGCAAATCTGACTAGGCGGCTACAATGTTCCTTTAAACGGAACATCTGTTTCAGCTGCAGAAGAGCAGTTCTTATGGAGTACAAAATTCTTAAGGGCTAATAACTTATATGAACCTTATAAGTGCATTTAAAGTTACCTCCATAAAACTGGCAAGATTAAAATATTCACAAAAAAGTCGAAGTTATCTTTACCCCAAGCAAATTTTTCTAATTAGATAAGTAAAAATTATATTAATGAGTAGTATTTTTAACTGAATCACTTAACTTATTAGAAATTAACTGAAGGTTTCAAGAATACAAAAATTTTTCAAATCACTGTGAGAGGTATAAGAAAATGGAAAGACTTGAAACTTTAAAACACTGAAAAAACCTCAGTCTCAGACACTCATACTAAGCTTGTTTTTGTTGAGCTCACGCTCCAGATTTCCAATCAAAGTATCAATACTTTCTTGTAGATCTTTGAGATTGACTTTTTGGTCTACTGTAGACTCAATTGTCTGCATTGTCAAATATGTCTGAAATGAGCACTCTTTGGACATGGGAATTGGCTGTTCAATCATTATATCTGGTCCATACATTTTGCTGCAGTTTTCTCCATTTTCTCTATCTTCTGAAGGGACATCATCATAATCCACATCATTTAAATTTTCTTTTGTATTTAAAAAGTAGTTTTCTCCACAGCTGCTCCAGTCTCCTGCATAACGATTGCTAAGTGGACTATCTAATCTGGTTTGCCGTGGCCTCAGCACTCCTGATGAATCATTACTGCTCAAATTTAACACATAAGGTCGTTCTTTCTTCTTCCTCAAATAATTTAGAGAAGTCTTCTCCTCTGGGAACAAATTGTCTGTTGATTCACTCACAGTTAAACGATGCACTAGAAACAAACAATAAATTTGCTTTGTGACAGTAATCCAACTGGCCTTAAAAAAAACAGAGCTAAAGATAAGCCATTTAATAATCAACTAAAAACATGCATTAAAACAAAAACATGCATGCTATCAAAAGAAAGCATTCCATAATTATTTTTTCTATTACCAGACATAGTTAAGATTAGGGATAGAAGCTAGTAGAATGTTCAGTGGTGCTAATTCATGCTATATCATAACATCCCCAAACAAACTGAATTTCTAATGTTGGTTAACTTTCTGTGCAAGTTAATTATTATCTAGTTATAATCCAAACAGTAGCTAAACTGGTAGCTTCTAAATTAAAAGCTACAGCAAAAAGCAGGCAAGGCATGTTGGTATACAAACAAAACAAAAAGTTCCTTTGTCTGCAAACATCTAAATGAGGCAAAGGCATCTAAAGTGCTCACACTAAAAGTTCTGACCTTTGCATTTTTTTTGCAATTCTATTAGCAGCAGTGTCATAATTTACTAAGCAGCCCAAATTTCACTTTGATAAAATGCAAATACTAGACTTCACCACTTGTTACCTGAGTTTGATTACACAGCATTTAGCTACTAAGAGTCTTCATTTATTGCCTGAAAATAGTACAGATATTTTATTTTCCCATTCTGGTTAGGTATCTCATAATCTCAAATAATATTCCTCATATCAAGACTAACTTCTTCTAAGGGTATGTGTTGTGCTGGCCATACAGATTACCATAGAGACACACATTATTTCATAATAAACCAAGGCTTTACCATTTACTCTTTACTGTATACTGAACAAAACGTTTGTTTGAGGCTCTTCTGTATATAAAACAAACTTAATTTAAATGTTGAAGCATAGCTTTTAAAACCTGTCCTTAATACCATTTTCTTTCTGCTTGTTTATTCTGTTAATAAGTACCTCTTGTTTACACTGTCCTTCCCTAAGAGAACATACCATCAGTGATAACGTACCAACTTTACAGTCTCCAGCGCATACTGAATACTTATTTCCTACTGTACAAAATAATTAAAAATAACATAAACATATATATGATTCTAGTTTTCTAGACTTAGTGATAGTCATAACATTTTTAACTTAGATTTTATTAAAATAATTGATAACTGTATATAGGTTTGCTTTTAACATTTCTACTTATCTGCATTTTTTAATGGTTATTTTATATCATTATGAATAGCTAAAAGCTCTTGATCTAAAATTTTCTAGAAAATAAAGGTCTGGTATTTACTTTAAACTGATCTTTAATAACAATATTAATATAGAATGTCCCACATTAACTAATGAAATTGCAGAATGTGCAGCATGGATATCTGATTTTTTGCACTGTTTGATTATTCATAATCCTTTTTCTCCTCTAGCTGTTTATTTCCAATCTTTGTTTTTCTCCATTTTCTGAGCTATCCTTGTTCTCCATAGTGCTTAAGTGTCTTGCCTGTTGTTTTTGCCAAGCTATTACAGTAGTCTGCTAACCCTGAGGTCATCTGGTTTCTGATCCAACCAAAGTGAAATACTTTTGACTGTGTTTAAGCTTGTCTTATTGTGCCTGCATTTTCTGACATTCACTTGCAAAATCCAGGTTTATTTTGTTGCCAGTTGCTTAAAGTTGTTTAACTAAGTCCTTATTCAAACATAATTTTTTGTAAATTTTCTTGCAAAATATTTATAAAACCTATTATAATTTATATCTTTTAGACTACAATTTCAGAAAAATCAAATTCACTGGCTTTTTAAACTACTGATGGTAAAATGATTTCCTGTTAATTATGAAGAGAAAATGGCTAATTTTAACTCCAAAAAAAAGTTCTAATTTTCTCAGCACTGTTGACTACTCATCTTCAACAGAATACAATGAAAAATGCAGTCTATAAGGCTACTGAAAAACCTTCAAAATATAATAAGTACTAAGAAACTTAATTTTCTTATCTAGTTTTTTACCAGATTTATATTTTTAATCCTCACTTTATTAGCCTTTTATCTATAGTATAACTGCTTTATTTAACAGAATATATTGTCTAGTTAGTGCCAAGTACTATATTAGGACCTGGAATGGTAAGGGTAAGCAAAATATAGCCCCTGATCTCATGAAGTTTAAGCTAGTGAGAAAAATGAAATTAAAAGGATTAGGGGAAATTAATGTAATACAGCAAACAGCTGGTCTGCAGGAACACTCTCTAAAGCTATTTCCCCATCTGTAAAGTGAAATGGCAGCCTATCGGTAATTTTCAATATTCTTAAAATGGCAAACCTATTTTTGAAAAGCAACAATTTTGTATAAACCCATTACATAAAAAAGATGTAAGACTGTTTTTGGTCAAAAGGGAAGTGTGTTTCCATTTTGTTCCCCCACCTGTTGCCAATCTGGCCCTAACACTGCTGCTTCCAAAGAAACTAAGGGCTTTGGCAAAAGACAATTTAAAAAACCACTGGTAGGATGATTTTTACCTTCCAGTACCAATGTGTTAGGGTTCTAACTGATAGCTTTGAAAATAAGGTTTATCAAATGGAAAGTTCAAAGCAAGTTATAATCTAGCCCCAAAGTAAAAAAAATAATAATAATAAAAAAAAAAATAAATGAAAACGTGAAAGAAAAAGAAAGTAAAAAAGAATGTGGGGAGAGGGAAAGTGGAACCAACTCTTTTTACCTCTGTAGTAAGGGAAATTCCAAAAATAAAAATAAGTAAGATCTGCATAGTAAGGAGAGCCAAAACCTGTTGAATGGATGAGATGGGCATTCACCAAATTAATATGCAAAGGCCCATTCTCTATGTCGCCATCTATTTTCTCAGGCTCAGTAATTACATTACATCTACTTGATTTCTGCCTTTTCTTGAATCCAAAAGTAAATGATTTAGAGAGAAAAACTGTTCTGTTCTGTCCTTTGTCTGAGGTGCTATAAGTAAACAAAAATAAAAAGTTATATAAAAGGAGCAGTTATTTTTAAATGCAACAACACAAATCTTTGGAATAGAAGTCAGTTTAAGGTTGTCATTGAAAGACTGTGAATTTGAAATCTAAACCTGCTTTTTCTATAACTTAATATATAAGTTCCTATACCCAAAACTAAGGTGGCTACTACAAAATAATGAAATGACATTAATTTCTGGTATAGAATTAACGATAAAGAACCCAGGTACTGATAAACCTAATGATATCTCCAGGCAAGCAAGTTTTCCTTTTGACTAGAATGATAAGATGACTCTGCTCTCAATTCCTGATGTTTATTAGAATTAAAGTAGTTTTAGGAAATCCTAGGAAACACACATTTAATACTTTAACCTGAGAGATCCCTTATACTGGGCATTAAATGCAGAAATCAGACCAATTACCCAGAGAATTCTGACTCAGGATTTTAAAATAATAATACATACTAATTCAATTAAAATATAAATTAGAAATGACTTTTAAGTCTGTGTTTAAAAAAGAGATAAAAATTTAACTTTCCAAATTTAAAAGTTGAAATTTTTTATTAGCTTGTCTACAGCCATGTTACCCTGAACAAGCCTGATTCCATCTGATCTCAGAAGCTAAGCAGGGTCAGATCTGGTTAATACTTGGATGGAAGACCACCTAGGAAGAACAGGTGCTGTAGGCATAAAAAAAGAGAAATTGTAAGATGACAAAGTTCTTGCAATCTGTGAGGTCGACCAAGGGTTGCCTCACTTTAATCAAAAACTAAAAATAAAAAATAAAAATAAATTTTAAAAGTTTTATTAGCTTGATTTTTAATTCACTTTTAAAAATTGGGTTTACTTTAAAAGATTGCATCAAGCATTCCTTTGTAATTTGATCTATTCTATTCATATAAATCTATAAAAGTAACAAAGCGCATTTATTGAGGGCCAACTTTAACCTAAACACTCTGCTCATTGCCTTAGATGTTTTATCTGAATCTTCCTGACAACCCTAATTACCGCACTATTTATAGAGAAGCAAACTGAGTTTTAGGGAAATTGAAATATTTGTCTAAACCTACACTGTTGGTGAGAGACACAGTCCAGGTCTGAATCCAAGCCCGACTTCAGAGCTGAAGTACTCTACCACTCTGTGCATCACTAAGCATCTAAGTACTCTCCTGTTTGGTACCCTGCAGGGTGGTCGGGAGGGGGCAGGGGTACTTACCACAGAGTAAGGAAATTTTGGAAATTAAATATAGGATATAATTCAATTACGTAAGTATTCCTTTTAGCTCTGAAACTATGTAAGAGGTATATTAGGAAAATGTCCGTCTTTTGTTATTAACTGGAATAAGAGATGGATACGAAAGATGAAAAAATCACAGATAATTCTCAATTGAAGCAAGATAATATGAAGAATGCCCATTACTACAGTAAGATGTCAAGAACTGATTTAAGGAGAAATATAAATTCTGCTTCACACCAGTTGAACTAAAAATGAGAAGAGTAAAATAATTAATATTTACTGAGTACCTATTATGTACCAAGAGGTATGCTGAGCATCTAATATATACATTTTTAATTTAATTATCCTATTAATTCTATAAGCATATTATTAAATCTATATGTCGGAACGTGATCCTGAGGCTCTAAGATGTTAAAGAACTTGCCCAACAGTCAGACTGTTAATTAGTGACACAACCAGAATTCAAATCCAGATATGACCAAATCCAAAATGTACAGATTGATCTATATGTTTATAATGTTATCAGCAAAAACAGAAAATTTAAATGGAGAAATCTAAAGGGCAGGTATCAATTCATAACTATTTCAAAAAGCAAAATCCAGAGACTTTTTAAAAATCATATATGGGCATATTTAATGATCAGCTAATTCAAACACCCTATCACTGAACGAGAAAAATATTTCTATAGAATCATTTACCTGGCCAGAGTTGAAGTAAGTAATGAAGAACTTCAATATGTTTTTTAAAATCCAAAGCACTTGCGAGTTCTTCTGAATCAGTAAAGACTCTGTTGTTATGGTTGGAAGTCTCTTGCCTCTGACTTAATAATACTGGTCCAAAGCACACAGCCAAATTCTGGCACGTCATCTTATTCACTTCATGATAAGAAGCCACCAATTTCAAATGATCCAACAACATCTTTAGGGTTGCCTAAATTAAATTAAATTAGATTAAATTAGATTAAATTAAATTAAATTAAATTAAATTTCTCTTAATATAGTTAGTTATACAAGGGCAAATTCAAGGACACAATTTATAGCAGAAAACAAAGAGCCATCCTGTCACTTTTTAAAAGGTTATTTCAAAGATTCTTTTGTAAGTTGGATGTTTGGAACTTGAAACTTATTTTTATTATAGAAATGTTACACAGGACCCTAAAGTTCCAACAGTATAATTTGATCCATTAAATGGTTATAATATACATTCTTTACAAAATGCTCAAGAATGCATTCCAAATTTCAGCTGGAGTTCCTAGATAATTATACCCATAATGTATCCCTCTCTTCCCTTCTCTAAAATGACAACAGCAAAGGCTCTGCTAGAAAGAGGAGTATAGATAAATCTTGTAGATATAAGTAGGAGACCAGCATCCTTAAATAGAGGAAGCTAACCTATATTTTCACAATGTGGCAAAGTTCTGTCATGATCCAAATTGGGGAAAAGACCTAAATGGCTTCTTAACTAATAAATGTTTTAGGTAGACAAACTTTGGACAAGGGAAGAATAATATAGTTAGTAAAGCAAATTTATTGAAAAAAAAAATGTTTTTAATCCTTGAAGAAATTAGTAAGGGGAATTTCTTCAAGAAGTGGAATGGTTATTTAGGTTTAAGTAATTATGGAAAGAAATGATGTTATTTTGAAGTAGTGGCATACAATCAATCACTTAACAAATGAGTGTGTAATTTTTTCTTTATAATTGTATTGAAAAAATAAATGCCAACTAAAACTGTAATTTTAAAAATTATGAAGAAAAAATAAATGACATTATTTCTGGAGCCAAAAGTGACAACTGGATTTAGGGATTAAAAGGTCATTAGTAACCTTGGAAAGGACAAGTTCAGAGAGATGCAGCAGGAAGCCACATTATAATGTGTCGAGCAGTAAATGAGTGGTAAAGAAGTGATGACAGCTGGAATAAACATTCTTTCAATGTTTGGCTGTGAAGAGAATAAATGAAGATGAAATGAAAACTAGAGAAGAATGGATATTTTGAGATCAAAATCAGCCACACACTGGTTAACACAACACACCTACAACCATGACTATTTAAATATATAAGGTTCACTCTCAATAGAAAACAACAAAAATGCTACTTAAGATAAAAAATCTTTCTTTGTCTACTAAATAAAATGAGCCAAAAAATATATAATTGTTTTGCCCCCCCTTGAAAAATAATATAAAATATGTATTGACAGCCTTAAAATGTTCACGTCATTTAAATGAGCAATTCTACTCTAAGATTCTCATACAAATAAGTAATTCTAGAATAAAAGAAATCTGTAAACAAATATATACAAATAGGATCAAAACCTAAATATTATACAAGAAAACAGTGATATGTCAAATCCACTCAGTGGAATATTATGCAACCTTTTTAGAAAAGATGTTAATAGCATAAGTTTTAGGGTCAGAAAGACCTAAATTCATGTGATAGACTGTAAGACTCACAAAAGCCATATAACCTTGGGAAAGTAATTTAAATTCCCTGATACTCATTTCTTCACTTACATGTAAAATGACACTTACACCTAATATTGGTGAGGGAATGTTTCTACCCCTTCACCCTACCCTTCTGCATCTGTCCAACTCTTTATAGCTGTCCCCTTCTCCCCACCCATAGGAGCAGTAACTTCTAATTTAACCATACACAGCACAGGATGTTTAAAAGACTACAATAAACTAGTAAATGAAGCTATTGGGATTAACATTTCTATTCACTATTCTTGCCCTTTCCAACTCTCACAGGGAAGAAATATGGACAAAATCAGCCTTATCTGGACAAGCCCAACCATATCTTTTCTCTTATTTTCCTTTTTGTTCTGAGAAACAACAGCTAAAAGTTAGGCTGGTTCAGCCATCTTTCCATCTCTCCTTCAGCTGTACCTGAATATATCGGTCCCAAGATTTAAATTGTGGGGAGGGGACTAACGGGAAGAGTCAAGGAGGAAGGAAATGATAGGGGTGAGGGTCGCTTAAGTCTTGAGGCTAAGCCATGTACTCCAAAACAGTTGATGATATTCTTAAAATATTAAAAGAAAATAAACAAAATTTTAATTATAGTTGCCTTTAGATTTGATAATTGTAATTTTATTAATTAATTATTATTATTATTATTAAAAATTATTGGGATGGCATTGCTCAAAATAATATGGAACGCTTTACAAATTTATGCTCACCCTTGCACAGGGGCCACATTAATTGTCTCTGTATTGTTCCAATTTTAGTATATGTGCTGCTGAAGCGAGCAAAATAATTGTAATTTTCATTCTTCTTTTCTACATATTCCCAATTATTCTATAATAAACATATTATTTTAATAATAAGATAATACTCTTTAAAAACTTACGGGAGTATTTATGCCTAGACCAAAGTCACATAAAGATAACATTTTTTCTAAAATTATTCTGTTTAAGAAGCAGTTTCTAGACTTATGCTTTAGTAAAGACAGAGCTAAAACTCATGAGTACCACAGATGTCAAATAGCTAAAAATTATTTGTAGCTCTGGAGCTAAGTATAAAATTCATTAGCTGGCTTTCAGGAAAAATGTATACAATTATGCTTACCTTCTCAACATCAGGCAGACAATCTAGCAGGTCGACAGTGTGCTTGGAGTCGCTTGGATCATTCTTACAACAATTTGATGCCATTTTCAAAGGATTTTTTGCCATTGCATCTAATACAGCCTCATAAAGCTGCTTTGTTATCAGAGGAGAAGGAAGTTCTCTCAAATAATCTTTAAGAACACCTTAAGGAAATAAATCAGAGACAGTTGGCAATTGGTCTTCAAAGTGAAATAGAAAACTGTGGTAAATTTTTTTTAATTTAAGTATTATTACAGCCAACTTTTAATATTTTGAAAATTATAAAAGCAACAATGTAAAAAGTATAATAAAACAGTAACATTTTATATTCTCATAAATTGCCTCATTAATGGACTTTTTGTTTTCAAAGCATGTTTAAAAAGCACACATATAGTTTCCAATTATCATAGATATAGGTTTGTTGCTAATAAAGTAAATCATTTTTGATACATATACCCTATTAATTCTTTCCCCATAAAAACCTCCTTGAAATGCATGTAAAACAAAAGTTAAAAAATCAAGGTGTATTATTAATTGTAAATTATTCCAATTATATGAATTTTGAATTTCTAGACTTTTAACTGATAATGAAAGAGTGTCAGTGATCAAAGCCCTTGCAAATAAGACCTATATAAATATATTTCCTCTTTAATACTGCAGATGTCGTGTGTGTGTGTGTGTGTGTGTGTGTGTGTGTGCGCGCGCACATGTGTGTGTATAAAACAAATATAGATACTGGATGGTTGGATTATCTTTAATGCTACACTATGGAAGAAAAAAATCATTCCTAAAATCGGACAAATGAAACCTAAAGCCAAGAACAGAAAACATCAGACTTGTTACTATAACAGGAATAAGAGAAGTCAATTCCAAACATATCATAAGTGGTTATGAACTAAGAGATGTCACCTGTAGTAGAACAACCTGGAAAGGGTTGTTACATATAAGCATGGTAGGTAAGATGCTAGCTAAAGAATAGGGTGTGATCACAAGGAAAAATAGGAGATATTTCTGACACCAAAAATCTAAATATACACAATACTAATTCAGAACATGCTCTCAGCTTAGAATTTAGTTTGAAAGCTCAGTTTGAACTTAAACATGATCATATAAGCTTCGCATCTGATAATCTCTTAAGTTTTGATAGTAACATGTTTCATTAGTTTCTTATGAATCCTTCCAGTGTTTGTTAAAATATAAACATATTGCCACATAAATGTTTATGAAAATATAAATTATATATTACTATGTTCTCCTTTATTCCATAAAGGTAGCATATATGTCTTGTTCTGTTTCTTGCCTTTTTATTTACCATTGTACGCTTGAATCTTTTCAGTACATAGCTTCCTTTGTATGTACGCAGGTATATTGGTAGAATAAATTCCCAAAATAGGACCACAAAGTGAAAAATGTATTTGTAATTTTGAGGGAAAAGAAGTAAGGATGTTTCCTAGGTATCGGGCTTCAGCACCTGGGTGAATAGTACCATTACTTGAAACAGGGGAAAAAGAAGAAAAACCATATTTTAGGGGATAGAAAGGAGTTTTATTTTGAACATATTAAGCTTAAGATATCTATGGGACATTCAAGGCTGCTGGGTATAAAAATCTGAGGTTCAGGAAAGAGATGGCTGGAGACAGGGATCTGAGATTGATCACCTTTAAAGATGATAACTGGAAACTCAGGAATGACTGAGCTTATCAGGAAGGCATACAGAGTGATATGATAAGAGAAGGCCCTGGAGAACATCAGCTCCTGAGGGGCTGTCAGGAAGATCTTCCAAAGGCGACTAAGAAAAATGGCTAAAGTATAAGTGGTAAGAGACAGGGCTGGTGGCGGAGACTGGCTAATATTCAGCCAAGGAAAGAATGTTTCAAGAAAGAGTCTGTGATATCAACTGATACCCAACAATAGTTAGGTTAGATAAGAAATATGTTAAATACTATGAAGAACAGTGTTCTCAAACTTGGCTGCACATTGAAACAATTTGAGGAACTTTAAAATAATAGACTCCAGAGCCCCATGTCAGTCCTACTAAATCAGAATGTCCAGAGGTCAGGGCTTATACCTCTGTATTGTCAACAAATTCCTGTTATGGTTCTAAGTCAGCAGCAGGGTTTTGTAACTAGGTATAAGAAACAATGATGTAATGTAAGATAAGGACCAAAAAATGTATATCAAGGAAGGAGAGCAGTAACCTTGGAAAGCATAGTTTCAGGAGAATAAAGGACACAGAAGTAAAGTTGCAGTAGGTTGGAAGTAAACAGATGTTAAAGAAACAGAGAAAGATTAAAAAAAAATATATAGGCAACTCCATCCAGAAATCTGGCTTTGAGAGAAGGTGACAACCACAGGGTAGCATGAAGGGCAAGGTGAAGCAGGATGAAAGTAGGGATTTTTTTTTAAAGATCAACAATTAATTGCTAATGTAAAGAAGATATTACAATGTTTTTTAGGTCCAGGAGTGAGAAATATAATCAATTAAGTAAAGCCCCCAAAGAGGAAGAAAGAAGAGACTCCTAAGAACACAGGAGTTAAAATTAGTACAAAGTGTGAGGAAAATCATTTCTATACTGTTACAAAAAGGATAGCGGAAAGTGAGAAAGGATTTATGCCAAAGAAGGCAGTTTGGCAAGTTGGGTCACAAGAAGTAGAGGAAGTTCCCATCTGATCACTTCTATTTTCTCTGAGAAGTTAGGAGGAAAGGTCATCACTAAGAGTGTAACATGGTGAAATGCAATTTGAGGAGAATGAGAAAATATTAAATAGACACTCTGGGGAAGAAGGGAGAAAGGGAGGGCAGAGGAGAAAGGGAGGAGGGAGAGGGAGAGAGAGATTAAAAAAACAATTATTAGCTATTTTATTTTAATTATTAGCTACTTTATTGTGTTCACTTCCATCCTCTATGCTCCCTCTCTACTTCTCCGCCCCCCACTACTAGAATGTAGTTTCCTGAGAACCAGAACCTTCCTGTCTTCTTGAGCCATGTATTCCCAGCACCTAGAACACTCTTTGATGCATCGTCAACTCTCAACCAAGTCAATGGCCTCAGTTTATTTCTTAAGAAGCTAGTAGAAAAAGAGGAGCATATGATACTCAAAGTAACAAAGAAAATATAAAAATTATGGTAGAAATTAATGAAATAGATAATAAAAAAATAAAATCAACAAAATAAAAAATTGGTTCTTTGAAAAGATCAACAAAATTGACAAACCTTCAAAGAGGCTAAAGAAAAGAAAATTTAGATAACTGAAATCAGGAATAAAAGAGGGGACATCACTACCAACCTCACAGAAATAAAAAGGATTATAAGTGAATACTACGAACAGCTATATGACAATAAATTAGAAAACTCAGATAAAAGTAGAACTCACGGAGAGATATAAATTACTGAAAGTGACTCAAGAAGAAATAGAAAACCTGAATAGACTTGTAACAAGAGACTAAATTAATAACTTTAAAACTTCCCACAAAGAAATAGCCAGACTCAGAGAGATGCTATCAAATACTAAAAGAAGAATTCATACTAATTCTTCACAGATTCTTTCCAAAAACAGAAGAGAATACTTCCAACTCATTCTACAAGGCCAATATTACCCTGACACTAAAACCAGACAAAGATATCACTATAGACCAATATTTAGGAATACAGACACAAAATTCCTCAATAAAATACTCATACGCTAAATGCAGCAAAATGTATTTTTAAAAGAAATATACACATTATGACTAAGTGGGATTTACCTCAGAATACAAGCTTGGCTTTACATCTGAAAAACAACAATCAATGAAATATACCACATCAACAAAATAAAGAACAAAAAACAACTGATTATTTCAATAGTCTCAGAAAAGTCATTGAAAAAAAATCCAACACCCTTTCATGATAAATACACACTACAGACTTGAAATAGAAAAGAACTTCTTCGACTTGGTAAAGAGGACCTATAAAAAAATGCAGTCAACATCATAACTAAAGATTGAATGTTTTTCTCCTAAATCAGAAACAAGGATCTTCACTCTTGCCACTGCTGTCCAAAGCCATATTGGAGGTTCTAGATAGGCAATTACTCAAGAAAAAGAAGTAAAAAAAAATCCATTTTTAAAAGAGAGAAGTTTGCTGATAACATAATCTTATATATATGAAATACTAAAGAATCCACTAAAAAACTAATAGAGCTAATAAGCAAGTTTAGCAAAATACAAGATCAACATGTAAAAATCAACTTTATTTCTACACACTAAAAATAAACAGTCCAAAAATAAAATTAAGGTAACTCCATTTATAAGAGCTTAGGAATTTAACAAAAGAAGATCTAAATGAAAAGCTATCTCATGTTTATAGATCAGAAGACTTAATACCATTAACATGGCAATAATCCCCAAATTGATTATAGATTCCATGCAAAACCTATTGAAACCCTGCTATCTTTTTCACAGAAATTTACGAGCTAATTCTAAAATTCACAGGGAAATGCAAGAGACCCAAAATAGCCAAAAAAAAAAAATCTTGAAAAAGAACATTGGAAGATTAATATGTCCCAATTTCAAAATGTACTACAAAGATTCAGTAATCAAAATAATGCAGCATTGGGATAAGGACAGACATATAGATCAATGAACTAGAATTTAGATAAAATGAACCCTCACATTTATGGTCAATTGATTTTTGACAAGGTGCAAAATCAGTTCAATGGGAAAAGAATGGGCTTTTAACAAAAGGATTTGGGATTAGTCGATTGTATGTTAAAATTGCTTAGGCTAATGGCAAGACTGCAGTTGGAAAAATAACAATAAGCAAGATATCAAAGTCTTTACTGAATAAACAGAAATGCCCAAGAGTTCTATAGATGATGTTAAATAAAAAAATGAGAGGTGGTGTAGAAATGAACTTCGAGAAAGCCTTATTCCCCAAGAGAGCATAAATTTCTACTCAGCAGTGAAAAGGTAATAATCTGGAAACAGCACAGGGGAACCAAGAGAATCTGACCAAACTTCTTCTTTGACATATACAAAGGTATGCAACATAGATAAAGTGCTTGGCATTTCATAACAATCAATACATGTTAGATGTACGTTGATGAAAATGATAAAAAATTTTGTACACAGTAGGCATAAAATAATTGCTCATTCCTATTCCTGAATTGATATCATGTGATCTTTACTACCATCATTAGTTTTGCAGTCTAAACCTACCTACAATGAATAGGAACATTCACTGTAAAGGAAACAACTGAGTTACAATTAGTAGCAAGTCTCTTTATTTGGTAGCTACATAAAATTTTATTTCCACTAATTATAACTCAGTTATTTCCTTTACAGTGAATGTTGCTATTTATTGTATTCCTTGACAAAGCAAGAACTTGGTAGTTCTAACAGAACTCAATATGCCTTGGTAGTTTGAGACTTGCCCTATAATGCAATTATATTAAAACCTAAAAGACCTCCAGAAAAAATAGATAACTTTATAACTTAGTAAAATGTACATTTCAAATATCAGTATCCTTTATATAATTAATATATTAAATGATCATTAATATAAATGGAATTTAAAATTAATCCAAGTTCAAGCTAACTTACTTCACTATAATTTAGGGACAAATAAGGAAGAGTTATTATTAACAAATATTAAGCACTTAAAACATGCTCGATGCACATTATGTTCAATGAAGTAAAAGTTATAGTTCCTTTTCTATATGCAGACAAAGCGTTCATAGGAAGAATAATCAAAAGATTTTATAAAATTATACAGAGAGGAGGTAGTTATATATGTTGTGACGAACAATGTAACTACTCATCAACCTAGAAATTAGCTGTATGGCCTCTAAAAACAAAGTGATAGACAGGAGTACCTTAAGCCATACTGCCTTCTTAATCTCTCTCAAAAACTCTGGAGACATAAAAACCTTAAGGTAATAAGTTTGTAGTGACAATCTTTAATGCTACCAAAGCTACTTAAGGGAGACTTGGGGGAAAACATGTGATGAAGTTTATTTAGTACAACACAGTAAATCTTTCATTATGTACTTCAAAATGCAGACGATTATAGGTAAATAAAAAAATGGTTCTTAAAAAGAAAAAAGGTTCTCACTATATCTCTGAAGCTGCTCTGTAATAGCCTATGAAACTATATGTCTCTCACCTTCATTCAGGCACAAGGACTAACTACACAGGAAAATTCTAATCATCCTCTGATGGGATATAGATATCATCACACTTAAAAGAAAAAAAGCATCCTAATCACTAAAACTACTTCTATCTCTCAGAAGTTGGTTTATAGTATGTGTTTTATTAACTGTCCATCACAAAATTCACCCTGTTCTCTCTGGCCCTAGATTTTCCAATGGCTAACTCCTATCATATAGATCTCAACTCAAAATGCACGTCTCAGAGAGACTTTCTTCTCTGGCTAGCCTAGCTAGTTTCAGGAGTAACTAAGCTGACTACTACCCCCCATCAGTATCATTTGTGTTGCCCTGTTTACCACTGCTAAGTTAATTGTCCTGCTATTCACTGGCTTGATTACTGATTCTCTTCCCATACTTGAATACATACACCATGAGGACCGGGATACTGTTCATTTTGTTCATTCATCCCTGGTGCCTAGAAGAACACCTGGCATAGAGTAAAAGTTCAATAAATATTTAGTAAATAAATTAATTAATTTCCAGATAGGAAAGGGTAAGTAAGTAGATTCTGGTCACTCCTATGCAAAGACCGCCCTGCCCCCTCTCCTTCAGAGTTTTCACTTTGATTTCTGCTTACTACCCTCATGCTAGCTCCCCAGAATACATAGTGCTAGGTTTAAAACTCTGGTTCTAATTTAAAGAATAAAATCAAAATAACCTTCAGATTTTACTCTTAAGTACTGCAACACAAAGGAATAATTTTTTTTTTAAGTTTTCCTTAAATATGCAGGAATAACAGAAAAAATCTACAGAATTACACATATTCACCTCAAATTGCTGGTGATCCACATCTCCTTACCTTCATTTAGCCCTCCTGGCTACCTGTATATCTCTAATGTAGTAGTATTATAAAAGCTATTACATGGAAACTTTCATCCAACTAACTTGGAAGAGAAGGAGGGAAGAAGGGAGGAGAAGGGGAGGGAAAGGAGGGAAGAGAGGAGATGGGGGTAAGGAAAGAAGTAAAAAGGAAGGCAGGGAAGGAAGAGAGGAGGGAGGAAAAGGGAGAGAAGGAAAGGGAAGGGAAGGTGGGGGAGAAAAAAATTCTGATGTTTCCAAAGGATCCTCATCAGTTTCGGATTCCAGTGTGAGAGAGCATCTCTCATCACTCACCTGCCTAGTGCTTCTTTTTTTTTTTTACCAAGTGCTGTAACTGGTGTAGTTTTTCATCTACAAGATTTTGCTAACAGAGTGCCCTCCTTCAACCCTTGCCTGGCTAAGTCCAGTTCACCTTTTAAAAGTTAGCTGAGGAGTCACCTCTCCCAAGATAAGACTTTAGAATAAAAGCAAATTAAATTTAGGCTACAAAAATAGTATTTCAATGTTCTTTCCTACAGATGTAGTCTTTCCAAATTGTGTACATAAAATAAAATCTATTTATTACCTGTTATTACATTTATATCTGGGTACCGGTTTTCACACAGAACAACAGCTTTACTATCCCTCTCAAAAGCCTCTCGAAGTTCTTTCTTGACTGCTGCTGAACCACATAATCGGTACAGGCCTACTACCTAGAAATAAAATTATGGCCACATTATGGTAAATTTGATAAAGAGAAAATAGTATAGTATGTATAAATCACATGAACTTGGCAATTAAATATGTTCTGATGGCACTAAATTAAAAATATTTCAAATACAGCTTTTAAAATGTCATAGACTATATTGATTAGTTTAATAAAAACATTCTATTCCTTCATTTAAATTCAAACAACATACTATGATTTCTATAGTGCTGGTTATCTTAAGCAGACACAATCCCTTTCTTTTAGTTTTATATACCCAACCAATATCTCCATGCCCCACAATGGTGTCCTTTCACATCTTTTGCTCTAGACTATATACATCACAGTGGTTAAACACAGGTTTTGAATTCACAAAGCCTCGCTCTATCACTTTTTGCTTGGTGAATTTGGGCAAGTCATTTAATCTCTTTAAAACTCAGTTTCCTTATCCATAAAAAAGTACATAGTTGAAATAAGTTTCCAATATACTACTTGTGTAAAGTTAACTTTTTAGGAAAGAAAAGGATTCTCAGGAAGAAATAAAAGCAAACCTATGATTTTTTTTAACTTATAAAATTAACTGATTATAAAGTGATGATGAAAATTCAATTAAAAAATAGTATATCAAAGGTCAAATAAAATCTCTAGTTCAAAATGTATACAAGGTGCACAGATAAGATACCACCCATCCTCTCAACCTATGTTAAAAAGATCTGTTTTTTAAACACTGTTAGTTCATAAAGATTCTAAAATATTAAGTCTTAAGAAGTTCACTGGGAGGAAATCAACACGGTATCTGTAAAGAAGAAGCATGCCTGATTAAGCAATCCAAGTTTTTTAAAAAAATAAACCAAGAAAACTAAGAAAAATAAGTGGTTGGCACCTATACTTCCCCATCAAAGACTATTCAGAAAGTTCAATCACCTTGACAGAAATAAAGTAAAAACAAACAATGGGAACTGCTAAGAATGTGAACTAGGAATTATTTTAAAAAGCTAAACCAAAAAAAAAAAGAAAACCATTATAAATGACCTAGAGGAAGGAGTACACAAAAAATGAAATGTTCAGGTTTACTTATTACACTAAACTCTTCTGAATCATTAAATAACTGACAGAACACACTACAGAAGGTGCATCTTAATATAGGAAAGTGTCAATAATGGATACAGAGAAACTTTATCCAAAATATTTGAGATGGAAAGCTATTAAGTATTAAGTGAAAGATAGTAAGGAACCTATGAGTATTTCTAAGAGGAGGTAATGCAAGGTGTTGTTATATCAAAAAGATCATCATAATATGGGAAACCAAGTAATGTACTAGGAATAAAAATTAAATTTCCTACTCTTATCCACATTCATGGTACATTCACAGTGAGAATACCATGTGCTATGCTGGTCACATCATTGCAAGAAACACATGGTAGAAGTGTACATGTTCCAGAAAGTGGAACTAAAATATTAGAGATGATCGAAGGAAATGTCATCACATTAGAAGAAATTAAATTGAGTACAGCCTTTCTTGTGTAAGCACAATTAAGCATCACAAAATCCCATAAGGATATAGCTCCTTGAATTTGAAAAGGAGATGAACCTAGAACAAATTAAAGAAATACTTGAATAGTAAGTAATAAATTAATGGAACATGCTGAAATTACATATATTTTAAAGGTGAGTAGAGGAGGAAAAAATCTAATATAATATTTCAAGGAAAGGCTATTTTAGAATATCTCCCTAACTTCAGAGGCTGACTTCTTGAATGCAACAGTTGAAGCACATGCTTGATGCCTCTATCAGAGATAGAATCTGTACTGGATGGACCATGAGTATTTCTATAGTAATTTTTCCCATTAGAAGCAAGAGATGGGTGATAATAGCCTTTAAAGCATTTGGAAGATGCCATAAACTATTTTTTGTGTGACTATCAAAACCTGGTTTTCATGGTGAAACACAAGAACAATTGCCTTTTTAAGTAAACAAAATTTAAACAGTATGCTAGGCTGTAAAATGTACAGAATAAGCCTCTTTCTGGGGGTAGAGTAGGTAGTGAGAAGCAAAAGAGACAAAACATAAAAAAAAAGTGTTTACAAAGTACAGTTCCAAATGTATAACTGTAAAATTTACTTTTTATTAAAAAAAAACTATTAAAATGACTCTAAACTTCATAAAAATAAAATGCATTGCTAAAAATGCTTTCTCAGCATTTAAAATAAGTTACAACAGTTTTATATACTACTCTTTATAAAATATTTCAGGAAATAGACTATAAAAGCACAGTGCTATTTGGATTACTTATTTTAGTATTCGATTGTAAATGATTCTGTTTAATAATTAGCTTTAAAGTCTGCCTAACATCTCTTACCTCTCTATACACTGCCTGAAAAAGAATAGAGAAAAATTAGAGGACGTGAAGAAAAAAATAACTGTACCAAAAGTTGGATTGAAAATTAAAGGCTTCACTCTCACCTAGACAACACAAACTCAACCAAATAGATCATACATCTGAGAAGAGGTTTCAAACATTCAGAAGTCAAGCTTCAAGAAACTACTGTATCTATTTTTATAGGTATAAACATAAAAAAACCCACAAAGATTAAATGACTTGCCCAACATCACACACCTAATAATGGAGAAACCAGAATTCAAATTTCTTGCATCTTAATAGAAAACTCCACTAATTTATGCTGTTTCTACAGTTCCCAGGTTAAGTTCATGTAGGTTATTTTAAATTTCTTTTAATATATACAGAAACCATATTTCAGATTTTATAAAATTTACCCTTGATGTTTTTAATCAGTGTTATAAATTCTGATAGTACCAAAGTAGAATTACCTCAGAATATGATTTTTAGTCATAGTGTTGCAAAATGAATATAAACAATTACTTGTATCTTTAATAACACGCTGTTTCTCATTGTCATAGTCTTGTGACATGTATTAATGAAAATAAAAAAAGACGAGTTCTACTAACCGATTAACATTTACATATCTTGTCACAAACAGCATCAAGTTTTTTATTTTACTGTACTGCTTTTACCCTCTTATTTAAAAGGAAAAAAGAATGAGATGTGCTCTTATAAGTAGAACCTCTCCTCATCCTCCATGCTATCCCAAAGTTGAGACAGATAAACTTACACTTTGCAGAGTGGGACAGAGAGAGAGCAGGGAATAAGGCAGGGAGTTAATTTTAGTAGTAATGTGGGTTATAGGAGTCATTGTTGGAACTCTCCACCTAGAGAATCAAACTGCAGAGAAACATTCCTTAAATTAATTATTTGCCATGTTACCTGTTCTGCCTTATCTAGGAATGCCATTATAAAGCAATCTGGATCTCTAGGTGTAAGGCCCATGTAGCTCTGCATCAAAACAAAAATTGTGAATCTATCTAGCATGCTCTCAATCACTGGCAACATAGGTTAAGGCATAAATTATACCCTAAACAGCGATGAAATTAAAAAAAAAAAAGGAAAATGTCTAAATTAGATTCTTTTATGTTACCTTTAATTCCTCCCCCCCAAGACTTAAATAAATGTAATTAATTAGTTAATTAAGATAGATAGATAAAGAGATAAAGGGGTTAGTAAAGAAACACAGAGAAATAATACCTGACAGCCTCGCTTTACAATTTCCGTAATACATTTCTGTATCAGGAGTGGCACCATCAATCCTGTATTTTCTTTCTCTACAACTTTTCGAATATCAACACCAAATATTACTGGTTCTCGATTTATATCTAGTCCATGAAGAGAATTCTCCCACTGTTCCAAAAGAGTCACTTTCACATAAATAAGACCTCTAGGTTCAAGTTTGACAGCCAACTGATGTGTTTTTGTCACTCTGAATAAGGTGGGGAGAACAACAGTTCCATGACAACACACTCGATTTTTTCTTGGAGTGGGCTCCCAACTGAATACTACTAATTTCAAATGCTGAGCATTTTCAATTTCAATGTTGAAAGTGTGATCCATGTCTAAAAATGTTGTCCGACACGTGAGCAAAGCTGTTCTTGCTTTGTTTACTGAATCTACCTGAATTGCACAAAAAATGTCTTTTGAATCTATCCGAGGTGGTTTTAAATCCTCAGCACCATAGAAATGCACACTCATGAGCCCAGATATGTACTGCGAACACTTAGGTTGATCAGAAAAGCTGTAATGTCTAAAAGCATCGATGTCAATTTCATTCTTGCTACAACCATTTGGAATTATTTCTTTTCCCTTTCCAAATTTGTTTTCAGATCCATGTTTGCTAGATTTAGTTATAAGTTCGGGTGAATCTCCATCACTGAGGTAACCACCTTTGCAAGAATACTTAGAACTCATAGAGGTTTTCTTCTGGTAGCTGTGCTGAGAAGATACACTGGTATCAAGATGGTACCGACTTATAACATTTCTCTTGGCAGCTGTGGTTGTGTTCCCAGAAGGTAGAATAACAGTATGATGAATTTCTTGACAGTTACATTTAGACAAGGAAGAAGTATTATCTGGACTGTTTACATAATTCAAGGTTCCTTTAACACTCAGTTTGCGGCTAAGTTCTGGCAACCTTTTCATTTTCATGGAAAGTTTCCTCACAGTTCGTGGAGATTTTAATTTATCCGGGAAAGACCAATTAATTGAACTGCCTTTTTTCACAGGGCTAGAGCTTGGAGAAGATGGTTCCACATGTCCCAATTCAGTCTTATTTGTAGCAGCTACGATCGTAGGGCCTTAAAAAAAAACAAAGATTTACAATGTGACATGTTTTGATTCCTACTTCATAAAGTATCAACCTAACAAGACTTCACATAAACAGAAAATTTTCCCTTGTTCCATCTCAACGGGGAGATTTAGTTTTAAGTTTAGGTGAATCTCAATTGTCATATTCAAGCAGAATAACAAGAAATCTAAATGGCTTACAGGGAAAAGAAGCATCTCCCTCTCCATCTCCTTTTTTATTCTGAAGGGTTGGAGGAAGGGTAATATAGGTCCTTTTAGATGTTACTCAGTGCAATATACTTCAGTGAGTATGTTATTTTATAACTATAAAAAGCGAATATCAAAGTAAATTAGGAAAGCTTCTTATAAAACATTTATTTTAACATATTTCCTATTTTAATGTTTACTTAGAAATCCTACTCTAAAATAAGAATGTTTTCTTTATATTTATAATCCTCTAGAAACTAAACTTTATCACATAATGGTGCTAAAGAAGTTAAAAACCAAACAAGTTTATAAACCTGACAACTAAGAGGCCCTCTTTTTTCTAAAGTTCTATTAGAACATATCAGCAAAGGTTATACTAGAATAAACTGTAGTCAATTAAGACTGAATGTTAAATATCATAAATACAACTGAATAATTTTCAAAACTGTAAAGACATTTTCTTTCTTGTATTATTTCAATATAATAAATCCCTAGAACTTCAAAAGCTAAATTAGGGCCTTTCCTTGCATTTTCAACATATAAAAAAAACAACTCAGAGCTATAAATAAGTCTTCTTATAATTTTCAGTTTTCTTAAGAGTAAAATATTAAATTTTTCTCCACCCAAAAATAGCTTTATTTTTTTATGAACGTCAAAACTATCCAGGTTTACAATAAAAGTTTTAAAAAGATACAAAAAAGAGCAAATAAATAAAATCCTAAACTGCACTACCAGATAAACCACTGTAAATATTGCGGCAAAAATAATATTAAAAGCAGTTTAACAGAAAATTAATATTTAATTATTAAAAATAGTAACACCAGCCAACATTTACTGAGCTAGACAAAATATGAAAAATTTAATAGTTAGAATGAACAAGCCCTCATTTAATTCTCATAATATCCCTATAAGTTAAGATGCCAGTAGCCCCGCATTCTCCAGCTAAGGAACCTCATGCACAAAGCTGTCTAATTTGTCTAAGGTGACACAGCTTGTAAGTGACAGAATCAGGGTTCAAACCTAGATGTAGGCCTTCAGAGCCTATGCTCTTCAACACTATACTTTCAGCCTCAGCATCCTTCTATATATAATTGATTTTTTAGATATAATTGAATTGTTAAAGACTTTTTCTCAACTACTAAGAAGTATTCTAGTTAACATTAAACTTTCAAAGTTTTCTAGTTAACTTTAAACTTTCAATACCCCAGTTTAAAAAAATGTACATACTAATCAATTTTATTTTTAATTTGAACCTGGTTTTAGTAAATTTTCAAACTAATAAAGCAAAATAAAAGTGTCTTCTATAATCTAATATTAAATAGATTTAAATTGTTCCATTAAAGAAACAATCTAGTATTATTCCAATTATTTAAAATTTCAATTAACTTTTCTTACTTGAGCTATTCCATATAAAAATCCCTAATAATTCTAATATCAGAGGCTACTCTGTGTAATATTAGAAATGAGAAAAAAAGTATTTATTCATTTTAAAAATCAATAGATTAAATAAACTTTCTTTAAAGTATAAATATTCTCCCTTCACCCCTCATTACGTGTACTAATGACAAGTGTTTTCTTTACAGAGAAAGTACTATTTTAAGTATGCCTGCTGGGCTTTTCTGGTAAGCAACTAATAAGAAAAGGAGTGTTTGATAAACTAGACAAAGCATTCCCTTGTACTGTAAATTGTAGTACAATTCTACTGGTTTACTGGTCTAAAATATTCTACAATAATTGGCGTACTGCCTTAGTCTGTAATCCATTTTGTCAGGGCATAAACAAGCTACCCGGTATATTAAATTGTTCTAGGTTTTATTAAATTTTTAAAGAGTTAATCTAACAATTCTGACTTTTTTACACATTGTTCATTAAATATTTTCCAAGACTTATTAAATAAGTCTCTAATTATTAAAATGAAATACTGTATATCTTAGCAATTTCTACTACAGATAAGACTAAATTTGTTAAAACAGAAATGCTTTATTTTTATAAAATCCAAAAGTAAAAATATTACCAAATTCAATAATCATTTAAAAGTGAACCACAATTATACTAATCAAATCACAGACTAGCAATAAAGGGAAAGTACAAAATGAAAATATTTAAATATAAATTTATGAACCAGACTAGAATCAAATGAAACTAGCACATTCCTTCAGGACCTAGAACAGTAACTGGCATAGAGCAAAAACTCAGTGTTTACTGAATCAATGAATTAATAAACTAATTGTTAATTGCCTATAAATTGGTAAACTTTATAGGAAACACAATATAGGAATTACCAATAGTAGTTACCACATTCAGACCCAATAATGATGCTAGTAATTGATCTTAATGCAGGAAAAAAAGATCATGATGAAAATAGTTACAATAATAATGGAAAAAAATCTATTAACACCCACATTAGGGACCCAGTCACATAGATTAGGGCACATTAACCCAATTAAATACTATAGAGTTTGGGAAACAATAATGTTAATAATGTCAAATATCTACAATACAAGAAGAAAATACAAACTGAAAACAAAAACCAAAAATAGTTACTATGATTGCAACTATATAAAAGACACATATACATTTAGAAGTTAATAAGCAAATAACAATTCATAATTGAGGTAGAATGATTATAAAATTATCATTCATCTTCAGATAATTCAGATACTTCAGCTTACCTACTTCTTAATTAAAATTCATTTTGAAATTCAACCTATTTCTCAACAGCTTTCTGAAAGTATTGCTAAAGAAAACTGACCACTTTAGGTAACTAAAACAAAAAAAGATGGCACATAAATAAACTACCTAAGTATTTCTTTTGGCCAACTTAGGGTTGTGCTTATTATACTTTAATAATATGTTAAAGGGAAGAAAGACACTAAGAAAGGAGACATAAATGACAGTTTTACCGTACTTTAAATGTCTTGTCAGTCTTTCCAGTTCACAAACAGAAAAAAAATAGTTTAAAGATAGTAACTTAAATTAAAATGTGTAATGCTTTACAGACACTAGCTTTCTAACTTTGCTCTTATGCCTTCTTGCCTTTTCTGCCCCATTCTACATCCACCACTATTTGCCACACACCTGTAAGCCTTCCTTATCATTCCACCCTAATAACCACCTACATTCCAAACTATTGATTTATATAGTATTTGTTCTTCTCTCCAACCAGATTACAAAAGAAACATAAACTTACTCTGGAAAATCACTCTACAATTAGAAATGCACACACAAAAAAGTTTTTAATTACCTCAACCTCAACACCCTTGCGGGTAAAAACCATTAACATTTCCGATATAGCTTTTCAGTGTTTCTTGCAAAATTGGCATCAGGAAGTACATACTGTTTTGTAACTCAGTTTTTCTAACAATATAACATTTACCTTTTCATATCTCTAAGAAAAAGATTCAAATTCAAGTAGTTTACTTGTAAAGTACAGAAACATTGGCAAAAGTAGTGAGAAAATTCAAGGGAAAATTCAAGGTGAATTATCAAACCCGCTACCACTATGGGTAACTGGAGCTTAACCTCATGAGAATACTGAGAAACATGTAGAATTAATTCTCCCACCCAAGGAAGGAGGAATCTAGGACAGGTCTACAACAACTCCTATCAGCACTAGTTGAAGGGCACTCCCATTCTGCCTTGCAGAGAGACCGCCTACACTTCAGAGAGAGCCTCAAGCAAAAATGCACATTCTAATGGTTTGAAGTAAGTTTATTACTTATTTAAAAAGCTTCCCCACTTAAGTAATAAAACCCAAGTGATCTGGAAAAGGTACTGACAGTATCTGCTAAGCCCCATATCTTTGGATATTTTGTACCATTTGAAATTTCATAAATTAAAATGATGGTATAAAACACAAATGCTTTCTAGTCAACATTTGATATTTGCAACTAAACAATAAACATGCCTTATATGCTGTTTCCCGGGTAACGTATCTGTAACTAAATTTGAAAAGAAGCACATCAGAAAACCGAAGACAATCAAGGAAAAATAAAACCACTAGGTTGAACTACATAAAATGCTATTTTTTGCAGATCAGAAACAGTTGAATATCAGCAATTTCATATGGTTCAATCTAATATGTATCGAACTTCAATTATTTCCTTTCTGGATTCCATAACTATTATAGAACCTATTTGCAAGGTCTTTACTTCTACTTCTTATTTCCTTTCCTCTTCTCCCTCTCCTTGGTTCATGGGAAACATAAGCATAAAAGTCCAAAGTAATGACTATTGCTATACTGAAAATACAAATTTTTGGCTGTGGACAGGCCAGGTATCAAAGAATAAATGAAACAAAATAAGATTTAAATAAAGAATATAGCTTTCTCTTCTACTCTCCATGATCCCATTCTTTCAACTAAGAGAAAAATGATTACTAACTCAAAAGATAGACACACAATATAGCACATTAGATTACAAAACCAAGTCTGTGATAAAAATAATAAATCACCATGTACATAAAAATATTTAGAAACCTTTTTGAGTTTTATTTTCATGAAAATATATTCTTTTTAAGGAAAAGTTTATAGCTACAATAGAGATCTATATTTAGTTTTAGCTACAGCCAAAGAACTGAAAAATAAAAGAAAAAAAGAAAAGGCAGACCTGTAATCATCTTTACCTGTAAAGGCAGATTTCAGCATGGGACTGTCCTCCACCATTATACTTTCTTGTGTCTTGTGTCCAAGCCTTTGCTTGTACTGCTGCTCAAACTCTGTGGAATGGATAAAACTGACAGAATTCACTTCATTTGACTGTGTGGTCTGAACGTTGCCTGTGTGTTCGGAAGAGCACAGCAAATCTTCAGGATGCCGCTCTTTCAATAGGTCTCTGCTAGATAATACTCTCAAACTGACAGTAGGAAACTTCATAACAGCAGAGTTTGCCTCATTCAGACTCAAAGCATTTGATATATCAACGTCATCATCCTCAGGAATGGGGTTGTACCATATTTCCCCTTCATCATCTGCGTCATTTTCCTCATTAAAGTCTAAAGAACAGTTTCCTGATAAAGAAGTATCTGTAGCATTACACACCACACACGTACAATATTCTTCAGATGATTTGAGGAAAGGTTGTGATAGCTGATGTTTAGGTGGAGAGACAGGTGAGATGGATAAATGACTTATATTTTGGCATTTCTTATTTTCTTCTTCCAAATTATAGGACCTCAGAGTACTCTGATGAAGCCAATTGCGTTTCTTTGACACAGTGATGCTATTAAGTGGTTTTTGACCTCTGAATCCAACATTACCCTTCAGATCTTCAAGTTCTCTTCCCTTCACTGTAGGCTCATAAACATTTTCAAATAAGTCTGTTTTAAAGAAAAAAAGAAGGTAGGATATAATGCCTGGTAAACAAAGAAAGACATATCCCTTAAGACTAGTTATTAAAATACTACTTTTAAAAAGATAAAAAGAAAAAAAAGCAATATTAACCACATTCAGAGAATAAAACAACAAAAAAATTTTTGGATTTTTTTTTTACCTAAAAATTATTTCTGTTATTTAGATATCAGACCATAAGTGTCATAAGAAATCTATGAAAAAATATATATAACCTCTGAGGCTGCCTTTGTAAACATAACAGGGCTAACAAAGCCTTAGCCTAAGCAAAATATAATTTATAAAAAGCTTACACTGAATGCTTTTTACACAGCATGCCTTTAATTAATATTTGAAAATTTTTCGACTCATTACAAGGACCAGAAGTCTTTAGAAAACACAAGTAATATCTTACCTTTACAAAGATTAACTTTGAATAAATCTTTCAAAATAAGTGAACCTTACTCATTACTAAATTCCTCTCTGATTATTAAAATTTCAACATTTGTTTCCTAATCACATTATACAGTAGCATCTTGTGCAGGGTTTAGTTCTAAATATCTAGGGAAAAAATAAAAATAAAAATCCTTTAAGAAGGTTCCAGATTAGAACCAAGAACATTGTCTCACAACACAGGTATAATCATTAGCCAGGCACAAGCTTAAACAACAAGAATAAACAAAAAAGTCCCTGCCCTTAAGGAATTCATAGTCCAATGTATGTGTGTGTGTGTGGGGGGGGGATCCTCAAATACCTAGATATCTGAAAATATTAAAATAATGTGACTCTAAAATTGTATATAAAACATTAATTCCAAATAAAAAGGAAAAATTTTATACTTCAAGAGTTGCATAAAACAGGCTTTAATGACAATTAAGATAAATACAGATCATAATACAAATTCATTGCACATAGATATATAAAACAAAACCATATTTCTAAAACTTTAAGTTCATGACAGTTTTGTAAATAATGGTATTATGCTCTTGTGCTAATTTGAGTGTATATATAGTTGATTCATCTTAGTATTATAGAAAGTAAAATAATAGACAATAGCAAGTCTAATAATAGACACTGATAAAACCACACTAAACTATGTAAATGACGCTTAATAACAACCAAAAGATTAGGTTCATGCATAACCAAGTCTTTGAGTAACCTCCTTCTACTGGAAAAAAATCCTTTTAAAATGTAATTTTTTCTTTTTTTAATCATAAACATTACCCAACCAAGCAGATTAATAATAAACAAACACATTTTTTAAACCTTAAACAAATTGGGTTTTAAATTCAGTTAGTTCCAGAGGCATGAATAGAAAAAGAGTATAATTTTTTTTGAAACTTTAACAAATGTAAAAGATAGGTGATTGAGGGGACTGGTAATTCTAGAACTTCACTACTTAAAATTTATACCAAACAACAGTATCCTTACTAGGAGTTGGTTAAATGTAGAATCTCAGGTCTCACCCCCACACATATTAAATCTGCATTTTAACAAGATTTTCAGGGAAGTCACATGCACATTATAGTTGGAGAGCAATGTTCTATAACTGTGAATCACACGCACATTGAGTGGCAAAATCTAGAAAAGGTCCTTAGTAATTCTCAAAACATAAACACCACTTAGAAATGGAGGACTCTGAAATCAACACACAACCTTCTGCTGAATTTGTAATTCTCAGTTTTCCTGCCAATTCCAATGTTATATGACACTCTGCCCTGCAAAAAAAGAAAAAAGAAAGAAAGAAAAAACCCCAAACAAACAAACAAACAAAACCAAATGGATTTCCTTCTGGGGCCACAATGGCAGAATTTCTGAGAGATTTAAACCTAGAAGGCAGTCAAAAGATATACACCTATAGTTACTGATCTTGAAAGAGCTAATGCATTAAAAAAATTGTTGGAAAGAATCACAACGTACCTCATAAATGTAAGAAATCAGAACTACAAATACTTGAGAAAAGAAATAGATGAGAATTTGCATTGTGTCAACTTCACTTTAAGATATAATGTACAAGATCATACCAGCTAATTAATAGTCTTTTAAATAACTGTCTAAAAATTTTTGACAAAATATTAACAAGTTACATGCCTGCAATTTTTTCTTTCACAAATCATGGAGCAAGAAAAGTACATTTGAAGGAAGGCAAATTATTTTTTAAAGCAGTAAAAGGACTACATAGCTCAACCTAGTGCTTTTGAATTTATTTCTGAGTACTTCAGGCTAATTAAAATTTACTTATAATGATTTATAATGAAGTACAGTTGGCAAATAGATTAAAATTCCTTCATAATCTGAAGTCTTGCAGAAACCTGACAATATTTACTCTGTGTAATGACTTTAGATTCCTTAAATAATCATCTCAATTAGGAACAAATTGGCCAATCTGTGACTACGACATACCCAACTGCATTAAATCATTGTCATTATTATACTATCAAAAGTTTTAGAGGTTCGTGGTAAGAGCCATAAGATCATTTTGGCCACTATTTGTCATTTAGTCTCAAAAAATTCCAAAATACTTACATAGATTAAGTATTAAACAGTTATTCTGTATTATAAATTCTAACTATAATGTTATTTTTAAAGAAAATATTGCATAGAAAAATGGATATGAACCTTTTAGGTTATTTAACATCTTTACACAACCAAGAATGTACTGATTCATCTGGACTGTCCAATTAATATTTTAGAAAATGTGATTTAAAAGGAGAATCCAAGTAACATTGGCTTGAACTAAATAAACATTTAAAAGGTAAAGGTTTAAAGTGGATATAGCAGTTGATTTAAAAAATGTCTCAAAACCTATTCTAGAATTCCCCCATCTTCTTTGCAACTCTAAGGGTTACTTACCCCTGTAAACCTTGTTGAAATTCCATCCATCTCCCCTGTCCAAGCAATTTAATAGAATTAACTGAATTAACCTCTAAAGAACTTGTAGATTCTCTCTGACCTTATATAAGTAGGGATTTTAGAGTCATAAAGACCTGAATTTGAATTCATATCACAGTTTGAATCCATTTATTAGTTTATGCAAACCATATAGTAGTTTGAGTGACTTTGGGCAAACTACCTAACCCCTCTGTTTCTTTGGTTGTTGTTGTTGATAGAACATACCTCCATGGTGGGGGTGGAGGAAGTGATAAAGATTATATGCAAACCACCTAACATAACCAGAATGGTTTTAATAACTTCAACCAACCTTCATGAAAAATAGCTATAAAAAAGTAGACTCACCAAATTTATACTAGATATATAAACATAAAAGATGAATTGGTGATTTGAATGGAAATAACATCTGAGAAAGTTGTTTAAATGAGATTAATCTTTTGCTTAGATTTCTTGTAAAATATATAAAATACCATTATATAGTAATTCTAATGTTTCATTTTAATTTCTTTTAAAATTAGTTTCATTTAGTTTCTTAATGAAAAAAATCACTATGAAAAGATTAATATACTATGTTCATCACTGCTTTTTAAATCCTTGAATATTTACACTACAACTGAAAGTATTAAAAACCATCAGACACTAAATGTTTAATCTTTGCAACAAAGGGTAAAAATATTTAAAGTTTTATAGAGATTTTGTTATGGCTGAAATTTAACTGTCTTACAAAGAGTTAACTGAATCAAAATCAGAGGAGGTAAAGCTATCCAGCCATAAAATGTAATAAATGATTACAAATACTTTACTACGGAAATGCATATTTTAATTTGAACTTAGCATAAAGTACACGTCCCTTCACACAAAAATATCACATTCTATTATCCTTTTATTCAAGTGAAATGAAATAAATCTGAGGGGAAATTTTGATACATGAGATTTTTAGATTCAAAAAAACTTTTCAAGTTTGTATACATTTTAAATGAATCATTTGATTTGTTCTCATTATGCAATTAGTAGCTTTGTGAACTTCGTTTCTCCCCACTGTTTTGTGTTTATTGGTTAAACAAAGTTAATGTGTATAAACCAGTCCTGTAGGATTTGTAACTTTTACCGGAGAAACTGCCAAGCATTGTGAATGTTTTTTACATTCTGGCACCTTTAAAATTATTACTGACATATAGTATTATGTTCACTAAAAACCTTCACATTTAAGAGTGTAATTTAAAAGACTTATTTTTGGCTCAGTCTGAAGATACACTTCTTTCAGAGTTATGCTATTTACAACATAATTAAGAGCTTTCTAGAATTGATAACCTAAATTTTCAGTGGAAATTAAAAATCACACACATACAAAATAGACAGCAAAATCCTAAAAGGACAACTTAAGTTTACAAATGACTATAAATGTCTACACTTTCTTAAAAAGCACATAAGGGATCTTTTTCTTTTGAGTAAAACACCAGTGCCCTTGTTTACCAACAATAAAAAGATTACTTTGTGGTTTTTTTTGTGGGAAGGTTAGAGGAGGGAAAGGTGAAGTATGTGAAATCTTACCTGATGAGAAAAATATTTTACTATGGTAGTTTTTTTTTTTTAGGGGGGGGTTGGTTTGGCGTTTTGGGTGTGTATGTGTGTCTGTGTATGCACACGTGCCTAGAAGAGAGAGGGAAGGAAGGTGTAATGAGTAAAATGACAGTTTATGCACCCTGTAAAGTCTACCTTGGATCAAATTCGAATGCACAAACTTCACAAAAGTCTACGATTTGCCTAGAGCTACAAAGAATAAATATCAAGGCAGCACCGCCCAACCCCAAACCTACTAAAAGCGTGTAGTGAACTTAATCTTTATTCACTGTTGTGCTTACGTTGTAGACACAATGGTTCACAGAAAAGAAACAACAAAAACTCCAAGTTCCTCATGCCACTGTCTTAGAAAAGAAAACAAAATAAGTGAATGCTTTATACCAAGTAACCTCGAAATCGCATTAAGCTGCCACTTACATGACACTTACTTTGGCACGGGCACACACCTGTCTGCAGAAACAGACCTATTCGTGCCTCTTACGACAGAAGCCCAGTTAGTAAACATTAAGGCTGGAAGTGTTAGCATTCTGATTGCTAAGTATTCTACCTGTCAGCGCAATTCTTTCGTCTGGAGGCACCGAGAGGACTGGGCTTTCCCGCATTTCCAGAGCGCCCAGATTTGGAGAGGTGGCCTGAGCTCCTGTGACTTTGGGGGTTGTTCCACCGGTGCGACCCTTCATCCCCAGGGACAGCAGGCGCCCTTTGTACATCCACTTCTGCAGCTTCTTGACTGTCACCGCGGGCGGCCGGAGGAAGGGGAGCCCTTCCTGACCGTCTCCTTTGCTGCTGCGTATCCCAGGGGTCCCCGGGGAGCGGCTGGGGTCCTTGGGCTCGGGAGTCAGGAAGTCGGAGGGCGCGGGGACCGGGACGCTGCCTCGGTTCCAGTCGTCCATCCCGCCTCCACGTGGCGGGGGCTCGGCTCGGTCCCCGCGCGTGCCGCACCTGATCCAGCTGTCGCTCGGCCACCGCTGGACGGGAGACAGCTCGGCACCCACCCGGAGGCTCTCGAGGCTTCTGCTGCAGGACAGCCGCATCCGAGAAGTCCGCAGGTGGCCTCTCCGCGACACCCTCGGAGGCGACCGGGGCGGGGACACCTGCTGCCCGGGGCGGCCCCCGCGTCCCCGCTGGGCGCAGGCTGGGCGGCGCGCGGCGCCGCAGGGGGCGGGCGGCCGGCCCAGAGCCGCGACTCCCGCAGCGCCACCGCGACGCGCCCAGCCCCGCCGCGCGCCCGAGTCAGGGGGCAGGTCGTGCATGGCCTGCATCAGCAGGCGACAGGCCTCTCGCCACTGGGTCTGCAGCCTGCCCGTCTCCCGGCGGCCGCCCTCCGCGCCCGGGGAGGGCGGGGGCCGCCGCTCCGCCCCCGCTCCCGCGCCCTGAGGCTGGGCGGCGGGGCGGGCGCCGCGGGGCAGGTTCCCGTCGCCGCCGCCCGCCGCCTCCTCCCCGCCGCCCCCGGAGTCCGGCGCGACGCGCGCGGAGGCGCGGGCGAGCCTGCGGCCCCGAAGGATGGCCTCGTCCCCGCCGCGCGCCCGGGGCCCGGCCGCCCCCGCCCGCCCCGGGCGCGCTCCTCGGGGCCGCGCCTCGGGACCCCGCGCCGGAGGCGACGGCGACGGCGGGGGCTCGGGCTCCGGGCCGGGCCGCACGCTGCCCCCGGCGCCCTGCGCCGCGGAGGAGGCCGCCCGGAGCCTGAGCGCCCCGGCGGCGCGGGGGCCCCGCCTGCCCCGCAGCCGGGACAGCGTCCTCCTCAGGGGCTCCGCCATCGCCCCTGCGCCTCAGCACGCGCGCTCGGGGCCCCGCTTCCCGGAGCGCGGCGCTCGCGGCGGCGGCGGCGGCGGCTCCCCATGGCCGCGCGGGCCCCGCGCATACTTGGCATAGTTCTGCCGCGGGAGGGGGCGGGGAGCGCGGCGGCGCCGCACGGCGCATGCCCCGCAGCCCCGGGCCGCGGGCCGCGACGGGGCGCGCGGGCGGCGCGGGGCGCGGGGCCCGGCGCGGAGGCGGGTGAGGAGGAGCCGGAGGGGACCCCGGGCGGCAGGGCGAGCGCACCGAGCGCGCGGGCGAAGGGAGGGTCCCGGTAGGAGAGGGCCCGAGCCGGCAGGTGAGTCCAGGTTAGAGGCTGCGGTGTGCGTGTGAGGGAGACGGGGAAAGGGCAGGGGCCCTCCTGGCTGCCACCCTGCACCTTCGCCGCCCTACCTACCCTCCCCAGCCCTGCACGAGGCGTGTCCAACCGAGCAAGTCCCAGCTTGGGAGGAAACAAAGGTAGCTTTGAAGGACCAAGTAGGAGTACAGGTGTATCCCACTTAGTGCAGCCCTGTGTTCCAGAGACGTTCCGGATCATCTTCGTGGCACGAGGAGCTATTTCAAGGGAATGTGCAGCAATTCTTTTTTTCATTTAAGAGGAATCTTTTTGTCGGGGAAAAAAAATCGCCACTTGTGTCTCTCTTTAAAGTCTTTTTTCCTTCCCTTTTTCATTCAGTGCATGCTATCACTACATTAATTGACATGAACCAAAAACTTGTGAAATGGAGCCGCACATACAGTGAGTGCCCCCTCCATCACCCAAATAACACTTCATCTTTATTGAAACGGGAACGAGGAACAGTTGAAGTTGAGAAAGTTATTTGGAAATAGCGACTCTCAAAAACATGTACTATGTAACAGTCGTAAACTGAAGTACCTCGTGCTGTGATCAGTGTTGCCATATCCCTGATTTAGTGACATTTCTTTCGTGCTTACGTATTAGAAAGGGCCTTCATCTACGTAGCTCATGAATGTACTCCTAACTCAGCACAGAACTTGTATGTAGTAACTACTCAAGAAATATATATTGGATAAATGCTTGCATAACAGAATAAGAATAATTTAGCTCTAACTTGCCTTTTCCGACTCAGTCTTTCTGTGTAAGTTCTTTTCTTCTCTACTAGTCAAAGGCTCCAGTCTCTAAATGTGCTTTGATCTGTATTACCTTTGTTAGTGTGGTCTCCACCTCCGGGAATAATTTTCCCTTCATCTGGATTTGCAGAAATTTTACCCATCCTTTAAGACTCCTCCCAACTGCCTTCTCTATGAAGTCATCTCTGATCTCCCATTCTTCCAAACTCCAATAGTATTCTATTCACACCCGTACATAGTATATTTGTTGTTTTCTTTTTGGTTTATACAAGGCATACGGTATCTCCCCTACAAGAAAATTCATAAATTCCTTAAAGGCAGAGAGAGTATAAGTATAGTATCATATACTGGACATGATGAATAAATTTTTAAAAGTAATGCCAACTTTAATTTGAAGTAAACAAATGGCTTTAATTTCCAGTCTGTTGCCCAACTCTCCACTAGACCATACTGTATTAGTGTTGTTTTAAAATTCTTTGTGATGGATAAGAATACAGTTTGTTAAATTATCTTAATTCTTATCTAGGAAAATACCATGAAATGTTACACTAATTTGCATACATTATTATTTATAGTAATACACTATTTTTATTCCACAGAACCAAGGCCAAAAAATGAATAATCAAATCATAAAATTATGTCCCTGTGAAATATTCCCACAGGAAATGACCAAGAGTAAAGCTGCCAATAAACTGTGTCTATAAACACAGTTTGATCTCTATCTTAAAAATTGTTTCCATTCCAACTCTTCGTTGCAAAATCTTTTCTTTCTTTGTAGTTAACATAGTTGTTAAGAATAGCATAAGTTGTATGTGTGTGTATATATATACATATGAATAGATATATACATATGAATAGGAAAAATATTCATATATATATGAATGGAAAAATATAACCTTGAAGGTCTAGACTGAACTTCATTCTTAATTCAACTCATCAACTTGTTGGGCTCAGGAGTTACAAAACACATTGGCCAACATAAAAATACTGTGCATTTTTCTAGGCATTACTCAGAACTAAGTCAGATGGTGCACAGCACACCCGAACTTAATGTCACTTTAAAGCTGAAAATGTTCTATCCCATAAATTCACAAGTTTTAAGTATTTTGGGTCACAGAAGAAATTAGTAAGGCAGCCATGGCAATGTGGCATTACTTAATGTCCTTAAAAATGCAAATTCACTTTTCTGTGTATGCATTTCAATTAAAAGTTTATTAAAATATTATTCTAAGACAGTGCCCACAGAACTTACATTATACATATAATTAAGGCAGTGACAAAATATGAACATTATGCTTCATAAAATCCTTTTTGTGTCTTAACAATATATACCCTATTATCCCAGTTAGCTCAATTTTTTTATATCTCTAATCAACAGATTTCTATAAAGATTAGGGACTGAGGATACATTTTCCAGTGTTTGTACTTGAATCTCAGTGACTTGGAAATCATTTTGACTCCCCATGAATTAACAACTATGTGTTGGCACTGTCACAAAAGCTGAAACAACTCTGGGATAATAGGGCTCCAGTAAGGCAGGAAGCCAAACTGGAGATGGGGCAGTACTGACTCAATATGGGAGAAAGGGGTGGGGGAGGGAGGGCAGGTTGAGACAGAGGGCTAAGTTTAATAGTAATAGAATATGTGTAGATATGTTTGGTTATTTTCTAGGCAATTAGAGCACATTTCTGTCTGACTGCTGCTCAGTCTTCCATTATACTTTTAGTAGAACCAAAGGCAAGTTTAACTCTGGCAAATGCTCAGTTCTCTCTGAACTGCCTTCTATGGATCCTCTGGGGTAGGTAGACCTGCCTGGTCTGCCAGGCAGTTCCATCAGTATTGGGTAAAAACTGTTTCAGCCTCAAGCTGAGTATATTACCACTGCCCTGAGGATCAAAGATGGCATGTTCTCAATGCAATAATTTTTACTGTATTTTCATAATTAACAATATTTGGAAATTGGCAACATTCCTTACCTCATCCCCACCCCTAACCAAAATGATGAAAAGGAGGCTTTTGCTAAATGCATATTTATTTTCTAACTTTGAAGATATGTTCAGTGTTTAGAGTATTCACTGATATTTCATATTCTCATTATATATTTACAATACATAATTTACTCAAGATCATAATGAGAGATGGGGAATCCCAACCCTGTCTATCTGATTCCAAATTACTACAGCCCTGGTACATTTCCTTACCTAGAAAAAGAGAATAGATACTTGCTATAACAGTACTTGCACTGACCTGAGTCTTTTATTTTTTGTTTGTTTTGAGCCTTTGTTTTCATAAATTATTTAGTTGGTCACCTATCAGAAAAGTTTAATATTTTATGAGCTTTTGTGAAATGCAGCTGAACATTGAAAATCTGCTTGTTGAACATTTGAATGAATCTCAGTTCTTCAAGTCTTCAAGTTTTCTTCAAGAATCTTAGAACTAAATATAATCCCCATTTAAAGGCAAATTTATTCTTATTTAAGCCATGATGTGAAACTGCATCTCATAAATGCAGTCTAATTTTAAAAGTAGGACAAGCTACAATTAAATACTTTAAAGGCAAAATATATACAACCTTGAAACCTAGGAGCTCTCAGATAAGCCTCTTTCAGAATTGAACTGATGGTATAGCCTGTCTTTCCTAAATGACTTGTACCTTAGGGTAACCCATGGTTGATGAAGGGAAGTTGCTTTTTCAAAAATTGTCAATCTAATTTAAAAAAAATTGATAGACTATCACTATTTTGCACCCTAATGAAATAGCGTATTCAATAATGAGTCTAGGTGGAAAACTGCACATCAGAAAGAGAGAGAGAGAAAGAGAGAGAGGCCACCTGATGTTATATGGCCTCTCTGATCAAGTACACACCACCTCCTATGAGATAAGTCTTACCAAAAATAAGCCTGAATCTGATCAGCCTCAAGATCTGATTATCAATTTCCAGGAATTACAGGAACTGAGGAGCAGTTCAAATAACACCATGGGAATGCAATAACAAAATCCAGATTATAGGAAAGAACAGATCAGAGGATCCAGTTTCTTCAACATATTAACCAATTGCAGTGTATGGACTTTACTTGAAGCCTAATTTAAACAAACATCTGCTAAAAAAAAATTATAACCTAGTTAGGGAGGTTTGAACACTGACTAACTATTTGATGATATTGAGAAACTGTCATTTTAATTGTAATTTTTAAAAAAATAGTTCTTGATCCTTTAGAGGTAAATACTGATATATTGATAAAATGATATGCAATCAGAGAGATGTTTCAAAATAATTGAGAAAGAAAACTGGGGATATAGAAAAATAAAGATGAGCTTTATGTTAATGTTGAAACTGGGCGATACACACATAGGGGATTGTTATACTAGTGTATCATTTCTGTACATTTTTGAAAATTTCCATAATTTATTTAGCAGGAATCAGACATATAAAATATATACTGGCAATTGTTTAAAGCAACACAATTTTGAGGGCATCTAAGTGGTTTACACTGCAGGGATAGCAAAAGAATATTAGAATCTAGGTCCAAGAATTATAATTACAATCCAAACCCAAGGTGGTATAATAAAAATTATTTGATTTTATTTGATAATCAGATAAAACTAGTTTTGTATCCTAACAAACTGATTCATCATATACCCAAAATCCACTTATAGTGAGCTCTTGTTCATCTTTGCCAATTCTAAATCATTATTCCTTCCTCCTAAAAAATCCACTTTTTTTTTTAAGTATGTGACATTAAACAATATTACCTGTTGCCTCTGCTTTTTATAGTCATCTACCAACTTCCCCTTCAATTCATACTAGTGTCCACCTCACTATCTTTTTCTCTCCACCATTTTTGGACATCACTCTTGGTGGTTTCATTACTCACAAAAAGGATCCATCAATAATACCCTGGCCTCTTGCCTCCTTGAACTTCTCTTTTCTTCCACCCACCTCAGCCACACAATCCCAGAGTCATTTCAGACTTCATCATAACCAAAAACTGCCAACTCTCTAGACACCAGTTTCTATTTTCTGGCTCACTTCTTCCAGCACCCAGACTCCAGCAACACTTTGATCCTGCTATCCCTCCAGTCTATCATTGCCCTCTGTCCTTTCTTCAATGCTTTCCCAGTTTAGATTGCAAAGTTCTTGTATAATCATTCCCTTGAGTACATCCTCAACTCTCTTGTCCCTCTTTCCCATAGTCCCACTCACTTGGCAAAACCTCAATTCTGGTTAAAATTAACTTTCCCACATACTTTGCATTGACCCTTGGACAGCTTAATGTTGCTGGAGAAAAACACATCACAAACTTCAAGTGGTCCTTCAGTGCTGCTAAACAACACTCAAATTTCCTTAAGCCACTCATTTTGTCTTTCTCAACTTTTTAACACCACCACTCCCTCCTCACTCTCAATTAGGACTTAGCCTTTTGCTGCACTGAGATAACAGAAACATTAGAAGAGAACTTCCTCATCCTTCCACCACCAAATCTACCAGCTGGCATTATTTGTTCTCTAATATTCTCGAGCCTCCCTCCCCCACCTCCTCACACACATTTCCACCTTTATAATAGATGAGCTGCCCTGCAGCTACCTGAAGCCTGCCAACTGTCTTGACATTTCTACCACTGTCCTCTCCTCCATCTTCTCATTGCCCTCCAGTCACACTGACTTCCTTGTTCCTCCACGCCAAACACACTCCTGCCTCACAGCCTTTACATTTGCTTTTCCCTCTGCCCAAAATGATTTCCACATGACTTGCTCTATCAGTTCTCACTTCAAATGTTACCTCCTCAGAGAGCCTTCCCTGACTATCTAAAATGATATTCGTGACACTTATTTTGATTTGTTTATTCATTGTACTTTATATTATTTATATATTAATTATATATTATGTTATATTATTATTATATTATATTAGATGTTTATTTGTTTATGGGATACCATCACCACCCTTAAATGCCATAACTTTACCTTGTAAAATAGTTCTGGCATGTATAGGTGCTCCATACATATTTGTTAAATGAATGTGTGATTTTTATACCCAAGAGCAAGTTAATATATGTTTCTGTTTCCTCCATGGTAAAATCAATTTGCTATTGTTTCATGCAATATTGGTAAGAGCATTCAAGAAAGTAACAGACAACATAAGTGAACCTTAAAAGCTATGCTAAGGGAAAGAGGTAAGATGCAAAAGGCTACATATTATATGATTACATTTATACGAAGTGTCCAAAATAAGCAAATCCATAGAGAAAGAAAGTAGATTAGTAGACCAGGGACTGGGAGAAGGCGAGAAAAAGGAGTGATCATTAAAGGGTATGTTTTTTCAGGGGGATAAGAATGTTCTAGAATTAGATTGTGGTGATAGCTGCACAATCCTGTAAATATATTAAAACCACTAAATTTTACACTTAAAAAAAAGGTGAATTTATAGTAAGCAAATTGTATCTCAATATTTTTTTAAATGGAGCACTATTTTCCTCACCTTTTATCTTAAACTATACTCCCAGCTAATAAAAATGGAATATCTCAATGAAAAATAAAATGTTCTAAGGGCACCTTTAAGAGAGGATTAAAGATGCAAATAAAAAGCTTGACGGCAGTTTCACTGGGCAATTGCCAGACATTCACATACCAGATCCTAGTTTCTCAACAACTTTCTATTTGAACTCTACATAGTCAATAAATACTAGTGGATTCTTAAAGTTGACTTCTTTTATATATATAAAATTAATTAAAATACCAAATGAATTTAATTCTGGAGTTAAATAAACAAAAGACTTTTCTGATCTCCTCAACCTCTCACTATCAAGGAAACAAAAGCATTTTTAACATTTAGAAATAACAACTTTCTTTCATTTCCTAGTGAAAACTCATGATTCAAACATAACCAAAGAGCATTACTTACACTCAGAAGCAAGAAACAACTGAGGAAAACCATAATTACACTGAAAGAGATAAGTAAACACATCTTTAGCCTGTTGTATTCTTTTGCCTAAGGATTTTCTCTAAGGCACAGGATAAGGAGCTACATCTTACCTAACATTTGGAATAACAGGGAACCACCCTAGGGAAAAAACAACCGGAAAGCTTCCGGAAAACTTCTCTCCTGATTAAAATCATCTTGTGACTATTCAATTATATGTAAAAAGGAAACTTCAGATAAGCACTTATTAACTTATCAGGTAATTCAGAAAAGAACACAAGAGTCTCTTTATCACATAAAACCAGTTATTTCCCCCTCCAAACTCAGTTTTGTTAGAGAACATGTAACTGTTGATACCTCTATGGTTTTACTTTAGAAAAAAATCTTGATTTTATTTCAGTTGCTATTTTAACTTATGGTATACCCATCAATTATGACACATACAAGAAAGTGGGACATAGAATATGCAAGGCCAGGAATGTCCATTCAGTGTAGAAATGGTAGATTTCAAGAAAAATGTGATGTACTGAATGTTTGTATCTCCCCCATGTGTTAAAGCCCCAATTTAAAGGTATCTGGAGATGGGGCTTTTAGAAGGTAAATTATGAGGGTGGAGCTCTGGTCTGATGGGAATAGTGAATTTATAAAAAGAGATACCAGACAACACGATCCCTTAATTAAGAGAAAATAAGAGCCTACAGAGTCATTAGCAATATTACTATGGCAACAGAGGGGTCAGGACCCTATGAAAACTGAGTAATTGCTCTGAAAAAATCTGAAGAAAACCTTCATGTAAAGACAGCTTGATCTCACACATCTACAGCAGGGTCTGAACTCAATGCTCACCAGGATCAGGCAGATCTTGCCAATGAGTATACCAGCCCATGGATGGCAACCAGAGAAGGGAGAAACCATTTAACCATGGAAAGCCTAGTTTTCCAAACTTCTAATGCAAATTCCTTCATTTCTAAAAACACTTTTTTATCTAATAAAAGTGATGCTTTTTTAAAATTATAGATAACTTGGAAAATAAGAAAAGACAAGGAAAAAAAATCTCATATACCTCTTCCCGACCCCACACACATATACCCACAACTATTAAAGTGAAATTCAACTTCATATGAAGTATAGTTGCTACTGGGAAACCATGATTTTCAATATTTCAACAACACCATTAGTATTAAAATAATATTCTGGTAGTATAGAACAATTATCTTAGAGTGTAAGTATGAGGTTTTATTATAAATGTTGACATTGTATTTGCTAGCGTATTTGATCTAGGAAGGAAGAAGAAAACACTTATTTTACAACAAGAATTTAAGTGACCCAAAAGGGAATGTCATTACTACCAGAATCTCTGTGAAATTACATTGAAAAAAAGTTTTTCTTTAAATGCAGAAGTTCATCAATCTAAACTTTTTTATTCTTTTATTTTTATTTTTTTACTATCCATACAAGTTGGCAACTCCATAATTACATGCCAAAAGGTTGTCCAAATAAAAAAGGAATGAAGCTCCTAAACAAAGTTCAATGCATAAGTCAAGACTGCCTGGAGGTATGAGAAGCTTTATGTCTCTGTTTACCCCAGGAGAAAATTAAATAAATGCATATTTAATATATGAATCATAGTTATATTTGGTTCATATACTACAGGCAGGGAGAAACAAGAGAATTCTTGCTCAGATAAAAGCTATTAATAAGAGCTGAACATAGAAGTCCAGATAGTTCCTCCTAAAATGCAGTCATGACAAGAACAACAAAGAACAACAAAATATCTACAAAAAAAAAAAAATAAAAAAGACTAACTAGCATTTTGGGTAAAATGCACACTCTATCTCAATTACAAAACATGGACAGAATACATGCAGTATATTCAAGGACTCTGAAAAGTAAATAGTAGCAGATGGATTGGGGAAGACCAGAATTCAAAGGATTGCCAAACTGAGGGTGAGTTTATCTTTTATACGTTTTCTTTCAGTATCCCTAGACCTGGATGCAGTGCAGCCTTATACCTGGAAGTGGGCACTGGGGCCCCTAAAATGGGAGAGTTCCCAGAGAAAGCCCCAAACCTCTCTCATGAAAGTGGAAGGGAACTCATAACGCTCAGAGAAAGAGCAGAAATCCTGTTTTGTGTTTTGTTTGGTTCTGTTTTCCCTTCTCTATGTTTTGTCATACTCCAGCTCCCAAGCAGTCCCGTGGTCGTGATCATGGGGCCACAGCGGGAGCCAACAAGAGCTAACACTTTATGGGAGGAAAACCTTCCTCTGAATGGTGGTGCTGTGGCCCCAAGAGGGTGGGACCGTTATTTTCTCTTTTTCCATCCTTCTGCTTCTTGGCCCTGGTTGTAAGCACAGTCATACAAGTATGAAGCAGAAAGAGGTAACTAATGACTCAGCTTGGTTGCCCAACGACCAAAAGGGGGAGCACAGAGTAACTGAAAAAAACCTGAGAGACTGTGTCATGGATGGGATGTTTATGTCTCCCTAAAATTCATGTTAAAACATAATCCCCAATGTGATAGTATTAGAAAGTGGAGCCTTTGGGAGGTGATTGGGTTATGAGGTAGGAATCCTCATAAATGGGATTAATGTCCCTATAAAAAAGTCCCCAAAGAGCTCACTCACCCCTTCCCTTCTACCATGTTAGGATATACAGAAAGAAGACAGCTGTCTATGAACCAGAAAGTGGGCCATCATCAGACACCAAATCTGCCAGTGCCTCAATCTTGGGTTTCCCAGCCTCCAGAACTGTAATAAATAAAGTGTTTAAACCACCTTGCCGATAGCATTCTTGTAACAGTAGCTTGAACAAACTGAGACAAATTGTTTATGAACTCCTGGGCTCACCAATGGATTATGTATATGTGCATCTGATTCTTCTCAGCATATTGATGACTTTGAGAACTGACTAACAGATACACCACACCCATGTCCCAACTGACCACCAGATAACCCATATGCAGGACAAATCTGAAGAGTGCTGCAAAGATTTGAAAAGCTGAGCTGACGTTAGAACAGCCCATAGAAGGTGGGTTGAAACTTGCAGCCTTAACCTAGTCAGATCAATTGTCTACTTAAAAAAAAATAATAATAATTAACATTTTTTTCTCTACAAAGTTTAAATAAGACCCAGAGTTTTAGAACATAAAATTCAATGTGTCCAGGATGCCATCCAAAAATACTTGGGGTACAAAGAATGAGAAAAATCTCAACTTGCTTGGGAAAAGAAAATCAAAAGACCAATATCATGGTGATACAGATGCTGGAATTATTTGACAGACTTTAAAATAGCTATTATATAAATGCTTAAATAGTTACAAACAATCTTAAAACAAATGGAAAAATAGATTCAGCAAAGAAATAGAACCAAATGGAAATATTATTAAAGAAAAATACAATGACCAAAATAAAAAATAAACTTCACAGGATAAGCTCAAAAGAATGGAGAAGACAGAAAGAATCAGCATACTTGAAGCTATTTCAACAGGAATTTTCCAATCTAAACAACAGGGAAAAAGATTTTTAGAAAAATGAACAGAGCCTCAGGGACCCATAGGTTAGTAACAGGAGGTCTTACATTCACGTCATCAGAGTCCCAGAAGGAGAGGAGAGTGTGGTGCTGAAAAAATATTTGCAGATGTAATGACTGAAAACTTCCCAGATATGACAAAAGATATAAACATAGAGTTAAGAAATTCAGCTAACTCCAAACAAGACAAAGCTGAAGAAATCCGTGCCCAGATGACATAATCAATCTACTGAAACTACAAAAAAAAAAAAAAATTATGCATTAGCTTTTGTCAGATGATTCAAGTAACTGCAAATTTCTCATCAGAGCCATGGAGATCAGAAGAAAGTTTCACAACATCTTTCAAATGTTAAAAAAAAAAGTGTTAACTCAGGGTAAATACGCACCTAGATATACTTTAAATAAAGACTTCTCAGATGAAGGAAAACTAAAATAATTCATTGCCAGTAAACTTGCTCTAAAAGAATTTTTAAAGTAAGTTCTTCAGACAGAAGAGAAATGATAGCAGAAAGAAACTCTGAAGTGTTTCTTTAGACAGGAAGATTATTTATTCCATTTACATTTAAGTTATTTATATATTTGGATTTAGGTTACCATTTATTACTTGTTTTCTGTGTATTCCCTCTGTTTTCCTTTTAGGTTTTTGAAACTTCTTTAGTATTTTATTTTTTATCTATGGTGATTTTGACTCTATAGTTTTTTTTAGTTGGTTTCTCTAGGGATATAATATTCATACTTTTCACAGTCCACTTTAAGCAGTATTTTACCACTTTAAGTGGATAGTAGAAGCCTACCCACATATAGGTCCTTACCCTCTTCTTTAATATTATAATTCTATTATCTCTTACATCTACATACATTGAAACCCCACCAGAAAATATATTTTTTTGCTTTCAAAATATATTTTTGAAGAATTTAAGAGGAAGAAAATAGTCTATTATATTTACCTAGACATACACCATCTCTATTGCTTCTTCATTCCTTCAATAAAAATATCTAGTAAGATTAAGTGGATGTTTTCCCCTCAGCAGGGCTGATCTGGTTATCAACTGCTGAGAGTCTAATCTGCCATCCCTGCTGGTGGAACAGTGTGAGCAAGGCACGGAGGTGGGAAAGTAAAGAATGCGCTTGGGAATCGCAAAGGGTCTGCTTTGATAAGAATATGGGGTTAGCTGCTGGGTAAAAGGAAGAGGGAGAAGTTTTAACATCTTGTCAGAAAGTTGTATCCGAGGCAAGACTGTGTATGAAAAGGTCTTTTTCCCAAATGGAAGTCCCAATGAAGTAAGTAGCAGTTATTGCCAAGACCTGTCGAGGCTGAAGGGAAGCAAAGATTTCATCCTCTAGCATTATGTTAACAAAAGAATGAGCCAAACTATAAAGTCATTCTTAGTGTAAACATTCCAAAACTGCTCTTGGACAAACTCAGGGACCTTTGGAAGCTAAAAGGCCCAAGAAAATGTGTGAATGAGGTCAATTACAGGTCAAGACAGAAAGGGAAAGGAGAATAAAAATGAGTTATAACTAAAGAGACAATCAATGAAGAGACCACCAGAAATTTCCTTTTGGGAAAATAAGGAGCATGTTTTCATCAACATCGGTAAGATGATTCACAGTACGAAAGCTGAAATTGAACTCATAATTTAACGAAAGGTTTTAAGAAAAATAATAGATTTCTCTCTGAAGACTTAAACATCCTAAAAATATAAAATTCCATCCTGGTAATACAATTTCGACATACAGAAATAAACACTTTCACCATAAATTATCTTGCACATCCTGTAGAGAGGCAAACATTTCTGAACCAATAAAACTAATGATTTCTGATTATCTGTGACCAGCAAAAAGGAAGAGTGATACTGTTCTGTGTCCTTTGAAAGACAATAATGGATCAAAGTTGCTCATTTAGTTTATTTAATGTTTTTTGAGAATGATAAATTGATTTTGAAAATATGGGTTTGATCACAAGAATGTGAAGTTCAGCATAGGGAATATAGTCAATAATATTGTAATAACTATTCATAGTGGTAGGTAGGTACTAATCAGGGAGATCACTTCACAAATTATATAAACGTCTCACAATGCAAAACGGTGCCAATCTCCCCAAGTGGGGGCTCAAGCTCCACACCAACCCAGAGAGTGTCCTTGACACTGAAAGGAAGTGTGAGCCAGAGTTGGAGACAAAAGGAAAGTTTATTAGAGAAGGAATAAAGCTCTACAGAGACATGGTGACCTCTCAAAGTCAGAGAATCAGACCAGGAGTGTTTGAGGAATTGAGTTTATATCTCTTTTCTTTTCACAGTGTGGGTATGCAGTGTTAAATGCCTGGGGAAGTAGTTGTTAGTAATCTCAGCAGGAATCTTCCTCTAGGTTCCCCTGGCTGATAGCCAGGTTCCTGTGTCTAGCAGCACGTAGAAGGCTCTAATACAACCTTGTTTAATATTTAGTCAGTTTATGTCATTCTCATGCCTCTTTCCTATATCTTACCACTATGCTGTACACCTGAAACTAACATAAAATAATATTGAATGTCAACTGTAATTGAAAAATTAAAAAAAAAATTTTTTTTAAATATATGGGCTTGGTTCCACTGGCATAGTGCAATGCCCCAAACCTTTAGACTTAAAGAGCTGTCATTTAATTTTTGACTAGTGACAGAATTTTGGTGTAGAAAACTGCTTGATTTAATCATCACATCCACCTCCACACAAGATTTTAAATGCGGGACTCTTTTCTGAATTTAAACAACTTTAGTATATTTTTTTCATATCTACGTGACTGTTGAAGCTGAAAATCTTGCTTCCACGGTCACCTGACCCTCCCCTGCTTAAGCCCCAAGGATCTCATTGCTCATAGAATACATTCCAAACTTCCCTCCTCAGGCTATAAAAGATTGCATGATGTGACTTATGCCTATATTTCCATCCTCACCTCATACTACTTTCCTCATCACCCTCCAGACACACTGGCCACCTTTCTGTTTCTCAGGCCTATAAACCATTTCTTGCTCAGGTACTTTGCACAAAATTCCTCTATGCAGAGAACACATGGCTGGCTCTTGCTCATCCTTCAGGTCTCAGCTCAAAAGTCACTGCAACAAAAAAATGTCTAGACATAACAGATATCATAAACTGTATTTTTTTAAATTGATATAGTTTACTTGTTTTCTATGTACCTCCCTGATAAGGATGTAAACTCCAGGAGAGCAGGGACCAAGCATAGATAGAACCCAAATTATTCTTCAAGTTTCAACTCAAATATTGTTTCTTCTATCCTCAGAGCATGGCATGTGGTCAATAGTTGGTGAACGAATGAATGAAAGGAATAATGGAATAGAAGCGAGGCAAAGGGTAGTGATCTTACTACAGAAACATAAATCAGACTGAGACTGTGAAAAAAAAAGATTTCTGGAATTGTGGCAACACTCGAAGAAATATATGGTGTCACTACTATGGCATCATTTATAAACCTTGTGGTTAATTGTTGTATAATAAATGAACAGGGCACCTACTGGTTCAGGCTGTTATGAAATTGTTCCTTTACTATTAAAACTGTCGCAACTCCTAAAATCTAAAATCTGACAATATTTGCTACTTCCCTCCATCACAGACCTAATACAGGAGCAAATAATTTAAAGTTCTTCAAACTTGAATAAAAGGCTCAATAATATCTTCAAAAAGACTGTCTTTTTTAAAACAGGAAGGGTAAATAAGTCATTGTTTAACATTGAATAATAACTATTTCTACCACAAGGGAGCCAGATCTAATGAAAGTATATCTCTTAAGAAGATATCTTTCTATATGTATTAAATATTAAATAGTTTTAAAATAATTTGTAAATATAACTTTTGCTTTATAGAGTATTAACATTAATAAATAATCAATGAAATACACATTGAGGAAAATAATTTTTAATCGTTTATAGTATTCACGATAAAAACAGAAACTGCAGAACAGAATGACCCAGTTATTCTCCTCACTTTAAAAGAAGAATGCCATATTGATAAGGGCTTTTGTTAATAGAAAGTGCCAACTTCTGGAAATATTAAAACTATTTACATTATTTGTTGAATGGAAGTCTTCATCTCACTTCTACTTATCTACCCCTGCAAGTAACCTGACAATGGCCTTCATAATAATAACTTACATTTTCATAACACTTGGTATGGAATCTGTCTTTATTTAAGAAGTAAAAGAGTAAATCTTAGCTCTTAGGAATTTACTTTCCAACCGTGAATATGAAAAGTCGCCCCAATTTTAGAGTTTTTTTCCCACAAATTGAAAACAGTTCTCTGAACTACAAGAAAATGCTAAAAATTGAAATTTTTAATAGAAATGTTAAAATCATAAATTATAGTAGAGAGAGCCATCTCTATGTCATCCAAAATCATTTCAAAGAGTAAAACACAATCCCCAAGAACAGAACTCTTGAGCTCAGTCCAAAGGGCATCCATCAAGCACATGTGTTGGTTTGTTGTTTTAGGGCTGCTCTTGAGAACATGGGTTATAGGAAAGAGACTTGTTCCCATTGGCTGCTATAAATAAAATTTGAATCATTATATCATCTCTGAAGGGGGATTTATAGAAATACCAGGCATAGTTTCAAGTATAGCAATTTACACAAGTACCTCTCTAAATATATGTCTTGGGATTGTTGCTAAGCCAGGTAATAAGGGGCATTCCCACTTTTGCTAAGGCATATTTGTGTGACAGACTAGACCCAATTTAGGCACTTATTTACAGGTCAAAGCCTGCAGGCCTTGAAAGGAGAAAGCAGGGAGCTCACCCAGCCTGGCCTCCAGCTCCTAGGCAGCTGTGTAATCCCACTGAACCTGTTTGGCAACTTCCTCAGTCACTGCTGCAGCTTGCAGATAAGACCCTCTTGGAAAGCCTGATAGCCCTCCTCAATAAGGAAACTGCAGAGAGCAACTGGAATTTTCCAAAGCATTGAAACAGATTCTCTGACTTGAAAGAGAATTGATACTCAGTCATTACAGAAAGCCTGTGGAATAAGACTTTTGTTAAGAAAAGACAGATGACGATTCTTTGCTTCTTTAAGTCATACATAAATCTCAAACTTGTCTTGATAATAAACAACTATTGTTTGTTTACCCATTGCATCACTGAAGCAAAATGAGTCATGATAGCTATAGGAACAAGACTAACATTGGATTTCCGCTGCTCTTTTTCAGCAATGGGTTGGAAAATGTTATACAAACATGGCTTAAGTTTCACAATTTCCCTATTGGATAGGTATTGCAGATCTCATTTTTGACATTAGCATGACTTTTCTTATCTGTAGGAAGGTATATTGGGCCTAAACCAGGGAGCAAAGGAGTTCCCAATCTGTAATAAAGTGAGGCTTCCAGCCAGAGGAGGAATGGAGCTGTCTAGGGCTGAACTGACCCATGGCTCCATACTAACACGTCCTTCTCAGGGACTAGAGAATGTTCCAGACATTCTGCTGAGTCTGTATTTTTTGCTTTTAGAACGCGGTCACTAAAGAGAGACTACTGTGAAAGAAAATGTTACCGGAACATAACACTCAAGAAAACCTTGAAGATGTTTTAGTCTGAGAAGAAAGAAAAAGGCTGAGTGGGTAGACAATGCTAAGAAGGCTGGAATGTAGACACCCAAGGGAGCCAGAAAAAAGAAAAATTTGGTGTATGTGTCTAGTTAAGCCATTTGAAACAGTGCCCTATCTCACCATGTCTGATCACTCATGGGCTTTTTCTGATAGTGCTTTCGCTGATAACTGTCCTTTCTCTGTAATACCACTTTTTAGTCTCAGGGGTAGAGTTCCTTCTGGGATTGTAATTTCGCTTTTCTTTTCTAAACAGCTTTTCACCTGTTTAAAATAAGTCACATATACATGTGAATGGACTCACAGCATAATACCTGAGAACACTATAAAGTCTTTGCGTTGCTGCCATAGTGAGATAAAGCACTTTAATAATATGTTTGCTGTAGTAATTTGATGACAGCAAAGTAAGGAGGGAGGAAAATAAAATTAAATAGTTCCTGAAGGAAAACACCAGGAATTTAGGATGCGGGTGGGTCACTGGAGAAAGAAAATTAAAAGATTTCATTGAAAGTATGAAAAGAAAGAAAATCTTTTAACAAGTATAGCTTTTTGGAATTACAATGAAAACTAGCTCTCTCAAAATAAGAAAACACAGGTGAAATGAAAAGGTTTTGCTATATTTTATCAATGAGCAAAATCTGGAAAAAAGAATTTTTGTTACTTAAATCTTTTAAATCAAATTTAAATAAATTTATATTCCACATTATTTAAGTATTTCCATGAGAACATTTCAAATTTCTCTCTAAATTAACATCTAATTTAACTAGAACTTTGTTAAAGATTTTCATTCATCTATTTATATTCCCCATAATGAAAATAGTTTTATGTTTTTCTGATGATATAAGTAATACAGTTATAAAAATCTAAAAATGACATATAAACATATAAGGAAAAAAAGTAATAATGACCTGAAATCTCATCATCCTGCCTGGGATAACCACTGTTAACATTTTGGTGCCCATCCTTTTATGCATCTCACATATCTATATACAAATTTATGTAAATAAGATACATATGTACTATTTTTATTGTGACACTTAAATTTTTTTTCTCAAAAATATTGCTCACTTGGCTGTTTTTCATCCTAGGGAATCAATATAAAAATATGATATAGATATGTCCTTTTCTTTCCCCATGCTCATATTATCAGATACATTTATGCTGTAGTGCGTGGGTGTGATAGACACTTGTCTGAATTTCATCTGTCTCATCTAAACTATGTTACAAAGATCCTGCCACAAAAACTAGTATTGTTCTTTTTAATGACTGCATAGTTTTTCACTGTATGAATGAACCATATTTAATTAATCATTTTTTCAATCTAATGTCTAATTTTTAATTTTTTTTCCCTCCCACTGGCAAACAAGGATGCAATAAACATCCTGTATGTATATTCTTTCATACTGGTGCTTTTTATTTAAATGGAAAAAGTCTTCCTATGAGTAGGATTGCTAGAAAGAGGGTGTATATATTTTTAATTTTATTTTTGCTTTCCAAAATAGTGTAATAATTCACATTTCTGCTAGCAATGTGTGACAGCATTCCTTTCCAGGTATCCCTGAAAGCAGTAGCAGTTACTTCGCTTTTTTAATTTTTTCAATCTGATAGCTGTAAATGGATACTTTGTTACTTTAATTTGCAATTCCCTAACTCCTCATGAGGCAGGCGTATTGGCATCTTTTTCTGTATTTAGTGGCTGTCTTAGATTTGCTCTTACATAAATTGTCTTTCTACATTCTTTATCCATTATCTATTAGTTTACTTTTATAAAAACCTTTTTTAGTAAAAGGTTTAAAACATAGTAAAACTCTTAGCCTTCATTTTTCACAAGCATTAGAAATATTTTTCCTAATTTGTCATTTTCTTATTGAATTTGTGGTATTTTTTTCCACACTCACACTATTTTATACACACACACACACACACACACATATAATTGAGTATGTATATATATATAAAATTGTATATATATAAAATTATATATATATATGTATATGTGTATGTGTATGTGTGTGTGTGTGTGTATAATTGAGTAGTTACCTACCTTTTACAGCTTCTGGGTTTCATTTAAATCTCAAATTCATTTGAAATTATATTTATATAGTAGGAGGTAGTGGTTTCACTTTTATTCTGCCACATGTATAGCAAGGTGTTTGTCAGCAATATATGTAAAATAAATCATCTTAAACCACTAAATTGAAGTACCACATTTTGCATGTACCTAATTTCTATATATCCTGGGATCAGGGATGTATTCAAAGTATAAACAATCAAAATAGCATGGGCACAGACCAGTTAGAACAGATGCTATCTGTAAACAGTGCTACAGGGACATCACACAAACCAAGGACTGGAGAGCAGTCCTGCTTTGACTGGGTTCTCTATTCTTTTTAGATGACTTACCAGTCTATTCTTATGCCAAGATCACATGGCATAATTTCTAATTTCAGAAATCATTAGTATTAGAAATAATCATCAGAATGTTCATACCTAACACTTATATACAACTATGTGCCATGAATGTTCTAAGAACTTTATATATATAAACTCATTTAATCCTATAACAACCCTATAAGTGAGGTGCATTAAACCTTTTATAACTGAGGAAACTGGGGGCCACAGAAATTAAGGACCTTCCTAAAATAAGAAATGAAGTCAGTATTCAAACCTAGGCAGTCTGACTGTAGAGTCAGAGTTAGAGTATTCTTAATTGCTATGCAATAAATATACATTGTATTTAAAAAATCATCTCAATACATTCAGTAAAAAACTATAATAGCTTTTCTCTATAGTACTAGGGGTTCTAATCATAGAACCCCTGCATTATCACTCCGGGAAACTTTCTATCTCTACACTTTTGTTAATCATATAATACTGCTTTCTATATTTTAAATCACCTTTAGAGATTTTTGTCATGAAAATTCCCAGCAAGTGTTCATCATAGTTAACAAATAGTGGGCACTTTGACCTTTAAATTCAATTCAAAGGCTTAAGTACTATGGACATTATGGCAACTTGGTTATTACGCATTATGTTAGAAAAGGATAGGTAATGTGATAGTACAGCTAATGTCAATACAGTAAGGTTTGTCACTTCACATGTCCAACATGATCTGTGGGAGGTCAAAGTGAGAAGTGTACCTGTTGTTTCATATAGGTCAATGGGGGCTCCACCAGTATATGATGCTACCAGCTCATTCATTGGCTGTAGAGGAGGAGAGACCAGAGAGAATTCACATCCACTGTAAAATATCTTGCACCAGATGTCACAGATGTCATATACATTACTCACTTCCCCCTGCTGAGAACTTGTGAGGCCTTGCCTAACTGCAAGAGTCCTTCTGTATTCCTAGGAAAGAGAACCACATAGAGCGAAACAGTAGTTGTATCCATCACATCCATTCACCTCATCCTTGCTGTGATTTCAATCTGTTGTGATGATTTTGTTCATTAATTCTTAAAAATGGTGACAAAAAGGAGATAATTAGAATTTGGATAAGCTTTGTCTCTACAAAGAGTATTATAGCTGTGGTTTATACTCTAAAGTTCATGATAATGGTAATATTAACGACAATGATAAAAATTTATTGAGCATTTATTATTAGTCAAAAATTTCTCCTGGATTATCTCAGTTGTAAAATAGTTTCTAATATTCTCTGAATTTTATAGATAAGTGAGGCTCAGACAGCTTAAGCAATTTGTTCAGGGTCACAGGCACTAAGGAGCAAGACCAGAAATTGAATTTATGAAGGCTGAATCCAAAGTCCAGGTCTTATCCGTTAGACCATAGAGTCGCAAATGAATTGCAACTGTGGCCAATAATATGCTTTATAAACACAGCTATACTTCAAAGCCTCTATAACCCATTAGAGTGGCTAAATTAGGCTTTGATTCACATAAATTGGCCTTGGAAAATTTCTTAGAGAAATTTCTAGTACAACCCTCTCAATTTTCTTGAAAAGAGGCTGTGTTCGTTAGGATAAAGTTAAACCATACAGTGGTTTAGAAAAAGAGTTTATTTTTCTCTCATGTAATAGTCTCAGTGCAAATGGTCCAGTGTCTCATGGTCACTCAGAGATCCATGTTCATTCCAGGGAGTTCCTCTGCTAGGGCTTGTCATCTAAGTGAGGCTACCACATCCAAGTTCCACCAAGCAATTAGAGGAAAGAGCATATGTACAAAGTACATGTAAGTTCAGCTTCCAAAACATTAATGAAAACTGAATGGAGAGAGAGAAAAAAGACCCAAACAGCAAAAATATGTGAAGGAAGAAGAGAGAGAAATGAAGATCTTTTGTTTTTGCAGGAGGAAAAATTAAAGGTTCAAAGTAGAGACTCTTATCAGCCACAGGTTAAAAAAATATGTCTTAGAGGACAGAACTGCTTCCTGCCTTTTCCCTCTTTTCCTTTATCTCTCCTTTCTCTCATTACAAGTATACTCAGGAAGAAAAAGCCTAAAAGTGTAACTGACCTAGCACCACATCAAACAGAAAAGAAGACTGACATACAGGATGCACTTCTAACCTGAAACAGTTAACTGGGATGCCAGGACTGAGATTTTCCGGTTAATGGAAATTTCAATTTAGCCATTTCTTAATCAGAAATATCGTTTGCTTGTTTTGTATTTTAAATTTGATCAAAAATTTAAAGTCAGCAACACGCTCACATAATTTAATAAGCAAAACGATATAAGGAGGTTTATTCAGAGAAGTCTCTCACTCTGGTTCCTATGACTGTTGTGAAAATGCACCGGACAATAAAGATGATTTTATTCTGGCTATTATAATAGGATGTTCATTAATGAAGGCCATCTCAAAGAAAAGGAAAAGGGTAAAGGTAAGGAATACTATGGGAATCAGGAAGGATGAAGATGGGTTTTATTTCAGACAGCAGGGGGTCCTTTGTTGTTCCCTGAAACACAAAAGGCTTTGGGGGATTTCTTAACTTTCACTGTTTTCTTGGAGCGCAGCATGCAAGAAAAGTTCAGCATTATCACTCTTTACACGTCGCCCCCACCCCTGCCGCATAGGTGATTACTTTTATTGGTTTCTTGTGTATTGTTATGGTATCTCTTTATACAAACACAACTATTAGCAGATACAACTATTTTTTTTTTAATTAAAGACTTTATTTTTTTAAGAAAAGTTTTAGGTTTACAACAAAATTGAGAGAAAGGTACAGAGGTTTCCCATACTTCCCTTTTCCCCCCGGCCTCCACAACCACAGCCTCCCTCACTATCAGCATCCGCCACCAAAGGGGTGCATTTATTATAACTGATGAACCTACATTGACACACATATTCACCCAGGGTTCATAGTTTACGTTACAGTTCACTCTTGATGTTTTACACACTAAGGGTTTGGATACCTGTATCCATCATCGTTGTATTATACGAAGCATTTTCATTGCTCTATAAATCCTTCGTTCCACCTATTCATCCTTCCTACTCATTCCAACTCCTGGAAACCTCTGCTCTTTTAATTGTCTCCATAATCTGGCCTTTTCCAGAATGGAAAACATGCAGTATTTGGCTTTTCAAAAGTGTTTCTCTCGTTTAGTAATGTACACGTTTGTTTTCATGTCTTTTCATGGCTTGATAGCTCATTTCTTTTTAGTACTGAATAATATTCCACTGTGTGGTGAATATATACTCTCATCCTCCATTTTCTTATACAATAAGTGAAAAGTATCATAGTTATATACCTTCTGAAACTTCCTTTTCTTATTTTATAATTCTATATCCTGGATATCTTTCCATATCTATATACAGAACTTCTTTATTTTCCTTATTTTTTCCCACTGCATACTATTTTCTTGTGTGGATGAACCATAATTATTTAGTCAGTCCCCTATAACACTTGAATTACTTCCAATATTGTGCTATTATAAATAATGTTTTAATAAATAACTTTGCACATATAACACATATAAGCATTTCTATAGGATAAATGCCCAGAAGTGGAATTGCTGGGTACACAGGTAAATATTTGTAATTTCTTTAGATTTTGCCAAATTGCTCTCCATAGGGTTTGGGTCATTTTGCTCTCCTACCTGCATTGTATGAGCATGCTGTGTTCTCTCAGCCTTCCCAGAGTATGTTAAGTGGAATTATTTTAACCCAGTTGGTAAGAAATAGTATCTTGTAGTGGTATTTATTTACATTTCTCTTAAAATTATCTATTTGATTCAACAACTATGTTGAAACATTATTTAGCAAATAGACTCTATTGAAGATGCTGACCCCTTGATCAGCCCTCCCTCAGTGTAAATCCAAATGAGTCTTCATTCCACGTGGTGGAGAACAGGTTTTCAATTCGTTCTATGTGTTACCATCTGTTCCTCAAAAGAGTTCTGTGCTATGATAAATTTGAGATAACTGGCAAAGAGGGTAGAGAGGCTTTTTTACTGAGTGACTCCTCAGAGCCTGTGTAACTCTGTTTACAGTGAATTTCTAGTAGAGAAGAATCCTAGCCTTTGTCAACGAAGCCCTCTGCTCAGAGCATCAGCAGTAATTTTTTTTATTACATTTCCAGAAACATTGATGGAGAAACATTGATGAAAGAGGGTGGGTTGAATTTACACCTAGTCAATTGTCAACCGTATTTTTTTTCTTAAATATAAATTCATATTGTTTTCTTACTTTTTTTTTTCTCTAAAATTTGAGGTGCAGGAGAGTGAGGATTTCTGTTAATTGAGGGTAATTAAGAATTGGATTAACTGAGAAAAAAGAACAGAATTGGATTTGGTTAGCTTCCTTCTGGGCCAGCCCGGGGAAATAAGCACATTGGTGAACTGCTCTTTACTAGTCTTTTTTTCCTTGCCTGCTTTGCTCAGTACCCCATGGAAAAACAGGCTGGCAGGAAAAGATCTGAAAACTCATTTGGTCTAAGATGCAAAGTGTTGGTTCATTTGTTCAATTAAACAGCTTCTAACTTTAATGCTTTGTGCTGTGTCCCTGCGTTTGTCCCACAAGAAATATAAGGCCCTGTTGACACCCCAGCAGTCCTTAATCCAGTTAGGAAGAGAAGATATACCCAGCAGAGAGGGAACAATTTAAGTGTGATTAAGTGACAAGATGTGAGTTAGGATAATGTTACTTCTCTCCCAGAGAGCTCCTCTCTTGGGAGTCTGCTTTTTAAGTCTCGTAAAGCTTTGTTGGGAGCTCTCTCGTGGAATTTCCCCACTTCCACAAGCCTGATAAGGAGTCATTTTCTCTCATTCTTTTTTTTTCGGAGAAGGTGTTCCCTGGCATTTCCCCTTCTTTGCTGGCTAGCTGTGGGTACCTCCTATCATGGGGCAAGCCAGCTGCTATGGGGAATCCCAAAGGACCGTCCTGATGGAATGCAGAGGCTATTTCTTCAGTAGCCTTTGGCTCCACCTAAGGTTTTTTTTTCTCTGTTAAAAGCAATAATATTATCAATAATGTAGAAGTGGAAGAGAAGAAAGCCAAGTCTACTTTTATTATTGTTTGCCTCCAGTTCTCTTTTTACCTCTAAAGTGGTAACAGAGTGGCCACAAATTCTATTTGCCGTGGACAAAATAACCAGGACCTCAATTTGAGCACTGGTGAGTAGTTTCTTGGACTGAGTAGCTTTTTGGAGCAGTCTGAAAAGAAACATGGTTTTTCAGAGCAACAAAAAGAGGACATATTTTAGAAATCTCAAATTGCTTCTAGCAAGGGACTTAATATTTAAGACTTCAAGGAGGTATATAAAAATTTTGAAAGTACTTATTTAAATATGGCCTCAAAAAGTTAGGAGCAAACTGGATGAACTTTAATATGACTGTTTTGAATTCTTACTCACAAAAATAGTTCTATAATCAAAAACTATAACCAAATACTTAATTCCAAAGATGTTATCTTAGTGTTATTTACAGTGGTGAAAAATATGAAAATAGTTTTAATGTCTAATAGATAAAAATAAAATTAGGTCTCTTAAGAATTCTTAATGGAAGTGATAATGCTTAATGTTAAGTAAAATATATGGTTTAGAATATGCAATTATATACATAGAAAAAAACACTGTAATACTGTATTTCAAAATGTTAACAGTGGATCTCTATACTAAAAGTGATTTCTATTTTTTTTGTTTATTTTTCCCCAGAACTTCTACAATGAACATGTATCATTTTCATAATCAGAAATTTTTTAAATGAACATTACTGTTATAAAGAATTTATATCTAACATTCATGGTATGAGAATTAATCAAAACACTGTGACTTAACTATAATGAATTGTTATTGTATTTTTGGTGGAAACATTATTCCTGTCCTTCAAAAGACTAAATATATTTGTAGTAAAGAAAAAGTTTAAGTTTTTGTTTTCTGTACTTCTGCAACATGTGGATTTTTTTTTCTTTTGCATTTATATGAGGCAATTGAAAACCTGTTCTCCATCACTGTTTATCACATTTTCACAAATCCATGTTGGAAAAAACTTAGTTGAAATCATTATAATGCTAAAAATCGAATCTTTTCTCAACTAATTCCCTTGGGCTTAAAAAAAAAAATAATTTCAACACTAGGCTGTGTGATCCGAAAAAAACCTACAGGGCAAAAGATCAAATTAGGAGCTCTGGTTTAACTACTTAGCAAGACTGACATAGGATAGCCTTGCTACTGTTACAGTGGAAACAAAAGTGGGAAAAAAAATAGAAAAACCTAGTCAGTTCATAATTAGACAAAGTGACTGGATGAATACAGCAACTTGTAAATAAGTTGAAAATACACAGGGCCCTAGCCAAATTATCTAGAAAATGCCACTCACTATCTAAGGTTTTAAGTCAACATCTTCAAGTTCGTGCCAGAGGCTACTACCTGGAAATCCTATTTCTTTTAAAAAAAGCACTGAGACCTTTTTAACACCATTGAAGCAGCAAGGCTAAGGGAGCCTCTTTCATGTGTGGTTAGTGAATTCCAAGTGCTTCAGTTCTGAATTAAGTCACTTACCTCAGGGTTCCAGACAGTCTGGAACCCCAAAGTAAGCCCTTCCCCCAGGTGGTACTTTGGTGTAAAGAAAAAAGAACTTGAAAACTCAAAAGCACCCAGCATTGGAAGGGCTTATTATCTTCCTTCCCCAACTATGGAACAGTCTAGGGAAATTAACCCTCTTATTTGTTAACCTCAATAACAGGCTTTAACAGATCTGTAGCCACGGATGGCTCAGGTAATTGTCCCAATTAGTTTGGTATGAGGGAGGCTTGGAGCTCGTCATTAAACCTAAATTAAAAGAAAAAAAAATGAGTTTATGCCTTACAGATTTGACATATGGATTCCAGATGTTATGAAAGAAATGTTACTGCTAAGGCTTTTAGGCCACATTTTGTAGTTAAGGAGAGGATTGGGGGAGAAAGCCTGAGGCAGAACATGGTAAAAAGGGAGGAAGGTCCTATGACTATTAAAAACTCAGGGTGGGTGGGTGTGCGTGCGCATGTGTGGGTGTGCGTGTGCGTGTTTGTGTGTCCTCCAAACCGAACAAGGAAAAACTAGCAACAAAGTCTAAAAATCCCTCTGGCACCTGAGCCTCAGGAGTTATGCCTGAGTTGACTTCCTTATAGCTTTGCTGGCGGACAACTCACCTTCCTAAATGGAGTGATTATTTCATTGCAATTTCTCTCAAGAATTCTAAATTTAAACTGTTAATTCTAAATTTAAACTTCCCAGTGTCTTTAGGAAGGATGCTAGAATTTTGGTCCCATTTAGAAACAGAGACAGGTAATTATACCAGGAATACAGCTGCACTTTTACTTCAATGATATGTACCAAATCCTTCATTTCTTCTCCTTTTTCAGAAAATGGTAAACACGGGGAAAGGAACAGGATTTCTAGACCCTGGGTACTAAAATATTACAGACACACAGGAAATGACTTTTCAAATTCAGCCTGTAAACCTGTCATTTCATGGGCTAGCCTGTGAGCCTAGAAAAGAGAAGCAAAGATCACAGAGGAGGCATTCCTACGTTATGGGAAGGCTGTACCCGATGATTTCTGGAGGCCTTCCCCAGTGCTGCTTTTAAACGCAAGCCATCATTTAAAATGTTAGAGAAAAACCAATGAAATTCGAGGCAAAATTTGTGGCTTAAAGCTATCTCGCTTTGCTTAAAAAAATGTAGACCCTGAAAAACAAGTGAAAAGCTAAAATATATTTTTGGAACAGGAATATATTCTCAGCCCTATTTCTTTAAGGTTTCAATTAAAAATACTCCAAATGTGATAAAGCCAACAACTCAACTTTAATATGTATTAATCTTAAAACATTTACATATTGACTTTCCTTTATTAATCTATCTGAAAGATGTTTCTGGTGTCTCAAATGCTACGCCTTAATGAACCAGTTTTGGATTAATTCTCAAAATATTTGTATTCTGAGTACCCTCTAGGGGTAAGATCTTCTTTGAATGAAAAGAAGTAGACAGGAATTATTAATCCATTGGCTCATTCAGGTGCTCCTTCTTCCCCTCCAGTGTGGTGAGGACTCTTACTGGGCCTGGAGCCAGAGCACCCGTCCTTCCCAGCACATCACTTAATTTCTCTGCACCTCAGTTTTCTCCCTGGAAAAGTAGGACTAGAAATAGCACGTACATCATTGAATTAAATGAGATAATACATGTAAAGCACCAAGAACAAGCCTGGCACAAAGTAAGTACTCAGTAAATGGGGGCTATTCATTTGGGATTGAGCATGGGGGAAAGCAACATACAGGCACAGATACAGAGACAAAAAGAACAAGGTGCATAAAGGAGGGAATATTTGAACTGCTTCTTGGAAGATAATGGGGGAGGGGGTTCACTAAGAAGATGAAGAAAGGCTAGGCCAAGTCAATGGTACAAGCGAAGGCACAGAATCATGAAACTAAAAAGCGTTATCTGGGGAACTGTAAATGGTTCATTAGAGCCAGATTAAGAGGTGTGTGAGAATGAGAGAACCCTTTGGATTTATCGACCAAATGTGTGATAGGAAGGGAGGCAGAGGGCAGATATCTGAGTTGATGGTGATGTTATTAACCAGAAACAAAATATGAGGTGGTGTAGGTTTTGACACAATGTATGGTTTTAGACATACAGTATGTGAGTGGCCTTTGAGACCTAAAGGGAAATATACAATTGGATACACAAATCTGGGGTGGAAATTTGGCTAGAATCAATAACCAGTGTGGAAAATGAGAAGGAAACAACATAGGCTGTACCAGAATTCAAGGGCAGTTGGAAGAGGAGGAGCCAAAGAAAATAAACAGAGAACCAGGGTAGTATGGGGTCCTGGAAGAAACCAAAGGAATAAAGTTTCACATCAATTAGGATGTTTTTGACTGAAAATGACAGAAAATTTTAACTGGTTTAAACTGTCTAGATTTACTGGTCCAAATAACTGAAAATACAGGTTTCTGGAAGATCACTCCTAAGCTGTGGGTGAGGAATTCAGTTCACCATCAATATTTAGCAGTTAATATTGAATGCCTATAGTATGCCAGACACTTTTCTATTGAATTAACAAAACAGGCAAAAAGTGCCTCCTCTGGGAACCATACATGCAAGTGATGCTTGATATCTTATTTATTTTCTGCATTAAAACACAAATGTGATGTTTCAAATTGGGAAAACGAAGTGGAAGGAGATGGAGAAAACTTTAGAATTTAATGAAAAATCCAAAACATTGGCTGAGAATTTAACACATTTTTGTAGAACTGTCTGGGACTTCTGTAATAAGTGATAATGGAGGGGTAAGACAGGGGAGCAATTCTGTTATGAATACAAAACTCTAAAATCCAAAATACTGCCAATGATATATTTCAAAGTTTTTGACTTAACAAATAGTTGTTAAATTTAGATTACCTGTAAGAATTATTACATTTTCAATTGCCTGTAGGGCCTTGAATCTAACTTAATCATGTGGTAACTGATATTTTATATGTAGGTTGTGTTCAGACCTGCATTAGTCTTTCATATTTTAATTTATAATTTGCAATAAGAGAAAACGTGAGTTTTAGCTATTATATCCTAACAAGCACTATCAGTTTCTCACATTATCTCTCTTCCCAATGCCTTAGTCCCTTTGGACACTTATCATTCTACTAGACTTACAGCAAAGGGTCTTTTTGAGTCAACTTGTACCCTATTTTTTTATCCATCCTCCCCATGGTTACCAACATGATTTTGCTAAAATGAAGATAGCTACTTTGTTCCTAACATAATACTTTGCACCAAAAAGCGTTCCATAAAACTTGCATGGCACAGGATACAGATACTAGTCTAAGCTCTGAAGGTACATCTGCTTCATCATTTTGGGTCTATTTTTCATTCTCTAATTTGTAAATGATAAAAACTACCGCATCAGGTTTTTGAAAAATAATATGCTACTATGTGATTGGTTTTTGTGTACTCTAAAGCACTACAGAGCATTAAGATTAGAAAGTTGCAAGCTTGTGATGGCTAAAAAAACTTTGTTAATTTTCTCAGTAATGTTCTTTGATTCCAATTAGAATGTTTTCTAACTTACTCTTTGAATTTTAAAATATGGCCCACAAAACTTTAGTTTCATTCGAAAGAAAATCTCTCATACCTGATATGACTTCTTTATCCTAAAGATGAGAATCAGAAATACCCATTTGATTCTCTAAAAATGAAGAAATTTTGATGAGGATTTTCCATACTTATATATTTTTATAAGATTCTTCACTGGGTTTTCACTACCGAACAGCTCCTTACCTTAGTATCCACATAGACACTTAAACACGTTCCCAAGACATCTCTGAAAAGAACTTTCTCTAATGTAGCAATAGATATAGGAAATGACATGAAAGTCCACTTTCCAACTGAGAATATTTCTGTGGAAGGTGAAACATTCCACATGTAAGTTCATTTCCTCTTTCATTATCTGGCCATATTTTGACAAGAAATCCAAGTTACAAATGGCTGAGATGGCTCCAAAATATTTTGCCGCCTCCTTAGGTGTACATCTCCAGCAGTTGCATAATAACCTCACAAGTGTAGGCATTACCTGTCCTAAAACATCAAAGCATAACCCTTCCAAAAAATGCAGTATTTGTTTTTCCTCTATTCTGTAACCTTCTAGAAATGAGGCTCAAAGCACCATTGAGGATTGCTGCAGTGAGCTTTTATTCTGTCTTAAACTAATTGGTATGAGCTAGGAGGTGAACCAATTGGTGGTAAAGAGAGGTTAAAAAGACTTTCAGAGAGTGGCTTACTCTTTTTTTTTTTTTTTTTTTGGTGGGGCTATGGTTTATTTTCATGTTAATATTTTAATCTTGTAGTATTTCAGTAACTTCTGAGCTATCTGCTTTACCAATACATGTATCCAGACTATATATTTCTCAATTTCAGAATCACAGCCTCATAATTCATTTGTTTGGTTTGGTGTCACACTGGGGTCATGCTTTACCAATTGATGCCACTCCTTAGTATATGATACCAAAGGCCTTCGAATTATTCACATACAGAGACTTCAACCTTTCTCACTTTATTAATTACTTCCATATTAGGATTCATATATTAGTAAACCTAGAGTTAGATAAGCAGCTGTAGAACTGGTTTTTGTTGAGTCTGATATACGGGAAACCATTATACCATTATGTTCCTTCTTTATTCCACAGAATACCATGGGTGGCACGCTTTTAATGACTTTTACAAATTTTAAGCTACTGGATCATGTTCCCAACTAAATAGATTTTATAGTTTTTCAAATGCTGGCATCCGGTATCAGATAAAATAATTGAACTAAGGTTTTTAATACTCAAAGACTAATGTCTTTTTCATATACAAGAAATGTACAGTGTCCTATAATTAACTCGTCTCTTAAAGGTGTTAAGAATCATAAAAAGACGGATGCAATACATATTTTCTCCTTTTTATTCTTCAAAATGTTACAAATAATGGCACTACATTTTGGACTCTAGAAGTCAAATAAAAGATTATCTTCATGATTACAACCTCACTGATTTTTCTTATTACGATATGCAAAGCATTAAAATAGGAGCTGCATAGAGAAAACACGTAGAAGTAGGGTTGTCAAATAAAATACAAGATGCTGTTAAATCTGAATTTCAGATTAACAAATTTTTAGTATGTTTCAAATATTACATATACTAAAATGTTATTTATCTAAAGTTCAAACTTAATTACACATCCTGTATTTTTATCTGTGATATATGGCAACACTTTGTAGGAGATCCTATCTTCAGGAAAACTTACTATTTAACAGGAAAATTAACGAATTTTCATAATATGAGGGATATATGATACATGCAGTAATATAAATGATCAGGTGAGGAAAGGATCTCCACTACCATAGAAGGGTATTGGAAGAAATGCCAATTACAATTCCTAACTTTTGATTGGTGGATAGGTGGTTTAGTATGATTTTAGAGTTCAAGGGTTGTGAGTTAAATTCCAAATTCACTGCTCACTAGCTGTGTAATCTTGGGTAAATTAATCTCTTTATTATAAAATGAGACTACTAATACCTGCTTTACTAGGCCGTTTGGGGATCAGAGATAATGTATACAAATACACAAAGCACTGGGATCACAGGAGGCACTCCCTAAATGAAATTACCTACTACTGAAACATGTGGCAAAAAGGATATCTGTCAAAGACAAATATTCAAATGTTAATGTTCTACAGTAATGGTAATATTGAATAAGTAATTTTATTTCCATGATGTATTTACACTGTACAAACACACTGTTGAAAAGCACCCTACGAGTTCACAGGACATTACAATATATTTACTTTAAAAATATATGCCTTTATAAAAGGTTCATAGAACACTGACAAGTCAACATGTGACAAAACTCTTAAAAGCACGTCACCAATTCTGTGATAGCAAGAATGCTTCCAAATGATATCAATTTCACAATCACAAGTCACCATTTGAGTTTTAAATACATACAAGTTTTAAATAAAAAGTGAATTCCACAGTGGAAAGTTCCTGCAGCAATACTTATTAGTTAGTTAACACGTACTTTCACAGAGATGTTGTTTCATAATAATTTACAATATCAACTTATCTGCCGAAAAAAAAAATCAGTAAGTTTTACAGTCCAAAAATTCTTATTTTTCTACTTTTTCTTCTTTATTGGTTCTCCTGGTTCTACTTTGCGCTTTTTAGAAGTATGCTCATCTTTTTCATCATCTTTAAACAGGAAAGAAAGAGTTTCAATCAGTAATTTAAAAAGAATGTTAAACATTAAGCAAAAGTTAACTTTTAGAACTCTGTTTTTAAAGTTCAGTAAAAATAGTTTTTTTCAATTGTAGCGTCATGCAAAATTCAGTGACCCTTTTGTGCTATACTAAGGTAGCTTAAAATGAAAAGCTATTTCCAAATATTCTATAACACACACTGTACATATTTAAATATGTAATCTATACTTTGTACAAATGGAACACATTTATTAAAAAAAAAAAGGATATCAGCTTAACCAAAACATTATTTAAGTGGCTATCAGTTATTCTTTCCTTTCCAATCAGCTTACTCTCCCCGCAAAAACAACTCCCCTACCTTATTCACCTTATATATTGTAGTTAAAAAAGTAATTTGCAAGTGGATGTTTCACTAAAACTGCATTTTCAATTTTGGCCTGTGTAGTAAGTTCTATTCCTCCCACCATGTTCCCCCCTATTCCTAGGAGAATATTCCCACGACAATAGAAAAACAGACATCTTCCCTCCTTTATATTTTGAAGAGGATAGAGAAAAATCTTCCACTAAATCTCTGTCCTTTTAAACTTCTCCAGAATGTCATTAGTGTCTGCAACCACAGAAAATTTGCATTCATAAAAATGTCAAACCTGAAAAAGTTGACCCTTTTATTCAATTAAAAAAAAAATCCAACTACATTTCAATGAAACACAGGGTAGCACAGACCAGCTGCTAATTTCCCACCTCACTGAACAAATGTATGGTTTTATTTTAAGAACTCCATGTAGATGGAACAAAAAACATGTAGAAGATGTTGATTTATAAAACACAAATTTAAGCACATTACTGAATTCATTGTAGTTTTGACTTATAATTAGTATCAACAGCAGGTGATCCATCTTCATCTTTGAATACAGCATGTGATGTTATTCATATATTTCATTAAGCACTATGGATTTATGTAGACAGTAAGATAAAAGACAATTCAGATCAATGAATCATCCCAGGAATTTACAAAACAAAGTTTTAATCAGTAGTTTATCATGTATAAACAAAAATACTGGCTCTATAAACCAACTATATGACATACAGCTCGAACAAACCAAGGCCTTTATTTTTTTAACTGGAATTTAATTATCATCATGCTGACTTTTGAGATTATTTTCAGTACTAATAAAAAATTAAAATTACTTTCTAAATCTACTAGAAAACTCACTGTTAACTTATATTAAAAAGATGATCTTAAGATACTTCCATTTTTAATCTGCCACTTGTTGAAAAGTAAATTTACTGAACAAAAATATAAATCCCTAAGTTTGGAAGAATAACTTATCAGTGGTTTTAACTAAAGAACTGACGCCATCTAGCGATATAACAAGGCATTACCTTAAACACCAGAGCAGGAAAACAAAAAACACCTGAACCCAGAAACGTTGAGTTTCTACTCTGTGCCATGTACTACATATACGCTAGTAAGAAAAGCTCTATTATGAATTTCATATCACTGGAGGTAAATAAATTTAAATTACTAATACAAACAAATTTTCTAAATTAAAAAAAGCATTAGCTACTTTAGCTAAGCTTTCATGATTAATTACGTTAATAAAGCTATAATTAATATCTAAGTATTGCTGATCTACATTTACTTAACAAGAGGTGCTAAAAAGTAGCAAGACTCAATGAGGAGTTTTGAATCTTTCCCACCTCCTCCTTTAAAATATCTATAAGAAGTTAACTGGCTAAAAAGACAAAAAGGCAGAAAATGGAAAGGAAAAGTAAAACGAAATAACCTGATAATCTAAATAATTAGATAATTTGAGAACATGGGGTTTATAATACGAGATATTTTATAAATTTAAAAAAATGGAGGTAAAAACGATGTGGGAATTTTGATTATACAGTGACTTTGTGAACATGGTACAGAAGACTGAAATGTCAAAACTCACTTCAAAAAAGGTAGGTACTTATGGTTATTAAAGATTTCAGAATTATCCTCTAATCTTCAGATCCAGCTTTAAACTGGTTGAGTGTTGCTGGGTCCTTTTGTTTTTTTGCTATTGCTACCACTTTATGATGGAGAACTGTCATATGAGCAAAACGTCAGAAATTATGTAGTGATAATGTTTGCCACATATTTGGAAGTCCTTCTATGTAAACTCAATAAACCACCTGGAAAAAAAAAAAGATAATTCTTTCCACTTGTTTGTCCTAGATATATGATCCTAGACTTTCCCAGAGAGGAACAAAGGAGAGCATCAGTCTATGGTACTCACTAGTTAGAATATCAACTCTAGTGGTCTTAATGCCATTCTTCTTATAGCATAGTTTTCAAACACTCTAGCTTAACACATCAAATCTGAATCCCAGTTTAACAAGGCATCATTTCCATTTAAAGACGTGAGTTTGTGAAGGTACCTATTTTAGAGCTTGCCATTTTCTTGTTTTCTGACCTTGGATAAATCATATGAGCTCTCATTTCCACATTTCCCTATCCTCTTCCAACAAGGTGTAATAAGGATTAAAGACAATTTATGCAAAAGAGCTTTTTATTAATTATATAACATATAACACAATATGAAGTATTTTAAATGCCCCCTTTATTTGGCATCTCCAAAAAGATGTAATTTACTGAAAATGTGTCTTCCTTCATTATTGACTTCTAATCTACATTGAGAAATCAGTGAAAGAAATAAAAAGCCAAGTAGAACCAAAGCTGGAGCAATTACCAGTTAGTTGTTACCCTTTCTCTTAAAACAAACAAAGCTCTCTTCGTAATTGCAAAAGGAGCTAAGCAGGTAGCCCTTGTATTATGGGAAGATCAGAAATCTGTTTAACAACAATAGTACACCCTTTCATTAAAATGACAGTCCAAAATATTTAGTCCAATTCTGCAACTGTCCACTGAATACTTACAATATATATTACAAACTGTGATACAAACATAAATAAGACCTGGACCCTGCTGTTTAATGAACTCATTTTCATAAAAGATAGACTTACAAACAACTAATCACATAAAAGGTGGTAAGTGCAACCAACAGCATTAGAACACACAAGGTACAGAGGAACAATTAATTAGAGGAAGGTGATATCTAAAATTTTTTCTTGAGTTCAGTTTTGAAGGATGAATGAGTTTACCAGCCAAAGGAAGGAAGGAAGAATATTCCAGACCAAAGTACAACATATATTGAAAGGCATGGAACTATAAAATGGCATGGTCTATTCAGTTTTGAATTTTAAGATCTTAAAGTGCTAGCTAGAAAGGGGGCCGTGTGAAGTGAGGGTGGAGAGAAATACAGGGCCTATTGTAGAAGGCTTTGACTCTATGCTGTTGAAGAGTGTTAAGGAGGTGAGTTACATAGTCAGGTGTGACTTTTAGAAAGCGAACACTGGCTGCAATGTAAAGGATGAAAGTAAGGGATAAACATGTAAAAGCAGAGATTACTATGACTATTTATGGTGCAAGTAAGTGATGAAGTTATAAACGAAGGCAAGACAACCAAGCCTTTATTCTCCTATTATTTTTAATTACTACAGAGTAATACTCAGTTTAATTCTTTTTGTAACACTAATTTTGGCTCTAAAGCACAACTGTTTTAATACAAAATGAAGCCTTTAGCACTTTGCAGCTGTAATCACAAGACTAATAATTAACTGTACTGTTCTAACATAAGGCACCATATACCACATATACTACTTACTAGTTGAGATATCGGATTTCACCTTAAAGCCTGGATAATATGACCTTTCATTAAAATACAGCAAAAACTACTGGTTGAGATAGCATAACTTCGAAGCTGACTACATACTATCTTTCCCAAAAAAAAAACACAGCAAAACGTATTCAAAGACCACCGTAATCAGTTTGCTAACTCGCTAGATTTAAATATCCTTGACTATCCCTATCTTTCTGAACTCACCACAGGGACCAAAAGCTATTACCACCAGAGTCTGACTCTCCTTACCTGATTCCACTGTCTCCTCCCCTTCCGGTAGAAGCCTAGCTTTCTTAACGTTCTGTGGGGCATCATCACCATTGTCCTCATATACGTTAGACCATTTTATTGCCATATCCAGCTCTGGAGGGGGAGGTTTCTTCTCTGTAGTGTAGGTCTCCGGAGGTGGTACATAGTTTGACTTCCATATTTTGAATTCTTTTGGAGGCTGTTAAGCAAACACATTAAGAGGCACGGTGACGAGCCGAGGTTCCTGCAATCGGTATGGGCACATGCACCTCCCTGCCGTTTGGTTATCGTTCAGGCTGACTTCTTTTTTTTTTTTTTAAGGTATAAAGACATATTTTTCCATCAAAATCACAATACTGTTAAGTGAAAAGCCAAAGGGTTCCCTATACGAATAAAGCTAATAACTTTTAGTTACCAAAGAAGAATCCAGTCTCAGAGATACTACGCCAAGGCTGACCCCTTCAGGAGGCTGCAGCAGACACTGTCTTGGAGGCAGCACAGCAGGCACTTCGACTTCAAAGGGAAGGGGTCTCGGGGAGAAGCTGCAGCGAGGGGGGGGCGGGGGGAGTCACCACCGTTAGTCCTCACCGCGCAAGGTCGGGGCACCGAGCGCGGAGGTTTGCGTCTCCGCACAAGCGGGCGGGGGCTGCGGGTCCGATCTGACACCCACCAGGCTGGGGGGGAGGGGGCCCGGGCTCCCCAGGGCTGGAGATGGGAGAGGGTGGTACTGCATCCCGCAGGGGGTGACTGCGTGTGGCGGAACGGGCAGCCGGCCCCCAGAAGGAGGCTCAGGAGGAAGGGGGAGGAGGCCGGGACCAAGATCCGTAAACCGGGTAGGCAACCTCACCTCCTCAGGCGCCTTGACGACGTGCCTTTCCCAGTCTATCTGTTTGTTGAGCGGATTGTAGAGAAAGGCCGGGCGCGTCACGCTCCGGAACAGCTCGTCGGGTCCCGGCAGCCGCTTCTCTGTACTGTTTCCACAGCCGCCCGCCGACTTCGCCGCATCCGAAGCCCTGCGACTCGTCTCCTCCGGCTCGCTGTTATCCTCCTCGCCCGAGGAGCCTGAGCTGCTGCTCCCATAAGCCGCGAAGTAGCTCAGCGGATCCTTCTCCTCGGAGGCCATGACGGCTACGCCAGGAGGCCGAGGGCTCCGCCGGAAGCGGAAGTTGTCCCAGGCCCCGCCCCACGGCTGGCCCCGCCCCAAGGCTCGCCGATCATCTCGGGCCTTGCGCCCCCTGGGGGCTGTGCGGCGCTACTGCCCCCCCGCTGCACGGCAGGCTGTGGGCGATTCCGCGCTCATTCCCAAAGAAAGGCTTCATTGCTCATTCAGGAGGTTCGCTGAGAAAAAACAGGTCAGTGGTCCTAATCAAACTTTCAGCATCCGGTAAGAATTCATTAGAGGCACAGAAGAGCCACCTCACTTTAGCTCTTGCCTAGAGAGACCAGGATTTCTTTCCTATCCTGTTGCGACTATTACAAAAAAAAAAAAAAAAAATTAGTGTGCTTCCCTCAGTCGTCATGGAAGACCTCTAAGAGTGGTGGACTCAACGAAATCCTCGCCTGGTTGGCCTCATTCCAGTGCACTCTGAGCAACCTCTTTGATGAAATTCCTCCTGGATTGCATCCCACCACTCTGGGGGCCTCCAAACTCTGATTTCTCATTGTCAGCCTCCTTCCATGCCCACTTTGCTCTGCATAGTCCTTAAACTTGGTGTTTCCCAACGTATTATTGTCTTTCAGCAATATTAAGTTTGTAGAGGGTGTTATAAAGTTGAACATCAGCCCCCCCCCTTTTTTATGGCATTATCTACCTTATTCTTGTGCCTCTCAAATATGGGCCTCTGCAATCTTTCTCCTCCAACCTCTGGACCAAACCTCCACCTGGCTCTTAAACTTTCTATGTGGATATCCTGCTTGGGTCTCAAACTCATATTTAAAGGATGAGTAACTTATTTTTTCATAAAACTTGCTTCTGCATTTGTGTTCCTTCTCAGTAAATGACATAAATATGTGCCTAGTCCCCAGGGAAACAAAATCCTTGACTCCTCTCCTGAACTGAGGGAATGATAACCAAATGAAAGTGATAAAGTTGGCATCAGTGTAAACATTCACAAGTCCCATTTAAGAATGCCTCCTTATTTACGCAACACACTCATCTCTGGGGGGCAAAAAATATTCACTCCTCTTTCCTAGTCCTATTGCACAGGGATACCCAACCTTCTGGCTACAGACTGGCACCATTCTGTGGCCTGTTAGGAACCAGGCCATACAGCAGGAGGTGAGCAGTGGGCAAACAAGTGAAGCTTCACCTGTATTTGTAGCAGCTCCCCAGTGCTAGCATCACCACCTCAGCTCTTCTTTAGATCATTAGATTCTCACAGGAGCACGGGTCTCTGGTGCCAAAAAGTCAGGGGACTGCTGTTATAGCACAATACCTGTGACCTTTTTGAGGGCAGGAGTTGGATTGTGCTTTGTTCATTCTTATCTTCCTAGTACCCAGCTCAGTGCCTGTCACTGAGTAGATAAATCAATAAATATTTTATAATTTATGAGGGTGTAGGTATAGAAAGTGTTTTTTGATTTTTTTCATCCAAGTATTATGTTGATAGAGAAAAAGGATGGTTCCAAAGTGCAAAGTTTGGAAGCCCATCCTCATTTGACACCAATTGCAAGTTTGTGGGTCTCCCAAAACCCTCCAGTTTGATTTGGTAGGACTCACAAAACTCACTGAAAGCTATTTACTCATGTCTATGGTGTATTATAGCAAAAGGATACAGCTTAACATCAGTCAAGGGAAGAGGTGCATGGGACAGAGTCCCAGAGACTTCCACATGCAGAGCTTCCAGTGGAGTTGTAGACAGTACTAACTTCTTGCAGCATACATATGTGACACTATGTATGGAGTGTTGCCAAACAGGGAAGCTCATCTGAACCTTGATGTCCTGAGTTTTTATTGGGGCTTGGTCATGTACACATAGTTGATTCCCACATGGCTACCCTCAGTCTCCACCATTTCTAGAGGTCAAGTTCATACAGTGTGACCCAAAGCCCCAGAGCATAACATTTTGGGGGGATATAATATGTCTTGAAAATGTATGCAAATATTATACTAGTCTCTAATATAGTTTTTATTATAATATACAAAATATTTTAAATTATCATTGAGTAAAACTGACACTTTAAGAAGATAACCACATTTATCCCATGGCTTCTAAAACTAGACTACTCTTGAGTGCCTCTGAAGTTGGGGTACCCAATTTGAATAATATGAGTCCCTGTTATCTAAGTCACAACAGCCTCCATGGAACCAAATCCAAGGGCCACTTCTTGCTTGACCTTTTAAAAAGATAGGCTTCTTTCTTGAAACACTTTGTCCCCCATCGTCTTTCACTAAATCATGCACTTTCACTCTCTTCCTATCTCATCAGGCCCTTTCAGTTTCTTCTGTTGCCTTCTTCTCTGTCTACCTTTTCAGGCTCAGACCTGGGCCTTCCTCTCTTTTCTATCAACCCCCCATTTTTAGGTGCTTTTTAAGAGGTCCATGGTTTAATTTTTTTTTTTTTTTGCTAATAATTCCCATATTTATATAACCAGTCCAGAAGACTTCCCTTATCACCAAACTCCTCTATCCAATTTCCAACTTCGACTCCTAATAATTCCCTCAAACTTAATATATTTGTGGTAGATTATCTACCAAGATTTTTTATCCTGTGCATGTATGCCACTTCTTCCATCAAGAGGTAGAGAATATTTCCTCTCTTGGAACCTGGGCTGGCCTTGTGACTTGCCTGATGAACAGAATGCTTCCACTTTTGTTCTCTGGGGAGCCCTGAGCCACAATGTAAAGAGGTCCAGCTGCCTTGCTGAAGATAATATAAAGAGAGGACCCCAACCAGCTCCTAGCTAGTGTGTTCTCACTAGGTAAGGCACCGGACCTGTGTATGAAGTCATCTGGGATCATCCAGCCCCAGTCGAGGTTTTAGAAATTTCCAGATGACCCTAGAATGGGCCATTAGAAAGACTGGAAGCTAAATCCAGCCCATTTTGTAGAATCATGAACAAATATATGGTTGTTATTTTAAGACATTAAATTTGGGGGTGGTGTGTTATGCAGCAGTAGATAATTGAAAAATATGTCCGAAACAGAACTCTTCATTCCCTACCCTCAATACTTCTCACTTCCCACATATTTCCCCATCACTTTAAATTGCACTATTATTAATCAGGTGCTCAGGACAAAAGTCAGAAAGTCTTGGCATGTTAAATTTAAAATACTTTCAAAATCCAAACACTTTTTACCAATTCTACCTCTACTATCTTCATCTTTTGCTTGAACAATTATAAGTCTTTTTTATTCTTTATTGCTAATTTTCCTTAACATTTAATAATCTTTAAAATTAGTTCAGATTCATGCATTGCATTTAGTGGTCTTTTAGTGTCCTTTAACCTCGAATAATGTCTTTAACTTTCATAACCTTGATATTTGAAAGATTTTAGGTGTTATTTTATAGAAGATGCTTCAATTTGAGTTTGCCTGATGTTTCCTAATAATTAGATTCAGGTTGTGAATCTTTGGCAGGAAAATCCTGGAAGTGGTGCTGTGTTCTCATTGCATTCCTTCAGGAAGCATGGAATTTCAACTAGCTTGGTATTGATAATTTTAACTTTGATTTTTTTTGTTTAGGGTAGTTTCTGCCAGGCTTCTCTACTATAAAGTTATTTTTTCCTCTTTTATAATTTATAAGTATTTCATAGGGAGGTATTTTGAGATTATGTCAATATCCCAGTCTTCATCACATTATTTCTATTAGCGTTGACTCATGGTTTCCTATTTTGTCCAATGAGTTGTAATACATTATCATTTTGAATTTGAAATCGTCTCATATTTGGCCTGTGGGAGCTTTTCCGAACTGGCTTCTGTGCCCTTTGGACATGCCCGACCATTATTTGAACACTTGCTTGCTTTCAGACACAAGATATTCCAGGCTTATCTTATACTTTGCCCTAGCATTAGACATTTTTGCCAAGGAACTATGATTCCTGTTAATGGAGAATGGTGTTTAAAAACCAAGACCTACATCCTTGGTGTGCTCATTGCTAATGAGGTGTTAATGTTTCAGGTTCTCTCGGTGGACAAAATTAGAGTATGTATTTATTTCTCTATCTATTAAAAATCTTGAGTTCACACAGATACCTCTAATTTTAATACAATACTACAGGATTCCTTTTAGTTTTCTCTTTCCATATTTTTAACTGTTTTCCAACATTGAGAAATCTTGCTCCCATTATCCCAAATAAGTTATTTGATCAGTCCTGAAATATGCAGCCACTCTTCCATTATTGCTGCTGACCCTCCCCTCATGCAGATGCCCTGTTTACGCTACTTTGGATCTGACATACTGCATTAGACTGCCCTTCTACAGAAGCCCCCCTCACCCTGTTCCTATCTTCTCCTTCAGGCTCTGATTTTGAATATCCCCACAGATACCTTCGCCAACTTGGCTCTGGTGGACACCTTACTCTGGGCCCTAACACTCTTCTAAGCCATGTCTACACCCTTCTTACTGCTCTCAGACTCTGAGAGCTCATACCAGGCCATCCATCTGTAGTGAATTTCTCGTTCCATTTGAGTCCCAAACCTCTATACTCCAACCGCACCTCATACCATCTATATCCTGTTCAGCCTCCTACACTCCAATCTGGACCCATACTACATCCCCCAAGCCCTACTGGTGCATGTAGGGCTGTGAATGTCCCCATGTAACGGCTTGTGGATTGAACTGTCAAACACTACAGAGAATGAAAGGAAAGATTAGAGAAGGGAAAGAAGAACACACAGAGAGTTGAAATGATGCAGTAATGGACTCCTCTCTCCCCTTCCATCCCATCCCCCTCCAATATTCTCCATATAGCAGCCACACCGAACTTTTAAAGCACAAATCAGATCATACCACTCCTTTGTTTAAACCCTCTAATTGTTTCCCACCTTAGAAATCCAAACTTCTGACAATGGTCTGTAAGCCCTTTTGTATCTGATTCTCACTCTCTGTAAAATCTCATCTCAATCCAGGCTCTTGAGTTCCCTACTCTTATGTTCCAGTCACACAGGCCTATGTGGTCCTCAATAACTCATTCTTGCCTTAGGGCTTTTGCACTTGGTGTTACTTCTGCCTGAACTTTTCCATAGAACTTCATGCAACTAGCTCCTTCCTTATGCTTTAGGTCTCAGCTCAAATGTTACATGCTCTGAAAGGATTTCCTTCTTAATGCTATCAATACTCTTTCCTTATTTAGTTCACATATGCCCTATTTTATATAAGTGGCAACTAGAAATATTTGGCTTTATTTCTATTTTCCAACTAAAATGTGAGTTCTCTAAAAACACACTTTATCATTCTCTCTCTAGCACCTAGAATAATAAATACAAAATAATTATTGAATTAATGAGTAAAAAAAATACATAATCTCCATTCTTACCTTTCTGCCATTTAAGAAATGTTAGTGAGAGAACATGGAGTTGTAGATGGAGCATTGATCGGAGTCAAACAACCCTGAATTTTAATCCTAAAGAGCTGTGTCATTTTGAGTCATTTACTTCACCGTGTTTCTCATCTGTAAAATAGATAAAATTTTTAAAAAGTAACAATAAAACTTACCTTGCAGGGTTAACAGAATTAAAAACAAGATTATACATGTGAAAACACCAAGCCCAATATGGCTCTGGTTTCCAAATATGGTTGCATATTGGAATCACCTGGAAATCTTTACAGGCTTCTGACGTCTGGCTTCCATACCCAAACATTCTGATTTAATTGGTACGGGGTACAGCTTGGGCATCAGGATCTTTAAAAGCTCTCCAGGTGATTCTAAAATGGGCAGCAAAGTTTAGGAACCACTACAGCAAAAGACAACCATCTGATAATTAATCAGCATGGCAAATTCAGAGTAGGGACTTCAAGAACAGCCCTCAAGTTATCCGTACATTGTTTGTGCTTAAATTTAGCTTTCAAAAAACCCTAAGATTACATTTAACTATGGATCTATTTGCGTCTTGCTTTGCTTTTTTTTCAGTCAACAGTGTACCTATTTATCCAGTGACACAACATAAGGTCAGAGCCTAAAACTTCTTGCTCCCTTTCACATTACTTAGGTAAAAAGATAGTAGATGTTAAGACTTGAGTTCTACCATATACCTCACACAAAATTATTTTGTATTGGATCTTAGAGGTAATTGTGAAATAAAAACAACTAAGTTTTCAAAAAAAAAATTATCATCATGACTTTGAAACAAATATTTCTTAAAACAGCAGACAAAAATCACTAATCACAAAAAAACCTAAAGGAATTAAAAAACTTTATCAAAAGAATCCAAAAACTTCAATGTAAACACAAAAAGACACAAAACAATTAAAAAGAAAAAAACTGCCATTATCCTAGCTTGCCCCTAAGGCCAGCGTATGACCTGTACTAAGACTGACATGCTGACCAAAAATGGAATTACCTCTTGAAAGTGAGCTCACCTTGAAAAGAAAGAAGAGCTTTAAATGCATATTGCTAAGTGAATGAAGCCAATCTGAAAAGGCTATATATTGTGTGTTTCCCAATAGTATGACATTCTGGATAAGGCAAAACTATAGAGACAATAAAAGGATCAGTGGTTGCCAGGATAGGAAGGGGGAGAAAAGAAGGGATGAATAAGCGGAACATGAGAGTTTTAGGGTAGTGAAATTATTCAGTGTGATTATTTTACATGACATTATGTATTTGTGAAAACTTATAGAACTGTATAACACAGAGTGAACCCTAATATTAACTTACCCATACTATTAACTTTAGTTAATAATAAGGTATCAAGACCCATTCATCAATTCTAACAAATGTACCACACTAATGTGAGATATTAATATAAGAAAAAGGAGGAGACAGAATATACAGGAACTTTGTATTTTCTGCTTGAGTTTTCCATAAACCTAAAACTGCTTTAAAAAATAAAGTCTATTAATTTCCCCAAAATGCAATAAAACAATGGGCTCAAAGGTATCGTTTTATATTGTGATAATATGCTATCTGTGAAAAAGAACTTTTTCACTGCTGCATTAATCAACCTAGTAACCAATTGCACTGTATCATATCTCTCACTCAAAGTTAAACATTTCAGGCAATTGCTGGTTTTCAGTGTTTAAAGGAAAACAAATGACTTTATAAGATTCAGAAAACTCAAAAGCCTGAGTCTGTTTAAACCTTTATTTTATTGTCTATGTAGTTATTCAACAGTCTGAAAGAAAAATCCATGTTATTAACTATATAGGGGCTACAGAATATCTAAATATCTTTGATTCTGAATAAGTCCTATTTAAATAGAAAAAAGTAACTGCATATCAAATTTTACTTTAATTAATGAAATGAAAACCCCACTTCTACTTGAAATGTAATGTCACTATTTTCATGTTACATTATTGGTAAAACGTGTTTCTCCATAATCCTTAGAAAATATTTATACTACAAAAATTCATCCAGTCTTAAAAAAATTTTTAAACCAATATGCCAATCATCTTCATGATTGATATATCACCAATTTATCTAGAAATGCAACTTGATCTTACAACTTGAAATGTTTTCTATAAAAACTAGTATGTTTTAGATATTTACTTCCTATTGAAAACTCTGAAGCTTCCAAAATATAGCACCACAAATTAAAACTTTTTATTATTAATAGCATATTTCCATCTTTGCTTTTTGCAAGTAATGGAAATATATTAGATGGATATCAGAATTATAATTTAAATGAACACGAGAACATAATTTATAAATGCATATAATTAGTAAAACTTTGTTATGTAACAAAAAGACAAATCTAGCTAATAGACTTCTTATTCCAAGTAGTATTAAAAACAGAATTGTCACATACACACGCATACAAAATTTTGTTCTAGTTATTTCAACTTGTATATTGGTCCTCATTAAAAAGAACACTGAAAAGTACAGAAAAAGTATTTTTAAAAATCTCATCAAATGACAAGTAGTAACAAGTTTTTGCCAAGATTTTTCTTTAGGAATGAAAATGATAAAGCAAAGAATGGGAAAATCTTAAGTAGCGTTTATTAAAGTTAGTAAGAAATATATCTTGGCAAATTGAGATCTTAGGTGGCTCACACTGTGTCAGATGTTCCTCTGTAGGGACTCTGTGTCTATAAGGCAAACTGAGTGGGAAAGAGAGTTTTTTCCAGTACGCTGGCAATTTTCCCATCAATGACTGGCTTTATTATCAAATAGAAACAGCTTAATCCTAAATGTTTCTAGCACAAATGCACTGAGAAAAAACATTATTCCCAGCCTAAGGCTCTATCCTCAAACACAGAAATGTTCCCTATTAAAATTAATCTTAAAACATAAAAAATTTGAAAATACTAAATACCTCAAAAATGAAAAAAAACCCCCAGAAAATATTGAAAGATAGATAATTGACATGAGTTACTTCAGCTATCTGAAAGTATGCTTTTATTCCAAAAGAGTCTATTTACAAAGTATGCTTACATTGCATTTTAAAAGACATGTATTGAATGTTATTGAGTCAGTTTAGCAATATTTACAAAAAGATTCATATCCTTTCAAACATATTTTGTCATTTAAAAAACTGCAACTGTCATTGCCGTGAAAGAGCACGTGATCTTAAGGGAAGAAACATCTCACTAGAGTTTCCACAAGTTCCTTCTTCCAACTGCAGCTCCGGTGGCAAAGGAGGAGCCCCAGGGTCCCCGGGCCGAGGAAGCGTAGTGGAAGAGAAGGTAGGATTTTCAATTCTGCCTACTTCTAGAACAGGCAAATTCAGAGAAGAATCAGTAGAAAAAAAGGGGGCTGTGCTGGATTCTCCTTCTGGATGGTACATAACAGTGGATGCTCTTAGTTTTTCAGAGAAATTAATCTCATCTGAATTTGATCTTGAGAGGTTGTTTGTGGCTCCATCTGGAAAAGGCTCACAGCTGCTACATTTCAGCCCTACAATAAAATTAATCAGATATCAGTGAAAAAGTAACAAATAAAATTGAGTCTATGCCCATCTTATTTTTTTTTAAAGATTACAAGCTAGGTACCACACAAGCAAAATTTAAATAGCAATTTATAAATTCTGTCATAATCCATTTCACATTTCGTGTGTTTTTTCCAACAACTATGACGTGTACTATTATTTACACTTTTTAGATAAGGCAAGAGTCTCAAGGAAGCTAAATCACATGCTGTAATTCACATTTGTATACTTATATACTTAACCACTGAAGGAAGGACCTGGAAAAAAATTAAGTAGCCCCTAAAAGTTTTCATAAAAGTAGCAGCTGTCACAACTAACATTCTTTAGCATTGTGGCACACAAAAAAATTACCCAATTAAAACAAAATTTAAACACGGCATACGCTAAAATTCTATGAGCTAATTAACGCCAATGACTGATTCTTGAATTACAGGGTATTAGAAGTGGAGGGATTTTAGAGGTCATCTGGGATAGTCTCTCACTATTAGAGATGAGAAAACAGAGGCCCAGAACAGTTAAGCCATGCCCAGAATTCCAGGACTATTTCATGGGAAAGTGAGAACTAGGTCCCAGGTCTCCTCTTCACATTAAATGGATAATGTCTTGTTTCTCAACTTAACAATTTACTTAAATGACAGTGGTTGTTCTAATCAAATAACTTTACCATATCCAGAGGATATAGGCAACAATTAGCCTTGGGGTAGAAAGAATAAACACAAACACAATTTATCTTGTTAAACTTAGCGAATATTCAATCCCTAACTATCCATAGGCACAGAACCCTGAGCTGATACATTTTATGTAAAACCTGTAAAGTCTATAAAGTATATTTAGAAGCAATTTATTCACACTAGTTGAACTTCTAACGTGTTCCAGCATGGACTTATAGTCTTGAGTTCCTTAAAGGAAGGCAGAACCCTAAAATTACTCATTTCTGTATTCCCAGCACCTAGAACAACTTGAGTAGAGCTATATTATAGTCACATTTAACTTAGGTGCTCTAAAGATATGGAGAGTGAAATAGGGGCTTAGGGGAGTGAGGGGGATTTAAACTGTGCAGGCAATGCTACACAGCATTCTAATAAGTGAGTATGTGTGCTCTGTGGTGAGGGTGAAACAGGAAGGGTGAATTTACTATTTTCTTCATCTATCTCAGTTCCCATGCCTCTCTCATCTTGCCAGATTGAGTGTGATTCTAGTGTTTAAAGTTATGTATGATCTACACAACACGATTCTTAAAAACGTAAGTCAACTACTTCATCTTGTGATCAACTGGAGAAAAATGATCAGAGTTGGACTTATTAAAATACTTTGCCTATATACTATTTGTTATATGTGATGTGCATTTTTGAAAAAATTAATCTTACATTCTTTTGACTTTAGAAACAAATCCTGTGTATACTGGGACTTTATTATAAATTTTCTATAAATGGTATTGTTAAATGAAATATAGAATGTTGAGTGATATTCCATTTTCCCAATGTAATGACATCATATAAGATTAAAATGCACGTTGAATGTAATTCTAAAGCTTAAACTTTTTGAATAAAAGCAAAATGATAATTTCTGGGTTTTCTGTTTAGCCATTTACTTTTAAAAGCATTGTTACATTTAAATAAACTCTTGGACACCTAAGATAGTTACCTTTCAGATGTTCTAGTTTTATATTTCGAAGTTTTAACACTTCATCTGTAATCTTCTGTATCAGGAAGTTCTGTGTTTTTTCTCGCCGAATAGATTCAACCAGGGTATCTAGTCCTTTAGGGTTTTCTTGTAAGTAGTCTAACAATTTTCCAGCCCTTTTTCTACTTGATGTTCGGCAAGAAATTTCTTCAGTGTCTTCTCTACTAAGTATTTTTTTTGCACGTAGATGATCAAAATGTCTCTCAGCTATGATTTTTTCACACAGGTATACACGCAAATTTTCTAAAGCCTAAAAAACATAAATGTATGTCAATGTTATTTTTTAAACACCTAAGGAAATCACATAGGTGATTATTAGTTAGGAATATTAACTAGTGGGAGAAACATGCTGAAGTTAGGAGGCTCAGGCTTATGTAAATGCATGCTAATAAGATGAAGGTCCAAGTAGACAAAAGTAGGTTTAGATACTCCTCATAGCTTTGCCCTGCTCTGATCTCATTTTCACACCTATAAATGAAGACCTGGCTATTGTGAGGATGGATTGTTCTAATCTAGAGAGCCTAGGTCTGTGGAAAAATGCCTGGTATATAGTGAGTGATAAATAAATGCTAGTGACAGTGACAATGACAACTCATTTAACTCACACTTATAATGAGCAAAAGGCAATGGAAGATCTTAGCAGTACCCTAGCAAAAAAAATGGTGACAGAAAAGTAGGCTAGGTGAAGGGTTCCTATAGGTCTCAGTCCACTGAACTCCCACATTTATTTACTCACATAAAAAGTATTTCATGTATATAAATACCTAATATGCCAAGTGCTGAGCATGTAAAGATCAACAAAACTTCAATTCTGCATGCAAAGGGCATGTGGTCTAGCTGGAGAGTCCACACCACATACAAGGCAATAATTATAAGATAATGTGATATGACCCAGGAAAAAAAAAGGCCATGTCAAGTACTGGGGAAGCACAGCCAGAACCTGGGAAATTTACAGAGGCTACACTTTTACTAGAGGCATGAAGGTGCAACGTAGAAAAATACTGAGAAGTCTGGGGTAGTTGGAACACATGCTGAATGTGAGAGGGTGGTAAGAAATACAGTTAGGAAGGAAAATTGGGTTGGGAGCCTGGAAGAATTTTTATGACATGTTGAGGAACACAGATATTACTCTGTAGCCAGAGACTCATTCAAGGTTTATAAACAAGAAGCAATATGAAAACTTTTGCAGATGACTAGTGGGGACTAAAAACTGGGGTCAAAGGAGATCAATCAGAAGATTGTTGTAATATCATAGATAAGATATATTGTGTGCATGAATTTAAGCGGTGGGGATGGAGAAAGACTAGATTTAAAAGAGGAACTCCTTGGAAAATGTCATCTGTTGTCATTCCACCACCTATGTGGTAATGATTCCCCAATTTGTATATTTGATTGAGACTTTCTCTACTTAGACATCCAAAAGGCACTTAAATTCAACGTCTAAAACCAAATTTATCTTCTCCCATCCTTTTCAACTCATTTGGGAGTACCACCATCCATCCAATCACGCTATAAACCTACAACTGATCCTTGACTTCTCCTTTTACTCATTTGTCACATGATCACCTATTCACCAAGACTTGCCACTCTATCCCTTATATTTCTCTAATTTGCCCATTCACTTCATCTTTAGTTCAGGTCCTTATCATATGTTGTATAAACTATCAGCAATGGACACCTAGCTTATACTTCCTACTTCTCTCCTCCCACTTCAAATTTTTCCTTTATATATCAGATCTTGCAATTTTTCAAGAAAAAAATGTGTTATATAAACTCTAGTATTGAAATGTTGTCAGTTTTTAAAAAATTTAAAACACGGTGTTCCACCTCTGACTTAAAAGAATAAATTTCCTCAACAATGGCAGAAAGTAGAGAAGTTAAGAGTATGGCTCTGGACTTAGACCAACCTCAGTTCAAATCTTAAATCTGCCATATACTTCTGTGAGAACTAGGGCAAGTAACTTAATCTAATTTTCCAGTTCCTTATTGATAAAATAATACTTTAGAGGACCTCTAGAACTAGATGGGACAGTGCATATGAAGGCTTGACACAATCTCTGATACATAGTAAGTACTCAATAAATAATAGCAATTTGATAATGGCAGACAGGATGCTCCAAAGTATGGATTCTACCTACCTCTCCAGTGTATTCTATCACTACCTCTATCTGTCCTTTATATTGTACCTAAAACGATTATTCATCACGCCACATTTCTCTACGTTGTTACCTTTGTCTTGTTTTCTCTTCTCATACCGCAAGTTGCCATTCATCTTTTAAGATTCAGGACAGTGGTCATCTCCTTCAGGAAGCTTTACCTAAACTCCCCAGACTAAGTTAGGCACCCCTTTCCTCTGCCTTGCAGTGCCCCGTGTATACATTTCACTTTTCTATATTTTAGGCCTCCACTTCTCATCCCCCAATTCATTCCCAGATATTTTCATTCTGTCCACTACTCTTCTCAAAGTAACCAGAGACCTCCTTAAAGCCAAATTTGATGCTTTTCAGTCTTTGCCTTATTTCTCAGCAGCATGGAGACAGTTAAGCACTCCTTCCTTGAAATATTCTTGTCCTATATGCATACCACACTTTCCTGGCTTTCTTCCCATCTTCATAGCTATAACTTCTCTTTTTTAAAAAAAACTCTTAAATAATCTCCCTTTTGCCTTCTAGCTCTCAACTCCCTAGGTGAACTCATTTAATTCCGCACTTACATTTCCAGCTCAAATCTCTCTTCTGAACTTCACACTTGTGGGTCTAGTTACTGATTCGACATTTCTTACTAATCTGATTCTACTCTTCCTCAACTTCTACATTCAATCCATCAAAAAGTCTTATTATTTATATTTCAAAATGTATCTAGAATTTTCCTATTTCATCCATTTCTACTGTCTTTACCCTGATCCAAATTACTATAATCTCTCAACTATATAAATTCTAAGAGTCTCCTGACTGGTCTTCTCTCTTTTTACTTTTGTTCTCCTCAGTGAATACACCAGGCAGAGGAATCTTTTAAAAACTATAACATAATTCAATTAGCCCCTATCACATTTGGGAAAAAAAAATCCCAAAATTTTACTACCATCTATCTATAAGACCCTTTGTGATCGGGCTCTATCCCACCTTCCTAAATTTACCTCAGGACATTCTCTGCCTTCTTGCATTTTCCCCAAGTCACCAAGGTCTTGCCCGTTTTAGGTCCTTCGCAAATTCTATTCTGCCTAGAATGTTCTTCTCCCAGTTCTATTATATCCTTCAAGAACCAGTTCAAATGTAACCTTCCCTGACCATCCTATCTCAAGTCGATGCCCCCTATTATTGTTTTGATATCTGTTTGTCTCCTTCATAGAATGTACCATAATTTGTAATTATACATTTGTTTTCAACTATAATGATCTACATGTTTGAACTAGGCAAGAACCAGGTATGTTTTGTTTTACTCTGCATATGCTGTACCTAGCAGGGTGTTAAGTAGATAGTGTTTTGGATGAATGTAAAATTCACTGCACTTATTTTATAATTCGTAATTATCATTTTATGTCTATCTCCCTCCTTCCAAGAAATCAAGCTCTTCTGAAACCAGGACTGTATCTTAGTTTCACAATTTTAAACTGTTAAGGTTCAACTACAGACTGACAGCAGTATGTAATCCGTATTAATGGAACTGAACTAAATTCAACCAAAAAGATGAGGTAAACAAATAAATGAGGAAGAGAGAGATGAAGAGTATAGTGAAGAGGTGGGAGTTTCCAGGAAGATGAGTGGTGGTATACCATTCATCAAGACAGAGAATACAGCAGGACCAGCAAGAAGTTGTGGGGGAATAAAAAGTTCAATTTTAGACGACATGAGGAATATACAAGATATAAAGTAGATTTCTAGTAGGTATTTAGAAATAAGTGCCTATAGTTGCGAGTAGAAAGATCAAATATGCGGACAATATTTTGAAAACCTTCTAAGGTTATAAATAATTTTCAAAATGTGAAAAAAATTTCTAAGGAAAACGTGCATTTTTTTTTTCTCACAGACTTCCTGAAACTCATCCATGATTCCCCAAGGTTATGAATTTCTGATGTGGCTATAAAATGAAATCATAGAGGCAGATAATATCAATGAACTGATAGAAAAAAATGACCTGGAAGCCACTCTTCACATTTTATATCCTCCCACTTGTAACCTCTCATTGCCTGTTTTATCAGCTGTAAAATGGGAATGACAATTGTCTCATTAGAGTCTAACTGGAACATTGTAAACTGTGGGATACAGCATCTGGAACATAGCAAGTCCACCTCCTGAAATTCATGGTTTTACTGGCACAAATCTTGAATAAGACAACACTCATTCATTCTACATTGTTACCAATGTCCCAGTCTTATCTCAACTAGGATGTAAAGCAGGGGCCTGATCTTCATTTTTTGTATTTTTTCCAGACTCAACAACAGTACTTTTCCATATAGTAAGTGTTCCAGAAATATCCGCTGAATGAGGAAACTAAGGCACAAGTCCCAGCCATGTCCAGTTTTTTTCTGCTAATGAGTCATACCAAGTGTAATTATGAGTACAGTGTAATAAACCTTACAGGGGAGGGAAAAGGGATTTGAAGCAGATAAACATTTAAAAAGCTGTTGTTCTGTCCAGGTCACAAAGACGATTTTGTGATTTTTGTAGTGTTAAGGCAGGACACGTTTAATGGTGAGTTTGTTTTTCATTTGAATTCATATAAAGTGGCACTCATATAGATCTGATACGGCAAAACAACTAAAAGAAAAAAGAGAAACAAATCATACCTCAACAAAGCCATTCTTCAAGAACAAATATTAAAATTTTCGGCAGCAGCCAAGCAGAAGGGCAAAACTTAGCTACAAAATTATTTTTGACGTTTGCTTGTAAATTCATTCTCCACTGCATGTATTCACCCCCCTCCCCTCAATTTAAATATGTGGGCGTTTGCTTACTAGGGGAATTCCAGGTCGTGCTTTCAGCTGTGGAGCTTCCCCCAACCCCCTTCGCCAAAGAGTTTCACATATGAGCTCCACGGCTTGGGATGCTTCCTCTGGTCCACCTCTGCTCCCCAGCAGCCTGGGGCGTCTGACTCAAAGATGGACCTGAGCCGTTGATCCCGCAAACGCGTGCGTCCCTCAAAGCGCAGGAGGGTGAGATCAGCAGGGCACAAGCGGGGAGTGGGCAAGAAGCAGACGGCGAAGAGACGCTGCAATGAAGGGTTCAGAATCCCCAGCCCTGCTTCGAGGGATGTAAAACGCGCGTTGGCAGGTCGCCAGGGGACCCCTCCCACCAGCGCCCCTCGGCTGCAGGGCTCGCGGCGGTCCTGCCCGTCCCTCCGAGCCGCGGGCTCCTCCTCCGACTCCGCGCTTCCGCTTTCCTCGCCCGCGGGGCTGCAGCTCGCCCCCCGACCGCCCCCCGGGCAAGGCTGTGCTACTCACGTCCTTCTTCACTTCAGTCAGGTCCTCCTCGGTGAGGGACAGTGCGGTGGGCTCCATGGCGGAGGCGGGAGAGGGCGCCTCTTCCGGGTCCGGGAGCTCGCGCGGCGCCGCCCCGCCTGCACCGAGGGCTTCGGCCTCCGGGTGAGGGGCGCGACGCGGAGGCGGAGCGGGTCGGGCGGAAGAGGGCTGTCCCTCTGGAAGCGGGGGGCTTGGAAGTCGGACTGCGCCGCCGCTTCCGGCTCTGCCCCTGCGGCCAACCGAGCGGCGGCCCTCGGCCTCCCCACGCAGCCGCCGTCAGCCGGGTCCTTCCTGCTCCCAGAGGCCCCGCAGGTGCCTGGCCCGCCGGCAGGCCCCGCCCCGGCTCTGCGGCAGCCAATCGCTGCCGGCCCCGGCGGCGGCCTCACGGGGCTGGCTCCGCCCACCGCCCGCAGGCCGGCTGCGTGCGGCCGCGGGTTGCCTCCCGGAAAGGAACCGTTTCCGTGGGTGGAGCCCGCCTCGGCTCTCCCCGCCCTCGGTGAGGACTCCGCGGTGCAGTCCGGCCCCGGCTGCGTCGTGCCGCGGGCTTCCTCCCCTTTTCCATCCCTGCCCTCCCATTTCCTCTTGCTCTGCGGGCCCACTCCCGTTTTTTAATCCTTTGACCGCTCGCAGGCGCGCGCGCACGGCCCCTGCCCCTCCCGCCCCGCAGCCTAACGACAGCACTAAAGAAATATGTGGAACAGAAAACCGCCTTCGGTCCCACCGCGGTGACACCACCTAATTTTATCACCCGCATCCTTTTCGGTCACTCTTTATTATAAACGTATTTCCTTATCCGTTCATCTGTGTCATGGAGCTGTCTACCTCATTAGGCCTACTGCGAAAATCCAGTATTCAAATGTGAGGTTCTTGGCACACACTATGAACTTAACTTGTTATTTAGCATCTTGTATTACTCAAACATTCATTGAGTCCTCACTAATACGGTCTGGGCGTCGGTCCTGTAAGAGTTCTCCCATTGTATTGGGGGAGCCCGGTGTCCAGCCAACTATTCCCAGGATGGCATTCTAATAGAAGTGTATAGAAACAGCTCTGGGTCCAACCACTGTTTGGACAACATGCTAAATAAACTAGAAAGGAGCTAGAGGGTATGTGAAGCTACAACAGTAGCTAAATATGACAGGAGAACCAGAGACAAACTTGGGAACCCCAACGTTTAAGGGACGAGAAAGCAAAAGAACCAGAAAAGAAAAATGTTGCCAACGCCAGTTTAGTTTTGATTACAACACAGGGATTCTGCTTTTAACATTAACATTATGTCATGTGTCTTTTTCCATGTTGATGCACACTATTTTTTTCTGATTGCTTAATCTGCCATCGTCATGGTATTACCCAATTTACTTAACCATGTGTTCTGTCATCTCGCAAATACTAATCGAATGTCAGCTAAGTGCCAAGCAGTCTTCTAGGTCATGAGGAAACAGCTGTGGACAAAATAGGTATCTCCCTTTTCTCCTGGAGTTCAAATTCTATTGTATGTGTGATTGGGGCAGGGCAGATAGACATTTGAAAAACGTTACATAAATAATTTATGTTAGAAGCTGATTAATACTAAGAGAAAATATAAAACAGGGCAGTAGGATGAGGCTTTCTGGAGTGGTAAAATTTAAAATCGAGTGATTAACGAAGACCTCCCTGAGAAGAAGAGATTTGAGTTAATACTTAAAAGAAGTGAGGGAATGAGCCATGTGGACTTATGGAGAAAAAACATGAGTAGAGAAAACAGCCAACTAAAAGGATCCAGTGTGACTGGGAAGGAGGTGAGGTCCTGGTGTGCCACTGTAGAAGTTTATTCTGACTTTACTCTGAGTCATATGGGCTTATTCTGAGTCAGACCGGAAGCCACTGGAGCGTTCTGAGCAGAGGGATGACTAGATCCGATTTATGATTTGAAAAGGAGCACTTTCACTGTCTCGCCTTGCGATAAGGAGGATAGAAGAGGGGGCACTAATTAGAAGCTATTGATATAATCCATGCCCCAGGATGTGGTGACTCAGACCACAGCTGGTAGTAGCGAAGGTGGTGAGAACATGTTGAAGAAAGGTGGGATAGTGATTTCATCCCTTTTGAAAGGATCATTCCAGTTGCTGAGTAAAAGTCTCTAGGTGTAAGGGCAGAAATGGAGAGCAGCTGGAGGCTACGATGGCGATCCAAGCAAAGATGGAGAGCGGTGTGACCAGAGTGGGAACAGTGGTGAGCACTACTCCATGGTACATTATCCCGTCTTTCATTGTTAGATTTGTCCCAATTTTTTTTTTATCTATATGTTTGCCATCCCTTTTCTTTTGGAATATCATTTCCTTGCATAAATTTCCTGGAGCAATTTCCTGGAGAAATGATTATTTTCTGTCTTTTCATAGGTTCTCTCCAAAGTATTGGCTCATCCATGTGTGGGAATGAACTATGTTTTGCCATTACCATACCAGTTCTGCTGATGGAGGAGGGGATTCAGAACCCATCAAAGCAAACTGATTTGAACTATGCCAACTCGACACCCATTTCGATCAGACCATTATGATGTTGCTGTTCTTTTTGTTCTTTGTTCTTCTTTCTTTTAAAAAAACTTTTAAAAGTTAAATGATGTTTATTTCAATGCATTGAATACATACATCAAAGTTATGATCTGTGGGAGGTGCATCAAACCCATGAATTTGTTTTATTACTTAGGTCAAAGCTATGTATGTCATAAATAGGGATTTGATTTAAAATCCCTTTAAATGTAGTTATTCCATAACTCATGTTTTCAATTACATATGTGTGCACCTTTTTTTATTATGGCTTTTCATAATTAACTTTGGAATTTTTTTTTTTAATTTTATTATTAGTTTCAAGTAAATAGTACGTTGGTTAGACATTTATATAGTTTATGAAATGATCCCCCTGATTGCTCTTTCTTGCTTCTGGCTCTACAAATAGCCATCACACTAATGCTAGCTGTATTCCCTATGCTGTGTTCTCCATCCCTGTGACCATCTATCAACTACTAATTTGTACTTCTTTAACCCTTCACCCCTTCCTCTCAGGACCCCAACTCTCCTCCCCTCTGACTATCACCAGATTGTCCTCTATATTTGTGAGTCTTTTTTTGATTAGTTTGTTCTTTTTGTTTCTTAGATTCTGCATATAAGTGAAATCATGTATTTATCTTCTCTGACTTATTTCACTTAGCATAATAACCTCTAGGTCAATCTATGTGGGATTTTATTTTTTAATGGCTGAGTAATATTCCATTGCATATGTGAATAATGACTCCTTTATCCAATTGTCTGTTGATGGGCTTTTAGGTTACTTCCATATCTTGGCTACTGTAAATTGTGCTGCCATGAATATAGGGGTGTGTAGATCTTTACGAATTATTGTTTTTGTTTTTTTTTGTATAAATATGCTGACGTACAATTGGTGGGTCAAAAGGTAAATCCATTTTTAACTTTTTGAGAAACCTCCAGACTGTTTTCCATAGTGGCTGTACCATTTACAATCTCACCAACAGTGTATGACGATGGTTCCCTTTTCTCTACATTCTCGCAGACAAATTGTCATTCCTTGATTTATTGATGAGAGCCATTCTGACAGATGTCGAGCGATATCTCATTGTGGTTTTAATTTGCATTGACCTTGAGCATCTTTTCATATGTTATTAATCATCTTTATTTCCTCTTTGGGGAAATATGTGTTCAGGTCTTCTGCCCATTTTTTAATAGGATTGTTTGTTTTGTTGTTGTTTAGCTTCATGAGTTCTTTATATATTTTGGATATTAACCTCTTATCAGATATAGCATAAGTGAGTATCTTCTCTCATTTAGTTGGTTGTCTTTTCATTTCGATGGTTTTCTTGGCTGTGCAAAACTTTTTAGTTTTATGTAGTCCTATTTGTTTATTTTTTCTTTTGTTTCCCTTGTATTTTTGTTCTTTTTAAATGAAACATTTCAACCACACCAGACTATAAAAAATAATATTACAAACATCCTATGTTCATTACCAAGATTTAAAAAATGTTTATATTTTTCAACATTTGCTTCTGTTATGGCTTTTGCTTATCAAATGTTGGTGGCAGACCTCTCTGATTCTTGAGACCGCTTTCATGACATGACTATACATCTGATTTTTTCCCTGTCATTGACTACCATTGCATTTCTGACACTTCCAATCTTCTTCTATCCTCACTATTCATTCTATTATTTATTTATTCAACTAAAACGTTGTGTCTGCTATATGTCAGAAGTGGGAATTATGGAATGAGGATCAGGGGTTCGTAGGACTGAGTAAGGAGTTTAGAAACTATTAACAGCTGAAAGTTTAATATTTTGTTTTTGAGGCCATATCTAAATGTTCCCAAGTCAAATTTTCTGTGTCAAGGCAGCTGTATCTGAATGCTCTATGCCTTCACAGAGCTAGTTCATGGCAGGCGTAGTTCCTTCTTTCTTTCTAGTGTATCATACTTCCTTCATAAGCAAACTTATTTCCTCTTCTCTGCTAAATCACAGGGTAAGACTATAATAAAGATTGGGTGTGCTTTTTTAAAAAATAGACCTGCCCATTCTCCATCTTGCAATAATTCTACCTCCTCTCTGTCTCTTTTATCCCCACCTCAACTTCTAGGTGCATCATTTACCTCATACCATGAAATACAAAGCATCTGATAAATATATTGTGAAAAATACAGTTTAGGTGCTGAAAACATGAGTCAGCCTATTATAGTGGTTAAGAATGAGGATGTTTGGTATCTAACAGATCTGGGCTGGTATAATAGTTTTGTAGGGCTGTTGTAACAAATTACTATAAGCTGTGTGTCTTAAAACAACAGAAATTTATTCTCTCACAGTTCTGAAGGCTGAAATTCCAGTATTGGCAGGGCCATGCTCCCTCTGAAGGCTGTAGGGGAGAATCTGTCCTTGCTTCTTCCCAGCTTCTGGTGGTTGCCGGCAATCTTTGACATTCCTTGGCTGTGACAGCATAGCTTCGATCTCTGCCTCAATCTTTACATGGCCTTCTTTTCTATTTTCCTCCTATGTTTCTGCTTCTAAATTCTCCTCTTCTCGCAGGGACACTAATCATTGGATTTAGGGCCCTCTCTAATCCAGTATGACCTTATCCCAACTTGATTACAACTATAAAAACACTATTTTTGACTTAGTGTCTGAGGTGCCAGTGGACATGAATTGTGAGAAGACACTGTTCAACTCAGTACAGTTGGATTCTAGATTGCCAGTTATTAACTGTTTGACCTGGGAACAAGTAATAAGCATTTAATAAAGATAGCTATTATAGGAATCCAGAGGGAGGAAAGAGGAAACCATTTCTGACTGACACAACAACATGAAAGTGGAGTAGTAAAACTGGGCCAGAGAAGTTTAATAGGTGGAGCTTTAACTCCAGTTTAAGGATTTATTCTAAAACTTCCTGCCAGATACCAGGTGGTATACTGAGGAATGAATTCTATTCCAAGTGATTGTGAATAATAAATTTTTTGTAAATATTTGGGGAAAAAAGCAGCCAGTTCTGAGACAGACACTCCTGTTTTTTTTTTTTATCTATCAAATTATTTCATTAAAATTTTTTTTTGGTCTTTATTGAAATATAATAGATAATTAGTTGCTTATATTTACATTGTACAATTCAGTGAGTGTTTTTCCACTTATACTTGAATTACAATAACATACGAGTTTCAGTTTTATAAGTAGTGATCAGAGATCCACATAATTCGCAAAGTGATCACCCCACTTCTGAGTTTTAACGGAAACACAAAATGTGATAAAATTCAGACATTTCAACTCAGGGATTCTGTGAAGACTCCAGATTGTCCTGACCCCAGGAGCGACTCTCAGTTCCGGAGGAGAGGACCAAAAGGGTCTGGGTGATGAGTGTGGGCCTGAACAAACTCTACGAGGACATTCACAAGTGTACCCTAAGACTAGAACATTTGGGGGCTGATGAGGACCCCGAGAGTAGGGGTGTTTCCTCTGCCTTCCTGTTAGAAGACTGTTGGTTTGGAGAGTGAAGACAGGAATTCAATATTAGGCTCACACGTTTATGAGACAAGTACCTTGAATATAATTGTGGGAAGCAATATCCCATATTCTAGTAGGGAAATCGTGAGGGAAAGGCTAGATCTTCCAGTTATACAGCTGTCTGGAAGAAATAATCACTAGTAATGTATTTCATACTCACTTCGAGCCAAGCAGGTTACATCTGCTGTTGTAATTTAATCCCCACAACAGTCCTTTCAGGTAGGCTTTGTTATTTCCACTTTACAAATAAATCTGAGACTTAGAAAATATTATTTGTCCAAAGCCACACCTCTACCAAGTAGCAGAATCAGGATTCCAACTCAGCTTTGTCTGATAACAAGGCCAGTCTCTTAATTTCTAGCAATAGAGTGAGCTAACTGCTTCAGAGGAGCTAGAATTCACGAACCTTCCCTGTGGTGAGGCAAAAGGCACAAAAATGAGCATTCGGGTCTGTTCTCTGTCCCTGAGGTAGGAAAAAGCAAAGCCACGGAACTTTCCAACTTTTTAAATGCAAAAGAGAACATTTTAAGATCGCAGGAAAGTGAGCTCTGAGGCTCTTGGTGGACCCTGAACCACAGCCTTATAAGAGCATCCTGCAGAGGTGGAAGAGGCCAAAATGTGTACCTCCCTGCTCCAGACCTGGTGATGTAAGTGATGTGGCAAGACTCTGAAGGTACCATCAACATAATTAAGTGGAAGCCAAAGCTCAGGAACATAGTAAGAGGACTTCTTAGTCTATATATAGTGAAGTTTTGCTCTCTCTGGTGATTAAAGTGGTGGTAAGAAAACGGCATCCCATGAGTTCAGAGGTTCGTGTTTCCGTCAGATGACATCTCAGGGTGTAGAAGGAATCCTGTGAATGAGAATGCCTGCTCCTGCTGAAAGTCTATGAGGCATTGTGCACGCAATAGTGAGGGGAGCTGAAAACCAGGCATGGTTAAAGAATACAAGGCACAGAAGGAGGGAAAAGATGGTACTTACAAATTCCATTTTGGGCTCCATCATTTTAGAAGGAATATCAAAGGAATAGCTCCTGGGTTCCTCTCTAGGAAGTGACCAGGGGTGACCACCGTGAGGCAGGATGGCTTCCCTCAAAACCAGTCAATTCCCTTCCTATTAGTCATAGTTAGAATTAGTGGTTCTCAGTCCAAGCTGCTTATTAGAATCACCTGGGTACTGATATCCAGGTCTTACTGCAGAACAATTTTTAAAAATCTGTAGAAGCCTGAACAGTGGTAGGGATTTTTTTCTAACAGTTTTATAGAGATATAATTCACGTACCATACAATTCACTTATTTAAAGTATGCAACTCATCTACAGCTGTATCACCCTGAACAAGCCTGATCCCATCTGATCTTGAAAGCTAAGCAGGGTTGGGCCTGTTAGTACTTGGATGGGAGACCACCTAGGAAGAGCAGGGTCTCTAGGCATAAAAATAAATAAGGGATTGTAAACTGACAAGGTCCTTGCAATCTATGAGGTCATCCAAAGGTTACCTTGCCTAAAAAAAAAAAAACAAAATAAGATTAAGAGTGAAATTCGATGTTTTTTATCATATTAGCAGAGTTGTGCAACCACAATCAATTTTAGAATATTTCATCACTACTAAAAAGAAAACCTGTACCCTTTAGCCTTCACCCTCACTCCTCCCATTTTGCCTAGCCCTAGGCAACCATTTGTTCACTTTCAAATAGATTTGCATATTCTGAACATTTACTATAGATGGAATAATGTATAACCTTTTGTGCTTGGCTTATTTTACTTTTTATAATGTTTTCAAGATTCATCCATGTTGTAGCAGGAATCAATACTTTGTTCCTTTGTTCCTTCTTTACAGCTGAATAATATTCTATTGTATGGATACACCACATTTTGTTTATGCATTCATAAATTGATGAACATTTGACTTATTTCCACTCTTTAGCTACTATGAATAATGCTATTATTATGAACATATTTGTAACATGTTATTGTGTGAACATATGTTTTCATTTCTCCTGGGGATATCCTGGAGTGGAACTGCTGAGTCACAAGGTAATTCTATGTTTAACCCTTTGAAGAGCAGTAACAGTTCTGAAAAATTCCCAGCTGATTGATTCTAATTAGATCATTGGAATCACAGTCAAGGTTGAGAACTAATGATCCCAACAGAATGGTGAAACAGGAGGACACACTCTGACAGCTTCAAAGGTGACATATGATAATCTTTGGGGATCTCTGTGGAACAGTGAGATTGGTTCATAGATGATTTTCCAGCTGAACCCAAGATACTAATGATTGCTGTTAACATGCAGGGAAATGTGCCTTAGCAACCTTTTCTTAGTTCTATTTGATTTAACATTTATCCTAATGAGTTTGGGGGATGAGTATCTGGAGCAACAACTTTCATACTTTTTTCTAGCGATGCAATCCTTTATTCCAATGAAATCTTCCGTGGAAGCTTAAACTGATAAAGGTGGAGCTGCTCTAGGGACCACTGAGAATAGGGTGGATTCTCAAGAACCTGTCTGCTGGGTCTCTAGACACTTCTCTCTTCCAGCCACCCAGCCCCAACCCTTCTGAGCCCTTCCTCACAAGACTCAGGGATTTCTAGAGCATCATTTGAAAATCAGTGATCCAGAAGATTTTTAAAAAATTAATTCATGGATAACCCAAACCTGAGAACATAAAATACATTTAATGACAGACTCAGGGTCAAGATGAACTGTAATAGGGATCAATATAAAGTAAACAAAACCAAACCCAAACTGAACTTCTCTAGAATAGGTTATCTTGAGAAGTAAAAAGTCTTCTTTCCTGCAAGGTATTTAGGCATATATAAAAAAAAAAACATAGAAGAGGATTTTTTTTCTACGAAGAAAACATAGAAGAGGATTCAAAAACCAGAATATGAGGTAGTTGGCCTCAGTGATTTTGACAGTGGTCACAACTCTAAGCCTTTGGACGACATATGTTCATACTACCAGAACCACCTGTACCTTGAAGATTTTTGCTGGACATGGGAAGGGCTTCGCTTGCAGGATAGGAAGCTGTTTTTCTCCTTTCTCTTCCTTCTGATTATCCTAATCCAGTTCCACTGGGGTTTACTTAAAAAAGGGCTGGCTGTGATTGCACAGCATATCCGATCTACTATTGTTATTATTTAATGTTTAATCTACTATTCTCCAACTAGATCAATACTGCAGTAAGGCTAGTATTTTATCTGCTTTTTTAGTACTGCTCCTAGAAGAGTTCCTGGCAAGTAGTAGGTGTTATAAACTAAATGCTTGTTTCTCCCCCAACTTCATATGATGAAATTCTTAACCTCAGTGTGATGGTATTAGGAGATAGGGCCTTTGGCATGTGATTAGGTCAAGAGGGCAAAGGCCTCGTGAATGAGATGTGTGCCCTTATAAAAGAGGCTCCAGAGAGCTCTCTTGCTTCTTTTTCTGCCATATAAAGATAGATAACAAGAGTCAGCAGTCTGCTATCTAGAGAAAGGTCCTCACCAGAACCAGACCATGCTCACACCCTGATCTTCAGACTCACAGCTTCTAGAATGGTGAGAAATAAAATTCTGTTGTTTGTAAGCCATCCAATCTGTGGTTATTTCTTTTAGCAGCCTGAATGGACTAAGACAGTAGGTGTATAATAAATACATATTGAATGACTGGCCAACTAGATACAAGCTATTCAACAGGTGTCAGTTATGCAAGATGAATATTTTCTAGAGACCTGCTGAAAAACACTGTGCCTATAGTTAACGATGCTGGATTATATACCAAAAAATTTGTTAAGAGGGTAGATCTCATGTTAAGTGTTGTTACCACAATAAAATAAAATGAAATAGAATAAAATATCATTTTTTACTTTTTATGTCAGCATACCTTTTCCATTACCCCCATCCAATCTTTTATGATTTCTCTCAGCAGCCATTCTTACTTCTATGACACACCAGGATTCAGCTAATCGAGAATTCAGTGTTCTATAACTCTTCCTGGTCTTAGCTCTAACCCACCACCCCAACCCATTTCTTGTTCATTCTCCATTCTGGCCTCCTTCTTTGTGGTTTCTGATTCACATCTCACCCTCTTGTTTTCAACCTTACTTCACTTAAACTTGAGTTGATCCTTTATCACCTAATGTTCAAGTTCAAGCAAGTTTCCTAACAGCTCTGTGCCCCAGGTCTCTCATCCGCCCAGGAAAAAAGCTTAAATATGTAATGAAGAGTGAAGACAGAATGTTGGGAAAGCTCAGACCCAGCAACATCTTATCTTATAGGCTGATTGAATGCATGTAAAGTGCTTAGTCTCTTACATATCCCATACAGGCAGTAAATGTTAGTAATTATCACTTTTATAATTTTGAGACTTATTGTCTTTAGCTGATGTCCTTCAGAGCTGATGCTTGTCAGCACCTTCTTCATGATGACTTTGATTCTCCTTGGCCACAGTGCACTTTCTTCCCTCAACTCTGCTTCCTTGAGGAAACTCAACCTTTAGGTGTTGATTCCCTCTGGGTAGCACCCACACTCTGCTGACTTACCTTCAAAGCAGAAAGAAAACTCTCTATTAGCAGTTGATTCTATGTTTTTGGTTGAGCATTGTGCACCTAGTTGAGCTAGTTGCCTGTGCTTTAAACTGCTTGGTGCCAGCTCTAAAAGCTCAAAAACAACCACTTGTGATGATCTGGGTTGCAGTCAAAATTAGTTCTATCAGCCACCAGCAGCAGTCTCTTAGAATCTTTGATGTTTATTTCTACTGCAGGTAGTTCCAACAGCAGTGGAAAATGAAACAACCTTTTTACAATTGGAATAGCATTTTGCCCTTGTTTTGAGAGAAAAAATACTTCCATTGTGCTTTTTCTAGGCTTTCTGTTGTCTTCATGCCTCTGACTCACAATCCCCAGCCTTCAAAGCCCTAGTCCTTTCCTTGCTGCTCAGAAAGGCAGTTTGATCTCTATCTTTTAACAAACTTTATCGTTTACTGAGGCTTATGGCTTATGGTCTCTCCTTTCCTCTAATGTAAACTCCATAAAGGCAGAAGTCTTTGTTTTATTTTCTGATATATTCAGGTTTTTTTAAACAGTGCTTTGTTTATAGCAGGTACTAAATAAATATTTATTGACATGTAATAAGCAAAGAAAACTTTGTTTTGAATGCTACAGAAAATTCAAGTAGAATAAGAACAGAGAGAAACCCTTGGTTTTAAAATAGGAGGTCATTCATGATCTTAAAGAGAGTAATTTCAGAAGAGGGTGCTATGTAAGCTCAAATAAAATATTATTTTAAATTCAGTTTTTCGGAAAGCTCAGGAAGGCACATAGTTTTTGAGAGGTAAGGAAATAAAGCTGCAAGGTTGGACTAGTTTTCTGTATAATAATTTTTTCATTTATTATCACTGGCTCCTGGAAGTTGAAACACATTGGCCTTTATTGGGTGGGGATGATAGCTTGAGAAAAAAATGTCCCTTGAAATATAAAGCTAAATTATAACAGGCCATTCTACTCTACCTCAGACAATTGGAGACAAAATACAAATAAAAAGGCAGGAATTTCCATTTCATTAGATAAATACATAACAAAAGATTTTGTAATATATGTGAACATTTCAGAATCAGGTTTCTTCTAGGAATATTGTAGAGCTCACTCATAAAATTGCTCTCCCGGCTTTTTTCCACACCCTAATAGAGCTGTTTTATGTGTTAAGCATTGTTTGACATTATTGTAAGTCATGCCCAGATTCCTATGGGCATGCACCTCTTTTAGGGATATTTATAAACAATGCGAGTAAATCTTTATCTCAACCAGCCATTGTTTTTCTTAGTTGCTCACAGAAGTGCAGATAGAGGGTTCTCTGAAGTCATCGTGACTGAAACAGCAGTTGGACAGAGTTCACATGCCATCCAGGTGTCATGACTTTATCACCCTTGTCTGTAAATTTAAATTTTCTTTTAAATATAAAATTTGGTAGTTTGTACACATTCCTTTTGGTTTTGTGGCTGGAAGCAGTTCCCTGGCCTATCTGGTTTGGTGGCTGGAAACTGTCCTATGGCTTGTCAGAGGGTGCCCAGAGCCATCTTGTGTAAAAGCAAGTGGGTCACTTGTGTTCCTCTCCCCCAGCCTCCTCGTCCGTCAGTCAGCCACATTGTTGCTGGGGACCCTTGCGAAATTGCCCCTCTGCTTGGCACAGTTATCTCCATGGGCACTGTAACTGCTACTACCGATTAGGTCTCAAGAACGGGAACTGTTCTGTCCTTCACCATTCAGGCTCAAGAATGGACAGACCCTTCTCCTAGGCCATCACAGTAGAGAACACATCTTGTTGTTCTTTTACCATTTATTTATTCCATGTAAAAATAATAGAAGGAAAGTTTAAATTTGAGGATAATTTAACAACTGACGAGACGTGGCTATGCTTAGAGCTTATAGGCTTAGATCTATCGTGGTTTAGGTGTGCTTCCCAGAAGCTGACTCAGAGGCACAGATTTGAGCAAGTAGTTCATCTGGCAGATAATCCCAGGAAGCATCAGTAAGAGTGTAGATAAGTCCTTAGGGAAGAGAAGAAGTCTAGATAGCAAGCAGAGATAAGATTACCACTCAATCCAATTGGGAGACAATATAGAACTGCCCTCACCAAGATGATAACAACTAGCAACACAGAGCTGGAGAGCATTTGAAATGTGGCTAATTGGAAATGAGGTCAACTCTTAATGTAAGTTACACATCGAATTTCTAACACTTTGTACACAAAAATGCAAAATATCTCACTGATAATTTTTATACTGATTACATATTGTCATGGTAATATCTTAGATATATGGAGTTAAACAAAATATATTATTAAAGTTCATTTCACCAGTTTCATTTTACTTTTTAAAATGTGACTACTAGAAATTGGAAAATTACATATATGAATCACATTATATTTCTGTGAGAACAGTGCTCATGTAAAACATGCCTCAGAATTGTCTTACCTGAGAACTGAAGAAAGTTGGTGGATTTACCCACCCGCTCCAAACCATCACTGGCTGAACACTCTCCTGGAGGTGTTAACTTCTTGGTGCTTCTGGCTGCCACATGCAAAGCAGAGTGTGCTTCTGATCTGGAGAGGGCCCTATGCAAGGAGTCTATAAGAAGCGGTGGGTGCTAAGGCATTTTGGGGGGGGCACACACAGTGCTTGTTATATGCCCTCATTCCTACCTCCTGTAGCAAAGGCCATCTTAATCAATAAACTCCAACTTCAAGGGAAAACAAACCTTCATTGCTAGAGGTGAGGTCTGGCATGCTGGTCTTCAAAAGACAAAAGAATGCAAAGCTTAATATCAATACATTTTTTAAAATCTGGTTTCCTCAATCAATTTTTCAGCAAGACATCGACAGCTCATCCCAACTTGTGTTGGACCAATCCAAGACCCGCTACTTTTCCTGCTTTCTCCTTCATGTAAGTTCCACATGTCTGTCTTGCACCCCTGTAAGAAACCATGTCAAGAGCACACACCCACAACAACAAGCCTTATATTATGGGTGCAATGCCTAATCCAAATGGAGTGGAATAATATTTTAAAGAATTATTTCCGTGTTCTCATACTTCCCCCACCCAACCCTCACAACCCTTCCAACTCTGCATGCTCAGATTTTCTGTACTTGTGCTGGAGGATCTCTCTTCCAGCTCAGAAAACTAGATATGAGTCATCCATTGCTTTAAAGGAAGGATGTCACTCTTGAACCAGAGACTAAGGAAACAAATTTGTAGTGTTGAAGTTCAAAAGTCACGGGTGCAAGTGTAGGACTGAAAGAACCAGATGTATCTGCCTAATTGCAAAGCAAGCTCTATCTCTCAGATTAAAGATTCCACAGGCTGGGGGGAGAAAGAAAGAACCTCAAGGACAGAAAGACAGCTGTGCTTCACTGGAACATGGCCCATGGCCCATCAGCTCATACTCCTAGAGACTTTCACTTGTCCTAGAGACCTAGATTAGATGTCCTGTTCACCAAGGGTGAGATTGGCCTGTGGGCTACAGCTCTATGATGATTAGCTAGGTCCAAAGACAACCACCTGCACCCCAGGATTTTGTTCAGCTCTCTGCCCCATCCTCTGCATGTGGAAAGTCACCTTCCTATAGCTTGGCACACTTAAAAACCCCAGGATTAAAGTCTTGGTCACCTAGAAGGTCTTCATGGAGTAGACCCAGAGCAAGTAGTTCTGTGGGACACAAGAGAACTGATCCTAACAAGTCAGGACAGTAGTGGACACACACCTGCATTACATTTTTTAGGGTAGGAGTATTTCTCCAAAGGAAAGGTTATCTCTGGAAATCTCTCCACAGTTACAACAAATCTTACATTAATGTACAACCTCTTTCCTTGAAGCTACCTTATTTTAACCCTCACCTCCACCCCACCCTAGTCTATTAAATAGGCTTCCCATGGCAGAGAAGAAGTTTGCTCAAGGGTAAATCAATTGAAATCAGTGTTCAAAACGCCCAGAGTGCGATCTCACCTAGTGTCTTCCCGTATCACATATACTTGGACTACATAATCAGAAAATCATTTGAATGAGTCAGAAATAGTCAGCGAGAGAGGCATAATAAGGCTGTGTGAGCTGGCCTCATAATTATCTATGCAAAGGTGTGTTTTGTGTGGACTCAGCATACACCGTCTTGTTTTGTTGAGGTGGTTTGACTCAGTGGGTGCATTCCAACAGTTGTTTTTTCATGCCCCAAAATTGATGAAAGAGGAAGGTAGAAAGCTGCCCAAGGGAGTTCTGTAACATTTGGCTTCCTTAGGCTAATTTTGGGCAGCACATGTTTCTCTGTCATTAACTTGTGATTGCTGCTTTAGAGCCGCTAACACTAGAAACAAGTGTTCAATGCCCTATGGACCCAGAAAATATTTCCAAAGGCAGCCTTTTATAGTATATGCTTCCAGTGCTAGGTGATTGTGGGTTACTGACAGAGAAGACAAATAGAAAATATCTGAAATATTTGAAAGGAAATGACAATAAACCGCTTCTCAGATATTTTTACAGTCTGGAGTAAACCGTCTATTGACCAAAGTAAAGATGGTGAATGTTTTTGGAGGGATCCCAAGCCACACACTTCCTTCTTTGAACACTGCACCAGTTGCCACACCCATACAATATGGCTCCATCCCCCAGAACTGATTGGAAGGGATGTGGGCACCTGACACAAGCTGGATCCATCAGATTTTCCTCTGTGAAATTGAGAAAAAGGCCTCTGAGCCTCCTGAGCAGCCATATTTGGCTCCTGTGTACAGGTCTGCTGTAAGAGCAGAGAAGGAAGCAGATGCACAGAATAAAGGAGAGATGAGGACAGTGTGGCCAGACAAACAGCAGCATTGTGGCCTCTGGCCCCTGGCTTTCCAGGTCTGTGCCAAGCCCTCCAGAGACCTCATTATGCCACCTATTCATGGGTGCCATGATATATCTCAAATAAACCCTCCCCTCTGCTTAAATGACTTAGTGTCTGTGCAAACCGTGTCCCAATTATTTTAACAGAAGCTCGGCCTGTTTTTACTGCAGACAGTGTGACTGGAACTGTCCGTAGGATGGCTCTGCATCTCTGGATCACCACATTCTTTACAGCAGGGGTTCCCGGCCTGTGGGCTGTGGATTGGTTTCGGTCTGTAGCCTCTTAGGAACAAGGCCACACAGCAGGAAGTGAGTTGCAGGCAAGTGAGAGAAGGTTTATCTGTATTTTCTGCTGCTCCCCAGTGCTAGCATTCCTTCCTCAGCTCTACTTCAGATCATCAGGCATTAGATTCTCATAGGAGCACCGGCATTCTTTCCTCACATCTTGAAGGATAAATAGGTCAAAATGTTTCTCGCTTCCCTCACCTGTTTTCCCACTAAAGACGCCTTACGGACACTGCAGTCCACACGAAAGAGCCAGGAGGCAGGTGAGCAAAGGGCAGAACAGCTTCTCTTTTCTCTGTGTAGTTTCTCACTACTTTACACTTTAAAGTTGATTAAATAAGGCATAAGTGAGAGAGGACACACTACCTTCCTTCCTGTCTCTTTTTCTCCATTTACTCATTCAATTGAAACTTGTAAGGCACTTACCACAGACCAGGCACCATTTATGATACTAAAGCTATAGTACCTCCTTGAGCTTATATTATAATGTAGGGAGACAGGCAATAAAGAAACATACAGCTGAAATAATTTCAGATAGGGAAGACCCATGAAGTAGACAAAGCATATGCATACATGTGTGCTGGTGTGTTGGCTCCTTTAGGAAGAAAGTCAGGAAAAGATATTTTAAGGCGATGATGTTGGGTGGACACAGGAATAACAGAGAGAGGAGGAGCTGGCCATGGCAAATTGTGTGGGAACAGATTTTTAGAAAGAAGTAGTAATATATTCCAGGGTGCTGGGACCCTATCCCTCCCCTTTGACCTCCCTCACTTCTTTCCTTTTCTTTGCCTTTCCTCAAATATTAACTGAGGTCCCACTAGGACTCAGGAGCTAGCTGGAACAGTTCAAAAGAATAGGACAGAGTTCTGCCTTAGAGGAATTCAGAGTAGATAAGAAGAAAGACAGAGGAGCAAGTCGTTAAAATACAGGGGCTATGTACAGATCAGAAGTATAAGGTGCTATTGAGATGATGGGAGCACAAAGGAGGCTGCCACTACCTGCCATTTTTTCTTGAACACCTGCCAGCACCTGGGTCCTTTAATATAATGCTCTTTACCTTAAATGCCTTTGAAACAGTGAGATGTTTATTGGAACAATCCAGCAAAACACACACACCAAACACTAACAGGGAAACCCAGTAGAAAACTGGAATTGATTCAAATTGCTGAGAAAACAGGAAAGGTGACATTTATTTGCTGACATTAAACACACACACACACACACACACACACACACACACACACACACACACACAGTTCTCAGGGAAGGATCTCTGGGGGCAAAGGGAGAAATTGGCAATCATCCCTGAAAATGTGTAATCCAAGAACGGAAGTTTTACAGAACAAGGAAAAAAATCTTAACATTACACAGGGTCAGAGTGAACTCTTAGTACTTATGTAACTGATTGAGGGTTTAAAGGAAATGGTGTATTTACTTAATAGTATGACTCATTTAAATGGAACAGACCTTTAAAAAGCCCACAGTCATAAGGTTTTCCATTTATTGTTGTGGGCCCATAGGACACTTAATCACATGAAAGTCCAAACATAGAGAAACTGCCAACAGAATGTGTCTGTGTAAAGACAAAAGAGGGAAAGGTTGTAGTGTTCAAATAGTTTAAGAGGAAATGCTAACTCAGGCCACGCTGTTCTGCGTATCCTCAGACTACAGCTGTTGGTGAGTAGGTGTTGGGTGTTAGGTAAACGGAAGAAGTGACTGTAGTGGTGGGAGGTGTGAATGCCAGAACGCAGCTTGGTTTTGCGGTAAACACCAGACAGAGCATGGAATAGAGGTGTTTTAATTACTGTGTCAGAGCAGAATTGATTATAGGGTAACCAGATGTCCCTCTTAAAGGAAATTGTCATTCTATAAACATTTGCCTCAAGAAGACTTTAAGGAAAATCAGTCTAGGACTGGTTTATGGCAACGTTCCTTCTGCTTGGTGAATTTGGTATGAAAAACTGGGTGTTTGGCTTAGTGTCTCATTTTTTCCCTCTTGGGAGCAGGCTGATCTGCTGATAGCACATGTTCTCCTCAGCTCCTCGGGGGCAGGATCTGTCTCTGCAGGGCGAGGCTTGCTGTGGTTGGCACTGCCTTGAAAGCGTCATACCTAAAGCTGAGGTTCCATTTGCCAACGGACACAATTTAGATCTTCCAACCTAAACTTTATCAGCAATAAATGCGATATATTGGTTTCTAACCACTTGGTCTTTTGTCTTATTTCTGAATAGGTTCAGAACTCAGGCTGGGAAGCAAAGCATCATTACACACCACACAGGGACCTGGAGCGGGGCACCTCAACGATTCCTCCAGAGCTTCAGTCAGAAGCCCATTTACCTGCCACTCTGGAGAGACAAGTCTTATAAGTTAGAACAAAGAAAACACCCAGTGGTTTCTGATATGATCCCCAAATCAGAAGTCACAAAGACACTCTGCGTGCCAGGTATGACTTGGTAGTTGAGCCACTTCTCACTTGAGCAAGTCTAGGTAACATACTGCAGAGAATAGCTCTCAGGAGAACAATATTTCTGTTTCAGCCATGCTGGGGTGCCAGCTAGGTTTTTTAAATACCACTAATTCCCTTACAGGTTGAAACGTGCACAGACACCAAAACAACAACAACAAAAAAGCAAACAAGCAAACAAACAAAAAGCTCTCCAAAACAAGACCAACAAATAAACCCTAAATAAATTTAACTGATGGAATATGACACATATAGGCTAGTTTAGGTACTGAAAAATAAAACAACAAAAAATAAAACAATATGGCACTTTATGGTTAACAAACCATTTTAGATAAATCCGTTTATGTGAAAGGATGAAAAGAGGAAGAAAAATGGAAAAGAATGGAGGGGGTCAGAGACATGGGGTGAGTTAGACCAGATTGTGGGCAGATTTGCCTGAGACCACCATGTACAATTGTACTTGGCTGAGTACTTGTTCATTTATCTCGAGTGGTCTCAGAGATATCAGATTCCAGAAATAACTTATACTACTGAGTGAGGCAATAATTCTGCCATTCAGAAATTCACATTACCCAGGTCTCATGGGCAGGGCCCTGAAAGTCTTTCTGTGCTAGTACTGGGGCTTCTCTTTATCAGGCTTGCACACCAGAGCTAGATTTTCCCATATATGTCCATATAGTGCTTTCTGGGGGCAGGCCTGACTGGGATGGAAGAAAAATTTTGTTTGCTGAGGGCCTTCAATGTATCACAAATAGACCAGAAACATGCAAATTATCCTCTGAAATTCTCTTAATGACCTATATAGTAGGTGTACACTATTTTATAAATGAAGTTTTTGAGACTCACAGAGGCTAATTGACTTATCCAATGCAACGCTGGTATCAGATAGCATCTGAAATCTCTAGGAAGAGCTAGGCAAATATTAAGATTAATGAAAGGAGTACTTGCTGAAGACAGGGATGGAATAGGTAGATAGAAATGTGTGGACATATGAAATGTGATGTTATACTTTGAAATACCAGAAATAAAACTATGTGGGCACTTGCCAACAACTGTCTGTAGCAATTCAGTGAAGAGTCTGCCTGAAAAGAAAGCTACTCAAGAGGAAAGTGTCCCTGAAAAAAAGCCACAGAAAGCAGATGCCACTCAGGTTGAGAGCCCAAAGGCAGCACCCAGCCAGATATTGAGAATGAATAAATTTGTGCTCTTGAAGTCATAGCATGAAAAATGACCAACTTTCATAGAATGCAGTATGATATTACAGCAATATAGGAATGGGGTATTTTATGAGGCAAGTTAACTATGATAAGCAAGGAGTTTTGAAAAAATAAGTTTTACTTTTTATTTTGCGAAGAAAAAATATATAACTACAATGAAACTCCATGTGCCCATCACCTGCTTCAATGATGACCAACATTCATCACACTTTTTTCCTGGAGTATTTTAAATGAAACTCCTGTCATCATATCACTTTACCTGTAAATAGTTCAGTATGCATATCTATAATAAACATTATTTTAATATAATCTTGATGCTATTATTACACTTAAAAAAACTAGTAATTTCTTAACATCATTCTTAATTTCTTAATGCCATTCAGTATCTATCTATGTTAAAATTTGCTGGATTGTCCTATAAACACCTTTTTATAATTGATTTGAATCAAGAGCAAAAAAGGAGGCTTACACATTGCATTTAGTGGTCATATCTCAATGTGGAACTTTTCACCCATATCCACTGCGTACTTAATGAGCACCACATGAATTCTAGCACCACGAGGCAGTCTGGAGTCACAGTGCTTCAACTTCTTGTTTCCTAAAGTTTGAGAAGTTGCCCAGGGGTGCTCAAAGAGGAGCTTGTTATCCAAAGAACTTTTGTAGTCTCTTAATTTTCAGAGTGACATTCTATGAAGAAACTGGCCAGGCAAAGCCAACTCTTGCCTTTCCACTTTGGGTGCCCAACTCTTGGTCTTTGTTGCCAGAATTCCTGTTTTGAAGAACTCAGAACTTAAATACTTCGTTGCTCATTCGATCAATATTCAAATCAATATTTATTGAGCTCCTTGGGTGTGTCAGGCCAAGAACTGGGACTGCAAAACTAGACATTGCTTTTCCCAAAGAATGAGCTAGTCTACAGATCATAGCTGCTCTATGATCTTTAGGAAACATGTCTGCATCAGCTTGAACTGGGTTCCAGGTATCTGGGGAGGGGCCCTCTCTGCTTTCTCTGATGGGAGCAGTTCACTACTTTTTGCATCCCAGCCCTTTTCACCCAGAAACCCATGTTCTTTTCTTTGAAACCCTGAAGACTGGTCCTCTGATCCCTCAGAAAAGGTCTAGTAATCAATGTTTCATCGGATTTGGTGTTCTGCTGGTTAGGATTCTGGCTAGAGTAATCCCATTCTTGGACCTGGATGTTGGGCTCATTATAAACAATTCACAAATGTGTACAGGCTATGCTGCTTTAGCCAGAGGACCAAACAGTTAAAGTAGTAGTTTATAACTCTCAAGGAAAAATTCAGAGATAAGTGAGTGGTCCAGGATAAGGTTATCTAGGAAGCCAGGCTCCATCTATCTTGTTGCTTCACCAACTCCAAGGGCTTGCCTTTGTATTCATGGCTGAACTTGCCTCACCAAGACCAGGTCCATAGGAAGGAAGCAAACAAAGAGGACATACGACCTGTAAATTGTTCATATCAATTTTACAACCTATTGACCAGAACTTACTCCCATGACTATAATGGAAGAAGGCTAGGAAATGTCTCCAGCTGAGTGGCCACATGCTGGATAAAATTGCCAGAGCCTCTTACTAAAAAAAGAAGGAGATACTGGATACAGCTGGACAATTACCAGTCTCTATCACACACTCTTTTAGTCCTTTTTCTCATTGCCCAGATTGTTTTTGCATCCTTACATTATTGGCCTTCAAGTCTCATTCCCATGTTTCCTAACCCTGTAGCTATCTTTGGACTCCTGAGCCTGGCCAACTCCAGTCTGGTTCTTTCATCTCTTCCTCTGACTTCCTGTTAGGAGCTTGCTTGGGCTGGGCATGGAGAGGGGCTTCTCATGCAAAAGGTTGTCACCAAGAGAGAAACAAGATGTTAACAGCAAAGGCTGGAGCCACCCAAGGCCAAATCCACTTATTCTACAAATGTTGCAGGCCCCTTTGTATATAAACTTATAAAAATAAAACATGTATGAAGACATTGCTGAGACATTTCAGGGCTTATGATCAGGAGAGAAAACAGCTGAGAATAAGCACTTGAGGAAGGATCCAAGTGTCAGCTAGAGACTGTCCACCGAAGTCATGATTGCATCATCTTATTCCTCCTTCACCTCCTCTTCAGCCTCTCTATAATCACTATAACTACCAATTATCGGGCATCACCAGTGGCAGGCACTGTACATGCATCATCTCTTTTAACCTCTACTCCAACCCCAAGAGGTAAACATTATTATCTTTATCTTACAACTTGAGATCAAGTGAGGCATAGAGTGGTAAGGACTGACTTTATATTGTTGTAAGGATTAAATAAGATAATTCCTATAAAAGCAACTAGTTCCGTGCCTAGAAAATAGGACGTATTCATTAACTATATTAGCTTTTACTGTTTTCACAGAGGACGAAACTGTGGCTTACAGAAGGCAAAAGTTTTTGCCAATGTTGGCTCCAGAATTTACATAATGAAGGGGTTTGGGGTTCTGTTCTGATTTGGGGGTGTTGGGGGTACTGTTAGAGGACTTGTCTCAAAGCTATGTTTGCATAAAAAGCACATCATGTTAACTCAGCTTGTGCATAACAACAGCGCCAACATTTTCTGGGGTGGTTATATGCATACTTTATGTGAGATAGAACCTATTTTAACTGTTTGTTACAATGATGATGATTATTGCTTGGAATACCTTGAGGTCTGCTAGAGATCATGGGTGGCTAAAACCCCTCCAAGCTACCTTTTGGTGTCACCATTGTAATGGCCCAAGCTAGTATATGATGAAGCCAGGATTTGGGAGCAGTCCTGATTCTAGAGCCCATGTCTTTATTACTATCTGTATCACCTCTGTGAGCTGGCGGATGTGACTAACTGGAGGTCTGGTTTTCCCTCAGCCTGGCCTCCTGCCTGAGGAGTTGGGGGTTGATGTGCTCATGCTTTTGTGACTCTGTCTTGGGGCCACTGTCACCGTTTTTCACAAGTAAAACTGAGACACAGAAACCAAAATGTAGATTTCTCTCTCATGCATTTCCTGAAGAGCAGAGAGATTTCTAACACATAAGATGAACTTGGACTGGGTCTCTGCTGTTCTCCAAATTGTTCTAGAAACATGTCTCACAGCATTACGGCGAATCTCCTGTCAGCTCAGCATGCTTTCCAGCTGTGAGAATCTTCATTTAATCAGAAGTTTCATTCTTCCCATGAAAAGCCCAAGGTGCTGTCATAAGATCTCCACTGATAGCACTAATTGTACAGCCTTCCTGGCTAGCCCCCAAAAGGGTCATAAAGGGTTTAACGGTTTCTGGTTAACTGTGGTGACAACAGGCAAGCTGGGATTTTACAAAGATTTCTTAAATCTGAAAAGAATGTCAAAGACATTCATTTTTAAAAGCCTGTGTCAGATTCTGACCAGAGCTAAAAGTGGTTTTTGATTAGCTCTAAGTGAAAAACAAAGCTATCTCTAGGGAGCTAGATGGCTAATCTAGCCTGTCGTTGATTGATCCATTCATTCCTAAGTTGCCAAATATTTATTGAGAATCTACTATGTGTCAAACACCATACTAAGCTCCTAGAATGTGATAACCTCCTGGAATGTGATAACCTACCTGCATAGCCTCTGACTCAGAGCTCACCGTGTTCTGTAGAGAACACAGGTGTATAGTGAGACAAGTACTATATTTTTTTTATATTGGGCCCAAACCTGTGGATTTTTTCATTTACCAGTTTTTGTACTTTTCGAACATCCCGAGCACTTGCTGTGTTAGATCCTGGGGGCATGATGTTAGGAAAGGCTTTTTCTACCCTCAGCCTCTACTATCTAGGGTGAGAATAACCTGAGAAGGAAAACCCAAAAAGCAGTGTACTGACAAGTACGATGGTTAATTTTGTGTCAACTTGACTGGGCCACAGGTTGCCCAGATATTTGGTTGAACATTATTTCTGAGTGTATCAGTGAGAGTGTTTCTGGATGAGATTAATATTAGAACAGGTAGACTGAGTTAAGCAGATTTCTCTCCCCCATGTGGGAGGGCCAATAGAAAAGGTAAGGCTGAGTAAGAAGGAATTCTTTCTCTCTGCCTCACTTTCTCTCTGCCTCACTGTCTTAGAGCTGAGACATTGGTCTTTTCCTGCCTTCAGACTTGAACTTGGACTAGAATTTATACCATTGGCTTTCCTGAGTCTCCAGATTGCCAACTGCACATCTCAGACTTCTCAGCTTCCATAACTGTGAACCCAGACTATACACTAAGCAATCATGAGAACCCAGTGGGAGCCCTTGAAATGTCTGGTGCATTGAGCCTTTGCAGGTTCTTCCTGCTTTTGAAGTGTAAGGTAATGAGGTCTGAGTCAGACTGCATAATGGTCTGGGCTAGCCCCCTTCTGTCATCCCTTCCTCTGCTCTCTCCCCACTCCTCTTCCCTTTCCTCTCTTCTTGTCCCCTCCCCTGGCCTTTCCCTCTCTCTCCCTCTTCTCTCTTCTCTTTGATTCTTCGTCCTTTCTCTGTTTCTTGCCTTCCCCAGCTACCCCAAGCTTACATTATTCTTAGATTCTTGCCGTTTCTTTAAAAACACAGGTTAGGTTCAGGTGGCAGTATTTCTTATGAAGATGTGAATAATTAATAAGAATTAAAGTGTTGTCATCCCACACTTACCCCAGGGTTGGTGAATTTTTATTTTATTTTTTCAACAAGGGAACAAATCTTCATCTAAAAAGCTGATGCTTCATGGGAGAAAATGCAGACATGAGTCCAGGAGTGGGTGATAAGGAGGTAGTTTCCTGGCTATGAAGCCTCTAGACCCTCCCAGATTACAGTGTGTACGGATTTTAAAGATACCCCTGAAGGGACTTTGACTCCATTTCTGGTTTTAGCGAAGGCAGGAGAGGCCAGGCCACAGAATTTGCTCAGCCCAGGTCCACAAGCAGGTCATAGGAAGGCTCAGTTTACTCAGGGGTCACATGCGCTACCAAGGCCACCAAGGCAGTAGCCACATGAAAAAATGTAAATGACCACTTGAGGGCGCTGTTACCCCACATTTGGGGTGGGGGGTAAACCTGCAGTCAGCTAACAAGCCTGTCCAGATTTCCTTTGTTTTAGGGACTCAAACTAAGGATGCCTCCAGGAAAGAGGGGAAACACATATTCCCAGATCTGCATGAAAATGGAAAAGCAGTGGCAGGGAAACTGTACATTCTTAAAATGCCTAGGTGTGTAATAATTTTGAAATTTTAATAGGGCACCTGTTTCGACATGCAGCTTAGAAGGCATGCTGAACAGAATAGGGGTTTGAACCTCAGGGCCATATCTACTAGCTGTGTGATTTTGTACAGTTACTGAATCTCTCTGGACTTCAGCTTTATCATCTGCTTCATAGGGCACTTGTGAGAGTTAAAGGAAAGAGGCATATAACACCTCTGGGCTCCAGTCACATAGAGATTAAAAAAAAAGTTATTATCACTAAATTCTACCTATAAAAATTTTTAAAAGTGACCAAGATGACAGAGGTTGGGGTCTAAATCTGTACAATTGTATGTAAAAGGAAGGGTTATTTAGACAGACGGGTTGGCCACGTTGGGTCAAGCAAAGAAAATGGCACCAGAGAGGGTAACTTGATTTCTCCCTCCTCTGTACAAGCATCCTGTGTTAGTGCTGCATTCATAGGCTTGACTGGCAGAGAATCAGCTTCTTTTTATATTACTCTCAACCTTGTCATTTTGAGCAAATTTTATTCTCATCTGCTTATTCAGGCTGCTGTTCACAGGAGCAAAGTGATGGCCAAAATATAATGCACGATTTGGGAACCTGAGAGGAAAGAAAAGATTACCAGCTAGCAAATTAATATACAGGCCATGTGGACTCCAGGGTTGACATAATGAGGAACTTGGTAAGTGTGGCAATTATGTGCACTTGAGTTGTTTTAGAAAAACATATAAAAATGAACATTATATCCTCTTTTAAAAAGGCCGTGATGGCAAGGAGTATTCTGTAAGCAATTATTATGCAACATTCTTTGAAGGGTTGGACTCTGTCAATGAGTTTTAACCACTAAGAAAAAGGAAATCTAATTGGGGGCTAAACTAGTTTTAGAAATGGCTGCTTCTGAGTTTTGTACTGACAGGTGCTGGTGAAAATCTGATGAATTCCATTCAGGAATATAATAGGCTACATCTGTATGGCACCGCATAGCGTACCAAGTGCTTTTATATAAACTCTCATTCCATGTTCTCAACCACTCCTTGAGATATGAAGAGAACAAAGTATTATTACTGTCATTAAGAAAAGTAGCTTTATTGAGATGTAATTCACATAGCAAACAACTCACCAGTTAAAGTATACAATTCAACAGTTCTAAGCATATTCATGGGTACATGCAGCCATCAGCAAAATCGATATTAGAATATTTTCATTACATCGAAAAGAAACCCCCTATTCCTTAGCTATCACTCCATCTTCTTCTTATTCCCTTCTCCCCCCACTCCCAGCTCTGAGCAATCACTAATTCACTTTCTTCCTCTATATATTTGCCTACTTTGGACATTTCATATAACTGGATTCATATGATATACGGTATTTTCTGACTGGCTTCTTTCACTTACCATGTTTGTTTTGAAGTTGCAATCATGTGTCAGCACTTCATTCTTTTTTATTGGTGAATAATATTCCATTGAATAGAGGTAACACATTCATTAGTTTGTATACATTTAGGTTTCCACCTTTGTTTACTTTGAATAATGTTGCTGTAAATACTAATGTACAAGTTTTGTGTGTGTGTGTGTGTGTGTGTGTGTGTGTGTGTGTGTGTGGACACATACTTTTATTTCTTTTGTGTATATACTTAAGAGTAGAATAGCTACATCGCATGGTGATTCAGTGTTAAGTGTCTGAAGAACTGTCAGATTATTTTCCAAAGTGGCTGCAGTTTACATTTCCATATGCAGTGTATGAGGGTTCTGATTTCTCCACATCATTGCCAGTGCTTGTTATTATCTGATTTTTTGCTTTTAGCCATTCTGATGGGTGTAAAGTGGTATCTCATTCTATTTTTGATTTGCACATTCCTGACAACCAACGAGGACAAGCATCTTCTCAGGTGTTTATCGGCCATTTAAATATTTCCTTTAGATGTATGGAGAGCTGTCTGTTTAGATTCTTTGCCTGTTTTAAAGTTGGCTTGTCTTTTTTATCATTGAGTTGTAAGAGTTCTTTATGTATTCAAGATATAATATCTTATGGGTATATGATTTGCTAATAATTTCTCCCATTTGGTGGGTTTTTGGATAATTCCTTTGAAGCACAAAAGTTTTCAGTTTTGATAATCAATTTCCAGAGACTTTAAATGTTTTTTAAATAATAATTTTCATTAGTTATATTGGGGAGCCAGTTTACAAATCTCATGCTGTCGTGCTGGATATGGAAACTTTATTATTCTTATTTAATAGATTAGAACAATGTTTATACATTTGGGAGACTGAGGGTGGCGGAGGACAAAGGAAAGTCACCTGGGATAATCATAGGATTCCAGGGTGGTAAAGGACATTAGATGTCATCTATATCACATTTTACTGGATAGAGCAATCTCTCTATAGCTACTCTTGGATGTGATCCTTAGGTCTCTTCTTGAATACACCCATGAATGAGGAACTCACTGCTATTAAATAGACTATTATCCCCAGGAGCAACATAACTAAGTATAACCAGAGCAGCTTGTACTTAGCAAGGCCTGCTGTATGTACAAACAAAAGAGGAAACAGAGAAAACAACCTTGGAGTCCTAAACAACCTTGTGTAACCAGCAGGTCATGGGCAATGCTGTAGAAAGGCAACTAGCTGTTTTTGGACACCAGGTGCCGAAGAGACTGCTCTAATTTTAGCATTAACACGGTGCTTACTAAAGAGGTTCAGGACTCATGGGTCTGGAATGTGACATTCTTTTCACCCTCAGGTTGTGCAGACTCATGTTCTACTGTTGATTCTCTCCAGTCATTTTCTGATATTGAGAGAGAGAGAGAATAAGACCACATAACTGGCATGTGCCTGAAGAATTTGCCAAGAAATATGATTTAAATGCCAACTTTGAGAGCTAGAGCCGGCGATGGCCACTCTGACGGGCTACGAGCTCATGTTCATGCTGGTGTTGTGCTGATTAGCGTCTACCCTCTCAAGATCCTTTCTTTGCCCTTCTCTGTCAGCCCTGGGACCTATGAGGCTGACCCTAGCTGGGGTCATCTTGTGGACCCCATCACTAGCCAGCTTGTAGTTTTGTTCAGTCCGTGGGGAGCACCAGAAGATCAGTGAGAAGAGAGGCTGAGGCACTGCTTCCCTGCTCTGGAACCTGATCTCCAGCTAGAGCAGTGGTCCCACTCTGTCAGATTCAGTAGTATGATTTCCTGTCCTTGTCCCGTTTGGCCTAGGAATACTGCTGATAGCTGTTTTCTGGGCATCTCACCATCTCTTGTCTGTTCCCTTAATACCCATACCTTTGAAACAGACGTGCACTGAAATATCTTTATTTGATTCAAGTAGGAGTGACTCCTGTTTCCTATCAGACAGATTCCTTGTTACCGCCTCACCATGGTAACAGTGTTCTGTCCATCTCCCTCAATGACCGTCAAGGCTAGAAAGAAAGCAAGCCTCATGTTGCTGTCGCAGCACTGTCTCTAGGGGACCTCATCTGCTCATCTGGGTTCCAGTAAACAAAATAAGTGACTTTGTTCATATCCTACCCTGGAATTTCAAGCCTCTGTTAGATTCATGAATCTGTTCATTCCACAAGCTTCTTTCAGAGGTAGAAGAGCTAACATTTCTACATGGCTCAAATGCTGCTCAGACTCAGGACTTGTTCAGTTCCTGAGCTTCCCCTGCATTACTGTGAAATATGCAGTCTTTGTGCTCTTATGGAATAGTGGGAAATTTCAGCACATAGCCCTTTGCATCCCAGTCCAAGGATAGACATGCTATCCCAAAGTCTGAGGTAATCAATTGATTTTCTTGTCCATGTACAAGAACTTAAAAAAAAAAAAATTAGTTTTAAAGGTTTAAGCTTATAAAAAAGCAAACTACCTTCTTAGGTCTGTGTTGATTCACTCAAGTTTGCTCTTTGTATTCATAGTCAAATGACTAAGCCTTCTGTTTATAAATAGAGGGGTCTTCCCAAGACCTAGGGATCCATCACAAGCCAGCCCAGACTATATTTTACCAAATGGTTAGCTGGTACACTGATTTGGATCATTTATTTATAGTATGGTAACATATTTGGTGCTTGCACATTCTCCTAAAAGCCTGATACCCATTATCTCATGTTATAAGTGGCCCAGCTTTCACTGAGTTAAAAACGAGTGTTTGAAGGGAGATGGGAAACATTCCAATTTGCCAACAGTTCCCTAATGGAAGTGTGTCTTTGGAGCAGCCGTGTCGGCTACCAAGGAAACCTGTGAATTTTCCATGGAAGCTGTCAGGCCAGCTTAGAGGCATCAATGATGAAAATCTTGAGTTATTTCTGGAGTAGGTGATTGATGTTTCAAATAGAAGATGACACTTTGATGGGATCCAGACTTGATGTGATAGGAGTTAATGAGGATAATGATGATGATAATGATATTTACATTATGCTTTTCTTTCAAAGAACTTTTCAGTCCTTTTATCTTGTTCACACTGAAAATGTCTCTTTGGAGAGGGGGAAGGTGTTATTAATCTGTTTTTCAGGAGAGAAAACAGAGATTGTTAATTGCACAGCTTTCAGTTTCCATTTTGGTGGTGAGAAGAGATTTTTAAATGACACATTAAACTTAGAGAAATTAAATTTAATGCCAGTTTCAGTTGTCATTTATCCAATACAATATTGTTGTACCAAGCTCCAGAAATATCACTCCCTGACCCAAACAAAAGTCTTCAGGGGATCCTCACAGACTGCCAAATTCAATCTACTTTTACAGTCAAGGCCCTTGACGTTCCAACCTACATAACTTCACTATGTTCTTATATTTTTCTATGTTTCTGCCAAACAAATCCACTTGCTTATCCCTACCATCTGCCCTGAGCATCTCATTCTCTCATAATGTTCATCACACTTGCAGTAACTTGTTTCATAATTGTCTTCCTATTCAGATGTAAATTCCAGCAAAGTAGGGACTGTCACTGCTGTATCCCCAGGGCCCAGCGGAGTTAGTTGGCACACAGTAGGTGCTTCTGAGGAGCACACCATGTTCTTCTACCTCCATGCTTTTGCTCATGTTTTCCCCTCAGCCTTGAGTGCCTGCACTTCTGTCTTGGCCTGTTGAAGCCAGAGCTGTTTGATCAAGCTCAGATCAAACCCTATGCCTCTGTCTGATGTACCCTGCTTAGGAAACACCACAGCACCGTTCTTTTCAGTTCTTACTTAACTTTCTGCGGTATCATAATCATTTGTGTACATGTGTAGTCTTCCTTCCCTGCCCATCTTAGATAGTTAGCTCTTAAAAGACAGGAGCTGCACCCAGAGCCTGGCAGAAAGTGGGTATGTGAAACATGTGCTCACATATCCAAAACTATTGTTGGCTAGCATTCTTCAGTCAGCAAAATTCCCATTTCCAGAATCTGCAACTCATCAGAAGAGAGGATTTTTCTCATTCTTATCTTCCTCCATCATTCTGGAAGGCTGGGAAGTCAGGGAACCCCTGCCAACTCTTCCTTTAAAGTGTGTCTTCCTTCTCTGCTTTGAAGAGCACTCCGGCACTTAGGTGGCCACAGGATGTGTGCAGGGGTGGCTGCTGGCATTTTTTAGCTTCATTGCCCAGGTCAATGACAACCTGAATAAGGAAAATCTAAACAATGCAACACAAGCCGAGAGGGTATGATTGAATCAATGACCTCTGCGAGGATTTTTAGTACTGCTCTATGCTTCTGGTGAGCATTTGCTTATACCGTTCAGTTATAAGAAGAAGACACTAGATTGAACTAACTCTGGGTTCATTTGAAACCATATAAGCAATGCATTTTTGATAGCTTGTAGACCCCTCAGCTACTAGCAATGTGGGATACTGAAAACCTGCAATGTAACACTTCATATAAATTAGAAAGAGCTACTTCAACAACAGTATCATGGAATATTCAGGGTTGTTAAAATTGATCATATAGATCTATATTTATTGTCATGGAGAGATGCCCTAATATATTGCTAGGTGAAGGAACCAGGCTATAGAACAGCATGATTATGAAAATTGTGTTATATTTATATCTATTCATAGATGTGTAGGTATTTTCCAAAATGTTAATAGTAACTATGTCTAGATGATAAAACTTGGGGTAATTTTTTTGCTTTATTTTTGTTTTTATAGTTTCTTTTGTGTTTTTCAAATTTTACTTTTACAGTGAACAGTTAATTTTACAATCAGAAATAGAAAACAAAGCTACTTTAGAAAAAAATTGTTGAAAATAAAAAAGACTCGTCTAAGGCCATGCCACCCTGAACATGCCCGATCTCATCTGATCTTGAAAGCTAAGCAGGATTGGGTCTGGTTAGTACTTGGATGGGAGACCACCTAGGAATAACAGGTGCTGTAGGTGTTAAAAAAATAAAATAAAAATACAAAATAAAAAAGCCTCATTAAAGAAATCTTCAAATTTCCTAAAAGATGCTTACTGTCTAACAGACAAAAGCAAAACCCCAAGTCTTGTATGAGGGAAGAGAAAATTTGTTCCATTGCCTCTGTGCACTATACTGACCAGGCAGGAGTTAAAGGGAGCAAGGGAAACCTTTTTGGGAGGAGCATACGTGAAAGCACGATCTTCTGATGCAGCGTGGAGAGCACACATACTTTTCAGGTGCCTGAAATAAGGTATCTCTTCAACTATCATTTTAATCTAAGCTACTCATGGCAGTTGATTTATAGTCACAGTATTTCTAATTCCATAGTTTATAGAAGAAGAGAGAAAACTTCCCATCTCTGAGAGCAAAGAAATTATGATTTCATTTGCCACAGCAGTTTCTATTTCTTTTTTTTTTTTTTAAAAAAAGGATACACACACTGTTGATCACAGTACAACTCACACTTTATTCCATCGTGATTGGTATACTTGTAGGATCAGGACAGCAAGAGACTAAAATCAGTGCAGAACTTCTCTGGACTACTGGGCTGTGAAAGGCATTACTGGTTTTGGCACACAGAGTGGATAACTGTACATTGGCTGAAACAAGTTGATCAGTAAAAGAAAATGCACAAACCTAACACCGTGTGGAAGTCGTGTCTGAGTTCTATAGAATGTTAAAGAGTAAATAATTACAAAGACTAACATGCAACTCTAAATAAGTCACGGTATTTATCTACAGACTATTTTCTCCCCTTCGAGATGAAGAGATGGCCTTAGAAATCTGTTCACAGTAGCTTTAAAGAGCAATCAATACACATTAGTGAGATCTGCTTATTGATTTCTATAGTAATCCATCACAGTTGAAGAGATAATGCTAAATAATGTACTTTCTCTATATCATCCTTATTAAATTGAATCTTACTGACTCACCAAGTAATTCAACTTTTACTTACTTATGTACAATTACTAATGTCTTTATAATGTCAAAAAAACCAGTTTTTGTTAGTTAATCTATTCTTATAAATCACAATGGACAAGAGGGGAACCTATGTAACAGATTATCATTCCTCTTCAAAGATAACATTATGCTGATGAGAACACCAAGGAAGTAATACTACGTTGCAAATCTTTTAGATTTTCACATTATCATATCACATAGGGAATCCAAAGAAGCCAGCCTAGTTGGTGACATAGCAATGCAGAATAAGATTCTGTAGAAGAGGCACACAGATTCTGAGTGATTTCTTGAGACAAAGAGAAGGAATGAAGGAAAGGAAAAGTGAAAAACAGCTTTCTGTAAAACAAATTGCTCAAAAGAAAAATCTAATCTTTTGCAATTGATCAAACATAATAGAAAACCTTTCTTTAATTTGTGATGCTAGTTATATGCCAGTTAACTTTAACATTAGGCCTAATCCAGCTGATTAGTTTTCCTGTGGTTGCATTGAGATACTGAATTCTCACAGGGGATGTCTGCTTTTGCCAGTAGAAGGCCATATTTAACCCCAAAGGGCAACTGTAACTGCTAAGGACAATTTTTCCTTATTAACTTGGGCATGTGGGTAACATTTATTTTTTCTTTCGTAAAAACATATTATTCATCCATGATAAGACAGTTGGAAATATGACATTGACTAAGATAAGGATTATTCACAGGATGCATATGATTAGATATTTGCATGTGAAGTGAATTTTAAAGTTAAGCCATAAGGAGGAGAAGGAGGAGAAGAAATTCCTCCAAATTTTGGCAAAAAATCATCAAATACATAAAAAAGACAGAAAGTGGTTAAATGTGTCCTGGTTTTCTCAGAGGTTTATCACTTCCATTTGCTGATGAAGAGATGAAATGAATGAAGGTGACTGATTGCATACATACAGATGATCTGAGCAAGACTTGAAGTAGTAGTTCTTAATCTCCCTGATTCTTACTCTTAAACAACAAGCCACAGGCAATACAGGAAAGGTGGAGATGACTCGGAAGTTCTGTAACAAACGTGTCTGGATCAGTCACCTTTCCTTGGAAAGTACCATTTCCCTGGCCTGCTAAAAGACTGATTCTTAATTGCACACCTAAAACTTACTGGATTTCATTTACCAATGTCACCATGATAAAAATCAAATAAAAATCAAATAAAATATAAGTAAAGTCATTTCTCATCAAAAAATAAAATAAAATAAAAGACTGATTATCAGGTTTAAGTAAAAGACAATGATCTCTCCCTTCACTGAGGCATTGTTCTATGTAAGAAATTTGTGTCAGTTTAAGGTTGTGCAATTTGAAGGCTAGAGAGAAAAGAAATTTTAATTGAATTCCACAGTAAATGTTCATGGATATTTTAAAGTATAATTGTCCATTGTCAGCAGTTGGTTTCAAGCACCAAGCCAATCACTTCCTGAACATGCCCCATCTGGCTCTCACTGGACCATCGATAATCATTTTTAGATGTGATGTCTCTTTTGAAGGAAATAACTTTGCTAGGCCAGGACAACTGCTGGGGGTAGAAGGCTGGAAATAGGGTGAGTCACAATAGAGGGAAATATAAATGATCTGAAGAAAAAAATAAGTATTTCCCCAAGGTCTTTATGTGGATAGTAATGAAGCAAAAATTCATGGAATGTGACTTAAAGACTTTCTAAGACGTTGTACCCATGGGGTATTTCCAAGTTTCTTGATCTACAATCCCCTAGCAACTGTCTGGTGCTGAATTTACCTTCTTAGGTGTGGTGCCCTACTTCTTCTGGAATTTAGATCTCTGGGGAAACCCTGTCAGGATGTGCCTCTTTGTGATCAACTCTCCCTCAAACAGCAGCTCTGATTTTGTTCATAGTTCTGCTGAGGGCTCTCTGTCTGCCCCTCTGGGGCAGAGTTGGGGTGGTGGCAGAAGATATAGCCATGAGGCAGAGGAGACAGGTAGCAGACAGGGTGAGCCTGCAGGAAGGTAACCAGTAGACAAGACCCCTGATTTTACCCAAGGTCAAGGTGACTGTGATAGAAGTGAGAAAAGCCAAAGAAAGTAACTGGAAAAACGGGTCTCAGAGTTGCAAGATTAAAAGAGGGAAGGGAGGAAAATCTATGGACCAGGGAATTTCACAGGAAGCAAAGATGATAAATGATATACAAAACAAAAACAAAACCAAAAAACACCCCAGCTTATCTGAGTGATCAAGAAGACATTCTTCGGCATATATTGGCAACTAAATGATTTTCACACTGATAACACAATCACTAAATGAGTCTTTTCTTATAACCATTAATCATATTTCAATAATTCATTAGCTCTATATTTTCTAAGTTGCTTAATTCATTTAGCAAATCATGAGGGGAGGGAGGGGAATGTGCAGAACAAAGCAATTAAAATTAAAATTAGACTTCTGTAAACCAAAGTTAGTTACACAGTGGCACAGTAGATTGTCAATGAAAACGACAGGAGTGGGGACAGTTGTTGGCCTTTTGAGTTCAGTATTGCCGGCTGCGGGAAGAGACTGCCACTCAGGAGTCTACCTTCTTGTTAATTAAAATCGAGCAGCAGGTGGTCAGCCCATCCACCTTTTCCAGTTCAGACATGCTCACAGGGATCAGCATATGGTCCTTCAGCTTTTCATAAACCTATAGTAAGAATCAAGGAGAGCAAGAGAAGACGAATTATGTTTCTGCTTCTGTCTTACCACCTGGTGTAGAGAATTAATTTGGTTGTGAATTTAGGCTTTTCACCCATTTAACCCCAAGCTGTGCATGCAATCCAGACCACACACATGCCCACAGAGCTCTGAGCATTGGTTAACCACTAGCTCTGTGCTTTAACTTCAAAGCCAGAAATGTGTCAGAAATGTGGTTGGTACCAGACATGCCTCTACTCTGCTGTTGTTGTTGGTAGATTACGTGATACAGGAAAGGTGGTGGCTATGTTTTCAATTTGAATGTCACTTTCTCTCCACACTTTAAAACTCTCTCAACTAGACTTTAACATTTCTTTCTTTATCAACACTACAGGAAAAACATGACAAAATATAATTTAAGCAAAGTATTTCAGGTCAAACTGCTTTTAAATTACAGTTATGAATTTTACAGTATCTTCTGACACTCATAGAAAGGACGTGCCTAAACTTGAAATAACAATCCCTAGATTTTTCTCTAATAATCAAACAAAGCACATTAAAAAAAAAAATCACCTGAAAACACAAGGCTAAAAAACAATCTACCTTGCTCCTTTAGGAAGCACTTTGTTCCTTACAATTCACTGTGGTGGTTAAGAGTGCTGGAGCCAGAGTCAGGTTCCAAACCTAGTTCTGTCAACTCACTACCTATACTGTGACATCAATCAAGTGACATCAGATCACTTCTGAACCGCGGGTTATTTCTCGGAAAGACTAGAATGATAATAGTGCCCTCACAGGGCTGTTTCAAGGAATTGATAATATAATGCATGTAGTAGTGTACTTGGCACAGTGCCTGGCACAGGGGAAGCCCCCAGTAAACATGGATGTTGTCGCTTTTGGTGATGACACAGGGCTGAATTCAGAAGCAGTTAATAACAAGGAAGATTTTGTAGGACCAGGAAAGAATTCTATATCTAGGGACAATTCCCTGATTGGATTATAAATGCAGAAACCCTTAGGGGACCATTTGATAGATTCCAAGTGTACTCTATTTCTTCCAGTTCTAGCCTTTTGACAAAGTTTGTTTGTTTGTTTGTTTGTTTGTTTGTTTTAATGCTTATTATGCTACCTAGGACGTGCAGCCCTTTCCTTTTGCAGCCCTGACAATGAGCACCCACCTCTTTGGGTCATTCCTACACCTCTCCTTGAGAAACAAATGATTCTCTGATGGGGGCAGCTCAAATTTGTCAAAAACAATGACATAGTTGACTACCTAACTCTATGCTTAATGAGTATCTGAGTGTGGGGAAGAACATTTAATCAGAGCTGGAACACAGTACTTTTTTGAAAAGCTCTGACTACCAGGCATGATCAACTCAATTACGGTGCATACATTAGTGACCAATGACATGAATGAGGAAAGTGAATTAAATAAACTTTTCTTGTGCCCTAAATTATATTATCCTTTCTGTTTTCCTAATAATTTGATAAGTATAGAGAAAAAGAAGTCCCTGTTATTTGTCACTCCAACATAAAAAAATCCCCAGGCAGGGAGACTGTCAGGGAGGCCTACCTAGGTGCAATGGCCAAGAAGGATGATTTTTACCTTTGCACTTTCTGGATACTCTTCTGGGGTTCGGTGCAGTAAGACATGGCCTTTGCTAGGGATATTTAGGTAGATACAGTTTGCAGCCATGTCATCAGGCACAGTGAGTTTGTCGTAGCGGTGGTCACTCATTTGTTGCATGATCTAAAAAGAGAAACACAGCAGGCTTAAGCAGAGCATCTCTCCACACTTTCGAATAGAAGGAAGGTTAATGCAATGAACTGTGAGCTTGTAAGTGATGCCTAAAAACTTTCCTATGTGTTGAAGTTTCTGTGTATTATCCCTAGTAACTTAAAACCAGAAAAAGAAAACCAGATGAAGCTGTGATTCTTTGGAAGAACTGCAAAGGTTCTTGTTGTTCTTTTAAAAGTGTGTAGTCTCTAATTTTAAAAAGGTTTTAAAGCTGTCTATAATTTTTCTAGTTTTTGTTCATAAGACTTAACAGTAAGACACAAAATGGCCACATATTTTGAAAGACTCATCTGGGGTTTTGACATGTCCTTTGCTGAGTAAGCAGGGCTGACTCCATCTACTGGAAAAAAAGACTAGAACAATGATCAGATGGTCAATAATCTGATTTAGGAATAACTACACACACACACAGACACACATACACACACACACGCACACACAATTTTTCTACGAACACTCAAACTGAATTCACCTGTTGGCAGGTTATGCACTTAAACAATGAGTGAAAAAACCACCTGGGCTTCATCCCACCACCTGATTCTGGTTTGGCAGATTTGAGGTGAGGCATGGAAATTTGCATTTTGAAAGCCTTCCAAGTAATACAGAGGCAGACCTCTAGACCACACCTAGATAAAAACTGATTTAACAGGTCTATTAATCAAATAATGGGTTTATTAGTACCTTAGTATAAAATAACTTTTAAAATAACACAAAATTTAAAATATTGATACTCCATCCTTCTACCTTAACACAATCAAAACATCCTCCCCCTGAAAAATAATCACCTCCCCAAACCACACACATAACAAAAATGTACAAACATCAAAAACACAGCAAGTATTATTTTGGCTTTAGTATGTAGATTCTTTCCATTCTTTATCAACATCTATATGTTTTAAGGAATCAGCCTAAACGTTATATAATGAAGGTATAGCAAGCTCTTTTCCACAATCTGGTTCTAATCTACCTTTCCAGCCAGGTGTCCTTTACCCTTCACTTTTTTTGTGAAAATGTGCTTCATATTATTAGACTCCAGAATTAGGTAGACTTGCCCACTTGGTTGTGGAGGCATTGGACAGTAGATTTATGGTATGAAAGAGTGAAAGAGACTGAATGCTCCCAAGAGAACATGGAGAGTGGCATGTGGTAAGCTTTTCCTGACTCACCAATCCTGTAAACCATTCACTTCTCCTACTGTGGAATATGTCAAGGGCCGAGAAAGGCCAGGAGGAGACTGATCATGGAATATCCTTTGTAGAGAAGGAAGCATCACGAATGGGGAGAGCTTATGCCCTACATCAAAGGTTGAGAGACACATATGTGAGCAGGATATAGATTCAGGTTTTGAAGAGGTCACAGTATCATGGAAGAGACTGACCATAACAAGCAAGGCACCATGCTAAATATTTTACCTTTTACCTAATCTCAAAATTCCCATTTTATAAATAAAGAAACTGAACTGAAAAAGGTCAGATCACTGGCTCAAGGTTACACAGATGATTTCAAATCCAGACCTGTGCAACTCAAAACCTTCTTCATTAATCATCTCACTTTGCTCTCTTTCTTGGCCTCCAGGGCTGCAGCGGCTCTTTCTCTCCAAACTACCATCAACATTTGGTATTTATTATTTATTCTCTGTGGTATTATGCATTCTTTGTTTTCATATGTAATCTTATTATGAAACGGTACAGTTTGGTGTAGCTACAGGACTTGACTGGGCACCTCTCGCACTTTTTAATTTAAATCATTTCCTGAAAGGATAGGGCCTCTATTGTGGATCAGTTCTTCTTTAGAGCTCCAATTGAGAAACCTTAGATCTATTAGAATATGTGGACAATTAAGAAGTTAAATTCCCTTTTATGTTGGTATATGTTTAAATGACAATTTCTTGAAAAGTAGATTTGGGAAGAGAAATAAGATTAGAGGGGAGAAGTTATGTTTTAGCAAAAGGTATTCAAGAGTATTTCAATGGCAAAAAAAATTTTTTAAAAGATGTTAAAGACTTCTAAAGATTAACTATCTTAAGCAAATTAACAATCTCTTCAATTTATCCCTCTTTATAAAATTAATATGATCAGAAATAATAAGAAGAGGATTATATAAAATGAAAAAAATCCCAACTCAAGTAGTTTTCTATTATGAATTGCCATTTAATTATGTCTTATGTGGACTTCCTTTTGCACTGCTTTCAAAACGCAGCAATAGTGGTTTCCATTGATTATTGTCTTGGAGGGGGCACATTAAGACCGTCAGCTCTGGAGTAAGACTTGAGTTTGAGTCTCAGCTCCAACCTTCATGAGCTAGTAAGCATTTTTTAAAGCTTTTTTAAATTTTTTGACTTCTTGGTTTGCTCACCTATAAAATTGGGATAATAATAGTCTCTCATTCTTAGTGTGAAAGTAAAATGAAGGTAATGTACATAATAAAGCACAGTAATAAGCTCTTAATAAGCCACTAATATTTTCTGACAGCATGACCAGACAAAGTTCAAATTTCCAGTTTGCAAGTTCATCTATTATTCTGGAAAGCTTTAATCTTCAACCTTACTCTTAAAATAGCTTTTTTGAAGGTTAATTTTTATTCTTAAAACCATATAACACTATACCCAACAATTTCCAGTGGTGATTTCTTTAGCTGTTTTCTTTCTTAAAAAAAAACCCTACATTCTTTCATACATAATCCAATGGTTTAGCATCTTTTCTGCCTGGACCCCCTAGAGAGAATTGCTAAAATGTCCCCAGACTTTTCAAAATTAGGAAACATTTTCATATGAGAGTTTTTACAAAGTTTCTCTATCTTTTCAAATGGATTGCTAGCTCCTTGAATACAGGTCCAGGCTTAATGTAGTGAAGAAAGCATGGGCTTTGGAATCAGAATCGCTCTGCCACACACTAACTCTGTGACCTTGAGCAAGTCACTTAAGCTCTCCAAGCCTCAATTTCCTCAGCTGTAAAACGCGATGACAATGTCATTACTTATTCGCCATAGGGCAACTTTGAAGATTATTAAAAAAAAAACAAAACTGAACAGAGAAAGGAAGCCTCTTCAATAAATGGTGCTGTGAAAACTGGAAAGCCACCTGTAAAAGAATGAAACTAGACTGGTGTCTATCACCGCACATCAAATTAACTCAAAATGGATTAAGGACCTGAGTGTAAGACCTGAAACAATAAATTATATATAAGAAAACATAGGAACTAAACTCATGGACCTTGGACTTAGAGGATTTTATGAATTTGACCTTGAAGGCACGGGAAGTAAGAGCAAAAATAAATGAATGGTACTACATCAAACTAAAAAGCTTCTGCTCAGCAAAAGAAACTGTCAACAGGTAAAGAGACAACCATCCAAATGGAAAAATATATTTGCAAGCAATGCCTCCACTAAGGGCCTAATATCTAAAATATACAAAGAACTCAAAACTCAGTAACAACAAAAAAAGAAATGATCCAATCAAAAATGGGCAGAGGACCTGAATAGACACTTCTCCCTAGAGGACATACAAATGGCCAACAAATATATGAAAAGATGCTCAATATCACTAGCTATTAGGGAAATGCAAATGAAAACCACAATGAGATACCTGTTAGAATAGCTTTAATGAACAGGACAAGTAATAACAAATGTTGGAGAGGATGCGGGACTGCAAATTGTTCCAGCCAACTATGGAAAACAGTGTGGGGGTTCCTCAAAAAACTAAGAATAGATCTACTATATGATCCAGCAATCCCTCTACTGGGTATTTACCCCAAAGACTTGAAAACTCATATCTAAAAAGATATTTGTACACTGATGTTCATAGCATCATTATTCACAGTGGCCAGGACGTGGAACCAACTGAAGTGAAGTGTTCTTTGTTTCTTAGAAGTCACCTGGCATACAGCAGGCAATCAAAATTTGTTTGTAACTAATTGATTCATTTCTTCATTCCTTTCATGGGATATAGGGAACCTCAGGAGCACATTAGGATAGACTTTGTGATTAATTACATATCTGAACAATTACATTCTTTCAGAAAAACAAGATATGGCCTATGTCCAGAAATATAAATACATATCATTACTTAAAGTAAACCAGGTTAAAATCAATGAGGCCGAGGTTTGTCTTTTTCTTTACATTGTACAGAAGGGTACTGTACTCTATTGTTCTGACCCAAATGACTTTGGATATAAGACAATAAGGAATGGTGGACCTGAGGTGAACTAGTAAGGGCACAGCACCTAAAAGCATTAAAATAAAGGAGGAAAAGAAAAAACTTTGTATATAGCAAATTGGACATATATACCTCTTGTCATTTTGTAGCCCTTGATTTAGTAAAATAGTCCAGGAACCCAAAGAGCAGATTGGTTTCTTCATAATATAAATCAAGTTATTTCTAAATGCAAGATGAAAGTTAGGATTTGTGTGACTTTTCAGCAACTACTCTTGGTCCGTCTGACCAGCCCGCTTCTTTCCAGGCACAGTGGGTAGGGATTGCAAAATGTCTGAATTTCTGCTAATTGTGTCCTGGTGAAGGTGGGCCATGGTGATCAGTCTGCTCATGCCTGAGTCAGAACTGGACTGTCATCTTCTCAAGGACTGGACCTGATTTGACCCCAGAAGTTTAGGATTTCTTCCAGACCAGTGAAGAGGCAGTCTCCTGGTCCAGAGTTCTACTAAGTTGAACCCCAGTGATTCAAGGGCCTCACAAAGATCTTTAAAATATGGTATGTACAGTCATTGCCTGGGCAAGCCTAGACACATCCAAAACAAAACCCAGAAAATCTCATCATTTCACTGTCTTAGTCTTCTAAGCAATTGAGAGAATTATGGGTAGCATATTTTGGTCCATAATAGTTGTGGGAGCTAGTTGTTCCCATCATTCATAAGCTCTAGATAATTGCCAGTTGGTTTCCAGGTTAATTCACAGCCTACAAATAATTCATTGCACTCTTTTCCCATAGGTAAAGAAATCACCTATGGTTCAGTTCAAGATGAGTTAAAAGAGAAAGAAGCATGGCAAGACCACACCTCATGGGCTGACTATACCTTCAATGGTCCCATAAGTTGCCTGGGCGAATTTCCCACCTCTCAGTCTGACTCATTCATGTCCGGTGTGACTATGAAGCAGAAACATGAAATATGGAATGTTGCACATTCCAGAGGAAATGTTATCAAGGATCATTATCGGTGCTGACTTCTTGTTTATCAGTGAGGGAACAAACTAAAATTCCAGAGTTATGCCTACCTCAGAAAGTGCCCAGTTTCTTTGGAGTAACATAGACTGTATGCTTCCTGCCCCACCCCCCAATCCTTGTGTTTTATTTACTTGAGCTCAAGCTTTCTCCATGCTCCCTCCCATCCCCCACCCATACCTCTTTGAGTGAAAAATCCCCTCCATTCCCTACATAGTTCCTATGTGTTTGCTTTGTTCTTCAGTTAAAGGCATTTATTTGAAATTCTAATCACTGCTTTTCTTCACTCTTTAGTGTTTCTCTTTTTTCTGGGCTTTATATTTATAATGTATAGCTTCTGTTGGGGGACAGTCCTAAAATTACTGACATAAAGGCCAGTAGTATAGTGTTAGAGAAGAGCTCTATGGACACTCTGGACACCAGAAAGATGAACAAGTGGGTCCTAGAGCAAAGTAAGCCTGAAACATCATTGGAGGCAAAAATGACAAAACTGAAACTGTCCAGCTTTGGGTACATTATGAGGCAGGGTTCTTTGAAAAAGTAAATAATGCTGGGAAAAATAGAAGGCAGCAGGAAAAGAGAAAAACCAAATATGGATGGATTAATTCCATCAGAAGCCATAGGCATGAGTCTACAGGAGGTGGGCAGGGCTGCTGAGGACAGGACTTTGGGGACATCACTCACTGATAGGGTCACCAGGAGCTGGAATCGACTCAATGGCACATAACACACACACTCCCAACCTAGCATTGTTTGAGAACAGTTTCATTTTTTTCTTTACTGTAAGGAAAGGAATTATAATATCCTTAGTGGGGAAATAATTTAAAGCTGGGAATACATAAAGTAATTTACTGATAAATTATAACTAGAGTTACTCTTAAAATAAATGTCTTAAGAAAATGAGCAAAGCCGCCTTAGGAGAAGGTTTTCAATTAATTTTTCAAGGCCCCTGGGTTATCATTTTAAGACAGGTTAGAAAATGTGCCAAACAAAATGATTTTCAATAATAGAATGGGCCCCAATTGGGACAGTGAGTGGTTCTGCTTAACTGTGAAAAGAAAAAAAATACAAAAGCTATGTCAGGCGTAGTCTTTCTAAATGAAAAGGACTTAGGAAGTGTAACTATAGATGATAAACAAAAAATACTTTTTATTTCCATAAAAGAGCTAAAGGTGTTTATTAGAAACACAAAGAGTTTCTGTCTTTTGGAACAAAGCCCTGGTTTCTTTTTTTTTTCCTGTCAAAGTGATTGTTTTTCCTTTTCGTATATGTTGCTATTGTCTGAATAAGACAGCTTGCCATTTATTTATAGCTGGGTTCAGGAGATACATGTATATACACAATGCAGGGTGCCCACCAGTTAGAGAAAAACACACAGAAAAAGATTCAGGAGACTGCATGTCCCTCTAACATCTTCGCCCTGCTGTATTGGAACTGGCACTGTGAGGACACACTCACACAACCGACTGGCCTGGCAGGGCATCACCTCAAAGGGCTCAGACTCCCCAGGAAGGAGCCAGGGCGAGGTAGAGGAACAGGTTTTGTTTCCGCTTTGTGGATGCACAGAAGCTTTTGTTAAAATATGGGCATCATTTCAAATATCCTGAGAATGTGGCTATTTGACTGTTTAGTTTCAAGTTCCAACATTTTTTCTAAAAATGGTAGAGGAAGTGAATTGCTCCGGAGCGCTGTATAAGTTAGTGTTCTTTTAACTGCAGGGACTGTACTTATGGCTTCTCACTGTGTTCCTTGCCAGAACCAAAAGGAGAAAGCTCTAGACCCTCCACAGCCACTCCTGAGTCCCTGGAGACCCCAGACTCTGGATAACACACAGAAGTTCCATAGCACATTCATGGAAGATCCAAGAAGTCAAGATACTGCTTCAAATACTTTTTCTGACTTTTGTCATTCCCCCTCACAATTATTCCACTTTGTGTAAAATAGAGTAATTATTACTTAAGTTGGATATAATTGGTGTTTGGTTCAATTCAATAGTCTTTATGGAAGTTCCCCTTTGGGCTAGGCACCATGGTGAAGGGAGGTGGGAAAGGGAAAGAGATGCAAAGGCAATGTTGTCACAGGAGGTAACAATTTATAATTTAAGGCAGGACAAGCAAGTGAAGGGGATGCTGGCAGGAAAAGGAAAGTCAGCCTCACTTCCATCATAGGCACCTCCTTAACGAAGAAGGCACACGGCAGAGAGGAAACGGTTCCGAGTCTGGTCTTGGCCACGTCGCGGTCTGTTACTCAGCTGCTGCTTTGGAGGAACCGGCCTCGCTCCCCAGAGTGGAGCTGTCACAAAACAGAGTGGGAAGGGTCTGGCTTTCAGCCCAAGAGAATTTATATGGCTAGCTGCATTAACAATCAGGCATTTCCGGCAGTTCCCAACATTTCTGGGAATTTTCTCATCCAAAGGACGGAAAGCAGCTCCATTTTACCCCTGGTTACTCACGGTTTCTTTGTATTACAACAATTAAAAACAATTCCTGGGCTATGTCGTTTCACAGAACAATTTAGGACATATTGGTCAAATGCCGAAGCACAAGAATATAGAAGATATTTAAAATATTTAGGAGGTATTTAGAGCACAGTTTTGGCTTGCTCATAATTGATCTTTCCACGAAACACACGTATGTACCCATCTAAACGTATCCAATATTAAAAGCAACTGATTTTAGGTTCCATTGAGATATATACTATATGGTGCTCAAGTACACTTTACATTGCTACTAGATATCTAAAATCATTCATTCACTTATTTATTCATCCATCAAGAGTTTATTGAGGGCATAGCGATAGAGCAGGCAATAAGTCTGGGCAGGCCTTTGAAGGCTGAGTCAATATAGCAATGGATAAAATTATAGAATTGATATCATGTTTTCCTTTCATAGTCTTTCTGTAGATCAGGTCAACATAACAGAATCTGAGAGAGGTTATCTTTTAAACATCCTTTCTAAATTGATGAGCTGGCTGTTCAGATTCCAAGAATGAGGTTACATGGTTCTTTTTAGTTAAATCTGGGCATACTTTCAATGCCAAATATCCCCTTCAAAGCTAGTTGCAATCTCCTCTACAAATTCTCTCTCATGTTTGAAGATGCTGCTTTTGCTCAGATATATGACCCACATGAATATGTGGAGGAAAGATTTCTGTTATTCAAACTGCAATCACAAATCACATGAACCATTTCTGAAAGGACCCTCAGAAATAACAGTTTTTGTGGAAGACTGGGAAAACCTCCCACTCTAAGCTCTGTATATGGGCAAGAGGAATGAGGAAGATTCTCTGGGTGAGTCACAGCCCTGATTAAGCTTCTGATTTCAGAGGTGGAGAGGAAAGAAATTCATACTAAAGCTCCCTTTTCAAAATGCAAAATCTGGGGTCCTACCCTCCCTTCTTACCCCGCCCATGCATTCTCTAAGACTAGCTATGTGCAGAAGCAAATCTCCCAGTCTTACTGTTATGTTTTGTAATAAGTACAGTAGATGGGTATCTACTTGGCTATCAAAGTCATGCCCTGATTATGCTTGTTTCCCCAGATACCTGTACCCTAAATCTCATCATCAAAAATTAATTCTGGATATTGTGGGCTTAATCTTTCAGGTTCTCTTGGGTCATTTGATAGCAAGAAACAAATGGAGCATTTACTAAGCTATTTCCTATTAATTTATAGTTCATCAATTCTTGATTCGTTTCTCAAAACATTTTTACAGATGAGAAAACTCAGGTTCAGAGAAGTTCAATAATTTGTTCAAGGTCACATGTTAAGGCAGTAAATCCAGAATTTGGGTCTAGGTATGCCAATGTCCAAATGCCCACTCTTCTGGTCCCACTAAACTATCCTGTTGCCAATATATCTTAAAAGAGAGACTCTGATCTCACAAACTGAAAGCCTGGGGCTAATTTATTTGACATGCAGATTAAAAAATTTGCATTTAAATGGATTTGAGACAGAGAAGGTCTGGCCCCTGAAGCCTTCCTAGTTGCTGATGGACTGACTACCTGGGTTGATTTTCTGGAAGCTAGGATTATGTTCTTTAAATAGATGTAAGAGGAGCAAAGTCTTTGGGAATGGAAGAAGACAGTGGGTGACAAGGCAGTATCGTTTCTGGGAGCAGCAAAGAGGCAGGGCAGACTCCAAGGTAAGAGACCAGAAACAACAAGACACACACTTTACAATGAGGCTCAGGACCAGCTCCATTTACTCTGACTCAACTGCTCCTGGATTAATGCTTATTCTCTGTGTGAACAAATGATTCCCTGGTTATTTCATCAATAGGGCATGCACTTTTTTTTTTTTTTGCAATAACTGTGACTGCTTTGCATTGGGTCATTTAAAATCCTCTACCCAGACTACTTGTCCATTTATGAAAGAGTCGACCGTGAAAGGGTTAGGGAAGAGTCTGTGGCCACACAATAGCATTCTTTTTATTTTTTTCCTGGAACAGGATGAAGAAAATCATCATTGGGACCTCCAATCACTCTATTAAACTGTACTCAGCCTAGGTGGCTAAGAAAAAAGTCTTCAGCACATGTTTAGTGTCCCGAGATCTTCAATTCCAGGCAGTAGTGTGCTGGTAAATGTGGGGGAGAAATCTATGTACAATATACCCACATACATTTAGTATATCTTACTGATATAAAGGATGGGTAGCATATAATTTATAAATAATAAAATCTTCAGTATTCAACTGTAAATGTCATGTTGCCAGTTGATTCTCACAATGCTTTTGTTTGTTTTTCTTTCAGTGCTTGAATATCTAAGGCCAATCTATAGTTGCATTTGACAAATCAGTGTAGTTCCCAAATGGATGTTGGTTGATATTTTTTGTATACACTGATGAGACAAGTGAAACAATGAAGACATATATTGGAAACTTTGTTGGTTTGGCAATAGTATGAGTGAATTCTTTGCAGCATAACAGTTTTTGAATACTAAAAGAATATTTCTTCGTTTTCCCTCTCAATGTAATGGCTACACCCATGAATTACTTTTAAATTTAATCTGAGGGATTAAATTTTCTGTCACTTTCTTATGTCCCGACAATCAATAAAATAATAAATCAAGCCCTGTTCTGTAGCATTTGCTGATTTCTGTAATGTAAACATCACAATGTGCCCAATTTTAAGTTACTAATGTGACATATGAATATGGAGTTGAGAAGAGATATGCTATGGCACACCATTATATAATATTACCACCATACCACATACACCAGATGTAACTCACCTTACGAGCATGGCAATGGTAAAATGGAACATAATTAAGGAGTACTGAGTTTTAAATGTTGATTACCCTTGTTTTTAGTATAATAGTATAATTTATTTGTTAAGTTTATATAATTGAATGTTTAATAATGACTATGTTTAACAAGCAGCTGGCAAAATTACTAAAATTTAACAATTGGCCCTCATAAAGTGGTAGGAGCTGGCTCTAGCAAACCACTGCCCTACACAGGAGATTTCGTGGTTTTACAGTACTTGGTTCCTAGATTTCAGCGTAAGGCCTTATGTATGGAGTCACTTTAAATTACCTTCTGCCCTCTGTTCATGCCATGAATAAATTTAGCTTTAAAATTTGGCCCTTGTAACTTTTGCTTCCTCATGGGTGGACAACCTCATTGGGGATGGACCTTTAATGAGTTTATGAAATACACTGATGGTACAAGGTATCATGAATGCTTGGAAGGAATGATGGCAAATTGGATTTGCTAAATAGGAGCTTAAATTCATCAAAGCTCTCAAACATACAAGAGAAAGTGTTGGGATTTCTCCTTTCACATGGACTGATGGGAAGCTTAAAGTCTGAACGTCTTATGGATAAACAAGAAAATGAGAATCCATGGTCCGCATTCTTAAACTTGGCTTCAGTTCAAATCATTGTTTCCCACTTTACTTCACCTTTTTCTTTTATTTGTGGTTATTTTACTATGGTTTATGCATCTTTCTAAGCCGCTGTTAAAAAATATGGTGAGGTGTGATTATATAATTTCAACTAGTTCTTATAAAAACATTTTTCTAATTATTAACAATACAAATTATAAACAAAATTACATGCTTCATGTAAAAGATTCAAATACAGAAAGTTAAAGTTCTATTGGACTTAGTATAACTAAATACATTTGTCAAAACTTATTGAATTGTACATTTAAAATTTGTAAATCTTACTGTACGGAAATTATGTTTCAGTAAAGCTGATTTAAAAAAATTGAAGTCCACACAGTGTAAATATATATATGCCTTACTGTTAAAATGTACAGCTGAAACTTATTGGATTTCACTAATCAATGTCACCATAAAAAATAAATTGAAAAATAAGTAAATTAAAATAAATTAAAGAATCAAAGTCCTCTTTTTCTCCCCTCTGTCCAATCTTTCTATCTCTTCTCCCTTTTCGTATAGGTAACTTCTGTTAAAATTGAATATGGGTCTTTTAGGTCTTTTTTTTATATGCATACATGCTCAGAATAAAACTTGTTTACCACACCCCACCCCCGAATTTGTTAGTGAAGGAGCCTGAACATCCCAATTCAGAGGCCCCACACTCTGCTTCCCTCCAAGGCTGATTGGCTCTGCATCCATGAAGGCAGTGACATATGACCCTGTTACTCAATTTCTGTGGTTGTATCACATTTATTACAATTTTGCCCATGTACACTAAGTAGTCCCAATGCCTGAAAAGAATATGTTACACAAAAATCTAATAAATATTGGGACGGTATATAACTGTTTAATTCCCTGCTGCTGAAAAACACTGTTGCAGGCGTGAACTACTTGATGTTCAAGAGTCACTGCTGTCCCTAAATGCATCAGGGAGAAGTACCTTAACTATGATGTGCTCAAAAATGGAAATTTCTGTGAAACAGAGTTGACAGATCTTCATATTTCAGGATGGGGTTTCTTAACCTCTCATTATTGACATTTTAGGCTTGATAATTCTTTGTGTGGGGCCTGTTGTGTGTATTGTAGGATGTTTAACATCCACTACATGCCAGTAGCATCCCCACACCCACCTCCATATTGTGACAAAAATATTTCCAGACATTGCTGATGGCCCCTGGGGAACAAAGTTGCCTCTGGTTGAGAACTACTGTCTTTAGGAGAAAGCCATAAAATTTATTCATATTTTAGGAAAAGACCAGGTTTATGAGAAATAAGAAGGAAAATAAAAAAAAAAGAGAAAGAAATCAAACTTCCAAATAAGTACACTGTTTACTCTGTTCTTCCTCTAAATTAATAAAATCCCTGAAAAGAAATAACTTGGTGTTTAAGAAAACAGTCGTCCCCACATATCTTTTACAAGACACCCCTACCAATGATTACAACTAAGCCATCACTAATGAAAATAGCCATCTCTACTTTGCCTACTCCTGTGTGGGGTGTTTCAAGTTTTATATTTCTGAAATGAAGGGGAGAAATATTGGTTTCTGTCTGGATATGGTTTTTGTTAGTGTCAGATAATGAATGTTGATAAGGTACTCTGAGCACCAGGGAAAGTAATGTCATTTTATAGAAAATTAAGAATTATAAGTTGAAAAACTAGGCAGGAATTCGGAACCTATTGATAGTTTTCCATTTCTCTTTTACAGAAGCTTAGAGAGATGAAAAACTAAGTGCTTTCCCTAAAACCACACACAGATAGTGGGCTGCAAAGTGAAAACTAGTCCCTAGGTCTCATGACTCACCTGGCCTTTTCTATTGGTCTTGGTTTGGTGGAGAGAATTTTAGAGGGACCGAGAGGAACAATGTCAGCCTTTCCCCACTCTCCTCCTTCTCTCCCAAGTCAAGAGATCTCTCTTTCCTCAAGATCTAAATAAGATTGTCTTGCACCTCTATTCCTCGATTTGCGGAATGTCCTAGGCCAGTGGTTCTCTGGGGAGTTTTTAAAAAAATACAGCTTTCTGGACCTGAACCATAGAGATTTTTTATTTACTTGGCCTGAGGTGGAGTGAAACATCAGTATTTCTTTTTTAAACGATCCCCTGGGTGACTCTAATATGTAGACAGAATTGAGAACCACTATCTGTGCCCTCTCCGTAATTTCCACCAATTTTGGGGATAGAAGATGGGAGGGAGAAAGGACGTAGCTTATGTTCTCATGTTGTCTCTGGCCCCAGCTTCCACTGAATTAGATCCATTTGAAGAACATTGTTTACAGGTGTTACCTCTCTTTTAAACCATGCCAACATAAGCAGGGTCATCAGTCTTTGTCTCAAAAGCAAAGCAAAACAAAACCCTATTCTCACAGGGTAATAGATTCTTCTCAAGTTTGGAAGATTGGAATATGGCAGTAATATAAACACTTAAAATTGAATACAAAATGCTGGTGTTCCTTGAAGACTTAACTCTCATTTGTGGTTCAGACCTCTCCCTTTTCTTTCCTCTTTCTCCATCTGTACAATCACATTGCTTCTAACAGAGGACATTTTTGCTTTCTCTTTTGCTGTATTGTCTCTTGCTGATCCCAAGTCTCCACGTGCCTAACCTTTCATCCTAAAGGACTTATATTTTCCTAAATAAAGATAATTTTCCTCCGAAGAAGATTTGAGGATTTAGCTCTTCCAAGAGTCTAAGTGGACATTGTGGCTGCTCCATCACATCAATTCCCCATTCTCTCCATAACAACCCCACTTTTCGCTTGTGTACCCACATCTTCCTGTGCAGCCAACATAATTGGGAGGAAGCTAATTCTATCCCTGACTCTAAGATTGCGACTCTGGGCTAGAGGTTCTTTTCTTTGATTCACAGTACCCTTAGGTCTCAGTAACCTATTCATGGTGTCTCTAAGTGAAAACAAAACAAACAAAACTCCAAAACAAACAAACAAACCCTCAAAACAAACAAACAAAATAAACCCCAGAAATTCCTCAAATCTAACACTTTTGTTTATTAAATAGTTAAGCCCAAACAACTTAGTAGAATTGTGTGTGAAATCTGACCGATATATGTGTGTTCTTTCTAAAAATTTAAAATATGCCATAGTAACCCCATGAGTTTGCTGCAGTGTTCCAATGTGCCTCACTCAGTGCAGTCAGGGAATGTAGCTGCAGTATAATTCACCCCAAGGTTTAGTTATTCATTCAGGAATGACAGATTTAGACTAATAAAAATGATCAAGAACTGAAAGCAGCTTTCTTACTTTTCTGAGAGGACTGATGTCCCCCTTTCTGAATGTGGGTGAGGAAACATGCAGCCAGAAATTGCTGGCAGTCTCTGTGCTCTCCTGAATAAGAGCTCATCTGTGAAAGGTGGAGAAGAGACAAAAGAATCTGGTTCTTTGATGGCATCTTTGAGCAGATCGATCAAACCTGCTCCAAAGTCTGCATTACTTCAGAACTATGTGGACCGATAAATCTTTACTGTTTCAATTACTTCAATTGAGGTTTCTGTTGATTCCTAGTAAAGACAGTTTCTATCTTTATGCTTACCCCCTAAAGTAACTTAAAAAAATTTCTTTCTCATGTGAAAGGAGTTTTGAGGTCGTAGTGTAGTGTAGAGACTTGACAGTCATCAGAGGTCTAGACTCCCAGCTTTTGTCTGCCCTACCTGAAATGCAGCCCTTGTTCTCATGGAATAAAATAGCTATTTGTGCTCTAACCAAGACTTTTTTTTTTTTTTTTAAGCAGCAAGATTCAAGAAACGAGAAGGTCACAATTCCTCCAGCACTTACACTTTCTCCTCATTGGGAAGTATTTGGTCTCATTGTTATACTCAGTACAAAGGAAGCTAAGAAATGCAGACTTAAAATTCCAAGTGGCAATGTACTCATTTAAAACTCAAGGTTCAATTCATAAAAAAAGAAAGTTGGAATGGAAATCGAAGAAGGCAACTAGCTGACTGCCATTTCCTGATTCAGAGAGCAATATTTCTTTTACATTCCCACTATACATATTTTAACCTCTGCCCATTTAGGCAATTGACATACTGTTTGAATTAAACTGAGCCAAGGTATTCAAGTCACCTCAGAAGCAAAGATGATTATCGAAAAGCTTCCAGGGAGGCGCAATTACATCACAGGCCCTTTGTGCAGTACCTTGCAACAATGCTTGACATGTGATGTGGTAGGCATTCAATACATTTTTGCTGAATGTTGAATGGATGAATGGTCTTTTAGCAGGGCATTTCAATTACTCAAAATCTTCCTAAAATCTCTTAATGCAATTACCTATAAGACACGCTCACTCACATTCAACTTTCAGTGAAGGAGAGCAAGGGGTTGTAATCAATACTGGTCACTCAATCTCTGACTTTAACCAGCTTTGGTTGTTATCCAGAGGCCCCTCTCAAATTCTCCCCAACAAGCTCAGGGATGAAACCAGACAAACATCTTATCCAAATGGAGACTGGGGAGATTGGGATTTCCCTTCTTCCTCCACTATTCCTACTTAAAGAATGTGCTATCTTGTTTGTTTTCAAGTCACAGGACTTCAGAGCTGAGAATAAATGCAGACTTCTCTATTCAAGTCCAAGGGCCTACGCACCTAATAAGAATTAGAGCAATGAGTACTCAGTGCAGATACACTATATTTTAATATACAAATGTTATCAACAGTGAGAAAGATGCTAGATGGAATACATGATAAATATCTTTTATTCTGAGCATTTTCTCAAAAAGACACAGAATTTAAGAGAACTCTTCATAGCATTTATATTTCAATGATCTAGTAGAGTTCTACTGTATCTAATAGTTTTCCTCCATGTGACAGCTATTTCTCTGAAGTGCCAGTTATTTTACTCAATATGATATTATTTTGAATGATATTAAGTGGCATTTCTGTTTAAGGACATAACAATTTACTTTGGGAATAAACTCTCTCCCCCACCCTCAAATGCTAGTGTAGGAATTGATGTCTGGTGAATTCCAGAAAGAGCCAGTGTTCCTCACAGTCTATGGATTACCTCCCTCTGAATCAGTGGTTCCTGGGTTCTATCCTAGTCTCGCTGAATTAGGATTTCTTGTGGTGAACCTCAGGAATGAGAAGTGTACTTTTTCAAATGTTCACTTTAAATGATCCTTGGGTATACTAAAGTTTGAAAACCATGAACCTAGACTTTTCAAATTAAATTAACATGACCTTCACACCTAAAAGGCATTATTACTGCTATTGATGTTACAGCTACCAGTAGCTAACCTATATAGAGGTCCACTTGCCAAGGTATGCATAGAAAAGGAAGTAAATGACACAAAATGTAACAGATTAGACAACTTTCATCTAATTTCAAAAAAACTTTTTTTTTAAATTCTCTGTACCATGAGTCACCTCTGGATATGTGGCTTTGAACTTGGTCCCACTTCAGAAAGAGATAAAATGAAATCGTTGTTGTAACCCATCTCCAAAGCTGACTTTCACATTTGTAGACAGTTTCTGAGAAACACGGGGCCCAAACCACAGCATCCAGTGACCATAAGTGAAAAATAGATTTGGAAATATTCTTTAAGATTTCTGGACTCAGCACACTATGAAAGATGAAAACAAGGAGAAATAGCAAGTGGTTGTTAAGAGCAGGCTAATACCAGTGGAATAGTTTTGCAGGAAAGTGGTGGTAAATTTATTTTTAATCTGTTTCGGTTGCATACCATTATTTCTAAGGATGGTCCACATCCCAGTATTGTAGCAGGTACTGTGGATGTTTTCCTTAGAGGCCTTAGAATAATTCACAGTTAAAATGTCACTTCTAAATTAGTGTCTACATTTTACCATATGCTTTATTAGCCTTCAGCTGAGCAATAGGATACTTATCAGCACCTAAGGCATTTATACATGTGATTTCCATGGAGAAACAGTAACCCAAAACTCAATCATCCTCCCTCCAGCTCAACTGACACATTTCCTAATCCCTTCAGTATCATGGGTACTGATGCTGGCATAGCTGAGAGTGTCACACAGGTCATGCTGTGATGTATTATCTCAGCCCATGAGGCAAGAATCATCTTAGCTTTTTTTTTTGCAGCCTTTTGCCAGCACAATTCAGCCAAGAAACAATAGGTCACTGCTGGAGATGAAGGGCATATAAATGTTAAAGTAATTGTTTTGTTGTGCCTTCAGAGTGAGTAGATAGAGACAATAAAAAAATAAATGGAAAAGAGTAAAGGAGAGAGAATCCAAATTTGGATGAGCCACTGACTGCTGCCAGCGGAAACTGAAATGAAAGCCAACCTTGTTAGTGTCTTACAGGCTTAGCCATCCGGTGTCTACCAGAGTTGCTGTCAGTTGGATGCATCTGAGTATAGCACAGTTCCTAACATGTGACTCTAGGTAGGTGAAATCCAGCAACATACTTTTGCCAAACAATTTTCTGTAATTTGTTCCTGTGTAGATGAGGAGAACTGAATTCACGGTGACAGGGAGAGTCTGAACTCTTTTCCAAAAATTCCACCAAAGCCACCCTATCTGGTAGTCATTTCTGAAGTCATTTTGTTCATCACTGTCCCCCAGGGCCCAGTACAGTGCCTGGTAAAGTACAGGAGTTCTATAAATATCTACTGAAGTGTTGATCTGCTCCTTTTTTCCTCCCGGGCTCCTTCAGGTCCACCAGTCACTTCTCTAACAGACCTTAGCTTCTGCGTGGCCCTTTCCATTTCCATGGCCACTTCCCAGTCCAGACCCTTCTGCCTTTACTTACGGAATGTGTGATTGTATCTAACTAGTTTAATTACTCCTAGTCTTTCTTCCTGTTAAATCATGTCAGACATCTTTCTGAAGTATTGCCTTTGGCTTTTATACTTCTGCTAAGAAAACTCTGAGTGGCTTTCTACAACCCGCTGACAAGAAAACCTCAATTCCTTGGCCTTTGAACCAGGCTCAACCTATATTTTGGACCATGAATCTCTTTCTTTCCTAGCACATACCCCCTTGTTCTAGCCATTGTCTTGTTAATAGAATAGATATTCTCTCAGTTGTCCTATTTGTAATGACCCCTCCTCCTCTGTGCCAGTATACACAGCCTGTTCACTCAGACTTTGACTCCTGCCTCCTGTGATCATGTCGTCCTCAGAACTCCTATCACCTCTGCTACAACCCTGTACCATTTATCAGGCATTTACCTTGTATTACACTGTGGCGGTATTTATCTTTAAATATCCCATCATGTTCCTCCAGTTAAGCTGGAGAAGCCCTGAGGACAGAGACTGTTTCTCACCCGTCTCAGTGTCCTCCATGTTTGGGACAGTATCCTTCATATAGTTGCTGTTCAGTAAATACTGCTGTATGTGTGTAAGAAGCTCTGGCTTCAAGCTCAACTGTGACCTTTTTTCCTTTGCCTTTTAAAAAGTCTTTTTGCAGAAAAGATAGTAATAAAAGGTTTTGGAAACCCTACCTTTTTTTCCTATTATATTTCTATGCATGAATTAGAAAATTATGTCATTAGTTAGATATCCAACTTAATAGTTATATGTCACTGAAACCTCAAAGAAAAATGGATCTAGTTTGGAGTCGTCTGTGGTTTTCTGTCCTCAAGCAGGCATGAAGATGTTCAGCTAAACACAAGTCTTCCATCACCTACAGCCACTGAAAGGATGATATTACAGTGGTTAAGAGCCTACAGTGAACCTGCTTTGGAACTATCCTTATCACTGATACTTCATAATTAAATGGCTGCTACTCTGCCAAGTGCCTGTATACCCAAGATAGTCTTTCACTTCGACTGCATGTCATGAAATTTCCAATAGGGAGGAATGAACCTCTCATTCCCTAGTGAGGCTGATTCAATTTTTTTTTTTCAGGTCAAGACTGAGTACAGGAGACCAGGGTCACACAAGGAGAGGGGGAGGCTGAGCCGGAAAGATGACCCGTGAATTTGGATTGCTTTGCCCTCGTAGCTATTTTGGCCTTCTAGACAATTACACTTCTTTAGTAGAATTGACATGTTATTATTTTAAAAAGTCAAGTTCTTTCCTAAAATCAGTAATGACATGAAGTTTATTTAACCTTTTTTCTTTGTCACAGATCTTCACACATCAAGATCAGGTCTTGTTAGAGAGAACTGTGTGTGTGTTGGGAGAAAGGGATATGGAAACATGAGTCAAATGCAAATATCCTGTTCTCAGAAAATGATAACATTAACAATTTTTGGAAGCTCAGAATATTTTAGTGAGAATTTTAGCATGCCAAATGAATTTAATGATGGCATTTCAGTTATTACCCAGTTAGGTATTATATTTTAAGTATAAACGAAGTTGAACTCTAGGCAGCAAAAAGGTAAGGAGTTTCTAGCTTTCAATGGCTTTAATTTGGATACTTTCTCTACTTTTACTGCTACTTGGAGTATGTTATTTTATACCTGTATTACATAGTGGTTGGCCTCTTCAGGTGCACATTATTCAGGTGCTATGGGAAGTTTTAGGAATCTTTGAAAGCAGAGGCTCTCAACTTAGTCTGTCCACCAGAACTGCCTGTGGAGCTTTTAAAAAATGAGACTGCCTGGGCTCAATCCCAGACCTAGAACATCAGAATCTCTGCCATGTGTTTACAGAAAGTGCCTCAGGTGATTTTAGTTTATTTACTTTATTTTTTAAATTAATAATTTTTTATGGTGACATTGATTAACAAAATCTGATGTTTCAGCTGTACATTTTAACAGTAAGGCATATATATATTTACATTGTGTATTCACCTCCCATAATTAGATTTCTTTCTGTCACCACATATTTGATCCCTTTATCCTATCTACCTTCCCCCTACCCCACCACTGCCTAACTCTGGTAACCACTAGTCTATAGTCCATGTCTTGGTTCTCTGTTTGTTTGTCCCGTTCATTTGTTGCTTTTAGGTTTATATCTCATATATAAGTGATACCATGTGATTTTCATCTTTTTCTATTTGGCTTATTTCATTTAGTATGATATCTCGAGGTCCATCCATGTTGTTGCAAATGGCAGTATTTCATGTCTTATGGCTGAGTAATATTTTATTGTATATATGTACCACAGCTTCTTTAGCCAATCATCTATTGTAGGACACATCGGTTGCTTCCATATCCTGGCAACTGTGAATAATGATGTTATGAACATCAGTGCGCAAATATCTTTTCAGACATGAGTTTTCAAGTCTTTGGGGGTAAATACCCAGTAGAGGGATTGCTGGATCACATGATAGATCCATTTTTAGTTTTTTAAAGAACTTCCATAGTGTTTTCCATAGTGACTGTACCAATTTCTCAGGTGATTTTAAACCACACCTCTCATTAAGAACCACTGATTTAAGAACACTTAGAGATGTTTTCTTTTGCAAGCAAGAGTCTCAGATTTAAAGGCCCCTTAAAAGACTATTTGCTCAACCACCCAATAGATGCTTGAATACCCTCTACAACATTCCATAGAGCCTACTGAATACTTTTTGGTGTCTCATCATGTAATGGACAAAATGAACACAGTTTGAATATAATTTCCTCCTTTTTTTTCTGACATTTTCTTGTATTTTTCAAGAGAAAAAAAATAATGTTATGGTTCCCTTTCTCCTACTTGGCCAGTGTTTCTTTCTTCCTGTCTTGGGACTAGTGCTGAAATTCATCATGGCTGTTTTGGTTTTATGGCTTCAGATTATTTATTGCCCTATTATGCAAATGCATTTTATTTTGGCCACCTTAGCCTTGTTGGCATACAGCTCTGGGAATAGTGTCAGATAAGGCAACCACTGCCAAGGAAAAGGAGCATATACAGTTGTTACAAACTCAAAGGCTATTTGGTTTTATGTTAATTTTTTAATTCAGACATGGTAGTTTTGTGGATATGGTGAATACAACTGGAATGAACAATCAGATAATAAGACTAAATTAAGCCTACAATAAAATTGTCAGTATGCCCTTCATAACAGTGATCCAACATGGGAAATCTGTGTCTATACACCATGATTCTTTGTGACAACAATTAAAAATTCAGTCTCTATTTTTCCATTTCATTCACCCTGTTGATACTAGTTAGCTCTCATTTATCTCTTTGGTTTTTGCTATTGCGGTTCCTATTGTCATTAAAGGAAATTCCAGGTAATTAAAACACACACACACACACACACACACAAAATCAAAGCACATTACGGGGTTTTCCATCTTTTTTTTTTATATGGTCATCTATAAAATATCTTGGACAGTTTTGGACATGAACTAACGCTGAAGCTGAGTCAAAATGGGAGGAAATACTGTCTGAGTGACTTCTATTATGTAGTCTTTCAGAAGAAAAATATGTTTGTGCTATGCAATTTAAATTAGCTGCAAAACAGCCCAAGTTCTCATTCAAGGAATCTTACAAATGCAGTTAGTTATTTCAGGAAGGAAGTAAGAAACCTAAAAGACATTTCTGTCAAAATGTATTATGAGCATTTTAATTTAAAATTACAAGTTTACTGGAATTATATTTACTTTATTTCAGCTCCATTTACCTGAAAAAGACAAAATGAAGTAATGACCTCATGATTCTTTTTTTACCACATCTTTTTAGTACTTCTATTAAAAGTATTTAAAATAATAATTCCTTATGATACAAAATAATAGAATTATTAATAAAGGCCACTAAACAAAACTGCAGATGCCAAAAGGAAAAAAATAACTGGTCTCCTGCATGGGGTTAGGAAGGTGAGAGTGCTCCACTTGTTGTCCAGCCAGCAGATGGTACAGCCCCCAACTTGTCAGTACTATAGCCCCTCAAGCTCCAACTCTGAGCTCTGCTAAGTTAGCAACTGCCCTATCTGATTAGTTTCAGGAAAATTTTGGCTAATTGTTACTCCCCTCGCCCTTACTTACCCATCTCTTTTTCTTTGTCTTCCCTCCCTCCCTCTTTCCCTCCCTGCCTTCCTTCCTTTCTTCTTTCCTTCCTTCCTTCTTTCCTTCCTTCCTTTCCCTCTTTCCCGCAACTGACTGGAGGACTAAATGCTATCAAGAAGATTGAGTTAAAAATCATTACTGAGTTCCTCCCAAGGGCAGGAATTACAAACGGTCCTCTCATGAAGGAGAGCATGTAATTAATCCAGGTTCTTTCAAAGGAAGTCAATTTTGAAATGGATCTAGAAAAAGAATGGGTGGGATGCGATGCAAATCTACTGTTTACTGTCTCATTTTTTCCTCCCTTACTTTATTGAGGTATAATTAATAATTGTATATATTTAAGTTGTACAAGGGCTGTGGGGTGGAAATAAGGAGATGTTGGTTATGCGGTACAAAGTTTCAATCTTCTTTTTTTCTTAATTAAAAAAATAAAAATCAGGTTAGTCTGTAGAAAAGAAAGGATTCATGTAGAAGGTAAAGCAGGGGTTTGAAAATTAGACCTTAGCTATTGGACAATTATTTCTGTAAGTTAATCGCAGCCTGCTTCCAACAATATAATGTATGTATTTTTCTTCTGAACTTAAAAAATTAAAAACATATGAAGTGGCCCAATGGACCACAACTCCTTTTCTCTTTGTTAAAGTAACCACTATCTGGCCTGCTAACAAAAGAATAGTTTTTTCTCTTTAACTTTAAAGGAATGAAATAATTACATATTTTTTGAAGATTGATTTCTTTTGCTCAAATTACATTTGTGAGCAGCATTTCTGGCTGTGCAGCAACTGGAGCTTTCATATCTTTGAGAAGGTAAACATTCCTTCTGTAAGATACAAAATACAGATCTATTGCTTATGTATGAATTGATTAATCTTACACTATTTTCTTTTATAGTCAGAGGGGCAGGATGAAGGTGGAAGTTGCCCAGGGGCATGAAGGGAATAATAAAAATGTGTGGGAGGAAAAATATAGAAAGGGCCAGTTGCTCTGAAGACTAATTTTGCTTGGATAATAGGATTTCTAACAGGACATGCTAAATATCTTTAGGACTTTGTTCAATCAACCTAACCTGCAGTACCTTGGCCATGTCAACAGTAAAATGTAGTAATACTATGTCCTCCTTTTTGTCTTCCCTGTATTAAACATACTTTCTGTTAAATGTCTATTAAATGTACACTGTATTAAATGTGTTCTAAAGAAAATGTTCTGGGTTTTTTAGCAGAGAGTTGCTAACATCTTCCTAGACAGATGATTTCACTGAAACGTACAATATACACACTATTAAGTCTACTGCAACCTAAACAGGTCTGATGACTATCTCCACAAGAATCCACTTCATTAACCAAACATAGATTGTAAGCCATTAGAAAGTGTTTTAAATGCAATAGGAAACCCTTGGGCTCTCAGCTTTGCATAAATATGTAAGAAGTAGCTTTCAGACTCTGAAGGAAACAAGTACTCTGCAAGCAGTGACAGATGTAGGAAGTAATCAAGCTTTCAGTGTGTGCATTGTGCAGGAAGGCACAATTCACCTCTGTTTAAATGCTATGCCCTTCAAAGAGATGCCCAACTGGCCAGAGGCTTCTCTACAGAGACAAGAGTGAGACATGAAGATTTGCAAAGGAAAAACATATCTGGAACCGAACTCATATTTTTCCTGGATCCCAGCACAAAAATGGGAAGAGGAGGATAACTGGAGAGAGGGGAGAAGAAAGGGGAAGGTCCACTAGAACCAATCTATGGCAAAATAATAGGAAAGACTTCCTAATAGAAAAAGAATGCATGTGGAATGGGGTGGGCAACTGGAAAGAGGAGAATCAAGACCTAGGAAATTTGATTCTGAAACCAAAAAATCCTATTTAAAATTCTTTATTTCAACCAATCTTGGTATTTTCACCTGTGAAATGATAAAAATAAAACCAACATGCTTTCATGCCTCCAAATAAGGAGTAAGATTTACACCACTACTAGTTTCACTGATTGCTCTAATAAAGGAGCCAAAAGTGTTCTCCATCAGCAATTCGGTTCACTAATCTGGAACCCACCGACCCCCCGAGCATTGACCTGAAAACAGGCCCTCACAGAAAGCTCATCATTCGGTTTGGTTTCTTCTCCTGTTTTTCACTGCAAGGTAAGAGGGCCTTTTTGAAGTTGGGAACTTCAAAAAGTTGGGCATTTGCCAACTCCACAGGCCCCAGGTTTAGGAAGCACATTTGCTAATGGAAATATGATCTCCACAGAATGCCTTTCTAGTCAGTGACGCTTATTTATAACTTCTGACACAGAAGGTTTTAAGGCTAGAGCAAACATCACTATTAACACTAACTCGACTAACACATCACAGGAACGAGGACTATAAAGGTTTGGCTTTCTTTTCTAGGTCATCAGTGGTCCTCTTTACTAACTGCAGGGTCTTCTCCATAAATTTTCTTTTCTTTTTCTTTTTTCTTTTTTTTGCAAAAGGAGTGATGATCAACATCTCTGAAGCAATACAGACCCTTCTGCTCAGAGCCTCGTGGGGGTACCCAGATTCCTGCTTCATGGGCATAAACTCATCCTCTTCCACACTGTTAGGTCCCTACCTCTTCAGATAACATCTGCCCCATCCAGCTGTATCTCCAGGAGAGCCCATAAGAAAACCATTAGTTGGACCAGTTTGCTCAGATCTCATGTATGTACTTTGCTCAGTCTTTGCTTATACCATGTCCCCAACTGGAACAATCTCTCACTGAATCCCCCACTGCCAAAAATCCTTTAAGATCCATATCTAGCCCCATTTTTCTCCATGAAGCTTTCTCTGAATATCTAGCCCTCAAGGAGCTCCCTTCTCTCCTCTAAACGGTAGTTAGAGCTATTTCATATAACGTAGTGCTAGTTTACCATATTGTATTATCTCTTAGTTTATTACGTGTTAGTTTCTCTGGACTATTTGAGTTAGAGCACCAAGATATTTGAGTTAGAAACCTGCTCTATTCAGAATGGCAAATGGGGCTACTTTTTCTAATTTTCCTACCCATAGGAGGTTTTTTATTTCTTTTCTCATTCACACAAAGGCATAGTATGAGCCAGCTTCAGCCTTCTGCTTCCCTGTAATCAATTTTAGACATGTGTAGACCAACCCACCTGCCATGGATAAACACCACAGTTAATCCCTATGGAGAAAAATAATCTTCCTAGACCCTCTGAGTGACAACATTCATCAAATCCTCTTTCAAGACACCATCTTTTTCATATACTCTAAATTAACAAAGCCTTCCAGATGAAGCAGAATAAAAGACATTTTCTAAAAGAAACATAGGAAAGCCATCAAATTTAAATTCTGAGTCAAATTGTTCAGGAACAATTGTTAAAAGTCTTAGAAATACAATCCATGATGCAGTTTGAAAAAGGAAGACAGAAACTCCAGGTGAACTGGTTGAAAAAACTGGAGATGATAAATAGGAGAAATTCAGCAGTTGAGAGGCAATGACTGCTTCCCACACAAACTGTACCAAGTCTAGCACTGAGGTACTAGAGTAAAGACCTGATGGGAAAAATAAAAAATAAATAAATTGTGTACCTTGGGGCACACAGGTTTCCTCTCTTTACTTAAGAGAAGTTTCTGCCTTTGATCTTTTAGTAAGTCATGTAAGCTATTATGCAGGACCACTAGAGAGCAAGGGGTGAGTCATTTAATCTAGTTCTCATCTACAAAATGGAGATAATATCACCTCTATCATTCATTCATTCATTCATTCATCCATTCACCAGATATTTATTAAGGGTTCACTGGGGGCTAAGCATAAAGGAATACAAAGGTGAGCAAAACATTCATGGTGTTGGCCCTTATTTAGCACCCATATCATCTCATCGGGCTGTTAGTTACAGAGAAGGAAAATGTTTTTGAACTGTAGAGTACTGTAACATGGAACGCCTTCTCCATTATCAATGAATTCCACTCTTGATCTAGCTGTGTCAACCTGGACAAGTCGTAATTTTTCTGGGCTTTCCTATTCTCAACTGTGAAATGAGAAAACTTTCTGTCTTAAAATTTAAGTATTCTCAATGCATGCGAAGAAGTTAAAATTTTTAGGTACTTCTGAATCATGGCTTCCTAAAAGACTTACAAAATAGTTTAGATATACAAAAGGATAAAAATAATATAATGACCCCTTGTATACCAATTACTGACTTAAGAGAGAAAGATTACAAGGAGCTCTCCTGGTGGCACCCTCATCACAAATCACTGTGATGATTTTGGTGTTTGTTATTCTGAATCATGGCCTTTCTAGGAAATGTGGTGTGTGAGTAAGAGTGGTTCATCAGTGAAGAATTCTTCTTGCACTTAGGTGTTTCTGGTTCCTGATGAATGAGAGGTCATGACAGTGCATGTCAGAGAAAGCTCAAGTACCAGCTTGTTCTCTCCCTGTCACCTCTGCTTGCTGCCCACCTAGCAGACAAAATTAGAAAAACCGTGTAGTAGGCATTGCTTCCTGCATTTCGAAGGTGCCTAGTTTTATATTTACCTTGAGGGCCTTCTGTGCAGATTCACTGGATCCAATTGCGATAAGGTTAGGCCCAGCCATGCTGCAGAAACTCTTCAAATGCAAAACATCAGCCACTGGGACTGTAGAGACTGCATAGTCCTATGCATACAATAGAAACAAGCAGTTTGGCATTGCAGAATGATTCTAAAACTGATTTAAACCTGCCTGAAACATGCCTGCTCCTCTGGAGGGTGTCAGGGGCCTAAATATCTGGAAGAAAACCTGGAACTGATAGGTTTTGGTATTGCCAATTAAAAGAAGACTGCGTCTTAGAAGGAAGTACAGAACCTTCTTCCAGGTGTGTGACTGTACTAACAGTTTTGCCAGTTGAGCTTGGAGTGGGCTACTACAGAAGGATGTGCCTGAATAGCCTGTGCCAACTACAGCCTCATACCTTCATGGAGTAACAGAGCTTTATGGGGATTCTAGCAATTCCTAAGCAGTCTGGTGAGCCACCTATTAATGAGCAATAGAGTAAAGAGAACCTGAAAGGAAGTATGGCAACACCTGGAACAGTTTCTAGCATATGGTAGGCACTCAAGTACAGGTGATCCTTGATTCCAGTCTGAAAAATCCACATTTCAAGTTAGGATCAATTCAGTTTCTGGATTTTTTTGGTCATCAATTGTGCCATAAACATTTGTGTTGTATGATTATTCACTAGGAGAAAGCAGAGGTCCATGATAACTGGTGCTACTGGGTAGCCCACGAAAGCCTATTTACTGAGAAATTTGAATTTGATAACTTCTAAAATTCTAGTAAACATACAAATATTAGAAATTATTTTGCAAAGCCAGTGACATGTAAATACTATTATTCATGACCTATTGACTTAATGGGTCTATGAATATTTATTAAGTAATTATTCTGTGCCAGGCATAAAATATCTTTTACCTACCTTAAAAGTATCAGCCAAGATTTCAGCACCTCGTTGATTTGTCCTTTTGGAAAGGCCCACAAAAAATTCTCTGCCTATAATAAATGTCACGGAACATAGTGAGTAGGTGGCACTAGTGATGGCACACTATTTATTTATCTATAAATAACAACCTTAAAGCATCACAGTTCTTTCCTACCACAGAAGGCAGGTGTATTTACACTATGATCCCTGCTTTCTTTACATAAACCTGATTTCAAACTTTTGCCCTTAGAAATAAACTTTTTCAAATTCATAAAGGTGGAAAATAGAAAGGTAGCTGCCAAGGCCTGAGAGGAAGGGGAACTGGTGTTACTATTCAATGAGTATGAAGTTTTAGTTTGGGAAGGTGAAAAGGTGCTGGAGATGGGTGATGGTGGTTGTACAACAATGTGGATATAGTTAATGCCTCTGAACTGTACACTTGAAAATGGTTAGACGGTAAATTTTATGTTATGTATATTTTACCACAATAAGAGAATAAAGTTTTTATTTAGGAAATAATAGGATTAAACACATTAATAATCTGTGATCAGAAATTAAGTTATGACAATAGCAATGACAAGTTAGCGGTACTTCCTTTTTTTCCCCTAAAAGAATGACACTAGACATTCTTGATAAAGTTGGATTCCTTTTCTTATAATGATGACATAAGGGCTGAAGAAATCACTTGGTAAAGTGAGTTTACTGCTGATTGAGCTTCAGGTCTGACTCTGAGCTGTCTTTAAAACTATACATCAATTTATTTCAAACCAAAAGATTAAAGATGCCTGTCTACAAATATTAAAGTTTAGGAGGACAGAACTTTCTTCTAATTTGGCTTTTCTGAAATACTGCCATTTTCCCTCTCAGAAGGCAAAACACTAAATAAAAATGGTCTCCTAGTTATAGGCGAACAAACAATTTAGAGTAGAAGGAGTGTGGCAAAACATAAATTTGGGGATTCTTATCCTCTGTTAATTCTTTGGAAAAGAATTCTACATAAAAGGAGGGGGAAAATTTTCAAAGATAAATTAGCATATTTTCGCCCCAGAATAGTAGGGTAAAGTAGAAGAGTAGCCATGTAGAAAAAACTGCTTGATAGATTTAACAAATGTTACTACTTTAATCTTTATTTCATACTTACAAAGGGGTAAATGACATATGTCGAATGACGTTATGATAAATTCTATTGGATCATGCTGTTGGCAGACACAGGAATCTTTGGTAGCTAACTGACTTTTTTTTTGGTAATGGTATGACCATGTTGTCCCTTAAGAAAATTTGCTACATGCAAATTAAAGCTTAAGTTAGGAAAATGTCTTTTATTGAATAAAAGTTGACTCACTTAAATCATCAGCTATGATTTAAAAAAATTAAATCTCCTCAATAAAATAGATTTATAAATTATACCTATACATGATTTTTAAGAAAAACATTTAATGCATTATGCAAATTTTTATAAATTTATAATGGGGCTTGCACATTATTTCCATTTGCAAAAACTAAAGGGAGATGAAAAAGTACAAAGAAAAGTAGACTGCATTTTTTTTTTTTTTAAAGTAAGTTGGACTTCTGTTTCTGGCAGTATGGTGGGCTAGATCCCCTAAAGGGCCTTTCTGAAACACTAAAAATTTTTATTTTGGTTGTATGTCTCTTATGTTATATTCTTCTATGCTAATTTCTTTTCCTTCCTCTTCTTATTCTTTATAGGAGAAACCAATCATTTGTCCTATTGACTATCCTGCATTCTGCATTTGGCTGATTGCTTCCTATGTGTCATCTAACATTAAAGTGTTCCTTTATGCTTTATATTTTCAGTAAACAGAGTTTCATGTACATGTTTAATTAGATTGTTGCTCTTTTTTTTTTTTTTTTTGTTAGGAGTACTTCAGGGGTGGGATTATGCTTCTATTATACCACATCATGAAGCACATGACTGATTGTCAGTTTCAGTGATGCTAGAATAATCAGTGTGTTCAGGTGGTATCAGCCTGATTGCTCCATAATATGAAGTTCCTCATCAAGTTTTTGTATAAAGATTTTGACATCCTTTGAAGAATACCGATCCATTATTTTATTAGGGATCTACATTTACTGGCTAGACTTCTAAAAAGAAAAACCTTCCTCAATCAAGTATTTGGTCTACTTGAAATAGAATTAATAAAGGAAAGATAGGTTACATGTTTGAGTCTTTGTCCCAGCAACTTAAAATAATAACCAATATGTTTTTTTTTTAAAAAAAACATTATTATCAACTAAGGAGTGGAAGAATAAATCATAATGGAAATCAGAAAACATTTAGAAGTAATAACAAACTATTCATCTCAAAACATGAAAGATTCAACTAAAGCAGAACTTGGGGAAAAGTTATATAGCTTTAAGAGATGGAAAGGCTCATTAAAGAAATAAAACTCCAACTTGAAAAGTAAGAAAAAAGAACAGAATTAAAAGCAATGAAGTCTGAAGGAAGGAAATAAAGGTAGAAACAGAAAGAGGAAAGGAAACACACAAGAGAGGGTTCAACAAAGCCAAAAGTTCAATCTTTGAAAAGATTTAAAAATTGGACAAATCTTTGGCAAGAAAAAAAGAGAAGGCACAAATAAACATTATGAATGCAAAGGGGACATATCTATAGTTGCTGTAAAGCTTAAAACATATTTAGAACATATGATTAATTTTGTACCCAATATTTGAAAACTTAGATAAAATAGATAAAATTTCAGAAAACATTTCACCAAAATTCACTCAGAAAACCTCAATAATCACATAACCATTGAAGAAACAAAGTGTTTAAATCTTCCCACAAAGAAAGCACCAGCCCAACAAGGTCAGTTTATAGGTAAATTCTAGCAAAGTTCAAGGAACATGCAATTCAAATAGTACTGACTCTAGAGAATAGAAACATAGACAATATTCCCTGACACATTTTATGAGGTTAATATACCTCTTTTGCCCAAGCCAAGCAAGGATAATAAGAAAGAAAAATTACAGGCCATGGAAACAAAAGTTTTAAACAAAATATTAGCAAACTAAATCCAACACTATAGTGAAAAGAGAATATACTATGATGAAGTTTGTCTTTCTCCCAGGGATGCAAGACTGGTCAAATATCAGAAAATCAGTTAATGTTATTAACCACATCAATAGATTAAAGAAGAAAATTATATAGTCATCTCACTGAAGCAAAGAAAAAGTTTTCCCCTGAGATTTCATTTCTAGCTTTTTACTTTAGAGAAACTCTTATACATGTCCCCAGGACACACACAAGAGAATGTACATAGCAGCATTGAAGATACAGACCAAAACTGAAAAATACTCAAATATACATCAGCAGGAAATGATCTATTCCTAGCACAAAATACCACCCAAGAGTGAAAATGAATGAACTATAGCTACATGCATCAAATTTGATCAAAAGCAGAAAAATCTCACAAGATAATGAGGTGTGACTTTAATCACATAAAGTTATTGAAGTCAAACTAAACAACACATAATTTAAGTATACATACATTGAGGTGAGACTCAAAGAAAGACAAGACAGTGAATAACAAAGCTCAGAACAGTGGGAGGAAAGAGAGGTTGGGACTGGGCTTCTGTGGTCCTAGCAATGTTCTATTTCTTAAGCCAGGTGGTAGGCACCCAGGTGTTCTCTTTGTTATTGGTCTTTAAACTGTACATAAACATTTTATAACTCGTTCTTATATGCTCCATATTTCACAAAAATAAATAGAAGTCGAGGTAAACTGATAGTGTCTATTTAAGAGAAATAGTATTAAAACAATTTCTGCCAGTAGCTGTTCACCCGATAGATTTCCCAGCAGAACTGGAGTTAGAAAGCTGCTCTCTTTCTGTCTATTTCCTCATCAATAATTAATGAAGCCAAGTTACAGCAGGGAAAGGACACAGAACACGTGAAAGTACTACAGATTTTGTTTCTTATCCCGCTCTGCCTAATTCAAAAATCAAGTAATGATGGTTGTGCAATATTGTGAATGTAATTGATGCCACTTGAATTGTACACTTAAAAATGGTTAAAATGACAAATTTTATGTTGTATGTATTGCACCACAATTTTTTAAAAGGAAAAAAAATTGAGAAGTAGGAAACAGAATGCTGGACCAGATATTAGATACAAATGAGGAGTTAAGCAGATAAAGCTCTTAATATCCCAAAATGATCCCAGCTTTGAATAAAATAACTTCTAAGATATTAACTTAAATGTTAAATATACCAAAAAAAAAGTTTACAGATAGTGTCAAAGGCAAGCCTCAATATGCTTAGTACCTAATTAGAAGTTGGAGCAAAAACATTAGGCTTGAGATGCTGTGGAAAGACCTTTCACCAATGGAAGAGGTTCCTGGTATAAGCTACGCCATAACACTGATAAGATTTTAGGGAATCTGTTCGGCTCATCTGTTAAGATAACTAAATGGCTGTGAATACTGTTAGTTTTAAACTGTAGTTCTAATATTATCAGTACCTGTTTAAAATTTATTAAATGGCTACATTCTGGCAAAAAAGAGTTTTATTGTCAGGAAATGTGATTTACACATCTAGCTTTTCACAAAAGCTTATTTTCTAAAAGAAACACGCTATTGTTCTGTGCTGCCAAAAAGAATGAAAGTGCCATCAATGGGAGACACAAAGAATATTCTAAGGGGAACTTAAGACAGATTCAAAGGATGCCTAAATCTGCTTGGACACATCCAAAGTCGAGAATGAAGCATAGGGCCCTTTGGCTGCTTGTTCTGTGTTCTTTTGGCTCAATGGTTACGCACACGAAACCCCAGAGGCAGGGCCTTTGCTACTGACAGTGGTAGCCCAAGTTATGCAGTGCATAACCCCAGGGATACTGTTCACAAATTTATAAGAATGATGCCCCCTGGAGCTCAGCAACACAGTGATCCCACTCATAGGTTTGTGACACCCAAATGTCACAGGATAAATTCTCCTCCTCCTCCAGGAACATTGTATCAAAATGTAGGTAAAGCAAAACATTATTTTTATTTTAAAAAGAAGATGGCTGTGTTTTGTCTATATGCATGGGATTCAATAAAAAATTCATATCCGCTAAAATATTAAACTTCCATAAAGCTTCATGCTTCCAATGGGCCACCTGAGGCTATACTCCAAGATCTCTGGGGATCAGCCTCTGCTACATCTGTGAAACAGGTATTAATTCTCTAAAATATAAGGTATAATGAACTCTCACTATAAATTAAAAATTATTATTGATTGTTTTGCTTATCAGTACAACTAGATTGAATCTGGGGATCCAGATTTTAGCACATGATTTTACAAAACCATAATATGATCATAAAGAGCTGGAAAAGTTAATGCTGAAATTACTGTTTCTTTAGTAGTTATATTAAACCTACTGTAAAAATTGATTCCAGTTAGACCAATGATAATATTAGGTATTCATATTTGCTGACTCTTGCTATTATTCATCTGCTTTAATTTAAGTTAATTTTCATTGAAAGTTATTTAAATTCATCTTGCCAGCTGAAACAAAAATTATTGAAAATGAAACATCTTGAATTAAGAATCTTTTAAATGCAAACCAGATATACTGTTACACAATGTGAAACTAACCTGTAAACTCACATTATAGAAGGACTAGTAAACAAAATCTACAAAATGATATGGACATACTGATAACATTCTTATAAAATATATGTAAATATATGTATACAAGTGTACTAAAAGGACATACACCCAAATCTTGAAATTTTTATCTTTGAATGAAAGTTCATTTTTGTTATTTTTCTTCTTAGCATTTTTGCTTTGGTAATTAAAAAAATCTATAGTTAAACGAGACAATGTAAGCCAGATATTAGAAATATTTTTTGTATCACAAAAAGTAAATACAACTATACCTGTGAATAAGACGTCTCCACCGTCTAATGTTGCATTTTCATCTTTCATCTCTACTATATTGAGCTGAAGTTTTTCTAGTGCTTCTTTCATCATATCAACCTGTTGAAAATGATTCAGATTAATATCCTACCGTTTTCTAACAAGAAAACCAGTCATCTAAAACTTTTAAACATTGAATCATGCCCCTGTGTGCAAACATGCACACACGCACACACATACCCTTGTGAATATATGGTTATATGTAGTATAGTCTGGACTAGTCATCATCATTTGCAAGAGAAGAAATTATCTATTAGAAATTCTCCCATTAGTTCCCTCTAGTCTAAGCTTAAGTCAACATTATAGTCGCTTTTTCTGTTGGAGGCTGACTAGTTAGGACACTGTTGAAAGAGTGAGTAGTTAGGGCACATGAGTCAAGAAAAGAGTCACCAAATCCTTCTACCCTTTCCAGAAAGCACAAGATTTAATTTTGAACATTAAGTCAGTCAGAATTACACACACTCAGAGTGATATGTGGAAGGAATATCAATGACAATACCAGTACCTTAAAATCACTAGAAAGGACAGTTATTGTTCTCTATGTAGATATTTTCTGAAATGTAGAACATCTAAGCCTTCTCTGTGTATCTGAACTGTTATTTAAATTTAACCTAGATCCCTAGAGGAGATTAGCAAATACAATAATTGCAACGAAGCTAAAGAATACCTGAAAATAAATTTCAGGAACTTTCTATGATTCCAGGCTGTAGTCTCAAGCAGAAGAGATATTCTGGGCTGAACTAGGGATTAATTCTAAGTAGGTTTACTTTAATACAAGAAAGAAAATTAAGACATAGCAAATGCTCTTTGGAGTTCACAATTTAATGCATGTCCTTCCAGCAGCTCAACAAAAAGATTTAAATATTTCTAAAGGTTTGTATAAACTTTAACTTGGTAAAGACAAACATGGAGAAGACATGAATTGGGGCTAAGGGCAAAACAAGAGATCACATGACACTGAGAAAAGCAAGTAGTGCGGCCAAAATAAATGCCCAGTTCACATAGTGAATTGTCAATGAACAGTTTAAGAGACATAAATATAGCAGAGTAACTTCTAAAGTAATAAAAATATGAAAATACTTTGACAACAAGCTTGACATTCATACAGTCAAAAAACATATGAGAGAGAATACAAAATAAAATAAATACATCATCTCATTCTTGTCCTGGCACTCATGCAAAAATTCCACAAAGCAGAGTGACTCAGAACAATCAAAAATTATTTCCATGGATAAAATGGTCTTAACATTGTAATAAATACATCTAGCGACCTCTTTTAATAGCAGAATAGGTTTTCCTATGTAAGAGGAAGTGGACGTCATTGCTATAGCATAAAAAAGAAGCAAAACACCATTTCCCATGACTAGTTGGGCTGCAGTGAACCCAGGAAAACACAACTGTTCCTGGCATCTGCCTCTGTGTCCATGGAAAATTCACTCAGCTTAGAGAGCAATTATGAGGACTGAGCTACTATTACCTTTTTATTTTTATTATGAATGCTACTGCTTCTGTTATAACAACATTTCAAAGATTACTAGATTTTCAACAATAACATGTATTTTGGTGTGAAAGTTTATAACTAACTTAACTCAGGAATTTATTCAACTCCTTAAGAGTTTAAAGAGAACAGAAGTTAAGAGGCTAACATATGCCAGTTTCAGAAACATTGAATTTTTTTAAAAGTCTTGCATCTTTCAAATTAAAGTTTTAGAGGATAAAATGCTTGTGGTTTCTTAAAAGTTAAAACAGCTGCACTGACATGAAAAACTGGCTTTTGTGCAAAGGCTGTACTTTTTTTTAATATTGTCACATCTATATAAACAAAGTCATCAAAGTAAGTCTACACCACACTGATGACACAATTACTTTCAGAATGAAGGGGATACACAGTTAAAAAAATAATTTAAGCATCAAGTAAACAGTTTTGAGGTTTGTATGACCAAATGGCATCAAGTTGGCAATGCTAACCGCTGGGAAATTTCTGGAGAAGAAACGAGAGGTTGTCCACCATTGACAACCACATACTCTTGGCACCAGGGTTTCATGAAGCAGACAGACTTGGCTGCAAACAAGGCCCAGTGTTGCCCTGACACACGGATCCATAGCAAGCTAACGATTCTGGCAGGTAAAACACTAAACATTACTATAGATAGAAGCGGGAATTTTTGAAGGAGAAGATCCAAACCGTGAGCCTTCAGGAAACTGCCCTTTCTGTGGTTACATAGACATGGTTAATGTTGACTTAAATAACTTTTGAGAGAAAAAAAAAAAAGACCAAATAACACACCCACCTTTCACCGAGACACCATCAGAACAAACAGTATTAATTCCAAAGGCTAGGTTGAACGGGTCAGATTAGCCAATGAAATTAGAAATAAACAGGGTAAATTAGAGATATGACATTAATTTATTTAAAAATTAGCTATATAATTTTCATACTCTATTCTAAAGATATACAAAACCTTTCTTCTCTTTTTACTCTATATGCATTATTTCATCTTTTTACTTTATACTCCTATTTTTTTTGCCCCATCTTTTTTCCTTCCACCATTTGCTACAGATTTTTTCTCTGCCACAGTGGGTTCAGACCACCACTACTCACAATCACTCAACTCATATCTCTCTTTTCAAGAGCTGGTCTAGTTTTTGATATAATCTTTTCCTTTTCTTCTTCCCTCCCTCTGCACCCCCACTCTTTTCCTGGAGTACTATAGTAAAAAAAAAATATAAAGTTTAAGGGTTATACATTCAGGGTTACTCCATTGGGAAAAGCTGTATAGTGTACTGATCAAGAGCCTGGGATTCAAATCCTAGCTCTGCTAATTATTGGCCATGTGATCTAGGTTGTTTAACTTTCTGAGCCTCAGTTATTACATTATTAAAATGAGTGGTTAGTTATCATAACAGTACCAAATTCCTAGACTCTGCTTGACCATTAAATACATTTTTAAAGCACTTAGCACATAGTAATTGCTCAATAAACCTTAGATACAATTTTTATTATTTTGATGAATACCAGCTTGTGTGCACCTAGTGACAAATACTTGTGCTATGAAACTGAGCCACGAGAGAAAGCTGTTTCTTTTTTTTATTTGAACAAGTTTCTTGTGCTTTACCATCCCATGACAGATCCCATTTGCTTTCCAGTGACTTAAAATTAGTCTTTTCTACAAAGCCCATGTAAAGTTAGAGCACAAACACCAAGGGCAGATTTAAATTTAAATCAATCAATTTGATTCCTTCCAGATCCTGGAAGCTGTCAGGCTATGTGGTAGATTTCTTGCATAATCTCTGCTTTGAAATAGCCCCTGGAAGTACTTACTATATAAGGTGGGAAGTGCACCTGTCTAGTAAGATATCCCCTACAACTCAAAAGAGTGTCAGCTGAGATGAAACAGAATAATTACAGTTACTAATAAAGACATTGCCTCTTTAAAGGATTCAGTCTAAAGAATTCCCTCTCTTTCTCAATGCCTGGTCTCCTTTTCTTACCTTTCCTAACCTACTTTCTTATCTTCTTTTATGGCTCTCATTTCTGTTCCATTATTTGTCCTATCATGTTTACATCATCATCTTGTCTTCACTCCTTTTGAGCTCTCATGGTGATTAGAAAGAACTGGAGATTTCAATATAGCCTCTATTATTTATTAGCTATGGGAGTTGAGATAAGCTAACTACTCTGAGCCTCAGTTTCCTAATCTGAAAATGGGATAATGTTTGCTAACAGGGAGTACACAAGTAACAAATAAGCTAATTTACAAAAAGCACCTAGCTTGGTGCTTGGCACATTGTGCTCAAAACTAGTAGTTGCTGAGATCACTATTATTTTAATCTAAATTAATTCAGTGCTTGGTTTGGACTCTGGTTACCTTTCAAAAAAGAATAAAAGATAAAAACATACCATTTTCAGAATTAAATAAAACTCTTTGATACCAATTCTCTTGTTGTTCTTGCAAAATCTCCCCCAAACACAAAATACCAAAACAAATATAAAACCTTATATGTTTTTATTCATAATAGTTTGCAATAGCACTGTAATTAGTTTAATACTCTATTTAGATATCAATATTTTCCAGTTGGCCCGGTCCAGAGTTGATTTTGTTGTGTATTTTAAACATATTGTTCACTTTAAATGTTTCACAAATGAATGTTTTGTGAGGCCTGCTGAGCAATTCTGTGCTGTGACTCCATTAAAAATCTGCATCAACCTCTGTGTCCCAAGCTGCTTCTCTCTAGCTACTCCTGGTCAATTAGCTGCCAGATGTTATGACTACAAATGAGGCCCATGGCAGTGACCTGTCTGCATCTGATATGTCTTAGTCACCTACAGTTCTGTCCTGTGGTGAGAGCTGTGCTATTGCCATCACCCCCACTATGGTTTCAATGCCTATTTAAGTGTTCCGAGTTCCTTTGATTCATCATGTTACAGGAGCTTTAAAATTGCACTGTCATCCTATTCATACTCTTATTTAGCGCTCAAAAAATGAATTGCAGCAACCTAGTTTCATTAGTAGTTGGTAGCTGGTAGTTTGAGTTGTTTTCATTTTCTCAACTTGTTGCTGATTTTGTTTTGCCTTTTAATGTTAAGTGTGACATACAGATCATGCTGAGAAAGCCATTCAAAGGCTGATGTGACAGCTCTAGCAAGTGAAAAAGTAGCTGGCTTGGAACTTGATGGTGCATCAAAGTTACACTGTGTTGTCCTGGTTAAACTGAAAAGACTTGCACATTTCATTTGTTTCTGCCTCTTTAATGTTTCTTGTTAATCAGCACATCTTTGGTCCTGTGGCCACTTGGACTGGTACATTTGGCTGAATTTATAACAACAATTAACATTCATATCATGCTTTCAAATACATTTTCTTATTTGATCAACATTTTAGTTCGATGAACATTTAGTGGATGCAAACTTTTCTTTCTTTCTTTTTTTTTTTTTTTTAAATCAGGCCACAAAGAATTATCATCATCATCATCATCATCATCATCATCGTCATCATGAAACCACAGTCCCTGTCCTTGGGAAGTTAACAATCTAATGGGCAGGTATACGTTATGAAAAATAATGACCATAAAATGAAAAATTTGTTTTGATGCTGACAGTAACTCCAAAAGGTAAGAAGGGTAGGCATTAGTATACCTATTTTACATTGGTGAACTGAGGCTAAGGGAGGTTGACTGACTTTCTGAGTCAAGCCTCCTGAGTCTATGTCCATGTTTATGTTCTGTGTGATTATGATTTTCCTGAGGTCTCATCATGGAGCACAGCCTCATCTGTTTTCCAACTCTGTACATTGAAGTCCACTGGGTATTACGAGATCCTATGCCAAGGTGCCTTTGAATTCCATCATCTCTGCCTATCAGAGATGGTTGACATTTCTGTATGTGAGGGCCTTAAAATTCTAAGGTGCAATGTGAGTAAAATGAACATAACACATAAATCACATTAGGAATGTTCACCAAGGATGCCTTGTATATTATTTACAACCCTTCACTGTGGGATGCCTTAGGTTCATGTTCAAAGAATGTTCAGTGGTTAATTCCTCAACTTTTCCACATGTGCTGATTAAATGACTAAAACTAACCAAAACTATGAAAGAAAAAAAAAAAAGATCAAAAAGAGGTTTAATACTAAATGACTCAGTCTTAAAAATTCCTAAATAAAAACATACTGGAATCCTCTTTTGAACTCTAATTTTAGGACAAAGCTCTTAGGCGGAATTTAGTTAGCAATATAGTAGCAACCAATATTTTCTTCCTATGTGCCAGACACTCGCCTATGAACTCATATTTAACTTATCTAACCCTCATAATCTGATGAAACTAGTACAAGCATTATTTCTGTTCTAAAGATGAGAAAACGAAGGCAAGGTAATTGACTTGCCCGAGTTCTTACAGCAGCAGAGCTGAGATTTGAACTTAGAGAGCTTTGCTCTGAAGTTTTTGACCTTATTTCATATATAATTTGTCAGTAGTGAAAAATGATAATTTAGATATCTACTATGCAGTCAAATGAAAATAAATGTTAAAATGACTGTGAGGATCTATAATATCTCTTAAAAACTGATTATGTTCACTTTGTTTGAACAAAAATGTGAACTCAGACATTCTGGAAGAATGAAGGGACAGAGGCTACAAGATGCAGCAATCTGAACTTAGGTTTGGTTTCTAAAGATTCTAATTTATTTTTTTCCCAAGCACAGACAAACTAAGGTTAATCCATTTGGGAAGCCACTACTTCATCTTTCTAATATTTAGTTCAGATTATTAGAAGGGGTTATTTGTAGAAAAATCTTTGTAAACAGTTGTATTTTAATTACAGTGAGATTATAAAGCATATGGACATGTGGACGTACTCCACACCCAGACACTATACAGACTAAAATCCAATTAATCTGAAAAGATGAGAAGGGTTTCTACTACATTGGAAAGGACAGTAGGCAGGATTCTAAGATGGCACCCAAGAATGCTACCCACTGATGTATATGTTGAGTCAAAATCTCTCTGAATGTGGGAAGAACCTATAATTAAAATGAGATATCATTCTTGTGGTCATGTTATGCTTCATGGCATAGGTAAGTTATGTTGCTGATGTAATTAAGATTTCTAATTAGTTGAGTTAATCAAAAGGGAGATTATCCTAGGTGAGTCTGACTTAATTGGGTGAGCCTTTCACTGAGGGTGAAAGGTCAGAGATGGACAAAGTCAAAGAAATGTTCTACTGGTATGGAAGAAAGTTAGCAACATGTAGGGAACTGCCTATGGAGGGAGCTGACAGTGAGGGCTCTAGGAACTGAGAGTAGCTTTCAAGTGATAGCCAGCAAAAAAAACTGGGGCCTTCATCCTATATCATAAGAAACTGAATTCTGCCAACAACCTGAATGAGCGTGGAAGAGGACCTAAACTTAGAGAACACAGCCCAGGTGACAACCAAGTGTACTGTGTCCAGGCTTCTGACCTACAAAAACTGTGAGATAATAAATGGGTGTTCTTTAAAGTTGCTATGTTTATGGTAAGCTGTAACACTTCAACAGAAAACCAATACAGAAACCCCAAATTTAAACAGATTTTTTAAAAAAGTATTTTTAAAGACCATTAGAGGTGAAAAAGTTGAACTCAAATGTTCCTTTCTAAGTTGCTTGTTCAAAATATTGTTCACATACTGTTAAGGTATTTTTAAGATGTTACCAATAAAATAATGTTTTAAATGAGATAAGGGTCTCAGACCCACAAATTTCCTTAATCTGTTATTTACTGAAATGTTGTACAGTTATATTTTAAAATAAGGAAAACAGGTTGAAGTCCTGCTTTTTATTTTAGCTAAAAATCTATACATGCTCATAGAAATTAAAATGAGAAAAGTATATTTGTAAAAAGTAATACAAAGCAAGAATATTCTTTAGGTCAATCTAATCTTATTCTCACTTTTATTCATTCAGTAAATATTGAGTGTCTGTTGTGAGCTAGACACCATGCTAGACAGTGGTCAGTGACCAGAAAAACAGACATGGCCTCTGATGTATAGTGCCCATAGGGAGATAGACATTAAAGATTCACACAAGCCAACAAATAGTTATACATTATGATAAAAGCTTTGAGAAATAGAAAAGGTACTTGATTCAGGGGTCAAACAAAGTCACTTTGAGGAAGTAATATTTAAGCTAAGAAATCAAAATATTAATAGTAGTTATCTATCCCTGCTCATGGGTCATCTGGAATTCTTCCTTAGAGCCAAATGGGATGTCTGAATGATCCTCGGATTGTGAACAATTCAAACTTAGTCTATTAGAAAATTTAGCAAAGGGCTTACTGTATTAAAAAATGGTCAATAGAACTGGAAATTATTTAATTTGCTAAAATCTTCAAAAGTTGTTAGGGTCAAGTATATGTCAATAATCATGTAATCATTCTGGGAACTCATGATATTTATAGAATGGTTAACATGTATAAAAGTTTTATAACCTTCTGGTTCATTTTCCTCTTTTGTAATAATAATTGTTGCATGAATAACTCTTGAAACATTTCCCACAGACTATTAAATATCCATTGCATTTTTTCCCATTGATTTCTTGGATTTTTAAACCTACTGGTTTATTTCTAGTGGCAAGTTCTAAGAATTAACCGGGATATTTAGCATCTTTGTTTCCACATCTGTAAGTGAGGGGGCAGAGCTTAAAAATGAGGTCATTTCCATCTCTGGATTTCTGAGAGTTGTAGTCTCAAAACAATTTTTGGCATTCATAAATATGACTCTAACTGTAATTCTATCTCCCTTCCATAGAGTTTACTGAAAACATCCCAGATGATTACTCATGAGTAAAGTATGATGGCGTTTAACCAAATTCAATCAGAAACAAGAGGCTGGGTATGTGAATAGAGAGAAGATACGGCAAACGCATAAGTGGATTTAAAAATCCTAGAAGGATAGGAACCTTCAGAGGTGAACAGAAAGATTTTAATATAGTAGGGAAAGGCTATATCTAGAAAACAAAGTGTGTGAGTATCAACTAAACACTAACTTATGATACTTAAAAAATTAATTAATTAGTTAATTATTATTTTTTATTATAGTGACATTGGTTAACGAAATGCAGTAAGGTTCAAGTGGACAATTCAACAGTAAGGCTTACATATATTAGATTGTGTGCTCACCACCCATACTTAGATATTTTTTCTATCACTGCGTATTTGATACCTTTTACCCCATCTACCTCCATACTTAGGTTTTATTTTATTTTTTGAGTAAACCAAGGTGTTTCTGATTACTTGCCAACAGTGAGAATAATTATACCATACAGAGCGTCATCAATGTCTATCCACAGGGCCAAATGTTGTCAGGCCCTGCTTCGCTGCTAACCTCTACATACTTTCTCATCTCTACATAAAATATAGTAGGTTTCCTCAACTTTGGATTAATTCTTACTCAATTCCCAGGATCAATCATGACCTGAGAAAGGAAGATCTAACAAGCTCCATCCAGGCTCATACTTTGGGATTTAGCATTAAATCATTCTTTATACTTTGTCCCACTTGAGATTGGGCACTGCTTTGATTCTTTTCCCCAGAGGGATCAATCATGACCTGAGAAAGGAAGATCTAACAAGCTCCATCCAGGCTCATACTTTGGGATTTAGCATTAAATCATTCTTTATACTTTGTCCCACTTGAGATTGGGCACTGCTTTGATTCTTTTCCCCAGAGTCCTGTGCTAGTAACTTATCTCAGTCTCTTCCAATAGATTGAGTCCTTCTTTGTGTTATCCCTATGGATTTGAGCATTGGTTTTTCAGTCTAGCACTGTAGACAAGTTTTCCAGGTGCCTGTTATATGCATACAATCTCTTCAACATAGAATCAGTATTAGCAAGAGCTAAGAATTCACCTCTTAACAATTCATAACTCTAGTTCTCTTTTATAATTTTAATGCCACAGACTTACCATCATTAATAGCAAGTAAAATTTATTAAGCTCTTTCTGAGTGCCAAGCATTGTGCAAAGTGATTTTACATGAATTATCTCATTTAATCATTAACATATTCCTTCAGGTACCTCCTAGGCTAAATCAGTTATGGCAGTTCCACTTCTCTTGCCAGGGACTGGTGCAAATGACATAATTTTGGCCACTGAAGGGAGGTCTGTTGAGAGGTTCCTGGAGGCACATAAAGAAACATACTCTCTTCTTCTTTTGGACATTGTCCTGTCTGAATAGGCACTGATCTGAGACCACAGCCATTACTAAGGATGGCAGGACAGAGAGACTGTAGAACCTGGGTCTTCGATGATGTTGACAAGCTAATGAATTGATCAACCTCAAAGGCCTGGAGCTCTTAATTTATGAACTTTTGAATTTCCTTAACTATTTTTAATTGAGTTTTCTGCTAGCTGCAGCTAAAGCAACTCATTTATTTATATAACAGAACTAACAAGCAGTATTGAGATATCACAACAATAAACCATATTCATTATATTTTGATGTAGAAACAACCATTAATGAAGGATTTTTCTTTCTCTAGGAATACATCATGACTTACCATTCTGCAAATTAAACAATATGCAAGATGTGATTTTTCAAACTGATAACACTTGCTATCTTGGTTGATAAGAATGCTGATCAAATGCCATTTATAACACCTAGATCATCCTGCTTATAGAAAACAGCATATTATAACTAATACTTTGTAAAGCCAATACTGCCCCAGGAAGTATTATATTGCTCAGTTCTACAGATAAAGCACAAATGTTATAGCTCCATATTTCAGACTTGGAAGTTAATGTTCCAACACTCATCTCTGAACCAGTGCTCAAATCTGGATGACATGTGAATAAGGTTAGACAGAAATGCTGAAAAAAACCAGAGTACAAAGGAGAAATAAAAAGAGCCCTGAAGAAAAGTGAGAAAGATGCCTCTAATTATCTGGAGTGAACACAACAAAGTTCTAGATGTTTAAAAGTTCCTCCATAAAGATGCCATAGGAAGACAGTCTTTTGAAAGAAGGCTGGAAGCAACATTTAGCTTTTTAAATTAAAAACAGGGCAGGAGCTCTGCTGGTGTTGTCTCCTGATATAAAATGTGCTAATTCGAGTGGTCCATTTCCTTGATGACAATAATGATAGAACACATGTACTGAGCACCTAAGAGCAACTGACATTGCTTCTGCAAAGAACAAATAAAAACATGATTTATCACTAAATACTGAATGAAAACAGGTGTCAGCTGCCAAAAGGCCTACAGAATTTAGTATGTTGAGAACTAGGGAACTGACAAGTTTCTATAATTTTAAACTAATTTTCCCAAAAGTTGAGAAGCATAATTTGCGTATATGTTGTCCAAAATAAGCACTGGATAGCCTGAAGTGCCCAAAATTTTGTGTGAATTCAGAGAAGCTGCATGCTGCCATTCATAAAGGCAAACAGCCTTAAAGTATGAGAAATATTTTGTATGTTCAGTGCACAATTCATACATTGTAGGCAGTAAGCTGCTCCAAGAAGCCTTCTAACAGACCCCTGTTCACTCCAACTGCAGGCCCTGACTGGGTTAGATATTTCTTCTGTGTGTTCCCATGTGCCCCAAGGCCTCGTACTAACTAAAGATCTGGCCCCAGTAGACTCTCTCTATGTTTATTGAATGAACAACTGGACAACTTTGCAAGTTAGGCAAAATTTCTAGAAATGCTATAACAAATTTATGCACATGGCAAAACTACTCACTTTATTTAGCCAAAGCATAGTACCAAGGTAGGGTGATGTCTTCTAGATAACTCTCATAGCATTTCAAGGGTGAGCAGACTCGTGTTTATTTCTAAAGACTTCTAAGTGAGAAAACTACTCTGAGCATATTCGTCATAATAACCACTAACTCTTCTCTCAAGCTTCTCCAATAATTTCTTTCATTTACCTAGTCATTTGACCTAACATCTCTTCAGCATTTTTAATATACTTGGCACTATTGTAGGCCCTGGGACTACACCAGGGAAGAGAGAAGACTCCTGTGTATCATCTGGTAAGGATATAGAGAGATATACAATAGATAATAAACAAAAAAAAATATTATATATGTTAGATAATGGTAGGTACTATGCAAATATATAATTCAGGGGATGCACTACTTAAAAAAGTGAGTGATTATTGTAGATTGGGAGGTTAAGAACAGCCTTTCTGGAAATGTGACATTTGAATTGAGACCTGAATGACTGAGAGGACCAATCCTGTTGCCATCGGGAGAAGAATGTTCCAACAAGAGCCAGGCAAAGGCTTTAAGATGAAAATAAGGTTAACTAGTTCAAAGAAAAGAAAGATAGCCAGTATGGGGCTTACACAAATTAGGCAAGTGTTATGAGCTAAATGTGTCTCCCTCAAATTCATATGTTGAAGTCCTAACCCCCACTACCTCAGAATGTGACTGTATTTGAAGTTTTTAATAATCAGGTTAACATGAGGTCACTAGGGTGGGCCCTAATCCAATATGACAGGTGTTAAGAGAAGAGAAGATTGGGGTACAGAGAGAAGACCATGTGAAGACACAGAAGGCAGTCATTTACAAGCCAAGAGAGGTCTCAGGAGAAACTAACCTTACCAACACCTTGATTTTGGACTTTTAGCCTCCAGAATGTGAAAAAATAAATTTCTATTATTTAATCTGCCAGTCTGTGGTACTTTGTTAAGGCAGCTCCAGCTTTTGAAAACTAATACAGAAAGGGGATTCAGGAAGAAGACCATCAAACAGAACCTTGTAAACCAGCATGAAAGGTTTGGATTTTAAGTGTTATCAGAAGCCTCTGGAATTTTAAAGGAGGGGAGTGATACAATCTAATTTACAAAGATAATTCTGGCTAGATGCATTGTGAAATGGCTTGGAAAGAAAGAATGGAGGCAGGGAAATTAGTTAAGAGGCAACTGCAGTAGTCCAAATGAAAGATAATGGTGGCTTGGACAAAGGTCATAATAGCAAAGACAGAATAGTGGTTGAATATGGAATGTGTTTTGAAGGAGAGTTCATAGGACTTGGTGGTAGATTAGATGTGGGAATGAAGAAAAGACGGAAATCAAGAATAACTTAGATTTTTGTCTTGAGCAGTTGAGTGGGCAGTGGATTAATTTTTGATATAGAAAAAGCAGAAGAAAGGAGCAAGTCTGGGGAGAAAATTGAAGAGTTCTGTTTTGGCCATGTTGAGTTTGAAATGCCTTCTATATTCCAACAGAGAGACTGACACATTTGAATACATTAATCTAGACTTCTGAGGCATAGTCAGAACTAGACATAAGATGTAGGGGTCGGTACATAAAAATAGAAAACCTAGGGACATTAGAACTATCTCAAACTGTGGACTGTAGGAAGTGGTGTGAGAAATCTGGCCTTGATAATTCCTCTTAACAAGTATTCCAAGAAAGAGACTCTTGGACATATTTTTGATCCATTGCAATTGCAAGGTATTGTGGCTGTTTGCAGCAATGAATGGAAAAATTTCCCTTTGGCAGGAAAGGGCTTCTTAATGAACATTCATTACGATTGCACAGATAAAGGTCTGCAAACACAGAAATGGATTGTAATAAACTTTCCAAATATAATAGGTGTGTGAAGCCTTCAAGTGCTACTTCTTGCCAATTGCCTGCACCTTCTGTTAAATTAAGTTTTGTGGAAGCTATAAAATATAACACTAGATTTTATTCTTTCAGAAACCATCAATTTTGAAATTATGATCACTTGAACAGGAGACAAAGTGAAGTTCATTAAGCAAATAAATAAAGTAAACAAGGCTATAGGAAGATATTTCAGACACATTTTAGATCAACTTGTTCAAAATACATTGATACTATAGCATCATAGGATTGAAGGAATCCTTGCTGTGCTAATTAAAACACATTTTTATTTCCTTATTAAAGTAAGCCCCCTAAAGATCTTGGCTCAGAAACCCTTCATCAGCATATTCTCAATGACTGCCGTAAGTGCTAAAAATGAGTAAGGCTGCATTTCTTTTAAAAAATACTATACTTACTAATATTTTAACAACAGAAACACATTTTCTTTGTAACTTGTGCAAGTTGGTGCTTTTTTGACTGTACCACATTGCCCAGTGTTTGAACACAATATTCAGGATGGTTTTTAGAATATCAGGATTATTTTTTGGAATGCTGTTTTTTCCCCCCTTTTCCTAGTCATGGGCTTTGGGGTTTGTTGTGATTAAAACCTTCATTAGAGATGGTTGTGACAGGCTCCAATCAGGGCTAGCAGAGTACACAGAAATTTATTCTGAGAAGCTGCCTTCTGATGCCAGGCTGCAGTGTGGCAAGTGATTTTGTAAATATTCACCCTTTGTCATATGTTCAAACATTTGCTTCTTTTGGAGCTTATTTTTAAAAAATGTTAATGAAAAACCATTAGCTGAATATTTGTATGCTTATGGATATAAAATAAAGCTTATTTCGAAACAAAGTTTTACAAAGTGGCTAGTTTCAAAAAAATTGTCCTTGTTTTTGACAGTTGTCCATATTCTGACATGGTAGTAATAAAAATAGTGAGTAATTTCTCTTTTCTGTTATCAAATCTGGCATGATCAGCTGGACCGACACTGGAACAGTTTGATAATATTTTCCTAATAGAAATTTTCTAGTCAACGTTTTCCCAAAAATATCTAATTGTTTTCTATCTAACGAGTTTTGCCTTTCCCAAATTACTTTAGAAAAATATAGTAATATTCTTGCCATTAATAGTTTTTCCTCTTTTAAAAAGAAGAGTTTATTTCTGCTTCCAGTTATCACTAAGTAGTAACTAATTTTTAAATAAACCATTAATTTCAGGAATAGCTACCAGGGATATAACACAGAAAGGACTTTATATTTGGTTTTGAGTACCACTCAAAGTAAAATAAACTTTATGCCATCTAGCATCTCTCCTTATGAGGCAGGGCATGATGAAATTAGATTCTCGTAAATGTCATTGCCTCTATTAATTGTCTTTTTCCTTGAACCAGGGCTGAGCTGGCTAGGGTCCATTGTCTCTCAACCAGACTTATCATGGATCAGGTGCATTCCATTTCATGACAGGAATGTGCTTATTATAAAATATACAATGCTCATAGTCTAACAGCACACAATCTGTTGGCAAAAAACACATTGTTTAATAGTGGGTCTAGTCTGAAAGTTTTCCGATGTATTAAACTAAATTAAATATCCCGTAAGTTGACACTCAAATCTTAAAATAAATCTCTAGTGAACACAGTAATGTTTATGCTGTCTAAACAAAATGCATTTTAGTATTATGAAAATATACTCCCTAAGTATTTCTTATTGACATTATACATAGTTAGCCAGATTTTCTTGTGGCTTCCATTTCTCCTGAATGATAACCTGGGAACTTTGAAAAGTAAATGTACTCTTTCAGGTCCTCAGAGCATACTTTAACATAGTGCTTCTTTAGTTATTAGTGTTATTTAGTATTTGTGCAATGAACTGGAGTATCCTTATGAATACTCAGGGAGAAACTAAGAGTGACCTCTAAGAATAAGAAGAATATGGATAAATTAAGCAATTAAAAGACTATGCAAAGACTAGATTACAATTTTTTTAAAAAGTATGACTGTTAATAAAGACTAAAAGGAAAGTGCAAAAATGAAAAGAGCTGTGGCTGGCTGGTGGGTAATGGTTGTTGTGTCACTGCTAGAAGGAAGAAGGTGAGAAATACCTGAAAATTTCACACTTCATCTAATACCTACAACTACAGGTACTACTGACCACTCTGGCCCCCAAGGCAGATCTGTGTGTAGAGAACATGGCTTGTCGGTGCACACTTTCTATTATTTTAAACTTCTAAATAATATTAATGTAAGTTTGGGTAAGAAAGAATGAACTACTTGTAGCTCTATAGAAGAAGATTTTTTTTCTGCTTGGGCTATCTGCTCCTGGTTCATCTATGTTTCATTCCATCTAAGCTCTCATTATTGGGGTTCCCTTGCTTTTGGGGGCTATCCGCTTGGACTGGACTTGAAACAGACCCAGCTCAGCTTTTGCTTCTGCATGACCCATTTCCAGTCCATTGAAACACTTTCCCAAACTCTGGCAGTGCAGCTATGCTCAACATAGTTGTGTTCTTCTGACTCTCTAGCTAAACAGTTAGTCACCCAGTTTCTTGCTCTCAAGATCTTGTAGGCTCCTTCCCATGGTGTTTTTCAACTATAGGAAATATATATATATTAACTCTCTGAGGGGTCTCTTTAAATCCCACTCTCTCTAGACATCCCATTCCACACAAAAATTAGAAAGTATAGATCAGTAAAAATACAATCATTAAAAATCTTGGTAATTTTGATACCATGCAGAGATACCACTGTCACATAATTTGTCACATAAATTTTTAGAATTTTCTCTTGGAGTATGTTTATGAAAACATTTTTGCTCATACTACTATAAAGTTATACTCTAAGCAAACATAATCTATATTTAAATAAAACACGGAGCATTATTATGAGGTAACTTCAAAAAAGTCACAATTTGAAAGAAGATTGCTTTAAAGTGGACTTTCTGAAATATTATTTTTTGAAACAATTTTTTTTGTTATTAGGTAATTCCAAACACAATAAGTAAAGCTCCTTGTATTGAATTTCAGAATACTTCAAAGACCTAACCCTAAATAAAGGTTCAGATTTTTATGGGGGTAAGAAAATTTGGAAACAACTTTATAAAACATTTAAATATTGAAAGAAATGCCTCAGGACCAATTGGGATATGTGTTAAAATTTGAAGATACAAAACCATGTATCTTCAAAGAGCCTTTCTTCTCTGACCATGTATCTTCATAGAGCCTTTCTTCTCTGAACATGAATGAACCAAATAAGAGAAAGATAAAATAGAAATATTTAACTATCAAAATCAATTTTTCCTGAGACGTCAGTAAAAATTTTCTTATGTGATGCCATGAAATTTAAATCTTCAACCAAATGCTGGGAAAGTAAATATCGGACAGAGAGAGATCTTCTGTTCTTTGTAGATATGCACAGCAGACCTGATGAATCCAGGTCCTCATTGTTTTGAAGACACCTGATATTCTATTTCATCCTAGGAGGTTGCCAACTGCTTGTCTACACCGACTACATGCCATGTCCCCCATGTTATGACTAAAAAAAAAATCTCAAATTCATGAAGCTTGTTGAAAGCTCAACTGTCACATTCGACTCATTCCAAAGTGTACAGGAAAAAGAGCAGAGTAGATATTTCAACTGAAGCTATTATTGTGCTTGAATAACCATATTCCATTAAACCTACTATAAATGTTGATCACATCAGCCATACAGTTGCATTCCTTTACTTTAGTCCAACTTGCCCAATTTCATTCTGTGCAGTATTACTCTTTCTATGCCCTTTATTCCAAGGTTATCCAGAATTCAAAGCACTTATTCAGTAAGTTTGTAATCCAGTTTAGTATGCTATTAACAAAATTCTTGAGAAGATCATGGAAAAAGAAAATCAAATTTATTTTTGGGTCAATGACCAATTTTAAAGGAAACACATACTAAACTAGCTTCAAGAAAAAGGTCAAAATCCATGAGGTATTAAATAAAAAAAAAAGAAAAAACATTCATTTCCACAATTTTCCGACATTCCTTAAAAATAAAAACAAGCCTAAGTATGGGATAGCAAGGTCCTGGTTCCCCCATACTAATGGTAGTGAACAATCCTGCCATTCATAGGAAGTTAGAAAGCAAGGTTTTTTCTTCAACACCAGGGAAGTTTTGGCTTCCTTTCCCTTAATTTATTCTGGGGTTCAAAATTGAACCTTATAAATTTTGAACAAATAATAATATACAATAAATTAAATGCTTTAAAGCTTGCTTTTTAACTAGCATAACTAACTGTCTCTCCATTATAAATGGTATATTAAAGCTGCTGTTGTATTACAGTGCTACGTACTAAAAATATATAAAGTTGAATATATATCCTAGAAAACTGAGCATTTTAAAGAACTAATATTCTACATATACTACATATTAATGACTAATTTAGTTTATTCTCCATTAAGAGATTAACTGGAAATATATGATAAAAATTACACATTAAAGTTAAGGAAACAAATGTTTTAATTTTAAAATTCTTACATCAAACAGAAAGCAATTATTTTCCTATAATTTTTTTTCTATTTGGTATATCCATGTAAGAGTCTTAGAAGAAAGAATAGGTTTCTGCAAGGTCAGGGTACCAAATATGTGTCTCTGTCCAGACAGTTTTCCAGTGGGTAGAGTTGGGGTAGCATTTCTTTCCACAGGGCAATTGGTTTGAAATAACCTGCCAATGAACTCAGAACTTTTTTTTTTTTTTACCAGCAAAGTTAAGCTGAAAAAAGTAAAATTCATTTTCTGGATTATTTTATGATTATGAAAATATTTGTATCTATCTTTTTTAGAGTGACCAAGATTAGGTGTAGTGAAAGAGTTTTTCCTCTCTGAAACACCTTAGTGAGAACACATAAAAACCAACTCTAAATCATTCATGAAGCCATAGTAGAGAGAAAGTAAATGTTAAAGCAACAATAATATGATTCAACAAAAATAAAAATGAGTAATAGCCCAATATAAAATGCTGGGAAATTACAGTAATGTCACAATCCATCAGAAACAGCAAAACACACCATTACTTTAACAAATATTTATTGATCACCTAATAGATGTCAAAGGTACATGCAGATATATGTGTGGTAAATTTCCAGACTGAAGAATAAATAAATTAAATAAAAAGAAATTAGCACAGGATGTATAACTCACAGAATCATGGAATATTAAAATCAGGAAAGATCTTCAAAGTCACATACCTCAGGAGACCAAGTTTCACTAGGTTTGAGTAACTTCTCACTTATGAGGGCAGAAGCAGGACTAGAATTAAATCCCTTCATTTAAAGCGTAACGAGATGCCCAGCTCAGAAGAAATGTTTTTGAGATTAAAAAAATAAAGGTTAAGACTACGAATAGATAGTTGTTTCTACTTAAAAAGTTTGCGAATAATTAATGTGTTATTAATTATATATACATATAAATTTAAATTGTCTTCTTAGATTGAATTATGGATTACTAGATTTCACTTAAAGTTTTCATATTGGCTGGGATTTCACTTTTCATGGCATCAAATGAGGAAGCATCTGCCATCTGACAAAATCAAAGACCATTATAAACAGTATATTTATGTGTATAAATGTGCCTCTGCCCTGGAAGACATGAGTGAGGATCACCACCCTCTGTGTCAGTTTTAGAGGTTTCCACACAATGTAGAGTTAAAGGTCCAGTTGTTTTTTAACTGCTTTTCAAATGATTAAAGGTATAAATAATTAAAGCTATTCACAATGTCTGCTAGATTTTCCTTAAAAAGTTCTTCGATGAAGCAAAACATCCCTCCCTCTCACTCCCTCTCTCCTCTCTTCTCCCCTCCATTCTTTTTCTCCTTGTGCCCTTCCTCCCATCCCCTCCCCCCACAGACATACACTACACACATTCGGTAAGACTTTGCAGAAATCTGTTTGAGGATTTAAGATTTGGCTTCTTAAATAAGATGATGACCTCTCCTCTTCTTCATTAATATTTGAAATGTGCCTAGATGAAAAATTGGAAAATACATAGTATAAACAGTGACAGTTTTTGTATTTTGTTTCTAATTTCTGATAGCTGAATATTTTGAAATGTACCTAAAGTGAATAAAAATATGTGTCATATGAAGAAAGTTTTCATCATGAAAATGAGGTAATAAGGTAATTAGACTGATTTTTATAGGTGACTTATTGAACTCCACCCCATTATTTCAACCATATATTTCATATTGCAATGTATAAAAGATGTAAGTGAAAAATAAATTTGTTTAATAAATGTGGGTGGATGTTAAATTTTGAAAACTAGAAGGGGATAAAAGAAGTTAATGACAGTGAATGAAATCTCCTTTATTGAGATATAGAACAGATATAAGCTATTAAGAGGGAGTCCTTTTATATCTGCTCTTCTCCTTAAAGGGTGTTTCCTCATAAGCTTTTCTCCAAATATACCAAAGGTATATAAGCTTTGTTTATGTTCCTATAAAAAAAATTCTAGAAACCTAATGAGATGAGGGCTGCACTCTGCCCTAAAGCTTATCGAAAAACAGTAAATTAGTCTCTTGTCTTTGGAACCCGGGATTCTTTTTAGCAAGCGAAAATTCTGGCAAATAAAATACCCTTTCTTGCAAATGAAGTAAAGATCCAGACAGATGTTTTGTGACATCACTAAGCCAAGAATAACAGGAGAAGTCTCCTTATATTTATCTGAAACTCTACAGAAATTTATAGTGACAGGCAAACAGAAAAAAGCCACTAGAACAATGCATAGCTGAAATTCTAAATTGAAAAAAAAATCTCCAGTGGCAAATTTTAAAAATCTTTTTACTTTTACCATGTCTAAATTTCCTACTATGCTTTAAATGCAAAAATATGTCTTAGGCTGAACACTTAGGTACTAAAATATGTCATCGATTGCTCCTTCATCTATGAATAAATTATTTTCATTTTGGTTTATTGGAGTAAAGTCTGCTTTTAGCCTCAACACACTTATACAATGGTCTAAGAGCTGTATAAGGCTTCATAGAAAATTAACCAATCCTTTGTTTTCACAGGTGAACAAATTGACGTCCAGCTAAATTTCTCATTCAGAGTCACCAGTTATTACATACAGTTCAGTTCAGAGATGTATCTTTTGTCACTCAGATCAATGAGCAGTGCTCTTTCCATCATGTCCTTAGCACGAACAATGATGACCGAATAGCTACATGCAATGCTGGTGCCCTTTGATTCGCTCCATATGGGTGACTTTATATTCAAGCTTCACAAAAATCCATGAAGTATGTGTTATTTTCACCACCATTCTACAGAAAAAAAAAAAACTGAGGCAATGAGAGCTCAAGTAACCTTTTTGCAAGCATCTGCCTCCAATTCAGTGTGTCTAAACTGAGCTCATCTTTCCTGCAAAGCTGCTGACATCCTTACAACTCAGTTAATGTCATCGCTGTTCTCTCTCTCTCTCTCTCTCTCTCTCTCTCTCTCTCTCTCTCTCTCTCTCTGCCTACAGCACCTGGTCTTCCTAGGTGGTCTCCTATCCAAGTATTAACCAGGCCTGACTCTGCTTAGCTTCCAAGATCAGATGGGATTGGGCGTGTTCAAGGTGGCATGGCCGTAGACTCATCAGTGTTCTTAGTCACGCCTGGAACCTTAGAGTCATCTTTGACTCTTTAATTCCCTACCCTTCTCTACATTTCTACCACTACAGCAATTTCCTAAGTGTGGCCTCATTTTCCATTGCCTGAACAATTGCAAAGCCTTTTCACTGGTTTCCTCTTAATGGCTTTCCCTGCTTCAATTCATCACACACATTTTACTCAGAGTAATAATAAAATTATTAGTAATTTTCTAAAACAACAAAAATCTCATCAGTTTAAAAACCTAAGCTCACTTAACATTCAAACTCGAAACTTTCTTTTGAATGTATATAGCCTCTTCTACAAACTTCTTGTAATCTTATAAAGTTGTGTGAAGTTGGTATTATTTTCCCTGTTTTAAAGGTGCTGAACCAGGCCCCATGACATTAAGCATTACACATATGTAGTAGATCATTTTGAGAACCACGAAATGAATATAAAAATGCAAACAGAAATGTATTTCTATTTTCTTATAAGTGCATATAGTTTCTAGAGACAGAAAATAATCCAGGTAAATGCAGTCAAATACAGTAATTTCTCAATCATTGAAACTTTAAACTCAGTTAAATTCAGGTCCTTCTCCTTCCTTTCCACCTCTTTCTTTCTATGTAATAACACTGAGCATTTACACAGAATCCTGTACTGGCATCTTCCAGGATGTGCAACCACCCCACCACAGTCACTGGCACTGTCAAAGATGAAACTGCACTACTTTCTGGCTCCATCATCCATGATGCCTTTTCTAACCATGTAGTCTGGTCCCGACCATAAGGTCTCTTTGTACTATTGGCTCTCTCCTCTCTCTCTCTCTCTCTCCTTCTTCCTCTTCCTTTAATGTGTTAGCTGTTGTTGTTATATTGTTACTATTTTTGTTCTTTCACACACTCTCACACACATATTGTTCTCTACCCACTCATGGTGAAGGCACAGTAGACTAGGGATGGTTCTATGAACATCAAGGCAACAAGAGTACATGTCACACTGTTGCCACAGAGTCCAGGAAGATGTAGGTTATTTCTACTCTACTAAAGACTTCCCACGTGGATCCCTGGATTCCACGAGGTCTGAAGTCTCTCTGGGCTTTGCCAAGGGAGCCCTTGGGCTCTATGATGGCAGTGGATGGTGTCTCTGATAGAAAAAGCCTAGAGGATCCATTCTTTGGTTTCCTCAGTCACCTCAAAGAGAAGGCAGGTGTTCTTCCTGCTTGGGAGTGACTCTGTCACTTACTTAATCTCAGCCTTAATTTGGGCAAAACTGGGATAAAAACATATATTTGGTAAGGATTAGAGGTGATACAGGTAAAACGATGAACAAAATCTCTTATCTACAATTTGGAAATACAAAAGTTCTGGAAACCATGAGTCTTCATTTTTTTTTAAATTTATAGTGGCAAAATCTGACTTGTGCTGATGTGAAGGTATTTATAGATTTATTTATGTCACACATTCTGGCTTCAGGGGTTTCAGAAAAGTAATTGTGCACCTGAAAGAGATTTTCTCCAGATAAAGAATTCTAGGCTCACATTTTTTTTCTTTTTTAGGACTTTAAAGATTGTCATTACATTGTCTTGTGGCCTGCATTGTTTCTGATGAGAATTCTGTGGTCATTCTTATTATTGTTCCTCTATACTCAATGTGTTTTTTTCCCTCTGACTGCTTTTAAGATTTTCACTTTATCACTGGTTTTTAGTAATTTGATTATAATGTGTCTTGGCTTTATAATGTGGTTTGGATTTCATTTGTTTCTTCTGTTTGTGATTCATTCAGCATTTTGTCTGTGGGCTTATAGTATTCATAAACTTTAAAAAATATTTAGCCATTATTTCTTCTTTTTAATGCCCTCTCCCCATATCCAACTGTTAAGTTTTTTCTTCAGTGTTTTTTTCTCTCTGTGTTTCATTTTTGGAAAGTTTCTATTGCAATGTCCCAAAGTTCACCGATCTTTTCTTCTACAGTGTCTAATCTGTTCTTAATTCCATCCAATGTGTTTTCCATTTAAGGTTTTTTTTTTAATTTCTAGAAATTTTATTTGTCTTTTAAAATATATCTTTCATGTTTTGCTGAACTTTCATTTACACCCATAGGCATATTTATGAGATTTTATGATAGCAGTTTTAAGATTCTTGCCCACTATTTCCACCATCTCTATCATTTATAGGTCTCTTTCCACTGAATTGATTTTTCTTCAGAATATGGGTCATATTTTTCTGCTTCTTTGTGTAACTGTTAATTTTTATTAGATTCTAGACATTGTAAACTTTTACATTTGCATGCTAGATTTTACTGTATTCCTTTAAAATGTGCTGGGTTTTGTTTCGACATATTGTTATACAACTTTCAGATAAGCTTGATCTTTTTGAAGATTATTTTTAGATTTTGTTATGGTGCCTCCAGAGCAATCTATTCTGGTGTTGATTTTCCTTCACTATGAAGTCGCCGTTTTTCTGAGGCTCTATGCAATGCCCTTCATGTTTTGAGATCTTTCCATTCTGGCAGGTGGGAATATGAACTATTCCCATCTATGTGTGAGTTCTGAGAATTATTTGTCCTGTTTTCTGGTGGTTCTTTTTCCAATCATAGGTAGTTCCTATGCATGCACAGACGAATTCTCAGGAAAGGCTGAAGGAATAATTTTGTAGCTCTCTAGAATGTTCTCTCTGTGAAATTCCCTTGTCTCCAGTACTCCTTCCTGAGAATTCTACCATCTTGGTCTCTCCAAATTCTGATCTTTGGCCTCTCAACTCAGCAAGACCACCAGGCTCTGTTCTGTTCCCCTTCCCACTTCTGTGGCCTGGAAACTGCCCCCAGAAAGTAAGCTGGACCTATTAAAGATCTCATTTCAATTGTTTTCCTTCCCTCAGGGGTCATAGTTCTATTCTTTTTGATATAAGCATTATTTCATATAATTGGTCCAGTTTTCTAATTGTTTACAGTAAAAGGGAAAGTCCTGTAGGCTTTCATGGATAGAAACAGAAGATTCAAACCTGTACACTTAAATATTGTTACTTTGCTTCCCTGCCAACCTCTGTGCCAACATTATATAATTTCTTACAACTCAAACGACTTTTTATTCTCATTAAAATGATGAGGACCAGTATATTCTCCTCTAACAAATATATGGGTGATCTAGAGATTACTTCTGTGAGAACACGTATAATGATTTTTGATGATACTGGTGATGTTAGCATAGGAGGGAGTAGACAGTGAGTGTGATAAAATTGTTTTAAGATTTATTTAAATGTTATCTAAAATGTTACTCTCTAATATAACTGTTAACTGTAACAGAGCTTGAAAGTCATTAAGGGGACCATTTGTACCTAGATGGCAGAATGCCTCTGGACTATATTTCGGAGATGAACCTGTAGCAAAGTGATTAATAAGCAAATCTAAACATTGTATTAAAATTAACAGAGACCCAGAAGCACAGCTAATAATTACTGCTGATTCTTTTCCTCTTCTCCTCTGCAATATCTATTTAAGTTCCTGAAAAAGACAACTTTGGCATGCCAGAGTACCAGGAGTTAAAGACACTGGCACAGAACAAAGCAGTGGGAAGCATGAGTCCATAGCTACACCCAGGGAGCTTTTCTAACTTGATGCAAAAACCAACTTTTGGTTTCTTGACCTGGAGCTATTTTATTCAATTCTTTGTCTTTAAAGTGGAGATTATAATAGCAACTGCTTCATAGAGTTTCCCTGATGATTAAATAAAATAATGCATGTAAAAGCCTTAGGACAATCCCAGAAACACAGAAAATTCAATTTTAGTTACTAGTACTATTATTACTATTGTTAAAAAAACTAACCGCCTCCTGAATCCTAGATTTTTAAATATAAGTTATATAAATAGACAGTAAATGTTTTAAACAATGAGATAACAAAAGTAATCTGAATGGTTAAATAAAATTAAAAAATTATATAAAAATAATTTTAATCATGTTCATTGTTTCCTGTACAAATGAAACTGGAAGCATGGACAAAAACAACACATATTACTTGCTTCAGTTCCCAGACCTCACTCCACCCAGTACTGTTTTAAATCTGTTGTCCAGAATCATTATGTCCCTTAGTGAAGTATAATATTATGCTTTATATTTTAAAAATCATGACAATTTTATTATAAGAATCCATAGGCCCCTCTTCTTTAACTAATCTGGATGCAACATCCAAGAAAATTCTGGTAGATACTATCATTCTAGGACAATCAATGTCTTTCCAAAAAAATGTCAAAAAAAAGAAGAAAGTGTAACCTTCCTTGTGTTCCTGATGAAGATATTTTTATCTACTTTCAATGTAAAATATTTGATTTCCTGACTGATAGATGGTTTTTTTGTTAAGGTCCCACAGTTCACTAAAAGAAATTCAAATAGACAACTCACAGAAGCTGCACAGCAAAGAGTTTAAATTTACAAGCTTTGGAATCAAACAACTCGGGGAAGTTGCTAGGGGCCTGGGCAAGTTATTTATACTCTGAACCTGTTCACTCGTCTGTAAAATGGACATTTAAAGCTGTTTTTTACCTGTCAGTGTTTTTGTGATTAACAAAATGGTGTATATAATTCATTTAGCATGGTGCTGTACCCATAATCAACACGAAGAACGCAGAACATCGAGTATATGCTACTTCATCACTAATGATTTATTCATCTACTAAATAGACTCATGTGCGGAGTGGCTGATGCTGTGTCAGGCCTGTGTGCAATTAATTACTTAGTTGAAATCCTCTCGAAACAAGGGTCTTCACCAGAGACTGTGAGCCCTGTGATGGTGGTATCTCTGCTCTCATGTTGACAGCTACATCACTATGGGCCTGGCATGGTGCCGACTAGATAAGAGATGCTAACAAAATGTTTTTTTTTTTCTTGACTTGATAAATGAGTAAGGGATGAATGAAAGATATGATACAAGGATGATTAAGATGAACATCTTGACCTCAGGGAGCTCATATTCCAGCTGGAACTGAAATTAGGCCAGTAAAAGGAAAATGGAAGCAGAGAGAGTTAGGGAGGGAATTCCAGGCAGTGGGAATTTATTCACCATGAGTAAAATATCAAAAGTTTCTATTACGGTAATGTTAATGCAGATCGGCAATAATGGCAATAGAAAGTGTAATCGAACTTGACATTTCTAGACCTCTAAATTTTTAACAACAACAACAAAAGACCCCAGAAATAACTTTGTTACTTATCATAGGAAAAAAGAAAGTCTGGTCAATTTTATATCTGAAATCAGAGAATAGAAAGTAATACATTATCACATAGTCTTCTGTGTTAGCTCAAGCCCAATCCTACCCCCAGTGTCCCTATTTGCCTTTGGTTATGGGTGCCAAAACTAGCCTTCTCCTCTCTTCCCCTCTATGGCTATTTAGGAAGAGACACAGGACAAATGAGGATCAGATACCAGCTTTATTTAGGGTCCTCTGGCAATGACCAAATTGAAGAATTGGTAATGTCTCCTACTTTCCAGGCAGAAGTGAACACAATCTGATCTGCAAGCAGGGTCAATCTGATTTAAAAATCCGATTGCATCATCTTCCACTCTAACCACCTGCCCCAAGACATTTCACAAGGAAACAGGAAACAGAGGTACAGGGCATGCTTTGCTGTGCATGAAAAAAAGGTAGAACCTGTTTCCTATTTTTGAGGCAAAGTGACTTGTCAATCCACTCAAAAATGTGGCTGACCAAGGGGATTATCCACTTCTCAGCATGGATTAAAGGACCAGAATGGTTCACTGCAATGGTTTCCTTGAAGGAAACATGATGAAAAGAAATAAAGGGCCCTGCCTCTCATACTCCATGTGCAACTTTTATTTAGGAGAGAGATGATCCTGTACTGTTTTTGACTGAAACAGATTCTTGTTCTTCTGCTATAGGTAGCAGAAAGCCAAGAATTCTGATTTGATTTATTTTATCCTTGACCAGTAATAGCCTGATAAGACAAACTTATTAAATACAAAGTAATAACCAAAACAAGAAACTACACCTCACCTATCCTAAAATCAAAGTTTATTTTATTGTTTATTTCTATTGTAAGTAATAACCTGGGAAGAATCAAATCATTTTGTTGCTTGAGTGTGCTATTCTCAAATAGCTCATCTTGGAGACAATACAAGGAAATGGTATTGCCCATGTTCAATACATGTTTTATTGTTTTATTGAGATTTTATTTTGATCACGAGGAGTCCAGAATAGGACCTTACATTATTTTTGAGGTTGCATCTATACCAGCCTTGTTAAAGGAACAGAACTATGGGGTTGTAAAAGCCCCCCACCCTTTTTAATCTATCTGCCTGAGTGCACCCAAAGATTTCTTTCCCCCTTCGGAAAACCTTGACCTTGTTTTGCTGTATTCAAGCCACTTTCTCATAATAAAATCTTGGGCTCAGTGTCACTATGTATCAAAAACAACCAGGGAGGATTGCCTAATGAATACACAGTCTACTCTTTCAGAAACTGTAAAAGGTATATCTGAATTAAGAGTTCACCTGCTGTAATACAGAAGTCAGTGAGTTGAGCCTACTACAGGAATGTGATGGATGATGCTATTTATATCACCACACACTGTCCACATGGGATCCCCAAGAGAAATTCCTCTCTGAGCTTAGCAGAAAGAAAATTTTTCACTTCTCAGTAACTGATTTTTCTGTATCTTTGCATCTTTGCAGGCTGAAATACCTACCAGGTTCATCTCTTAATGCTAGCATTTGGAAAGCTTAGAGTGGAATTTGTCATTCATCTATAACTGTATAGATCATACATATCATTAATTGCATTCCTGGCTTTACTTGATGTTAATTATTCTTATTTTTTCCTTTATTCATATTTTGATGGATTCTATCTCATATGTTACATGTCTTATATCTCTTGTGTAGCATGATGATGCGTAAATGGAAAACATAAAAAATGTAAGCAGAGATAAGATCCAATCTAATTATACTCTTCAAAGATGTGATTACTCTCTTTCATCAGTAAATTCTGGTGCTGTGTAGAAACTGCCTTTGAGTACTTAAAAGTAGCTATGATAATATACTGTGTTGATACGGTTTGACAAAAAAATGACAGAAATGTTTCCTTTTTCTAAGAGCCTAGAGCTCCAAAGAGAGAGGGAGACTACCATGAACACTTAAAATTTATTAACAGTGACATCTTCCATTAGCGACACCTTTTTACCTTAATTTATTCACTTTCTGGGAGCACAAGAGAATGACCAAATAAATCAGAAATGCTAAAGAGAGTTTTAATAGCATATACAGAATAGCATGGTTAATGTTTACCTTAAGGAAAAAAGGTTGTGATGAGGCTGAAATATAATTTTACTTTGAATTTTAAGGGAAGTAGCTTTTCAGCTATTTACATTTTCTATCATTTGGCTGTAGAACCAGGTATTGTTATATATAAATTTTAACAAAGAAGCACTAATACTATCTTATTTGAAAAAAACATTTTCATAAACTGTTCTGTACCTAGTTCTTTTTTATTATGTCCTGAAAGTTTAGTTTTTTTAAAGTTCATCTTGTATTTCTCTTTTCCAGAGTCTGTGAAAATTTTCCCAGTTTTTTACTTAATAGCAATTGAGACTACTTTCCAAAATTCTTTACAGACAAAATATTTTTAAAAGACTGCATATACAAATTTCCCACACTATTTTAGATTCAGATTAATTTGATAATGTCTTCTGAAATCTATAATTTCAGTTACAAATACCAAGTGGATTATCTGGTAAATACAGCTGACCTAAAGTTTCATTTCTAGAAAACACAATTAACTAATAAAAATATTCTCAGAATTCTTGCTTTTGCTCCAAAAATATTAGTTTAACCTCAACAGATACCTACTCTCTTAAGAGAGCTGTGTATGAGCCCATGGAAGAGTGCCTGTTCCAAGTGATAAGAAGGGATCTGTGTGTGTTGGCAGTGAGCTGGAGCTCTCCCTTAAGGCCTCCTAGGATTTGATCTGGAGACTAATGATAGCAAGTTTAATGGAATTTTTCCTTGGACATGTAAACTCCCAGGTTTACCAAACAGAATTATAGAAAAGAAGTAAAACAGAATAGTTCCATCCAAGAAAACTCTGAGATGAACCATTCAGGACGTGCAAGACACACTGTACTTAAAATGTACTTGAAGGCTCATTTCTATATGGGCAGCCTAAACATCTCTAAGCTCTACTATTCAGGAATCTTATTTCCAGGCACAGTGTCCTGGAGCATTTGCAATTTTTCAATTGGAACTCTCAGCACTTTACTTTTAAAATAGCCTAAAGTCAGAAACTGAAACACTGATCTATTTTTCAACCCCCAAGTTGCTCCTTAGTCAACATAACATTGAACATTTCTGAACAAAGGGATTCTTAAGGCTGGCTATGATTCGGTCAAGTCCTAAACTTACAGAAAAATAAGTTATTCACAAATGAAAAAAAATATGTCTATCTCAGTTGAAAAAATGATCTATTTCTCCTTAATGTTGAATTATGTATTAAATCAGTTCACATTTTATTTTGGACCATTAATCTGTAATTTAACATTGTTGTTAAAAAAATGGATAGTTTGGTCTATTTGATGTCAAATTGTTTACTAGAAAAATAATGCAATGAGTAGAACCAGAAAATAAATATAATTTCCCTTGTGTGATTGTTTACAAATGGATACATATGGTACTCTTGACAAAGTTTACACATTACATTTTAACCATGTAATTGATGATAATAAAACACTTTAGTTAATACAAAACAAGTTCTATATCTTAAATCATAACTATAACCATTCTGTTACTTTTAATAGGATAACAAAATCTTTCTACAGTTTTAATAGTCAATTTAGATAATAGTTTAGAGGCCACACAAAATAAAAAAAAGTTTACAAAATTTTTCTTTAAGAACTGCATATTGTATTTCACAAATAAACTTAATCAGAAAGATGCAGAGCAAGATTACAATTCACAAGTATTAAGAATTCAGTGACTTCCATTTCTAGGATCCTCTTCTTAGGCGATGCCACTGGGTCATATAATGACCCATTACACATGAAACTTCTACCTGTCGGAAGGCAGGTGACAAGCCCTGCAAGACCACATTCTAGAAGGCACTGCTAAGCTTCCTTTGTCCTTACCATAGCCATCAAACTGCCATCCAAAATTGCTTTAGGGAAGCAGTTCCTCCGCAATCTTTTCAACAGATTCCCTGTTTTAACATCCACCTGTGTCACTGCAGAACAGTCTGACCCGGATTGAGCCATGGAGCAAATAATAACACTAACGGCAACTCCAGACAGAAAAAAATAGAAGTTAATTTTCCAGACTCTTGTGGGAATACAGAGCATGTCTGCTGAAACTGAATCCAAGAGTTCAATGATATTGTAGACTCAAGTATTTCTTTATATTCCACGTAATAGCTTTTCCGTTCTTGGTGTTTTATAACACACTACTGAACCATGATTTAGAATGTGAGAGAAGTTTTCTCTTTTTCCCTCCTTCTCTCTCTCAGGTTGAATTATACAACAATTATAACTGCAAAGTGAAACTCTAACAAAGCCACATGGGTAGTTCTATTGAGTGCTCTTACTGAATGTCACCACTGCAATTTAAGTTGGTTTATGATAACTTTTTTGTTTGGGGGAAACATCATTTTTTAGGCATTAAGTCTATATTTCTTTCTTTTGGGTTTTATTTTGCTTCATTTTTGCCAGGGAATGACTAACTCTACAATCTGCCCTTGGAGAGCCTGACATTACATCCTCATTCTCTGTCATTTTCAACTCTGTTTTATCTTCTTTTGGCAAGGATAAATGTTCTTTTGTTGATACCACAGTTAAGCTATCATAAGCCCTTCTCTTTTTGTTAATGTAGAGACTACCAAATTCTCTCTCAGTTTTATATAGCTGCCACTTCACATTTTTTCTGAGAGCAGAGATTCTAGCAATTCTCTTCAGTTTATCTATCACTAGATAGGCCAAATGGGTTTGATTCCATTTGGTCTACAATCTAGCATAACAAAGATTACCTAAAAGAAATAGCTTTTAAACTGTATCTAAGATTACACAGGGAAATAATGAAACATCTGAGGAAAAGATCTTGTTTTTCTCTGACATTAAAAATCTTACTGTAAAAATAATGTACTTGGTTCTAAAATGGGTATATATTGATAAACTGTTGGTACAGACATGGAGATATTTCTTCTAAACAAACACAGGTGTCAGGAAGCTGAAGCATATAAACAGGGTCACTCCTTATTTTTCTGTAAGTTTGCTTTAAAGTCTTAAAAAGTAATGTCTGGATCAACAGAATAGGGCTGGTACTAAGGCGCGGTTCATTCCCTGATTCATATTTGCCTGAGGAAACACTTGACCACTGGCTGAAATTAAAGTGCCCTCAATGAAGTTCTGCTTTACAGCAGTGAATAGTCCATCGGAGATGGCATGTTGGAATAGAAGTCTTGAAAAAAGTTGGGGTCCACATGATAAAGAGAAGAACACACCAAGAGAGAAGAGGCAAGAAGCCAAGAATAACAAATGTTTTGTTTCTCTTCAAGAAAGAAGGCCAAGATGCAAGGCTCTGCCATGTGCTCTTATCCCAAGTTCCCCAACATGAGATGAGCCATCTTTCTATGTGCCAGGGCTATGATGTTTCCTCATATAAATCCCATAGCAACCTGGTGTGGTGTGCATTATTATGCTATAGATGTGGAAGCTGGGTTCCAGAGAAGGTGAATAACTTGTTCAAGCCTATACCATCTAGAACATGGAGCAGCCAGGATCTTAACTTGGGTCTGTCCAACTTTAAAGCCCATGTTCTATCTCAAAAGCTTCATCCTCATGAGAAATTTATAGAATAGAATTTTATCTCGGTAAATCTAATAACTTTTTTTAAAATTTGGTTTTAAGTTGACATGTTATGTTCTATCGTTTTCTTTTTAAATTGGCATTCCAAATTATCCCTTTCCTCTCATAAAAACAAAAAATTAATCTCTATGATAAATTATGGGTTTCTCAATAATGTGAAATCATCACCAAGTCCAAAAAGAGCATAAATAAAACAACTATTATATATTTTTAAACTTGAAATATTCAGGAAGGAGATATATAGAATGTAATATACCTTACACATTCATAAATTACAAGCTGAAAAATTATATTTTATTCTTTTACGGTAGTTCTTTTGTTTTTACATTTAAAATAGCATGCTAAATTACAAAGAAAGTCTTTATGACTCAAAGAGAAATGATGAAAATTAGAGTATATTTAATAAAATGAAAGAACACCTTCATTTGAAACATATAAGAAGAAATACACATCATATTTCTGTGGGAGTTTAGACCTTCCCCACTGAGTTTTTGTTTTTGGTGTCTGTATCTACTTTTTAAATGTTTCCATTTCCTTTACACACATATTTCTGAAGAGTTATGAACAGGACATTTTCTCCTGCATTTTCCCAAGCAGATAGTCCTCTAGCTTCACATCAACTTTCCCATTACCCCAATATTAAAATTCTGGGCAAAGTTTTAATTACTAATTTAGGAAAGATGAGATATTTTAAAATTTAAAACATTTTCCCCCTTTTTTAAGACCGCGTAGAATGAAGCCTCAGTGTGCTTGAAAAATCTCTTAGCAACTGAGAGTGGAGCTGGCCAACAATGGATGATTCATTGATTTAGCTTGAGTGTGCAGGAATGTCTGCCAAAAGGTCTGAATAAACTCACATTGCTAGACACTATGGTAAAACGTACCCTGACCTCTTTTAAAACTCTATCAGAGTGGAAAGTCAAACTTACAACTTTCCAGCAATTCACTGGCATCTGGAAATATGACTGATTTATAATATCTTACTTTTGCAACGATCAATAGACTTTTTTAGATTATCTTCACCTAATTAGACAACTGATGCAACTAATTGGAGATTTCCAAAGGAACAATGCCACTGTGTTTTTAAGCACTAAAAATAATGGTTGCCCATTTAATTTAAATCTGAAAGGAGGTTTTTTGAAATCTGAAACTGAAAGAACTGATTGTTAGTGTGTTGCAATATTGACTCAAGAATTATGGAAGATTACTCTAAACAATAATTTTCACACTTAAAATTGATACATATCATGCAACAGATATCCAGTGTCTGCCAGTTTATACAGATATGTAGAGATTACATCAGAACATCCTATCCTATTTTTACATACAATTCAAAAGACTTCATTTCTTTTGCTTACATTTGTCATTTGTCTCTCCCAACATCTTTTTTAGGGGGTAAATATTATTTCTCCTGCTTTAGAGCTGGAAGACAATGCACATGGAATTTAAATTGTTTGCTTGAACTCATAGCTATTCAAAGGCAAGTCCAGATTTTCTAGTTTAAAATTGGGAATTAAACCTATTGCACTATTCACCAATCACAGCTTTAGCAGCAATAATGAAAATAATTTATGAAACTAAATCCTTCTTTCTCAGTGTTGAACAAAAACATATTTTCTTTTGCTCTGGACCAACATTCATCTATCCCTCTTTATCCTCCTCTTTCTCTGTCTTTGTCTTGCATTTTTTGGGGCAAATATTCAAACAATAAAGATTAGCTGAAAGATCCTCCCTCCACTTCTGGTAACCACTGTTATCAATTTGGAATATCCTCTTTCATTTATTTTCTGAGCATTTACACAATTCCATAAATACATTTAAAATATGTAACTTTGAATTGTGGGTTTTTTTCCCTCTATTTACTATATTGTCACATACTAGTCTACAAATTTTAAAAATGCTTCTTGAAAATCTTTCTATATTTGTACATAAAAATCTACTTTACTTTAAAAATGCTAAAAAGTTTTCATAATAAATATCTTACTTTCTGAAATGGGGCATATTACACGTATCCACTAAAAATATAGCTGTGCTTCCACTTTAAGTTTTAGACATAACAAACTTCCTATTGTTCCTTAGAGATGCTCTGTTATGCCTCTATGCCTTTTCACATACTGCCTAAAATACCCTTCACTTTTCTCCATATGGGACTCCTACTCATCATCCTAGACCCAGCTCTTTTGTCAAGGGTTACCTAACTCCCACAGCAGGTATTTACTTCTGTGTTCCAAAGGCAGTTTGCATTTACCTTTGTGGCATTTCATGCTGTTTCAGCATTATTTGTAACTCATATATGAGCTTTCAACACTGTACAGGAAATGTTACTTATTAGTGAAAACCAATTTTGAGGGTCCTATGCTAAAATTTTTTATCAAAACTTAAGCTTTGGTCATGATTTACTATTTTACTAATCTTCATCCCTACTTGAGTTGTTGGGTTAAAAGTTACCTCGGCTGATCAAATGCCTATCATAATCACAACAATTCTTCTTATGTATATACCAACAGAGAATATGAAAAGATAGCTCTAAAGAAATTCTTTAAAATTAATATTTATTTTTCTCTGAGTGAAGAAAAATGAGATTAATATTGAGTACTTTTAGGTTTAGGTACTGAATATGATTTAGTTTAGAGTGTATAATTTCAATACATTTTTAAAGATAATTTTGCAGTTGTAGGCATGACCTAGTCCCAAACACATTTTGATTCTCAATTTTACTTAACTTTATCTTATAAACAGTTGAGTCTTTGCTTCTCTAATGAAATACCAAAATAAATACACCATTACGAAACACCCCCTTGCTTCTGATATATCAGTCTTGGGGAATATAGACCAATAAGAAGCAGGCACTCTGATGACAGAGAGAGACACTATATAAGCAGAATTACCATCAAGGCAGCGGCTGGGCAGCTGTAGACAGTATTGTTCATCCATGGGTCTGAGATGATGTCTTAAGACCCAACTCTATCAAACTATATTCTTCAGAGATCCTCTGATTGAGTACCTAGAAAGGACCCAGACCAGCCAATTTTGGTCTAGCCCTCAAATAATCATAGCATCATGAAAACCACTGTGGTGCCTGTGAAAATATTCAGCTTCCGTCATCCATGAAACAGACCACTAACAGTATGACAGAGATGCAGGAGTCTAAGAAATAGCAATAAATTGTTATGAACTAAATTTTCACAAAGCTTTTTAAAATAAAATTATTGCCTAAAAAAAGATTTTTTTTTTGTAAGGTTTAAAAAATAATTACCTTCAGAAAGTAGTTAGAGGAGCTAGGAGAAAGAATTATAAATAAAACATCCAAAACAACTGCAATAAATAGTTATGAGCAAGATTTTAAAAACAAGTGTTACAGTCAAGTAAGACAAAGGGAAGACTTCATATAGCTGGAAAAACAATTAGAAGGATAAGGGACCTGCCTTAAGTAGGATGCTTCTTGCCTGACAAAGTAAATGTTGACCTTGATGAAGGAACTGATGCTGTGCTGATTATCACACTGTGCTGTCACTGTATCTGTCTTTCATTTTTGGATCCCAGCCCTTACCAAAATGACTGCACAGTGTACATCTCTCTAGATCCAGATGTCAGGACAGCAGACAGTTAATTCTATTGGGCCCTAAATATAATGACTGTGAAAAAGACAACTACAGTTCCTGATAGCTGCCATGATGACAACTGCTGAGCCATTTGAGGGTAAACGTGTGTTTCACTATCATTCTGAGGCTCCCCATGGAGACTGCTGCTGAGGATTCCTTAGAAGTATTCTGGTCATGCTGGCTTCTGCTCTGAAAAGGAAGAATCTTAAGAAACCAGAAAAAGATCAGGTGACACTTCTGCTTCAGCCCTGCAGAGGCCAATCCATAGCTGGAAAAGGAATTAGAAAAGGGTAAAAGTGGAACCTCTAGCCCCATCCAGACCTGGAGGAATTTTCTACACTGATATTATCAGGGATTCCTTCTAAATTATCTTGTCAATACAGAGTGTACTTGTAGAATTTACGAGAGAAAGAGGCATTGGGCAATTTCTACATGTACCAAATTCCAGGCATATTATTAGTGGTAGGAAGCAGAATTTAAAAAATCATAATTTAAAACATTTTGTTTTAAGGCCTGGGATAGCCTCTCAATTATTATAAACTGTCTTTATAATTCAAGTCTATCTGACAAGAATTTATTGTGTGTAAAGTATATTGTACCGTAGTACATGCTCTAATGTTATTTGTCAAATGATACAAATGAACACATAAATTGCCTACTGTTAGAACACACTAAATCTTACCTTTTAGGATCTTCTACCAATTGTGACCCCTCTTAACAATAACACTGTCCCCTTCACTTAGGGCAAGATCACCTTCTTATGACTATAGTTTCTTGGTCATTATTGCCTCTGTGCATTTATTTAGTTGTTTCCCCCATCTAAAAAGCCTTCCCTTCTTTTTCACTATCAATTGCTAAGATGTGGCTCAAAAATCTTTTTTTAGTTCTCTCCTAATCCCACTTCTTCCCACTTTCATTATGCCGAGGGCATCTGTTGATGATACCCCTGCCATCAGCTAGAGAGATGAGGTGGATGGAAAGGACTCTCTCTCCATTCTTTTTTTTTTTTCTTTTTTACAGCAGAAAAGAAAATCTTTACTTGAAAAGAAAGTATACCTCCAGACGTGGAAGCGAGCCTGAGTAAGAAAAGCATGGCTCAGAAGGGCTCTCCATTCTTGAGAAAGCACAAAGTTGGTTCTCTGGGAAATAATGAAGCCTTTCAAGAAGAAAACAAATAGTGAATAGATATAAAATAATTTGAGGAAAGGTTACTTTGTTGATGTATTCTGAAATTTATTGCTAGAGTAAAATGTAAAATAAGTTTATCATTGTATATATATTGGGAGAATAAAATTTATAAACTTAAATCTGTATTACTTAACAGAACCTACTCATCATCTTGATATGTAACTATTACCGTTATCAAGCTACAATTAATTTCAATGAAATCAAGAAACTTCAGTGCCTTTTAAACAACTGAAATGAATCTCTGCTAACCAGGAAGTAAAAAAAATTTATTTATATATATATTTCGAAAATTACTTACAGTTTTACCATATAAGGACACTAGATCCCAGGACTGTGAACCTGTGCCTTCACACATATTTTTTGCAGCTGCTGATATACTTGAGAGCCAAAGATGGGCTTTGAAAGTTTGGATTCCTGTGTGTTGTGATAATCAGCTGGGGTTTGGAAATGCCTTCAAAAATCGAATGCTTTGGCACTTTAACTAGGCTTCTGAAAAAACAATTTAACATCTGGAATCAAGTATTTTGTGGAAGTCCAAGACCAACAGAGCAAAGAACATTTCTTTCAGTAATAGTTAAACTGTGGCACTTCCTTCTTCATCAACTAAATGGGTTTATTTTATAAAGATTCTGAGGTGGCTTGTAATAAGTAAAACATGGAATAGAAACAAAGTATTTATCACTGAAAAACTTTCTTAAATATGCTTCTTTATTCTTTCAAATAATTTTCTCTTCTAAAACTCAATTATGAAAAAACAAACAAACAAATGAAAACCTACCAAAGTCAAGCCTCCTTCATTTAGTCTTTCTAAGAGACTGCAGAGTGAGGATGAGTAAAGAAGCTATAGAGTTTATCTTTTACTTTTCCCTACATACTTTGGAAGATGGCAAAAGCAACAACCATGCATATGTATTTCCTAAGTCTCTGGACAGACAGTTAACTCAGGTAAAGAAGAGACCATTCAGTCATGATGCCAGAAGACTTCACATAGGGAAAAAAAATAAAAGGAAAGGAATTGGATCTTTTCCTCATACAATATGTAAGAATAGATTTCAAATGGATGTAAAGTCTTACATTTGAAAGGCAAAGCTCTTTTAAAAGCTTTTAAAAGACAATATAGAAAAGGAATATGACCACATTAAAATTAAAAGTTTTTGTTCCTCAAAAAATACCATAGAGTAGAAAGGCAAGCCGTAAACTTAAGAGAGGATGTTTGCAAAACATGACCAACAAAGGATGTCTCCAGAACACATAAAGAATTCCTTTGAAAAACAACTCAACAGAAAAATGGGCAATCAGTAGATACAGATTTTTTAGAGAAGTAGAAATGAAATTCAAACAGTGCTTGGCACAGGGGAGGTACTCAAACAGTATTTGTTGAATGAATGAAAACATAAGTGGCCCATAAATATATGAAAAGATACCCAATCTCACTAGTAATCAGGGAAATAAAAATGAAAATCACAATGGGGTACTATTTCATAATAACCACAATGGAAAACAAACTAAAATCAAATAACATCAAATATTGAAGGGGATGTGATATGATGGACACTTTCATCCATTGCTTGTAGGAACATAAATAGGAGCAATCACTTTGAAAAACATTTTGGCATGACTCAGTATAACTGGAAATATATACGCCTTATAACTCAGATCTACTCTTAGGAATCTATTTGAGAGGATTTCTTGTATATTGGCCTAGGAGACATGTTTAAGACTACTAATTTCAGAATTGCTCATAATAGCAAGAAATAAGAAACAGCTCAAATGTAAATCATAGTAGCATGGATGAATAAATTTTATATATTCATACACCAGAATGTAATACACAGTAATATTAAGCAAAAGAAGTCAACACAAGATATATAAACTATAATTTTATTTATGAAAAGGTCAAAAACAGACAAAACTAAACACTATAGTATTGTGGAGGAATATACATAGATGATCAGAGAAAAAGGACTTTGTTAACATAAAATTCAGAGGGAGGACTGTGACTGAGAAGGGGTACAGAGGGATCTTTTAAGTTTTGATTTCTTAATTGTGTATTAAATACATAAGTGTTCATTTTATTGTCTTTCTTTAATCTGTTTAGTTATGTTTTATAACACTCTTCTGAATGTATAATGCATTTTTCAATAATTAAAAAATTATATGTCAGCCAAATTTTTTTAATTAAAAAATATTTTTAAGGGTGACATTGGTTAATGAAATCTGATAAATTTCAGCTGTACAATTTAACAGTAAAGCATATATCTATTGCATTGTATGTTCACCTCCTATAGTTAGATTTCTTTCTGTCACCACATATTTGACCCCTTTTATCTCATCTACCTCCCTCTTCCTCCCTGCCCACTACTCTCTGGTAACCACTTGTCTATAGTCCATGTCCATGAGTCTCTGTTTGTTTGTCCTGTTCGTTTGTTGCTTTTAGGTTTATATCCCACATATAAGTGATATCGTGAGGTTTTCAACTTTTCCTGTCTGACTTATTTCACTTAGCATGATTATCTCAAGGTCCATCCATGTTGTCATAAATGGCAGTATTTCATCTCTTCTTATGGGTGAGTAATATTCCATTATATATATGTACCACAGCTACTTTAGACAATCATTTATCATAAGACACTTTGGTTGCTTCCATATCCTGGCCACCATGAATAACTAAACCATATTTTTAAATAAATCAAATTCTACATGAATCCTACCTAGGAATTATCTATTTCTATAAATCATAGCATGAGAGCCTCAGTAAAACAAATAAAATAATTTTCTGATTTATCTTTGTTGATATTCATTCCTTTGAGTTTTGAGTTTGCATAAAATTTACTTCAAGGTATGGAGAAACAATAGAAATAAAACTCTTTTTTGAATTTTTTTACTTGAAGGTTATTATTGTTACCAGTCTTTGTGTAACTGTGATTTTTGTTTCCTACTTCAGGTATCTGATTAGTTTGATTATCTGCAGGAAAATGCTCATGAAGTTTACAACACATTCCTAAATATTTATTTTAAAAATAGGTATCCCTATTTTTTGCAGAAGAAAAATTTGAAAATGGTGTGGTAAGATCTGGAGCAGATCAGAAAACTGAACTGGTGTTTTTAACCAAGTTTCTCTCAGTAGCTTTTACTGGGTAATATTCTTACATGTAACACCATGCAAGATAACATTGGATTATATTTTATTTTCTAGAAGACAATTTTTTTGGATGAAATCCACCAACAGAGAAATGATCAAACTTCCATATGAAAAAAATCTGATTTTAATGAAAGGACTCTGTTAGTATTTGGAGATGAAATTTGAGGCTTCTGTAGCCAAGCTGGCTGGCCTGGAAGGCTGTGTGGAGCACTGCGTGCAGCCAGGAACTGACCCTAGCCAAGAACAGCTGCCTCCTTGGATGGGGCAGTCCTCTGCTGGATGAAGTGAGAGGGGAGGAAAGTAAAGCCAGGCTTGTGGTCAAGAGCTCCATTCAGAGGGAGGCAAGTGGGTTCAATATGTTTGCGTTCTAGGAACTTTGGTCTCCATCCCTCCCATCATGCCAGTCTGAAGCCCAGAATCATCACCCGAAGACCCTCCAAATGTTGACAGGCCTCTTCCCCAGGATAGGGCTCCTGACCACTTTTACAATTTAAGTCGACCTAAAAGTCTAATTATATTTTCTGAGAATTTAAGCAAACAGTGTCCTTTGAAAAAAAACCAAGATTAGACTGAATCCCACTGCAATCTAGGGAAATCTTTAAAAGCCTTAAAAATAATTCCTCTTTATCGACCTTTAAATACATGACTCTTCTATAATCTATAGCATCTTCCTGCAGAATTATCCAACACAAAAATTAAAACCATCTCTACTGTCATCTATACCCCCAAATGGCTTCTATATAACTTATTTGCACTATAAAAGCCATATTGCTCAAAATCGAAAAGCAAATTTAGGGAATCAACAATGTTTGCAAAAATAATCATGAATAACTCCCATTTGAAAACTAAAAGTAAAAAAATCTCACCTCAAACTGAGATTCTGTCAAAGATGGTCATAAACAATGTCTTAGAAATTTAAATTAAGTATATTTACACACCACATACCATTCTCCTAATGATTACAAACAATGGTTGCTTTGCGGAAAGACTGTAGGAAATGGCAGGAGATAAGCTTTCAAAGAGTTTGATTAGGATGGGCAAAATGACCAAACCTGCATAGCTTTTTGAAAACACCGGGTAAGAGGCTGAAACAGCAGCTTCATCTCTTTGAACTTCATTTGTTATTAAGCATGCTGCTGCTGCATGCAGATAAGATCCAAGACCAAATACAAAAACATACATTTGATTCAGCAAGGGGCTTATCTCAGCAACTGGACCTACTCTGCTAAAAAAAATTGGCTAGAGTAAAGCATTTTCTTTTGTCCTAACAATTCAGGATCTCCCTTCGGTGTGAAAAAAAGTAGAAACATGAAAGGCTCAATTTTTATTCTGTCTCATTAAAATAAGACCAATAAACCTTGGTAAAACAAAAATTTATGAAGTTCCTTAAAAACCAAATTTCTTTTTACATGGTTTTCATTATATAATTTGACACATCTGGGGTTTATAAGTTATAGGAACAAAAAGTGAAAGAGCATTAGTTTGGTCTGGAATGGGAGAACTTTATGATCTCAAATCAAGTGAAACACAATTTATGGACCAAATACCAGAGTACGGCCTCACATTTCCTGGGGATTTAATATTTCATTTACATATTTCAGGTAAATGCCCAGGTTTTTAGAGTAGTCAACAAAGGTTTTTATTTTTCAGTTTCTCACTGAAGCAGACTAGAAAATGTATCTTTTATTCAGATGTCAAAAAAGCCTTTCTTGGGGCTCAAAAATGCCACTGCTGCCACTTTCAACACAATTCCTACTTTTCTTGGGCTTTCCTGGCCCATTTGGGTTGGTTCCTGGTTCAGGGGTTGAAGTACCAGAACTGCTGTTTGTGCCATACTGTGCTTCCTACCCCATAACCCAGGCCAGAAGTGGGTAAAACTGTAGCGTACAGATCACAGGCCAGGACAGGTAAGCAAGTCAGATCTCTTAAACTTGGCTCCACCTTCACTCTCTGCTTATATATGGTTGAGTTGGTGCCTGCTTAACAAATGAAAAAAAGTGTCTTTCCTACCTCCTCCTGAAAAAAGCTGGTCACTGATCCAGCTAATCTTCCCCACTCCTGAGGAAACCAGTGAAATAAGATCTAAATCAACTGATGAAAAGTTAGATAGGGAAAACATAAACTGATATGTGGCATATGTGATCATTTTTCTTAGAAAAAAGCCACTAAATTTGGAGAAGTCATGCAACCTTGCACAACCACAGGGGAGACCACTCCCACTGCATTTTATGTGAATGGTGTTTCCTGGAGCTGTGCAATGTGGCCACCCTTAGGAATGCAGCATCAACAAAAAACAATCTAGATAATGTTTTAAAAAATAAACTTTGTGGGTCAGTTTTAGATTTACAGAAAAATTGTGGATCTACTACAGACTGTTTCTATATATCCCTGCAACCAGTTTCCCCTATATTAACATATCACATTAATATGGTATGTTTGTTACTGTATATTGGTACATTGTTGATAAACTGATACAGTTTTACTTACTAAAGCCCATATTTTATGCCAGATTGCCTTAGTTTTAACCTAATGTCCTTTTCCTGTTTCAAGATCTCACCCAGCATACTACATTGCATTTAGTTATCATGTCTTTTAGGCTCCTCTTGGCTGTGACAATTTTTCAGACTTGTTTTTTGATGACTTTGACAGTTTTGAGGGCCATTGGTCATGTATTTTGTAGAATGTCCCTTAATTTGGATTTACCTGATGTTTTTCTCATGATTAGACTGAGTTTATGATTTGGGGGCAGAAAGACCACAGAGGAAAAGTGCCATTTTCATCACATTATATCAAGAGCACATACTGTCAACATGACATCACTGCTCAAGTTGACTTTGATCATCTGGTTGAGACAGTGTTTGTCAGGTTTCTCTCTGGTAATTTTTCTTCCCCTTTCTATACTGTACTTTTGGGAGGAAGTCACTGTGTACAGATCTCATTTAAGTTGTAAGGCCTTTTGTTCTATCTCCTTGAGGACAGAGTATCTACAAAAATTATTTGAAATTCTTCTGTTTAAAAGATTTGTCTTTTCCCCCACATGCATTTATTTATTCAATCATTTGTTTATATCAGTAAGGACTCAAGTAGATTTATTTTACATTTTAGGCTATAATCCAAAGTATTTTATTTACTTTGTTGCTCAGATTGTTTCATCCTTAGCCAGTGGGAGCTCTCTCAGTTGGCTCCTGTGCCTCTTTGACATAATACATCACCGCGTGTGTGTGTCTGTGTGCACACATGCATTTAAGTACTTTCTGGCCCTATAAGATGCTCTAGGCTAATCTCATATATTTCCTGATCTAGTCCTAGAATCAACTATTTTTCCAAGAGTCCTGGTTCTCTTTATTGAAGAATGGTATTAGAAACCAAGATCTGGGTGCTAGGTATGATCGTTGCTGCTTGGGTGTTACTTCTAGGCCCTCTCAACTGATAAAGCAAGAAATATATTTGCATATATTAACCCATGTATAACATATGTCTAAAAATATTTCTATACATAACCATCTGTATTTACATTAAGCCAAACATGAATTCACACCGATGTCTCCAACTCTAACCTATTAGCACAGTGATCATTCTTTTTCAACTTCTTCTTGCTCATCTGCCAGTGAGAGACCTAGCTTCTACTATCTGCCATCATTTACTTAATTGTTCAATTTCAGTATATATGTATAGCTATATGAGTACTGTTAACCCGTATCTCAAAAGAAACAATTTTGTCAACTATCATATAGTGCTTATGTACTGTTTCTTTTGCTTTTAATCTTACAGATTCCATTCATTTCCAAAGTTACTCTCTTCCCCACTCTCTTTAGTGAGGTTGTTTCATACCTCGTAAGAGTTAGATTTTTTTTTTTATCACATTCTGCTTTCCATCCTAGGACTCCCAACCTCCTAAATAATTTCTTTTTAAAGCTTACATACATTAAATTTACTCTTGTGTTGTAATGTTCTATGTGTTTTGACAAATGCATAGTGTCATGTATTTCTGATTCCACTATCGTACAAAATAGATTCACTGCTCCATAAAATACCCTCTGTTTCACATATTCAACCCTCCTCCTCTTTCCCTGAACCCAGGGCAACTAATAATCTTTTCACTATCTCTGTGGTTTTGCCTTTTTCAGAATGTCGCATAATTGGAATAATACAGTATATATCCTTTTCAGACCGGCTTCTTTCGTTTACCAATATGCATTTAAGATTCATGCGTTTTCATGGCTTTATAGCTAATTTTTTCTTATTGTTGATTCATATCCTTTCACATGGATGTACCATATAAAAGTCCATTCACCTATAAAAGAACATCCTTGTTGCTTCAAGTTTGGGGTGATTATGAATAAAGTTGCTATGAACATTCACACGCAGGGTTTTGCATGAACATACATTTTCAAGTCAGTTGGACAAATATTTAGGAGCATGATTTCTAGATTGTATGGTAAAATTATGTTTAGTTTTAAAAGTGCCAAAATGGCTATGCTATTTTACACTCCTATTAGCAAATTAATGAGAATTTCTATTGTTCTATATTCTTACTAGCAATCAGTATTGTTGATTTTTTGGATTTTCACATAATAGGTAGGTAGGGGTATCTCATTTTAATTTGCAATTCCTTAACAAATGATGTTGAGTATCTTTTCATATTTTTATTTGCTCACTATATATCTTCTTTGACGAAGAGCATGTTCAGACTTTTTGCCCATACTTTTAAACTAGGTTTTGTTTTCTTATTGTTGAGTTTTAAGAATTCTTTGTATATTTTAGAGACGAATTCTTTATCAGATTCATATTTTGAAAATTTTTCTCCCATCGGGGCTTGACTTTCATTCTCTTAACAGTTTCACATAGCAGAAGTTTTAATTTTAATAAAGTGCATTTATCACATTTTCTTTCATGAATCATGCTTTTGGTGTTGTATCTGAAAACTTGTTGCCAAACTCAAGGTCACCTACATTTTTTCCTGTTTTCTCTTCAATAAGTTTTGCAGTTTTGCATTTTACATTTAGGTCTATGATCCATTTTTTGAGTTGTATTTATGAAAACTATGGGGTCTATTTCTAGGTTCATTTTTTGCTTATGAATGTCCAATTGTTCCAGCACCATTTGTTGAAAAGATTATCCATTCTCCATTAAATAATACTATGAACTGAACTGTGTCTCCTCAAAATTTATATGGTGAAGCCCTAATCCTGAATACTTGGAGATGGAGCATTTGGGAGATAATTACATTTAGATAATGTTGAGGGTGGGGGCTTCACAATGGGATTAATGATTTTATAAGAGATACCATAAACACTCCAAGAAAGACCATGAGAGTATGCAGAAAAAAGGTAGCTATTGACAAGCTAGGAAGACAGTCCTCACCAGAACTCGACTATGCTGGCACCCTGATTTCAGCCTTATAGACTCCAGAACTATGAGAAAAAAGATTTTTGTTGTTTAAGCCACCTGATCTATAGCATTTTATTATGGTAGCCTGAGAGGACTAAAACAAATAACTTCTGCAACTTTGTCAAAGGTTAGTTGACTATATTTGTCTGGGTTTATTTTTGAGTTCCCTAGTCAGTTCCACTGATCTACATGCCTATTTTTGAACCAATACCATGCTGTATGGTTTATAGTAAGCCTTGAAATCTGGTGTTGTGAGTTCTCCCACTTTGCTCTTATTTAGTATTGTGTTGGCTTTTCTAGGTTTCTTATCTTTCCATATATACCTTAGAATCAGTTTGTTGATATCTACAAGAATAGCTTGCCAAAATTTTATTTTGCAATGCATCAAACATATAGGTCAAGTAGAGAATAATTAACATTTAAAAAATATTCAGTCTTTCATTCCATAATCATAGAATCTTTCATGTAGGCCTTTTTTGATTTCTTTCATCAGAATTTTGTAATTATCCACATGTAGATCCTGTACATATTTTGTTAGATTTATACCTAGATTTGTCTTTCTGTGTTCATTCTTTTCTTTCTTTCATTTTTTCTTCTTTTTTAGTATTATTATAAATGGCATTGCTTTTAATTTCAAATTCAAATTTTTCATTGCTGGCATATAGGTAAGCAATTGACTTTTGTGTACTAACATTGTGTCCTGAGACTTTGTTATACTTCCTTATTAGTTCCAGAAGTTTTTTTTTTTTTCTTTTGGTCAATTCTTTGGGATTTTCCTATGTGAACAATCATCATTGCATATAAAGAACAGTTTTATTTTTCCCCTCCCAATCTGTATACCTTTTATTTCCTTTTCTTGTCTTATTTCACTAGCTAGTACTTTCAGTACAATGTTGGATAGCAGTGATGAGAAAGACATCTTTGCCTTGTTACCAAACTTAGGTGAAAACATCTAGTCTGTCATTATTAAGTATGTATTAGCTATAGGTATTTTGTAGATATTCTTCATTAAGTTGAAGAAGTTTTGCTCTATTCCTAGTTTGTTTGAGGTTTTTATCATGAATTAGTGTTGGACTTTGCCAAATGCTTTTTTTTGGTATCAATTGATATGATCATGTGATTTTCCTTTTTTAGCCTGTTCATATAGTAGATTATATTAAGTGACTTTCAAATGCTGAACCATCTCCGAATATCTGAAATAAAGATCACTTGTTCGTGGTGTATAATTCTTTTTATAATTTGCTGAATTCAATTTGCTAATATTTTGTCAAGGATTTTTTAATCTACATCCATAAAAGATATTGGCATTTACTTTTCCTTTCCTGTAGTGTCTTTATCTGGTTTTGGTATTAGATAATACTTGCCTTATAGAATGATTTAGGAAGTTAAGAATGAGTTTCTGGAAGAGATTATAGAGATTTGGTGTCACTTCTTTCTTAAATGTTGGAAGAATTCACCAATAAAACCAACTGGGCCTGGTGCTATTCTTTTTCTTTTCTTTTGAAGGTTATTAATTACATTGGAATCAAATGGTGAAGGGACTGACTATGAGACTATTGAGACTAGAGTATAATATGGATTATGCAACCTGACATGTCCATGGTTTTTTGCCCATGATGTGATATCTGTCAATATATGACATAAGAATAGATATAAATACAGAAAAGAAGATCTTAGATGCACATATAGTCTAGTGAGCATGATTTTTTTTTTAATTTCTTTTTCTTTCCTTAGCCAGAATCTTCATTTTCTCAAGTGTGAAAATGGGTACCAAACCATTATCTCCCTCCTCTTTAGTTCATATGGGTACATAATTAGAAAATACCAGTCAATTTTGTGGGGAGGTTCTTAAAAGATCTAACATATATTCTCTCTCTCTAAAAAAATTTCTAAATTCTGAAATTTAAAAAGCTTTATATTTTTCTATATTTTCCAAATTTTCTCTAATGAGTATTTGTTTATTAGTTTTACAAAATTATAAATGAAATTGAAAAATAGAAAAGCATCTATCTTTGGTTTTCCCTTTCAGTTTATCAATGTAAAACAAGAAATAAAAACACACAGGGAAGAGGTGAGAATTGCATTAGTTATACAAACAATAATGAAAATTATCGCAGCCAAACAGTCTATTGTCACAGGCTGTTTGTCAGAGAGAGTATACTTTTTACTAAAAAGTTACTTATGCTTTACTGAAAAGCCTTTAATGTTTCAATTGTTGAGATCATACAATATATCATTTTTAAATTAAACATTTCTTTACAGTTGATTTCTAGGTGAGCTGTCATGTCATATTAATTACTGGCTGAAGCTAGGTGCTACATTTCATACTGCAATTCTTTCATATTGAAACCAATATCTCACTTCAGGATTATGTGTTTCATATTTGTACTTTCCAAAGGCAATCCATCATTTTTTTTCTTGTCTTATTTTTCTTTCACGGGTTCATCTTTGCAAGCTGGCAACTTCCAAATGACTCAGTTTTTCTTAAATATTTTATTTGACTGAAATGAATCTATATTTCTTTCCCTCTACCCTGACTTCGGCTTCTATGGCTAGTCATACCATTTGTCAGACATTTATATTTCTAGGATGAATAAATTAGAGCTAGGCTTTACTAGTTTGTAATGAGCTCCTCAGCCAACACTAAAATGAAACAACACATATTTAGAGAATATATTCTTAAACAGAAGTACCAGAATACCCAAACAACTGTTTTCCAAGCTTGGTCACCATCAATGCATAAAAATTATATCTCAAGTCTGGAATTTTACATCAACTAAACATTCCTTTGAAAGAACCCATATCTAAAATAAGAAAAGTTATCATAATTTTCCAAGGTAGTTTAAAATTTCCCCTAAAACCACATACTCTAGTTTGGTTGGTGGCTTGTTTTGCTTTAATACAAGGATAGTTTATAGTCCTAAAGAATTCTGGATTAAGCTAAATTCAATTCTTGCATCTGCCTTGCATTAGCTGAGTGACCTTGGTGAAGGATGGTAACTCTATTATCCTATGTCTCAGTTTCTCTATCTGAAAAATAGAGATTCATTAATTCAAAAGATACTTGTGGAGTTCTCATTTTGTGTTAGACACTTTTCTAACTGCCAAGAACATAGCAGTGAACAAAACAGATAAAATGTCCTGTCTACTGGAGATTACATTACATTCATCACTAGTAAAGATAATTTCAGTACCTTCCTTATAGGATTGTTGTGAGAATTACATTGGTTAATACCTATGGAACATTTAGAACAATGTCAGGCACACACTGAGAACTCATTAAATATTAGCCATCACCATCATCATCATCATCACCATCATGAGGACATTTAATTTTCATATAAAGTTTTCCCTTTATATTTTCTCCATACTTTGTCTCGTTGGAACCCAGAAATAACAGATTAAAATTAGTGTTCCATGTATATCACTGAGACTCATTTTCTTCATTCATAAAATGGCGATAATGTGTGCCCTCTCCTCTCTACATTGTTGGTATGAAAATCAAACGAAATAATTCATATGAAAGTGCTTTATAAACTACTAAGTGCTACATGGATTAAAGATGTCATTGTGCAAAACCTGACATAAGTCCTTGCACTCAGAAGTCCCCAGATACACGTATACTGAATTAAATGTTCATTTGTTCCCTAAGCAGTTGCATGCCACTGTTCAAGCAGTACCACCAATTTTTGAGACCTAAGACACTGTCTTATAAATAGATAACTAGCTCACAGGTTACTCAAACAACTTCTGCTAATTTAATGTTGGCTATCAATAAATTATCTGAGATCACAAAGATATTGAAAATCATTACATTTTCTTTGCACTCCCACTCGGGCTAAAGCTTCTAAACTTCCTCATCTTCTGGATACTCTTAGTTCAAGTTCTTTATCTATAGCTGAGGCAAATAAGGCTCAGAAAAGTTAAGTAACTTCCTCAGGATTATAGCTAGTCAGTGTCAGTGCTGGTTTCCTTCCATTTGACTGAAGATAACTATGTGCTGTGTGTGGGAACATATACAATACAGGTGTCCGATTCTCATTTAAACTCTATTCAATTCAACAGTATGTAAAAAGGTCATTATTCTTGTGGTTCTGGTTTCTGTTTTTTCTTTTTTATTGTCTTTGCCCCACAACAGTGGAAGAGATGATGGCAAATGAACTGGAGAACAGTCTATATTATGACATGTCTGAAAAAATCTGTTCTTTTTCTGAAATTTTTTTAATGGAAACCTCTGATTTCCAGCTGCCAAAGGGTCTGCTCAGAAGAAACACTAGTTATGGAACTTTGGAGTTTTTTTTTATTTCAAGTGGGTCATATGGTAACTTGGATTTAAGCAAGACATTTTACAGCTGTAAGATCTCTATATAGAAATGGCTTGTGTAAAATACTTGTGTCTTGCCAGTCCATGCAGGGCCAGCTCAAAGGGACAGACCAAAATAGTCATTTATCTTCTCACATGATTGTTAAACTGGGTATGTTTACATGACTGACTGTTGTCAACTGCTCTTGGAAAACAAACAAACATGGTGTAAATATCATAACAGAAAAGAGAAAAAGTAGAAGAGATTACAATAGGGATCCCTGATATTTGAGCATTTTTTCTTTCTGCATGCTTTCCCCTCAGAAACATTTATGTGTTCCCTAATGTCCTGTCCCCACAAATATCCCAGGTGAGGAAAGGGACAGGAAAGGCTCTGGTCCTTCCAGTGTCAAATGTCTCCTCCAACACTGAGATCTGGACATGAATGAGGAGTACAGTCCAAAGAACTGAGGCTCAACACTTCTGTTCATGGTACCAACTCATATCCCAGTCTTACTGGTTATAGAAGGTTACAGACTGCTGTGGCAGTCAGGTGTTAACCAGCTGAATCCTGGCTAACTGTCACTAAGTTGTCTATCCATATTAAGAACCCAAGAAGTTTGTGTCACCCAAGACCCTTCAAGTTATCCAACTGCCTTTCCAGACTTCTTAGATTCAAGGCTCAGGAGAGGAATGTTATTGCATGTGCAAACGTTTGCTTGGGGACAGCTGCTACTTAAGAAGGGTAAGGTTGCTGTCAGGTCAGAGAAAAGATATCTGAGAAGCCAGTGGGAATGATCTGTTCCCCACCAACTTCCTGCAGCAGACTCAAGACAAGTAATTCCAGACAACACAAACAGCCAGCAGCTTGCCTGTTTACTCCTGCTTGCCTGGATAGCAAAGAAAGCAGCGCTTTATGCAGAATGATTAAGCATTTTAGCTCCAGAGCCTTGCTGGGCTACAATTTTCTAGCGAAAGTGTCTCCTAATGAGTATGACAAAAGATGAGAATTTGTGGCCATATGGCTAGAGATAGCAACATGGAGAAGTGAAGTAAGCAAAGAAAGTAACTGCGTAAATCCAGAGCTATAAAGAAGGCTGGGAAACTGGAGGCTGTGGGGGATATGAAGCTTCTGAGTCCTGCTGAGGGTAACTAGGATAGGTCTGCAGAACAGGTGAGAGGAAATGCCTCACCTACCACTTGTCTGACTGAGAAGACAGAATTTCCAGGAACTGAAGTAGACTAGGCTACTCCTTAAGCTAGAATTCTCCTCCTGTGTCTACTAAACAGGAAACCTTTCCTTGTTCCCTCCCTTCTTTTAAAAGTTCTATGATAGTGTTTCCTTTGTACAGAAATACATAATACCCTGTTAGGCATCTCTTGATCTATTACTGGGTGAGCAGCACCTCCATCCCGACAAAGCTGATGCTTGGAGGAGTAAGCAATCCTCCTAACATACATTCACTTACAGTCTCAAAATGAGCAGAAGAGTTAAGCGACGTGAGGTGAATGGTCTCAAAGTTCTCTTCCATTTCTCACCCAGGAGGTTGCTTTTGGAGTTTACAGGAGGCAGAGCACTCAGAGTGTGATATACCCTCCCACAACCTCAGGCAGTTGATTTGCACTAACATCCCCAGAGAGTACTATCTATAACTCAAACATGGTAAGTTTTATAGAAGTTCAATATTTTGTTTAAGTATAATAAAAGGCATTTCTGAAAGAGCCTCAGAAAATGTGAGGCGACTTTGCAGTTACAAAATTTCTTTCATTCAGAAAACCCTTGTTGAGATGATTGAAAAGTTATTTAATTTTTTAAATTAAATTTTTTGGGGTGACATTGGTCAATAAAATTATATAGGTTTCAAGTGTACAATTCAATAATACATAATCTATATATTGCATTGTATATTCACCACTCAAAGTCAAATTTCTTTCTTTTGCTATATTTTTGACTCCCTTTACCCTTATCTACCTTCTCTCACACTTTTTCCCTCTGGTGTGTCTGTATGTGTGTCTATGAGCTTTTGTTTGTCTTATTCATTTGTTGCTTTTCGTTTTATATCCCACATATGAGTGAAATCACACGGTTCTCAACTAATTCTGTCTGACTTATTTCGCTTAGCATGATTAGCTCACGATCTATCTATACTGTCACAAATGGCAGTATTTCATCTTTTCTTATGGCTGATTAATATTCTATAGTATTTACATACCACATCTTTATCCAATCATCTATTGAAAGGCACTTTGGTGTTTCCATGTCTTGGCCACTGTGAATAATGCTGCAATGAGCATCGGGGTGCATATATTTTTGTGGATAAATGTTTTCAAATTTTTTGGGTAGATACCCAGAAGAGGGATTGCTAGATATGATAATTCTATTCTTAATTTTTTGAGTAATCCACATATAATTTTCCATAGTGACTGTACCAATTTACATTCCCATCAGCAGTGTATGAGGGTTCCTTTTACCCCACAACCTCTCCAACACTTGTTATTATTTATCTTGTTGATAATAGCTATTCTTACAGGTATATCATTGTGGCTTTGATTGGTATTTCCCTAATAGATAGTGAAGATGAGCATCTTTTCATACATCTGTTGGCCATCTCTATGTCTTCTTGGGAGAAGTGTCTATTCAGGTCCTCTGCCCATTTTTAATTGAATTGTTTGTTTTTTGTTGTTGAGTTGTATGAGTTATTTATATATTTTGGATACTAGCTCCTTATTAGAGGTGTTGCAAATACCTTCTCCCATTCAGAAGATGTCTTTTTGTTTTGTTGATGGTTTCTTTTGCTGTGCAAAAGGGTTTTAGTTTGATATAGTCACATTCATTGAATTTTGCTTTTACTTCTCTTGCCTTTGAGGTCAAATGCATAAAATTCCCTCTAAAACCAAGGTTCATGAGTTTAGTATCTATATTGTCTTCTATACAATTTATTGTTTCAGGTCTTATATTTAGGTCTTTGATCCATTTTGAGTTAATTTTGGTGTATGGTGACAAATAGCAGTCTAGTTTCATTCTTTTGCACGTGTTTTTCCAATTTTCCCGCCACCATTATTAAAGAGGCTTTCTTTTCTCTATTATGTCTTTGGCTACTTTGTAGAAAATTATTTGCCCACATATATGTGGATTTACTTCTGGGATCTCAATTCTATTCCATTGGTCTGTGAGTCTATTTTTCTGCCAATACCATGCTATTTTGATTACTGCAGCTTTGTGGTATAATTTGAAGTAAAGCAGTGTGATAGCTTCCACCTTATTCTTTTTTTCTGAAATTTCATTGTTAGTATATAAGTATGTAATGGATTTTTGTACATTGATTTTGTATCCTTCAAATTTACTGCATTTGTTTAATGTTTCTAATAGTTTTTTGGTGAAGTGTTTAGGGTTTTCTATATAAAAAATAATGTCTTCTGCAAAAAGTGACAAATTTGACTTTAGAGGCTCTTTCTTTCTCTTGCTTGATTGCTCTAACTAGAACTTCCGATAGTATTTCTAATAAGAGTGGTGAGAAAGGGCATCTTTGTCTTTGAAAAGACAAAGTATTCCCACCTTTTAGATCCATGTCCTTTGCATCCTCTCCTAGATTATAAACTCCTTGAGGGCAGAGGTCTAGCCCTATTTGGTAATCCTGGAGTGTAAATAAATGAACAAAGGCTCAAGATAGCTAGATGGCGCATCACCAAACAGACAACTCCTTGAGGGTGTGGCCTCTCCATCTCCCATTTTCCTTTTCGATGGGCTAACATAGTACATGGTATAAAGCAGACCCTCAGCTAATCTATGCTAAATCAGTGAGAAGACTCCCAATATCCCTCCAAAGGCTATGATTCTGAGATGTCTAAGCAAAACCAGAACACAGTAATAATACAAATTCTGTTGTTACAGATGCTTCTAAATATAGCCAAATCTATTTTGTTTTTGTGGATTATTCATGGTCAATTTTTTTTTTTTTTTTTTGCCAGGGGATTCTACCCTGCTGGGAATGATGAAAGAACACATCCCTTAATGTCACAATTGAATTGTACTCAGGAAATGTGGTTATTTTAATATTATTGTAAACCAAACATAATTAAGAATGTGACTCTTCCTTGGAAAATATCGTATGACATACTCCAGAAACAAATATAAATGAATTTTAGTTTACTTGATGATTTAGTTTATCTACTCCACCTTCCATTAGTTAATTCTCATGATTAGTGTTTAAGGCATCTACAAAACCAACAGTTTTTTCACTTTTCTTTCTGGTATTTTAGCACCTTGAAGGCATACTGTGGTAAAAGGAAATTAGAGGCATGAACTGAGAGAGACTTGAAGTGACTCTCATAAACCCAAACCAACAAAACATAACAATACTCCAGACCTTACAATTCTCCATTTAGTTTTGACTTCAACTTATTGGTTCAGAGAAGATGACTCCAAACCATGGAATCCACTCTGACACTGATAATTACACTGTGTGATACCAACCCATTTAAAAAAAACTGGTTCAGGGCCAGGCTGTACACACACACAGTATTTATTTTTTTGTTTTTGTTTCTAAGGTCCCGCAGGTGCCACTTAGCAATTTTTCATGAAAAGGCTGAGGTGCCAAAAGAGTTGTCATTAGGAGGTAAAACATCAAGGACCTGCCAAGGGACCCGAGCTGGCATGTCCGGAGGAAGGGAGCAGCAGGAAAGTAGTGTGGGTTTGAGTTTAGCTAGGGGGAGGAGAGAGGACTTACTTCTTCACCTCTGCATACGAAATCTACCTCCCCTCAATTATTTCTGGAAAAATACATCAAGTATTTGGTTGACAGCTATAGAGATTCCTGTCCTTAATTTTAAATAACAATGGCAAATGCACAGATCTAGCACTCGGTCTGACAATATCCATAGAATTTTCTTAAGGAGACTAATTAATATACGAAATTGTAAGGAATTGTAAAGAATTTCACAGGTAGTATTGCTAACCCAAAAACCAAACAAGTAACATACAGACAATTTGTACTGAATTCTTAAGCTTGAAAAAATTGAGCAAATTTTAAAAAATCTCATGCTTCTGTATTTAAAAAAATCTCATGCTTCTTAAGAATATCATCAAAATCATCTATGTTCTTTCATAAAAACAACATCAACAAGCTAACAACCATGCAATGCAATCTAAATGTATAATTTGTAGCCCAACCTACACTAATTATGGAGGAAAATACTAGGGAAACTGTTTTACACTTACGTTATTCTCTGCACCATTTCTCCTAATAGCACATAAAAATGGCTTGCTTCTCTTTTCCTCGATGTTTTATTACTTTTTAGGTTTTACATTTAACATTTTGAACCATCCAACATTTATTCTGATGTGCCTGTGATATGCAATTAAAAAAAATGATTAGTGAGTTGTGGAGCCCATTGATTTGTGATGCCTCTTATCACATTTATTAAATTATTATGTACACCTTAGTCTGGTCCTAGACTATCCATTATACTTCCTTAATTTTTATGTCTACTCTTGCACCAGTACCACTTCAAGTATTACTCTTTAATATTATGCTTTAATATTTTATAATAAGGGAAATTCTCTAACCAAATACAATTCCTCCTTCTTCAAAAGTATTCTTTACTATTTTTGCCCACTTATTCTCGAATTTAGACAAACTTCAACTCATCTGTGAAGGCAAAAAAAGTCTTGCTGGGATTTGACTGAAGTGATATTAGATATATAATATTAAATGATACAAATATTATTAAATATGTAAATTAATTTAGAAAAAATAAAAATTTTCACAACATCTAGTGAGATTTAGTGAACATCCAGAAATATATCCTTTAATCTTTTTCTTGTTTTATGACTCTAAGTAAAGTTTTATAATTTTCCTTATGTGGGTCCTATAAGTTTTTTAATAAAAGTTTTCCTCAGGCATTTTATACTTGTAGAAGATTTTAGAAATATTTACTAATAGATTAGTGCTACTATATGAAATATCAATTGATCTTTCCACCTGATTTGCCATTAGTTTTAATAGTTCTCTACTTGATTGCCTTTGGGTTTCTAATTAAACAATTTAGCAAGGTAAATCATCATGACTTTGGTCTTCCTTTCCAAGTCATTCATTTGATACATATTTGTTGAACATCTACTATACCAGGCACAATACTAGACAATGGGAATACATGTTTGAGTAATGCATACAAAAAACCCCATCAAATGTAAAAGAAGTGAAATTACAGAGTGTGCTTTCTGACTACAATGGAATCAAACCTGAAAATAACAAGAAGGTAACAGGAAAAGCTTCAAACACTTGAAACCAGACTTCTAAACAGTCAGTAAATCAAAAAGAAAGTCTCAGGGGTAAATTAAAAAACATATTGAAATAAGTGATGATGAAAATACAAATTTGTGGGACACAGTTAAAACAGTTCTTAGAAGGAAAATTATAGCACTAAGCTTAGAATGAAAAAGGAAACACCTCAAATCAGTAATCTAAGCTTTCACCTCAAGAAGAATAAGAGAAGCAAAAGCTCCCTGGAATCAAAGTAAGCAGACAGGAGGAAAACAATGAAGATCAGAACAAAAATCAAAACATTGAAAACAGAAAAACAATGTTACAAAAAGCTGGTTCTTTGAAAAAAAAATCAATAAAATTGACAATCCTCTAGCAACACTGACAAAGAAAAAAGAGAGAAGACACAAATTACTAACATCAAAAATAAAATAGGGAATATTACTACAGATCCTGAAGACATAATGAAAAATAAGGGATTACTACAAAGAACTCTACACTCATAAATTCAACAACTTGAAATGAACCAATGCTTGAAGAACACAAACTACCACCATTCACTCAAGGTGAAATCAATCATTTGAATAATCCTATAACAACTGAGAAAACTGAATTGATCATTTTAAAACTTCAAAAAAAGAATTCTCCTGGGCCACACGGTTTCAATGAAGAGTTCTGCGAAATGTTTAAAGATTTTATAGCACTTCTACACAATCTCCTCCAGAAAACAGAAGATGGAACATTTCTCAATTCAATTTATTAAGCTATCATTATCCTAATACCACAACCAAAGACAGCACACGCACAACACACACACACACACACACACACACACACAGAGAGAGAGAAAACTACAGACCAATATCCCTCAGAGACACAAAATTCCATAATGAAATATTAACAAATATAGACAAGAAGTTTTTTGGGACAAGTTCCCCTCATTACCACTGATATTAGAGTCAGCTGACAAGGCTTGAATCCTGATTTTTCACTGCTTCTACGTGGGTATCAATCTGGAAGTCTCTGCTCCCTCCTTTCTTTCTTCAGCAACCTTCGAGTGAGATGGAAACAGCACACTTTACCCTTCAGGTTCCTAATTTTTTTCCTAATGCCTAGGTGGTCTCCCATCCAAGTATTAACCAGGCCCAACCCTGCTTAGCTTATGAGAGCAGACAGAATCAGGCTTTCAGGGTGGCATGGCCATAGACAGGTTCCTAATTTTAAAGACATTTTGTGCTCAATGTTATTCCTTTTACTAGAGCTGCTCTTTTAGTTTCTCATAGTTAATCATCTCATTGAACTCTGTACAAGACTTCAACAGGCTCACTCATAAAATTGTCCAATTAACACAGGGCAGTGGGAAGCAGTCCGGGTCTTTCCTTCTCCTTCTGCAGTCTCAGTGTGGGACTGACTATCAATTCTAGTGCTTCCCATGAGTTCAATTCACATATAAAAACCTATTCATAATGTGGCAGCACAATGTCACCAAGCCCTATGAAGCTTACTTGGCCCTCATGCAAATAGAAACTCTGCAAGCTCTCAGACTTCTATTTGGATTGTCTTCTTAACTATATGTGTTACCTCACAGTGCATGAGAGAAAGTGTTTATCTTACAGCAATACCACTGCAAAAAAAAAAAAAAGAGCATCCTCTAGCAACTGGGAATTTTCTGCATTATGATAAGGTAGTGGGAGAGGGTAAAAGGGCAGTAAATTAGTAAATTACTCTACCAATGGTTATAATAGAGTATCAAGCTAAAAGCAGGGGAAAGGAGTTAGAAAGCGCAGTTTAGAACCAAGTTTTTGCCATGTATTAGTAGGCAATCTTAGGCAAATCGCTTAATCTCTTGAGGCCTTCGTTTTGCTGCCTGTAAAATATAGATATTAACACTTATGTCAGAGGATTAAATGAGACAAAGCATTTCAAGTCTCTGACACAATAATCACTCCCTAAGTGGCCACTAGTAATGGTCATAGTCAGCCTTATAACCTGGAGTTGCGGTAATGTACCAGTATCCCCAGTGCAGGTGACTGCACTTTTCTGGAGGCAAAGATTAGCGACAGCTGCTTATGGAAGTAAGATTAAGTAGCATAAGACCCACTGCTCAGGTATAATGAAGAGATTAAGAATTAGGAGTTAAGGGCCATGTCTACACTCCCTAAATCAAGTGCCATATTTTAAAATCAGAAAATGTACTTGGCTTGTGCCTTTATAGAACACTATGGAAAGTATAAGATGATTAAAAACAAAGTGTAGAGTTATTGGCTTTAACACCATAAATCCTGCAGATTACTTCAGCTTCAAGAACACAATGGAATTTTGATGTGTGGGAAATAAGGCAGAGGACATTCCAGGCAACACAGACAAAACTATAATAATTTGTTTTAGTAGCACACAAAACGGTATTCCCTATTATTTCTCAAAGCTCTGAGAAGGTATAGTACTTAAACTTTATTTTCTAAATATGCATTTTCACAAACTTGAGAAAAATATGCAGCATAATTTATGTAAATAACGAGGTGCTGTGCTTTCTTTCCCAGCACATCAAAATAATTGAGAAAGCCAAAGAAGAAAAATACTGCTTTGTCCCTGCAATCACTGTATTCTTCCTACAAAAACTAACCCACCACTTTTCTGTGCCATCAAACAGGAATTTGACATACCAGAGCTAATATCTTCTATCAGTGCCATGTTGATTTAATATTTCAGGGAACAGGAGAGTACAATGTACTAAAATGGACAATGAAGGTTTTAGTAGAAACATCCTTGGAAAGCTGTGGCATATTATTAATACAGATGAAGAGAAAGCAATAAAGTGTGATTGGTGAAAATGTCTGGTGGCTATATTGGCACACTGTGAGACTTGGTCAGAGGTGGCTGAGGTACCAGTTGGTGCTGCTGTATAAGAGCTCGGCTGAATGTGTTGCTAGCGGTGCCCAGCATCTCTCTGGGCTTCACTGTTCTGGGTGAACTAATCCTCTAGAGATGTATCTAGATAGTAAGATGAGGAGGAGAGCGGAGTGATTGAGATGAAAAGTCCTGAGATTGAGAGAGCAGAGAGGCTCCATGGCCACACAGGTCCATTACTGGTATGAAGAGAGGTCTTAAAGGCGGCGAGGGCCAAAATTGTGGAGTCATGGGTATGGTTGACAACTCACTTTTTTCATGTTTCTGCCCAGGGCCAGGTCTATTGCTGGAAGTCGAGACAGAAGTGGAGTTACTCAATCAAGGTTCATGATACTACAATGAATTCCATACACGCTCACAAATTCTTTGACATTCTTCGAGCAAAAGGTAAAGACTAATTCCTTTTCCTTTGAATAGTCATTCTTTGTGGCTTGCTTCTTATGAAAAAAACTGTGATGGTGAATAATTTCCAAGACTAGGTTAGAAAAAGCAATATAGCTTCCACCTGTCTCTCTTTTTCTCTCCCACTTTAACTCTCTCTTGGATGTCCTGAGCTCATATGTAGGAAGCCTGGCAACTCCAATGCCAACTTGTTGGAGAAGCACATGGCAAATCACAGAGAAGGAGAGAGAGGACTGTGGAGCCTTAGCTGTGCCAGCCTCTAGCTGTCTGACACTTTCCAGTATCGACTGCTAGAAATGTAAATAATTATTCTTCTATTTCTCTTTGAGCCACCCCAGCTGACCCCAAGAAAAAAGAGACAAGCTATTCCCACTAAATCCTGCCAAAATTACATATTAATAGGTAAATTAAATTCTGCCATTGCTTTAAGCCACTATGTTTTGGGACAATTTGTTATGCAGCATTAAGTAACTAGAACAAGGATGAAGATGATGATGAGGGAAGATCTATATTCAAAGGGCCCTTGGCTTTCAAGGTATGATATGTGGCTAGCTGGAAAGAGCTCTATTGAGCAGACTAGTGTTGGCCAAAATATAACTTCTTATGAGAAACTAGTGAAGAGAGTGGGTTAAAAGTTCCATAACAGGATGGTAATTAAGAGAATAGAGTTTTGACTGAAGACAGACCAATTTGACTCTAAACAACTTCAGTCTTTACTAAATTTGTGATCTTAGTCAAGTTACCTAACTTCTCTGAATTTTAATTTGCATATATGGAAAACTGGTCATAATATCAAAGTTGTAGAATTGTTGGAAAGATTAACTGAGCTGATAGTAAGTGCTTAATTAATGATGACTGTTATCACCATTAATTAATTGTTATTTGTGCAGTCTATTATTATTATTTGTGCAGTTGTCCCATCTTTGCTTTCTATCATAATTAGAAGTAGTTGAATACTAATGTTTCAGCTCATGCTGGTCACCAAAGCATTCTTTTATACAGACAATTCACCGAAGAATCAAGAATTTCCCACTGTATCCTCTATGTTATCGGCATTGTGCTAACACTATAGAAACTACTGAAGAATGTAGACTGTCATTCTGGGAAGGCAACAATCTAAATGTCCCAAACTGAGGTGACATGTTGAACAAGTGAATTCATCTTCCTAAGTATCTGATGCAATTCTGATCTCCAATTCTTCCTGCCAAAAAGCTACAATGCTATGGAAAAGGCTTTCATCACAGTCCCTGCCTAGTATGGGGAGTTCTGCATATTTTACATATCATGAGTATTTAGCAATTATTACATTCTATACCATACCTTTTCTTTTTTTTCTACTATCTAATATCAAATATTTCTGAAACTATCTGATCTTTAAAACAAACTTTAATTGCTGAGCTACTGTACATTAAAAGGTGCTTTCCATTGAGGATTTAGAAGCAACTGAACATACAGTTCAACTAACACTTGTTGAGCACCTGTTAGGACCCAGGTATAATCCAGTGAAGACTATGAAGCTGAGATTTAACTATAGTGGAGTAACTCAGTATCTGATGAGGATGACAAGACAATCCCTTGGTAATGAATAAAGTTGGATGATTAATTTTCCTATTTAAGAGCTATTGATAAAAGACATTTTAAAAGAATGTTAAAAAATAAAAGGGTTTTATAGAAGCAAAGTTTAATTTATAATACTAATAAGACTATGCATGCATTCGAAACAGTTCAGATAGCAACCTTCAATATGATGTGTCATAGCTCTGCATAGGGGACTTTATATTTTCCGAAAGAAACACAGAAGTTTAATTGATGATCTGGATAATTATGCATGTCAAAACAAAACAAAAGCTATCATGGGATTTAAAAACCTTCAGTTCCACATAATTTTTGACTAGCTTATTAAGATTTCGTCTTTCAATAGTATTCACAAAAATGAACACTGAGTCTCCAATGTTTATGAGCATTAACCAAAAAAGAAACACAAAATATTGTGGTATAATTGAGGCATTTTAAATTCCTTATTATGCTTTCTCCTAGTCAAGAGCATGCTTTTTTACTTAAGGAAAAGTTTGTTTTTTGTTTTTTGTTTTTTGATTTTGATCCTTGGGTCAAATCTTAAATTTTCTTTACACTTCCAAACAACTCCGTCCTCTCTAGCTATTAGCCTCTCTCCTCTCCAACTTTCCAACATCCCACTGAAACCGATGTGTAATACCCCAATTGCATTGTGAGCTTACTGGGGTCTAATCAGTGGTGAGTAGCCAGGAAGAGTTACTACATAGTTCTATGAATTATCTCTTGAAACTTCGAAGTTTATTTCTCATCCCTGGCTCTACACAGTAATACTCTTAAAAACTCATCTTTGAAGGGACTGGAGAATGTTATGTAAAACTATTCAAGCTCCAACTTTTCATAGGTCAGAAATACCCGGGGGCTTTGGTTTTTAATGTAACTTCCTTAGATAAAAACCAGTTTCCGTTTTCCAATCCGGGAAGTGTATGTCTGTAATACAACATAAATTACACAGTTTCTGATTTTACTGTCTAGACACCACCAACCCCCTAACACTACCTTCTCTGTCAAATGTCTGGGCAGGGCCCAAAAAAAACTGATGTCCAACTAAGCTCGGAAATATATTTCCTCCAACTGAAGTTGGCAGGACTTGGGTGAGCACATTTGAAGCCAACAAAAAGCAGAATTGGAAAATTAAGAATGGTTAAAAAAAAATAGAAAGAAGGCAAGTACGAAACCCTTTCACAAATTAACAAGGCTCAATGGCATCGAGTACTTGAAAGGTTTCCATCTCCACCTTGACTTCCAAATAAAGTAGCTTATCAGCCTTGCAGATAAATGCCGACATTTTTATAGCCTCACCATTCTCAGTAGAGACTCCAGTCTGGCAGACATAGATAATAAGAGAATTAAAGTGCATTCTCAAGAGGATAGTAGTGCTCACCTGAATTTTTATAGCTCCTCTTTGCTGCACTCAAAGTCATCCTGACAGCACACGAGCAAAGGTTAGAGAATGGGGAAAGGAACCAAGAAATCAGCTGTTTGTTTAGGGATAGAGGGTATAGAACTTTATAAAGCCTGAAGATTTGCTACTCTTTTCAGAAAACCCAACTGCTTTACTTAGAGGCAACTTAAAAAATGCTGTGTATCCTAATAGTAGTAGTAACAGCAATGGCAGCTGTCATTCACTGAGTGACTACTATATGCTAGGCACAATACCAGATGTTCTGTATTTATTGCTCTTACAACAGAATGGCTTTCAACTCTATGACATGTTTGCGTCAGAGCAGGATTCAGGAGAAGACAGGTTTGTCTTGGAGCACACATCTAAGGAGAATTATTTTCTGAATTTCCAAAGGATGATTTTTTTATCCTGCCTATATATAGCACTTTGACATTACAAAGGCTTTTCATATTTTTTTCATTTCATCTTCACAAAAGCCTTGAGCAATAGGAATCATTACCCTTATTAGACATATGAGGAAACCAAAGCTCAGACTGTGACCAAAACCACACAGGGAATAGGCAAGGACTGGAATACAGTTCTCCTAACTCCCAACTCTTCCCACTACACCAAAGTTACCACCTATGAGAATGGGCCCAGAGACTACTGTGAATGCTAACCCGTATCAAACATATAAAGTCCATTCAATTCAACTAACATTCATTGATTACTGTGTGCCATTCACCTCTCTCAGTGTTGTAGGCTCAGAAATGAAAAAGTCACAGGTGATATAGGAAGAGTACAGAGATTACTGAGGTAGACCATCATGCAAATAATAAACTATAATACAGGGTGGTGTGTGCTGACTAAAGTACAGAAGACACAATAATTTTAGGATTTAACGAAAGCTTTAAGGATGAGGAATGTCTGAGCTAGGTTTAGTAGAATGAATTCAGGAGTTCAGCAAGCAGACTCTTTTTCAATTGTCAAGAAAAAAGAGTAAAAGTGATTCGTGCAATGTAAGCACTGTGCCCATGCCCAGACCATAGGACATCAAATTAGAAGATGGTTAATGTTAAAAGCAAATGAAGATACACAGAAGAATAAAGAGATCTTTCTCTCCTTTCTGAAGGGTATGCACACTCAAAGAAAGTATGATGTTTTAAAGCCAAATGAATTTATTCCAACAATTACATATCATCTCCAACTCTGACCATTGTTTAGAATGGCAGACTAAAATATTACAGCCCAATACAGATGTCGGGAATATCCAAATGCCTGTTTTCTGGTACATGTCTAATTGGGGTTGATTAGAAATTGAGACACTCATGCTGAGCTGTACTGCCCCAGAGACAGCTCATGACCTTGGAGTGCTTTTAGAAAGAGGGAAAGCTGAAAGCCAGCCTGGCTCAATTGCTCATCTCCATTTCAATTCCACCTTGTCTCCTATCCCTAGGCAATATTACTTCAAAGACATCAAGGTGGAATTCCTACCTTTGGGGCCCCACCATCCAAAATCCTCTCCTTCACATTTTCCCCCTTGTTTTAGCCCACCTCCTTCCTTCTTCCTTTCCCTCAAACTCAATTATCTAATTTATGGCTTAGCATCATGGAGATATCAAGTTTCTGATTGGAAATCAAGGATCTCATTTCCAGTCAGTTTGTCCCCCATTCTTCTTCTACCATTGTCCCACTTGCCCTCTTTCTTCTCGGTCACCACTTTTTTTGCAGCTTTTTATGTCTTAATTTTTACCTGGAGGCAGGAGAGAAGTGTTCTCACTGAAGGGATATAGGACAGGCCACCTTTCAACAGAAGAGGAAAGGTCATCATTGTTAATTTCACAACTTAGAGGGAAAAAAGACCAGCCGGTCTCCTCAGCCAGTGCATTTCTTTCTTTCACTAGAGTACAGTGTTCAGATTCAGTTACTAGTAGGAGGAAGCTAGCTATTCTTAAAACCCAACCATTGCCTGTCTATTTATATGCAAGAATTTGCCCTGTCTACAGACGCTGCTGCTCTAAGCAAATTTACTCTGGCCTGTGACCTCGAAGCAGATTGAACAAATACTGGGCTCCTGACACAAACCCAGATTATTCTTAGGCTGATCGGCTACCTATGACTTGGTTGTCTGGCTCAAAAATTAGTATGGGGCCATGAGACTCCCCATTTAGGAATGCGAAATTAAGAAACTGGAAGTCTATGTCAGACTGATATGGCAGCTAAATGAAAGGAATATGAGATAAATTCTGAACCACAAGGAAACTGAAGTTATGAGGAAACAGAACTGAATGAAGCAAATCTACAAAGAGGAGGGAGCATGAGGACAAAGAGAAATTCCACATTCTTAATGATTTTGTGGTTTCGGTTTGAGTATACCCTTGCAATTTTCCTCCTTTTTCTTGCACTAGACGTGGCTAGATCTCTGTTGTTTGCAACAACCCTAAAAAATCTGACTAGAATTTTTGACCCAACTATATGATTGCTCATCTTAGCCTGGAGGTAGATCTGATAACTCCCTATCTATATCCGAATCTTGCCAAAGATTCAAATTGAGTTACCAGGAATTGTAAGTTTAGTCAGTCTGAATTATGCAAAATGTTAACCAAAAGTTACACTGGCCTTTGCTCTCTGAATTTCCTCATCGATAAGTTAATTCTCAATGGAAACACCGGAAAGATTTCTCCTCTCCAAAACTAACCTCTTCCTTCACATTCAGTCATCAAAACAAGCTGGCTGTGCCCCTGTATTCATCACTTATTCTAATCAACTGGAGAAAAACATGGAGACCTTGCAGAGTGCTGTGTGTTCAGTAGTAAATATCAAACAAGTATGATCAGAAGCCAGAATATTCACCATCTTTTCTTATGAGAACATCGAGGTCTAGTAGTTTGAAGTTGTTATCTGGACCACCTATCAGAATTTATTATTGCTAATCCTGCTCTTTAATTCTTTCAAGCACCTTTGTTCTAAAAGATAAAGAATGGCAGGAATTATTGAGTGAGAGGTTCTGAGAATCTGGTTTATTTTAGAGTTCTATGAAGTATTCATTTCCTCCTCACACCACCCACCTTTGTTTACAAGAGAATGTCTCTCTATTGCTCTCCTTCAGTGCAAATATTCATATGAAAAATATCTACATAAATGAGTGGTGTCATAATTTGAAGAAATGTGTTGTGCATCAACAGCAGCCCTAAATCCCCACTATGGTTCAATACACTCCAATGACTCAAATGACCTTTCTTCTAAAAGATTTGCATCACTTCCTTTGTTCTAGTTTTGAACTATATGGAATTACAATAATGTGAATAATTTTTCTTCTACAAAAACAACACAAAATGAAGGAAATCTATAAAAACAGTTTTGACAATTGGAGACAATCACATTTTAATTTGTTTAATTAAACACAGTAAGATTATTTTTCTACCAGCAGATACCAATTTGTTAAACTGTACCAAAGTCAGTTTAGTGAAAATACGAGGGAAAATTTTATTTATTAAACTGAGCCAGAAAAGTAGCATTTAATTGACAGCTAATTACTACAGGAGGTGGAGAAGAAGAAAAATTAAGGGTAAACTGTCAAGTCACCTTAACCTAAACTTCCTAATAGGTTGAATCTAATAAATATTTTAAAACACATGAGCATGTGTTGAATCTGAGTAAGCAGACTCGTCCACCAGGGCAAGGCCAGTGACCGGGGATGGTTCCAAGTGTGGGCAGAAGGAAGAAGAGTCAGAATGGCAGCAGCATCAGATGCTCCAGCAAAAGAGACCTGGAGGATAGGTTCACCAAGCATAAGACAGGCTGGTGTTTGGCCTGGCACATTTACCAAGCAGATACATGAGATATATGAGAGGCCTGGCACAACATGGTGCCAGATGGCTTAGTAATTTTCAGGGATTTTCTCATACAAAGTCAATCTTGAGGTCTTTCATGGGGATCCAGGCAAGAAATCACCAAAGAGGATCAAGCTAGAAACCCAATTAATGGAACCAGGGCACAAATTCAGCATATGAAACGAGCAATGGTCATATCAGACCCAGGCCAACAAAAGAAAAGATCATTGACCAGTGGGCCCTTTGATTTCCCCTGCTAATAGCTAGACTGCTCCAAACACTTCAAACACGGCCAAGATAGTTGGTAAGAAAGTGCTTATACACAAGAAACACATTGTGAATGAAGGGATTAATGGAGAGAAGGTGGTTTGTGCTGGATAGGGTCCTGAGGGAACCTCAAAACTAGGCCCAGGCACATGAAAACATGCGTTTGGTGAGTGAAAGTCCACACAGGTTGGGAAGTGAGGTTGGCAGGTATAAGCTGATGTGGTGGTGGTGGAGAGTCAGGCAGACTGCAGGCTCCAGAAGTCAAAGCTGGCAGAGGCAGGTCCCCATGGGGCTAGGGTGCAAGGGCAGGACTCTAGTCCTCTACATAAGGAAGAGAGACTATTCATAAGAACAAAATCAGAGCTGTACAAACAGGAGCAATGGCATGGGTAATGCATTGATTTCTCTTGGATATGGGTAACATTGGTCCAAAGAGGAAGACTGAAGAGAGAGTCAGAGCAAGGACACAAAGGCTTACCCAAGCCATCATAAAAGTTAAGCATCTTAGTAGTGGGGTTGAGGGATGCTGGGACCCAAAACCAGGCATGTCATCCTACCTTCCCTCCTCTAAGATACTGGGAGAACAATGTCCAGACATACTTCTATGTGCAGTCCCACTCTCTCAACCAAAATGCAGGTGCACAGGAACTAGCCAAGTTGTGTTATTTCTTGTATTGTGGATTGTATGATTGTTTATTTTGTTGACTTGGGGTCTATGTTACCAACTGAGGCACACACAGAGTTAGGGCAACATATACCTATTCCTGAATAGTGGAAATCTGTGTCCCTGTATTTTATGTATTCCTCACGTAATTTTCTCTTTGATGACACTTTGGAGAGACTGATCAAGAGTTAATATAGGCATATGGATGGAATTAATCCTTGTCTTTTATTCCAAAGAGGCAGGAAGCAATGGCCCCTGGAGCTGGGGCCATTCCCAGGATTCCTGTTCAAACTTAATTAGCATGCCCTCCTGTGTGTACCAGTTAAGGTCAAGATTCTCCATGGGTTGCTAAATTCTTTGGCAGGGAACACTGTCAAAAAATATCAAGCCCAGATTAAATGCATCTGAAGACACCGGCCAGGCCCTCTGTGATTCTCTTGGGTAGGGAAGGTTTCTGGCCTAGCCTCATGGATGAGGGGTAGAGGGATGAATAGTTGCTGAGTTGAAACCCTGTCTTCAGAAAGAGAGGGCTCTGTCTCTCTTTTCTATTTGTGTCCTCACTAATGGACGTGACAACTGGCTCTTGGTGGCATCAAGCCTGTGGCTGTAGTACTTGTATCAATAGGGTCTCAATAACCCATATTCTCTAAAAGTTGGCATGGTAGTTTGTGCCTTCTCTGTAGTAGAGTGGCCAATTGCCTGGGCTTTGGAGTCAGAAAGACTGGGCTCCCATCTCAGCTTCACTACTTAGTAACTATTTGACCTTAAGTAGTCAGATAACCTCTCTTCAGTTTCCCTATCTATAAAATGTAGGGAATTGTAGGGATGAGATGAAGTAGAGTAAACAAAGAAGCAGGTATAGCACATAATAAGCGGGAGTCGTATGTGTGCTTAGAGTCTACCTAGCTCCTAAATTCTATGTACAGGGTGCATATTTTGATAGATTAGTCTCCTGGTTTCCTGGGTCTCTCACAGCTAGAGGCCTCTCCCTAGGAATCCCACAAACTAGCTAGTCCATTAACATGGGTAAAAAGCTGGGCACACTCTGTGCCATTTCTATAGATCCTGCTATCAGTGGTCTGAGAGCCATGTCAGGCAGGCCAAGGGACCCCAACGGCTAGTTCTAAGGCTTCTGCAGAGTATTGTGGGACTGGGGACCCATCTTTAGGTGTTGTGGCAGGGCATTCTGTGGCCCAGTTCCTACAGGTGCTGAGTTTAGAGTTCGGAGGCAGCCACTACATAATACTTACAACCGTGATTCTTACAGGATGACTTCACACATTTGTTTCTTTATTTAAACATCAGCACAGAGGTTGACTGAGAGCAGCATTATCCCCAATTTGTAGATAGGAATCCCGAAGTCCACAGTTATCACTAGCTCCTCAGCTACACAGCTTTTAAGTAAAGGTTTTAAGACTTCTTGTCCAGGTCCTACTCAATGCCTATCTACTTCTTTACTGCTGGAGGGAGGGTCTCTGCTAACACCATATTAGACCCGTTATTTAACATTAGATCAACCAACATTTATTGCCCGCTCTTTAATAAGAGGTCTAAGGACTGATACTCAGGCCCTTTCCAGCTAAGGTCTCTTATTAACTTTTTATAACCTTATGAAGCAAGTCATCCTTCTCCTTTTCCTTTGCAGCACTTACCACTGTTTTTAAGTACACATATATTTGTGATTATTTATTTTATCTCCTCAATTACACTATTTGTTTACTTTATCCCAGTTTTGCATACAGCAGGCACTCAACAATAATTGCTTATTGATTGAATAAAAGTCTCGTTACCCTTTTTTACAGATGACAAAATTGAACCCAAAGGTTGTTTGCCCAAGTTCACCTTGCTAATGAGTAGTAGATCTGGGTCTTTGGAGTTGACTGAATATTTCTAAGAGTAGGCTCTTTCTTTCAGGGTCCCTATCAAAAGGTTTTCAGAGCTTAATGGTCATAGCGTGAAGGATATTGGCCAAATCTAGTCAGTCAGAAACATCACCAAGAATAAGCTGGCCATCTCCAGTCCATAAATAATGTCACTATTAACCATTATGTACATTCTATCACTCATTGTAACAATGTTACCATTGGAATTACATTTGTATAGGGCATCAGAGTATTCAGAACACTTTGATTATAATATCCTTGGGAAGCAGGCAGAAAGATATACTACTGGAAACTAAAACTTGTCAATTGCCCAAGATGATGTAACTGAGAAGTGCCAGGTAGAATTTCACCTTGCAATGCAAAGAATTTTAAAAGTTCTTAAAAATGGAAAATATTAAATGTGTAAAGAAGTTGGAAATGTGAATTCAAATCTGAACACCCATACATGACCAATTCAAGATCAAATGGTAGGTTTAAAAGCAGGTTCAGAAGATCAGAATGATGAAAAGAAATTATGGAAAGGGTGGCATCTTTTGATTTGGTTAAGTAAGATGACTTATTCCTAAAAAGGTGAGGTGGAGAGAAGGCCAGCACCCACTTAGACCTGCCTTCCTGGTAGCACAGGATGCTGAGGGACTGGCCTAGCTGCCCTCTGAGGCTCAAGTGGGTGTTTCTAATGGTCTTCTCAACCTCCTGGAAGGTTTCAGATGGAGTCTGCACAGGAGTTCAAAACACAAGAGCCATGTATCCTGACTGCTAAGCAAAGTCTCAATGTCTGGGCAGGCCATAGGCAGCAAGGCCACAGACAAAGTGACAGAGGTGTCCAATTTCCAGGGAAAGGAAGTAGCAAGAGAAAAGCACAGCATCAATTCTTAGGGGCTTGAATAACTGCTCTCTAGAAAGACAGGTAGAAAATAACAGCAGAAAGAGGAGAGATCACTGATAAAATTGCTACTCTTGCACGGTACTATAGGCATTTCAACATATTCATGCATCTAGTTTTCATAACAAAGTTATAGGGTCATCCAAATTTGCCAGTTGTTATATATGATGAAACAGAAGCTCAACATGCTCAATGCCACATAGCTAATAAGCAGTGGAACCACAGCTTGAATTCAGAGCTGTCCTCTTCCACCCCTCGGTCACATGAAAAGGAGAAGAATGTACAACTCAAGGAATGTCGCAGGAGTCAGTCTGCCTCCTGAGCCAGTTTAAAAGCATATATCTCTAGAAACCAGGCTCTGTATGAGAGATGTGTCTGCTGGAGATGATGATGACGAAGTAAGAGAGATACTTTGGCATCTCAGGTGACTATGGATTTGGGGAGTGGAGCAAGCTGAAAATGCAGGTGGGCAGATCGGTGGTGAGCAGGGGAAAGAAAAATCAGTAGAAATGAGGCTTGGGGCCAACAAAACATGAAAATGTAGTGGGCTCTAATGTGGCACTTTCCTGGGCTGTAATAACACAACATCAGAATTTGGTTTACAAGCGAATATATTACTTCTAAGTGTATGGAAGTACTCTATAGAATTTCTGTGAGGGAGTCTTTGATATTTGAAGATGTCTGTTCACTGAGAACCTAAAGACTTTCCAAAAAATTTTCACTACCTTCAAACTATTCACTTTTCTTCTCTTCTTCTAAATCTCTTGCACTTTGCTACATTTAGATGAGTGGTTTTACCTTCCTACTAGGTAGGAAGAGCATCTGAGACCAACCTGCCCATTGCTCAATGAAAATCAAGTGCCTTTGACACACATCAAAATTCTGTTGTTGCTGCAAACAGCAAAGATTATCAACAACAGCCAAAATAATAGTTTAAGTTTTATTTCAGTTTCCTATCAATGACAAAAACAGTAAGAAATACATTTTACATCGGAATCCACAACACACAAGGAAACATGTATATGCATGTATGTATATAAATGAGACAAAGGTTACATGAAACAAAACCTGTTGTATTATGGGTAATGCACACAATCTAATAGTTTCTATTCAATTCCAGTTCATTTATTAAGAAAACAAACAAACAAACAAACAAAAAAGTGAAGTTGACACAATAGGTTGACTTTATGATCTACTTAAGGGTTGAAACTTGTAATTTGACAATCACTATCCAGACCCAGAATACGAGAACAAACTTATGGTGATATAGGAACTGTCAAACAAGAGGGGTATAAAGAAAGGCAAGGAAGTCCAGGAATTGCATATGCTCTCTCCCCTCTACTGACAGCTCTAGAAAAAGGTGACTTTGAGAGGCAGGGAAGGTGACATGGCAGTGATCACAGACTGAAAGAGTCCAGGGAAAAAGCAGAATTCATTTAAAAACATATTTCTTCTGTTTAGTGGTACACCAAAACAATGTAACTCAAGAATCCCTCGAATCATTTTTGATGACCCATATTACTACCAAGGCATTGTTAGAAAACTGATTTTATACAAACCTGATTCAGAATACACATTATCTTCCCCCATTTCCTTCCTCTCTCCTTCTCTGTGTGTATGGGTATTTTTAAAACAGGCCATGAGACAGTAGCTGTTACATTTGTAAAATTTCCAGTCATTAGGCTGACCTCAGGGCAGGCGAGTGTTTCAGAGAGCTTGTACAGATTCATAATGGAGCCCTCAGCTGCATTCAGGCCAGTGAGCTCTACCTTGAATGTTTTCCTGTGTTTACTTTCAAGAAAATGTTCTCACTTCAATCCCCATTACTTCCTACACCCCCACCAAGAAGCTCCTCTCTAGGGTCCAGTTTGGAAGCAATATTGATCCTCAGTTTTCTTGCAAACTACTCAGAGACTTCAGTTATCCAGCTCAGTGCTCACGAAGAAAAATGCAGACATGAACATGACAATCACACTACACATTTTTTATCATGTAATTACAGCTCTAAGATGCATAATTCTGTGCTTTATTCCTACAAACACACGATTTCTCCACTCACAGCCACACATTGTTTGCCTCTATTATTAATGTCATTTGTCAAAATTTTCAAAACACTCTTTTTGGGGGGTGAGACAAAAGAGCACGTGTGAGGGAGTGCACTCCACTCTTACTACTAAGCAGCTCAGCTGTGAAAAGGAGTTACCATTGAAAATTGGATGGTCTGTTTCCCTGTAGCCACAGACCATCTTATTACTAGTTAGCCAAATACACTCTGTCAGAATGAACCACAACCTATAGTCAGCCCAAATATATCATACTTAATGGTTACCATCACCATCAAATATTGCTGAAATGAGTTACTTGGGGAAAAAGATTTAAATTTCCTTTGAGCATTCTTTCATGAAGGATAAATGATAAATTTCCACCTATTTAATGTTGCAGAAATGTGAAGAAAAAATGGTAAAACCAGTGATTTTCAAGGTCCTTTCTCCACTGTTAGGCAGTGGTTTGAGAATGACATAAACATTATAATTGTTTTAGCACATTCTGTGTTTTGACACATTCTGGGGTTCTTTGAGCAAAAAAATTATGCTCGAAGTTTCCATCCCCACCTGGAGGCTGCTGGTAGGGAGATGTGAGAGTGCAACCCCTCCCAATGCAAAGGGTTCAGAGCGTGCTGTCGCCACTGAATCTACTCTGAAAAAAACGAAAAAGTTACAAGTTCACGTGAAAACTGTGCTTTCCCATATTAATCAACGTAACCTTCCCTTAAGTGGTTTAGAATGTCGCCAAAGAAGGAGAGGTAGAATCAGCTTCTAGCAAGCAGCAAAACTGACAATCTTTTTCCTCCTCCTGTTCCCTAATTATTCTTTCTTTTTTTTCTTTCCCCTCCCTTTTCCTTCCCCTCCCCTCTGCCCCGCCCCTGTTTCTCCCCCCCCCTCTTCTTCCTTCCTTCCTTCCTTCCTTCCTTCCTTCCTTCCTTCCTTCCTCTCTCCCTCCCTCCCTCCCTCTCTCTCTCTCTCTCTCTCTCTCTCTCTCTCTCTCTCTCTCTCTCTCTTCTTGTTCTGGATGCACAGAGATCCAAACAGTCAGGACATCATCACCGGAAGGAGTCAACTTAGGCAAGTAGAAATCAGGAGGGCATAGAGGAACATTTGGAATTTTGGCTATGATTTCCAGAACCCACTGGCCAATAGACATGGCCCTCTAGAATTTCTATAAAGAGGCTAAGTATTGTAATCTGGTTGAAAGAAGATACAGTGGATTTTCATATTTTTTTTACCTGACGCAGAGTAAGAAACATATTTATATATATAATTAGTATATATGCAAAGACAAATGTATAAAAATAAGAAAAGTTTCATGACACAGATGCAAGAATCCTAAATAAGACACTAGCAAACAGAATACAGTAACATATTGAAAAGATTATATACCATTATCAAGTAGGCTTCATCTCAGGGGCACAGGATGGTTCAACATATGCAAAACAATTAATGTGATACACCACATAAACAAATTAAAAAGTAAGAATCATATGATCATATCAATAGATGAAAAAGCCTTTGACAAGATACAGCATACATTTATGATCAAAACACTTAAAAAAACCTTAACATGATAAAAGCCATATGTGACAAACCCTCAGCCAACATTATACTTAATGGGAAAAAACTAAAAACCTTCCCTCTAAGATCAGGAACAAGGCAAGGCTGTCCACTATCGCCACTCTTATTCAATATAACACTGGAGGTATTAGCAAGTGAAATCAGACAAGAGAAAGATACAAAAGGCATCCAAATAGGAAACGAAGAAGTCAAACTGTCACTATTTGTGGATGATATGATTCTCTATATAGAAAACCCTAAAGACTTCACAAGATCACGACTAGAAACAATAAGCAAATACAGTAAAGTTTCTGGATACAAAATCAATGATCAAAAATCAATAGCATTCCTATACTCTAATAATGAATTGTCAGAAAAAAAAGTGGAAAAAATAATTCTTTTTTCAATTGCAACAAAAAGAATAAAATATCTAGGAATAAATCTACTGAAACGTGTGAAGAACCTATATAATGAAAACTACAGGACTGTATTAAAAGAAATCAAAGAAGATACAAAAAAAGGAAAGATATTCTGTATTCTTGGATTGGAAGAATCAACATAATTAAAATGATCTTATTACATAAAACATTATACAGATTTAATGCAATCCCCATCAAAATCCTATCAACATTTTTAATAAAATAGAACAATAAATCATCTGATTTGTATGGAGGCACAAAAGACTCCAAATTGTCAAGGCCATCCTGAGAAAAAAGAACGCGGCTGGAGACATCACTCTGCCCGACCTCAAATTATACTACAAAGTGATAATAACCACGGTATTGGCAGAAAAACAGATACACAGACCAGTGGAACAGAATTGAGAGTCCAGAAGTAAACCTAGATTTATATGGAAAAATAATTTTTGACAAAAAAGCCAAAAACATACAGTGAAGAAAAGAAAGCCTCTTCAATAAATGGTGGTGGGAAAACTGGAAAGTTACCTGCAAAAGAATGAAACTAGACTGTTGTCTATCACCAAGCACCAAAATTAACTCAAAATGGATTAAGGACCTGAATATAAGACCTGAAATAATAAATTGCATAGAGGAAAACACAGGAACTAAACTTGCGGGTCTTGGACTTAAATGGGCTTTTATGATTTTGGCCTCAAAGGCAAGAGAAGTAAAAGCAAAGAAAGTAAATGAATGGGACTACATCAAACTAAAAAGCTTTTGCACAGCAAAAGGAACCATCAACAAGGTAAAGAGACAACCATCTGAATGGGAAAATATATTCGCAAGCAACGCCTCCAATAAAGGCCTAATATCCGAAATGTACAAAGAACTCATACAACTCAATAACAACAAAAAAACAAATAATCCAATTAAAAAATGGGCAGAGGACCTAAATAGACTTCCCCCTAGAGGACATACAAATGGCCAACAAACATATGAAAAGATGTTCATCATCGCTAGCTATTAGGAAAATGCAAATCAAAACCACAATGAGATATCATCTCACACCTGATAGAAAAGCTGTTATCAACAGGACAAGTAATAACAAACATTGGAGAGAATGCAGAGAAAAAGGAACCCTCATACACTGCTAGTGGGACTGCAAAGTGGTATAGCCACTATGGAAAACAGTATGGAGGTTCCTCAGAAAACTAAGAATTGGTCTACCATATGATCCAGCAATCCCTCTACTGGGTATTTACCCCAAAGACCTGATTCATATCTGAAAGATATTTGCACACCAATGTTCATAGCAGCATTATTCATGGTGGTCAGGACGTGGAAACAACCAAAGTGTCCTATGATAGATGATTGGCTAAAGCAGCTGTGGTACATATATACAATGGAACATTAGTCATAAGAAGAGATGAAATACTGCCATTTGTGACAACATAGATGGACCTCGAGATAATCGTGTTAAGCAAAATAAGACAGACAGAAAAAGTTAAAAACCACATGATATCACTCACATGTGGGATATAAACCTAAAAGCAACAAATGAACAGGAAAGAGACTCATGGACATGGACAATAGACTAGAGGTTACCAGAGAGTCGGGGGAGTGGGGATGAGGGAGGTAGATGGGGTAAAAGGGGTCAAATACGTGGTGACAGAAAGAAACCTAACTACGGGCAGTGAACACACAATGTAAATTATATATATATACCTTACTGTTGAATTGTGCACGTGACACTTAATAGATTTCATTAACGAATACCACCATAAAAAAAAAAATTGCAAAAACAAAAGTTTCATGAAACAATACTGACCCTACTATGTTTCTGTGTTTTATTCAGAGTTTAACTGCTTATATATTGCAGGTAGCTTGGGAAGCTTGGAGATTAGGGGAGGCCTAAATCTTTAGAGATGTTTAGTTTGAGAGTATCAGCGAAAAATTAAGAAATCAGTGTCCTTTTTGACTAGGAGCAATGTCTCTCCCAACATTATATTGTTCAGAGAAAGGAGAGTTGGAAAATCAAGGCCCCTGATGAAGGACTAAGATAGCAAACAGAAAGTTAGAAAAATACTAAAAAGCAAGAGAAAAGATGGTTTGAATACCTCAAAATAAAGCACTAGATTTAAATTTTTCCATATAAAACTCTTGAATTGGAAACATGTTTATATCACAAATGGCTTAGAACATGACCCAAAACTAAACTATTATTCTTTCTCTTGTGACTAAAAAAAAATAAAGAGAATAAAATGGATGTTTTTTCTATTATTATCATGTAACTGCAGCAATATTATTTAATTAACTAATGCTAGGTTTTCTTAATCACTTTATTTTAAAAATGTCTAAGTTTACAACAAGCATATCTGCAAGTTTAAAAAACAATTACATTAAAATCTTACTGTGTTAACAGTCTTAATTTTGTACACAGCATACTATAAAAAAGCTACATTTAAATAGGTGCCTTTTTTGTATTTACTCAGAAATATAACTATGTAGTTTTGGAAAACAAAAGTCAAAATTTGTAAAATAAAACTCAAATTTTAGCATCAGGAATAGAAATTAGCACCTATGCTTATAAGAAAGAATGGCCATGGGCAAGTTAACTTCTAGTTATAACAGAAAACACAACTCACAGCACATACCTTGGACCTACTTGTTTTTCATTTCTTTGAGTCATTGCTTCATATTTACTGCAGAAACATCAACTGGTTGACATGGATAAAAGTGATTTGTGATGGTAGAAATTATGTGGGTGCAGGAGTCTAATGCTCTTTTAATGGCTTTTATTTAAAGTTTTCTATAGGAAAAATTATTTATCTAATGTGCTATAAATGGTTAAGTACAGAGCTTTTGAAATAGAATTAACAAATTCAACTTCATTTCATAATGGATTATCATTAGCAAGGCAGGAGATTATATGACTGGTTAATTAAGTAGAACAAGTAAAAGTCTTAGTTTGAATGAAATTCAATATTTTTTATTTATCAAGCCCTAATCCCATCTCATGAATTTGTTATTATAATTTCTCCTTCCATTTTTCCCCATCTACTCTTTTTCGTTCCTGCCCTCTACTTCCATTCCACAATACCCAGAGTTCCAAAAGGAAAGTATGGCATCTCCAAGCTGGATAAAATATTAGATTTTATTACTGCAAAAATCAAAACTAGTGTTCCTAACCCCTAAACAGTGTTGTATCCCTACCATGTTGCCTACCGTAACATGTACAAAATGCAACCCATGATTACAGGTGCATGCTCAGTTTAGGCTGCACTTGATTTATATTAGCGTGAGATTCAATGGTGTCTACTGCCAAGATGAAGACATTTGTGAATAAAAACAAATTTCAACAAACACCAAATAGGAAATAGTTTTCCCTTACTTGCCATTGACATGGATAACATTATATACTGTTGACCCTTGAACAACATGGGTTTGAACTGCGCAGGTCCACTTACAAGCAGATTTTTTTCAATGAATATATGGTTGGCCCTCTGAATCCCCAGATTTCATAACCATGAACAACCAACCACACATCAGTATTTTACATCTATGATTGGGAATCTGCAGATGTAGAGGGCCAACTGTATACATTGTTCTACACTATTTTACATAAGGGACTGCAGCATCTGTGGATTTTGGTATTCATAGGAGTCCTGGAACCAATCACCAGCAGATACTGAGGGACAACTGAGTTTTTGAGGAATCAAAAGTTATACATGGATTTCTGAGTGCCCAGGAGTCAGTATCCCTAACCCCTGCATTATTCAAAGGTCAACTGTATACTATATATTACATATGCCAGGTTTTCCTGACAGATCCTAATGTGGCAAATTTTGACCAAAGGGGAAAAATACTGCCCAGTCAAATGACATTCTATTTTAAAAAATGAGTCTTAAACTTAAAGTGGGCTTCAGTCCACTCCAGAGAAGGCTATATTGCTCCCAAACTGTTCTAGAGAAGAATCATGAAAAGGGTACCAGATCCTTATGGAGCATGTGGTAGGAAAAAAGATGGAAGTACAGTTAGAAATGGGGTGTGCTAGGCCCCAAACCCCTCCAGGCCAGATCCCTCTAGGCCCAAAACAGTAAATACAGTTTGGTTCTCTTGGTGAACTTCAAAATGGGAATCCAAAATCTCAGAGATCTAAGAGGGCAAAGGAAGGGCTTTTATTTATTTATTTATTTATTTTTTAATCCTGCATCCTTCTCAACATTAATGAAATTAATTTTTACTGTACTGTCACCCTCATCCTCTCTCATAATGCTCTGTATCTCTGAAGGCTGCCTTCCCCTGGGTACTTCTAGCTCATCACTTCTTCTGAGAAGTCCTGGTGTGGGTCAGACACACCTCCTGGAGTTCTGTCATAAATCTTGTCCTCTTGTTCTGAGTGTCTGCCACTGGTCTGCCTCCCTTGTTGGACTGTGAGGTCCTTACAGGAAACAGTGGAATCTAATTCACCTACATCTCCCCAGCACAAAACATTGTGCCTGGAAAGTAGGAGACAGTTGCTGAATGCACAAACATGTATGAGTGATACAACTATTATTCCTTCATTTTCATAAGCATGGTCATTTTTAATGCAATCATGGCACTCATAATTACTACCAAAAACAAATTAGAAAACTAAAATATTTCTTAAAGAAAATAAGAACAAAGGAATTGAGGTCTATTTAACAAATTAAGGGTTTATCTGCTTACACATATTCAAATCAAGCAAAATATGATGTATTCATTTTCATTGGAATGACAACTTACCCCTTTAAATCCATTCAGCTGCAAAAGCAGATTAAAAGTTGTATTCCCTTTAATTTCCTAACCTGAAGTAGTCATGTTTGCCCACATGGATTTGCTGGGCAAAATTAAACCAACCCTGTAAAGTTTGTACTTCTTCCTTCAAATTCTGCTGTGCTGATTTCTCTTGTCATACTTGCTTGGATGATCCAGACATGTAGAAACAGGAGTCAAGAGTCTGGTGATTTATTTCTTTCCATGTGATGCCACTGTTCCTTCAGCACTTGGCTTCAGGAAGACAATATACATTTTCAAATATTAAATTATATGACAATGACAAAGTGAACTAGGATGGCATTACATGCACATATTTTTTTAATGGAATTTGTTGCTTAAGATTATTCCTGCTTGTCCGTTTGAATGAAATGTGCTTGTTTACGAAATGAGCCTGAGGACTGACGGATTTAATACTTAATATCAGTTTAGAGAAAGCAATGAAAGCCAACTTCAAAGGTCAGGGGAGCGTTCTGATGGAACATTGGGGATTTAATTACATGTAAATAAATATTTATTGACTATTTGGAGTGAACAATGCACTGTGTTCTGTATAAGATATAAATGAAACCTTTCTCTATCATTAGATTTCAGTTATTTTATCTTTAATTATGATAACTCTTGATTAAAAGAATGAACTCTACCATATGTCGAGATCTCCAGTCAGAAAACGAGGCTTTCTGAAGTAGTTACAGATTTTAATAGTAAATGCCATAAAATAAAAGAATAATCAGCACTTACTTCTTAATACTGAGGTTCATAAGAGGCCATGAATAATTTATTTATGATTCAAAGGCAGTGGAAGGTAAATGTGTCTGTTCAAAAGTCTTAGATTTCTCTGTGTTGTGGTTTATAGTAACGGATGAATACCTACCATTACTGTAATAAAACTAATTTTGAAGAAATCTGAGATCATTAAGAATTCAAAAACATGCACAAGCAATTTTCCAGCTTATCTGAATTATAAGGAATCCATCCTGCCTTCTTAGCCTTATAATGATTCTCTAATGATTCTAGGAATCTCTGCAGAAAGCTCATTTTCGCTAATAGTATCTAATAGAAGTCACTCCCTACTCATCATGTTCTTTATTTTCAAGGCTTTTAAGATCAACTACATGGAAATAGATTACATTATGGGATGCATCCAAGTTTCCAAGATACATCAATTTCCAAATGTTTATTGCCAAGGCCACGTAGAAGAGCTGAAAAAGAAACATCCTGAAAGGGAGCAGTTGTTCTAACCAGTTGGAGGTGACAATTTATCAAGAGCCATTAATCTGCCACCACGTGAAGAGCCTCCAACCCGTTCACTTTCCATCTTGGTGAGAAAGTAATTTCTTATTATGGTTTACAGCAGTTTTTTCACCTAAGTTAAATACAAGTTTGAGGAAATGTGTGCATTTAAAAAGCAATCTTCCAGTCTGCTGGTAAATAAGACAGAATTATGCCTAAGCTGTACCTGGGCAATCTTGGGGTTTCAGGTAAATGACTAAATTATTTTGAACCAAAATGAAAATAATCTACTCTCATTTATGAGAGGAGGGAAGTAAAATAATTCACTTAGTTAAAACTCAAGTTGGATTATATATTGTTAGTGTGTACAAACAGGATTCAGGTAGCTAGCTGTTCTATATTGATTTAATGTTCTGTTATGATTGACCACAACTGGCAACAAGCACTTCAAGCAAAAATGACCTTTATATTTGCAGGAAAACCTCAGTTCTGCCACTAATTAGCTATGTGTGACTTTGGACAAGTTACTTAACCCTAGTTACCTAAGTCTCAGTTTCCTTACTTTTAAATAGAGCTAATAATATCACCTTTAGGAATTCATATACACACATAACTTGGCACATGTTAACTAGTCATTAGACATGATCTTGATGCTCACCTTGCCTCTGGGATTAGTATAATTATGCTTTTTCCTAACCAAAGAATAAACCCAGGGCTGAAACAGGTAGGTATGAATAGTTAAGTGCTCCATAAGAAGGGGAATTTCTATTTAGACATGTATTTCCCAGCCTTTCATTTATGTCCCCATGCCCCACCTTGACATCTAATTCTACTTTGGAGATTTATTACCTTGTTCTAAGCATTGCCTTTTTCCCAAAAAAGTCCCTAACAATGCAAATGCTCTAGGAAAGGATCATTAAAGCCATTATAATTTTGTGAGAATAAGTTTGTGTAATTTTTTCCAAGACAAAATATCCCACACACTAATACTTGGTACTTGGGAAAGGATAAAAGTGCTCTGAACGAAGGGCAAAAGGGCACAGGATGTATATCACAATTTTGCTTGCATAAGCTTTGTCAGTTATCATTTAATAAGTACTGAAAACCTTCTAGAAGGAAACTGAAGAAAGTGGTATTAGTAGTTGCCTATGGAAGGGGTCTGAGAAGTCAGGTACAAGAGTGGGGAGAGGAGAGTGAGACTTATACACAATACATATCCTTTTGTTCCTTTTGAATTTATTACTGCAGGCACATATAATCTATCCAAAATTTTTATTTTTCTTAAAAAAAAAACAAACAAACAATCCTTCCACCTTTTCACTTGTCTTACTTCAGTATTTAGATATTTATTCACAGGACTTTGACATTTAGAAACTGACTTATTTTTCCTTTTAAAAAGTCAAGTTAGATTCATTTAAAATATGACTAGCTTATCAAGGCTAACATATTTATTTTCAAAGTATTAAACATATTAAAATATTCATGTTCCTGAATACAAAGAGTTATTAGACAACTAACATTATTTGCTGACTTTCTGTATATACAGGTTTTTAACTAAAATTTAAGCCTCCTGCAGTCAGGGCCTGGTTTTATTAACCTTTGGAGGTCCCATTGTGGCAAATAAAGAGCTCTTATAGAAGGCTTGCTTTCTTGAGTTCTGTTCTGTCTTTTCTTCTGAGGAAGAAAAGTCATTAAATATAACATGATGTTTTTATTAAGAAGAATCTTCTCAAAAATTTTATTAAAACAAACAAACAATAAGAGGCAGAGACAGAGAAAGGGAGAGAGTGAAAAAATAGTTTAAATCACCCATATTTGTCATGAAACTTTTGGGACTCATTGAGAATGCATGCAAAGAACCAGCTGTGTCATAAGGAGGGAAAATTAAGATTGAACTGAAATCATGGACACATTTGTTTAACAAAACATTTGCTGCATAACTACAGTGTTCAAGGCCTTGGAGATAAAATGTTGAACAATGCAGACATGATCCCTGGCCTCATAGTTTTCATGAAAGTGGGGGATACTGAGCAGTGAGCAGGCAATTATCATGTAGTATAATAAATACCATAAAAGGGAGCACAGAAGGTTGTAGGTGTTCATAAAAGGAGAACCAAGCATATGCTTGGGAAGGTGATGAGTTGAAATCCTGGTTCACTGTTTCCAATCTACAATCTTGGCCAATTTATTTAATCTCTCTAAGCCTCAGTTTCAACACTTGAAAAGAGGAATAATGGTAAGTATTGAGCTCAAAGAGGTGATGTGATCATTCATTGAAATGTATGTCATAAATCTGGTATAATGTCCAGCAAATGGCAAGCACTCAATAAAGATTAGCTAATAATATTAATAGTAATAGTCAGCTGAGAACTGAAGCATGTTTACAACCAGGTAAAATGGAGGAGAGTAAGGAGAAGAGTGTCCCAAGCAAAGGAGAAATGCACACCCAGAAAAGCAATAGTATGGTGAGCTTAAGACACCTGGGGTGGGATCAGAGGTACAGGTGAAGCTGGAAAGGCAAGCAGAGCTAAGCTCAATGAGTTTATCAGGTTCATTAAAGGCTCCTCAAGAATTTTAATCGCAGGAGGGACAGAATCAGATTTGAGTTTTAGAAGGACCAGCTTGGCCACAGTATGGAGAATGAAATAGTGAGTGAGGAGACAAGAGGCAAGGGGGTCAGTGATAATAATTTTTAAATAATGTCTCTGCTGTTGTGAAATTTCAGTTAGGGAGATAGGTGTCACATGAAACACTTCTACACACACACACACACTCACACATATAAACACAAACACATACCTACATATATACAATCCAACAAGGACCTTAAAGTAGTTATTGTCAGTTTGTTGGTATTAGGTAATTGGCATTTCATTCATTCATTCATTCATTCACCTATTCAACAAGCATGTATGACACAAACTAGGACAGTGAACTGGTGCTCTGAAAGATTTCAAAGAGCATTAGTTACTCTGCATGGCCTGCTTTCCAGAAGCAACCAGTCCAACATGATTCCCTGTTTTCCTCTCCGGCTGAAAGATCTCTTATGCTGGTGATCCATATCACGTGCAGTAGCAAAGTCATTTTTGGGAGAAAACATACACCAGCAGGAAACTCAAGCTGGGAGGCAGTGCTACATAGCAGATAAGAATGGAATCTAAGGTGTGAAGATGACAGGAAATGTCACTCTAACTACAACAGTGTACAATAGGGTTCTTAATGCTCAAGAAAGAGAAAATCTTCCGTGATCCATTTTTAAGTGAATAATATAACTGACATTCATAGAATGTCCTGTCCTATAAATTTCAGGGAGATTAATAAATTCTGCAACAACTCTACAAAATAGCATTATTATAGGAGAGAAAACTAAGGCAAGAGACACTCCCCAAGGCCACAGAATTAAACCCAGTCTGATTTTCTTATTCACTGTACTATGTAGCCTCTGGCAGGGGACCGCCAGGCTGATATTAGAGTGAAGCTAATTTAAAATGTATGCCTCAAAAACCTAACAAGGAAGAAAGATCACTGCCCACTTTAGTATCAGGAAGCCCAAAATTTAGAAAGTTTTATTATAGGAATAAAATGGAATGAATGATTAAATATGTGACAGTCTCTTAAGAAGAAATCGGACTACCCTCATCAAATAGGTACCATTTCAAAATGGTTTTTGAAATCTATTTTACTCTTTTAAGTATAAAATATGACCTAGGACACATTAGAAAGTATTCAAATGGGGTCCCATGCTTATCACTTTAAAGTAGAGTATGTCATCTCACAGACTCAAACATGGAGAAGTGTGGCAAAGGAAATAAAAGAGCTAAGAGAATCGGACCTGTTACTCTTTTGGTTTTCTGCTAAGATAAGGTGAAAAAAAAAAGCTGATTATCAAAATTAAATGGAATATACTTATTCTCACAGAACCCTGTAAGGTTCTATCAGCTAAGTAGTGAAGCATGTGTTGAATAAGCTCTGTGGGGCACTTGCAATATGAATTGAATAAAGACAAAATAGAAAAAAGAAATCCCTAACCCTCCAAATATGAAAGAAACCATCAGCTTCTTGCAATGCCTCTTGATGCCACTAGCAACACAGAGTCTGGAGCCTGGGCTCTCAGAGGGCAATGAGAAGAAGCCCGGGTCAGATGGCATTTTAAAATCCAGTCTTACTCTACTTGTCCCTCCTCACTCACCTACCTTGTATTTAAAGCAAACACAGCCATTTTCACAAGCTGCAATGTTTTAAAGTAGTCACTGTTCCTTGAGAACACACAAAGCTCTAATTGTCACGGGTTTTAAAACATTGAGAATAAAATTATGGAATTTGTGAAATAAGCATTTCTAATTAACACACGCACCACGGAGTACAGCTTTAAGTCTAGCCTACATGTGCACGTTCATCCCAGCACACCAACACACCACTCCACTGGCATATCATTCACTTGCCAGTCCCTTTCTGTGGATTCACTTGCCACCACTGCAAAGTAACTGTGGCACAGACACCTCCCAGCTCCGGGGAGAACTTGGGGCTCCAGTGTCACCAACTGGCACTGCCTCCTGGAGTCCTCGCCCCGCATCCACTCTCTCGCCCGGAGCGCCACCCCTCCATCCCCCTGGGAGACGCTTAGAGTTGCATTGTCTTTGCTGCTTTTTAATCTTTACAAAGAAAAAAAAAAAAAAAGCTTGTGAGATGGATTCTCCACCCCACCCACCTGCCCGAGTCCACAAAACCACACTCAGTCGGCTTGTCTCCAAGGCTGCCGACCCGCGCCGACAGCCGGGAGGCGTGCACGAGGAACTTCTCTCTCTCTGACTCTCAGGTACACACCCTCTCCCCGAAATGGGAAGTTTGGAGCTAGCCAGGGTGCAATTACGCGATTCCCGGGCACCCCGGGCGCGGTCAGCAGGGGAGGGCCCCGCGCCGTGCCCGGCCGCGCCCCTCGCGTCCCCGGGCAGGCAGTTACCTCCTTCCTCCGGCTCGGCGCCCCGGGGCGGGTGATGAGGGCCGTCTCCTCGCACACCACGGCCACGTCTTCCACGAACACGCAGTCCGGGAGGCTCTCGTCGGCCGGCAGCATCACCACTTGCAGCCCCAGCTTACTGCCCAGCACGCCCACATAGAGCTGGTGCTGCCGCTCGGCGCGGGCGAAATCCACGTCGTCGCCCTTGCTTTTCCTCAGCGCGTGCTGGCAGAACGACTCGGGCAGCGCCCGCACCACGGCGTGGGTGGCGCGGCCGAAGGCAGCGGCGTGGCCGAGCGTGGCCATGGCTCCGGGCGGCGGCAAGGACGCAGCAGGGGGAGCGGCGGCGGGCGCGCCCGGCAGCTCGCGGTGGCAGCGGACGAATGCGGTGCAAGAGCCCGCTGGCGCCCGGAGCCCTGCCCGCGCCACTGAGCATGCCCAGAGCTCCGGGCGCCGGCCCGCGCGCCCACCCCGGCGCTCCCGGGCTTTGCGGGGATGCGGGCGGGGGTGCGAGCGGCGAGCACCGCGCCAGGAGAGGGCCTGGAGGGGGTGACCGTGGCGGGGGTGCGCGGGAGGTGGGTGTGGGCGGGGGCACCTCGTTGGAGAGTCACCACGCCCGGACCTGACGCTGCCTGTGTTTCCCCGCAGGTGCACGCACCCCTCGCACCGCCTCGGAGGCAAACTTGGAGAGCATCCGTAGTCTGGACAGGGCGCCTGGCGGGCTTCCTGGTGGTCAGGCAAAGGTTGGCATGATTCTTTGGTAGATCAGTGCTTTGACCTCTCTCGGTCCTTACTCTCCGGTTCTCAGGTTGCCCAGCGCGTGGTACCACCCCCCACCCACCCCACCCCACCCTGTTCTGAGCTTGAGAGTCTCTCTGTACATCCAAGTCCACCTTACCTTGACTTTCTCTGCAAATGACCTCTCACCCCATGTGAGACTGGAGATGATAAAAAGATTGCATTTCTTCCAGTCTTCTAAAAAGAGCAAAAAGCACATACAAAAAGAAAAATAGAGACATAGAAACTCAAAGTATTTCCAGGACAATCGGCTCTCACCAACTTTGTGATTCTGGAGTGTTTGTCTCCAGGGACCACAGAGTTAGGGAGGCAAAGACCAATCGTGCTTCCTGCACAATAGATATGTATGTGCTCACTTTGTGCGACGTTGGATGTGTAGCATCGGAACTCTATGTCAGGGAGAAAGAGAATTTCTAACCTCTCCTTGGCCTTCCCCTCAGTCTGTACAGACTCCGTGGAATTCCTGTGCTATCTGTTAACGATTCTTTTCCCACCCACTCCCCTCAGGAAGTGCCTTTTCCCTTCTTAATGGTACTTCTGCTCTTTTTGAGGGGAATATCCACTTCAAAAACCAGGTTATAACACCAAAATAATCTCAGTTAATAATTCTCTTTCCTCGTGTTCTATAGTACATTTCTAATTTAAAGATTGAGTAGGTGGATCATAGAACATTAGATTTCAATGGGACCTTAGAAACCCTCTCATCTAACTTCCTACACAATGTTCTTGAATTCCAGCTAAAACATCTATGATAGTGACTGGATCTTAAACATTTTAAACCTCATTTACTTACAAAGTGTATTCCACTTTTGAAGAACAAGATAGTTTTCATTTGGGAGTTAAATTCCCTTGGTCCGTGTTCTGCCTTCTGACATTACCTAACATGCTAATATTCACATATCAGAAGACAGTTCTGATATCTATTCTGCTGACACTACCCTCCATCCCGACACCTTCTAGAACTTAAGCCTCAAACACCCAAAAAGAAACTAGTGGTTTCATTTCTTAGTCCCTTCAACATTCTGGTTATCTCCCTTTTGATAAATACCAATTTACCCATATTCCTTTTAAATCATGGTATCCAGAAAATAATTCTTCCTGTGTGGTCTGGCCCTGCACTGACTATAGCAGAACCCTTGTTCCATATACTTGGCTTTCATTAACACTAATATTGTATTTGCTTTTTTGGTGGTCAGGTGCCAAGGCCTAGGTCATAGCCTTATTGCCAGAACTCTGACCCCAGTTTTTATGAAATGAGGGTTACTAGGAGAAGATCAATCTGAGGATGGTGGAACAGTCATCCCAACTGAACCCAGGGAAGATGTGATCTGCTTTCTCTCCCTTCCCTCAAGGGTAAAACTTGAATTTACCCAGATCATGTGGCATTTCTCACCTTCAAAAAATAAGGGGTCTAAGTAAAGGATTGCTATGACCCTGACACTGGGGAGTGGGACCACAAGTAAAAGAACAAACTTTTAAGACCTACTAGATTCTACTTCTAAGGGGACACAGGCTGCCCTATTGGCATCAGCTTTGTGTCATAAACCACTGAATGGTATCTTCAAACTGTAGATTCCCACCATTGCTACAAGTGAAAGATGACCCTTATGCTGAGCTTGCCCAGGTTAGAATATGGGACTTTGTTCACTCCTTTACCCAAAATTGAGGCTCCATACACCTCCAACTCTCCTCTACCTGGCAACCTTAATTTGTGTCTGTGCCTTGTCAGAGCCTAAATGCTTTACCTGACACATAGTCCCCTGACCCTAACTATGAACAGAGTCCTATATACCACTTTGGGCTCATGTCAGCCTTGCAGCCAATTAAAACCTGAAAGTGTTTTCTTACGAATTGATGTTGGCCATGCTAAATTGGGTTACTGGTTTTTAAGGTCCAAATTTGTATTTATCTCTATTAAATGTTATCTGCTTTGTTCCAATGTGTCTAGTTTTGATTCTATCATCTCGTGCATTATTTATTACCTCTCATTTTGTGTCATCTGAAATTTGATAAACATGCCTTCTGTCTCCTCTAGCAGTTGTCAAAAAAAAAAATGTTAGAATGTGTATATTGGTGAAAAGAATAATAAAAACACCAACTTCAATAAATTGTAGTTTACATGCCTTCTTACTTAAGCAATGAAGAACTGTTTTTAGGAAAATGGACTTTATTGAGCCTAATACATTTATAAATGCATTTCCCCCACAAATATTTATTGTGACTTCCCAAGGCACAACACCATGTTATGTACTTCAGAGTCAAACAAGAAGCATGAAAATATGATTCTTGACCTTGAAGAGCTCACAATTTCATTGGAAAAACAAGACATCCAAAATTGGAGCTATGATATGGGCACATAAGCAGTAGAGATGACAAAATCCTACAGGAAATTGAGGGAAATAGATATCGCTGTGGATGATGGGAATGGAAGAAAGCTACTTAAATGCATTTGAATTTGGTTTAGGCCTGAAATAATTTTTAGGATGTGAATAATTGAGAATTCTAATGAAAAGTATATGCAAAAGCCAGACACATGTTCAAGGGACAATTACACCAGCTTGATTCACAAATGTAGGGGTCAGGATGACTGTAGCTGCTTTAACAAAGCAACCCCAACACATATAATGGCACAAAGTTAATAGAAATGTATCTCTTGTTCACTTAAAGTCTAATACAGGAGTTCCTGATTAGTTCCTGACTCCTCAAGCACTATTCAGAGATCCAGAATTCTTCCGTTTTATAGCTCCAGTTCTTTAGAATTTAGCATCAGGTTCACCATGCTCAGAGCACTCAAGCTGAGAGAATGGGAAAGAATATGCTGTACCATGTGTGAGAGGCTTAATAAGCCAGGCCAGGAAATGGTGCACATCACCTCTGCTCGCATTCCTCTGTCTAAATCTTAGTCACACAGCTCCAATAACCACAAGGAGGGTCTGGAAAATACAGCCTCTGTGGACCTAGAAAGAAGATGAAACGGATTCAGGAAACGCTACCTGATTTCTTCCCCAGAGTACAGTTTTGGGAGCTGGGGGGGGGGGGCTGGAATGGTAAATCAAGGTGGAAAATTGGGCTAAGCTTTCATCACTTGAGCAATGGAGAAACTTACAGTCTGAAGACTGAGTGTAGTTTCTAGATGCAGACTTTGTGGGTAGAAGCTTGGATGTGCTATTTTTTTATTATGTGATCTTAGACATGTTATTTAAAAGCTCTTGGTCTCAGTTTCATCCTCATCTGTAAAATGGGAAGCAATGAGCTCATTATTATAGGGTTACGGTAAAGGTTAGATCAATAATGCAAAGTGCTTATAATGGTATCTAGCACCTAGTAGATACTCAATAAGTATTATCTATCGACAGGTTTGGACATGATTTCCTACCAAAGACCAATCCACATGTCCACATCCACTGAATTATCAGAGTCCTACAAGTATCCTAATGCCTTCCAACAGAACTCAGGGGCTTCCTAAGTTGACAGGCTAAAGCTCACTCATAAGTTTAATCATAGATTCAATATATATTTATTGGACTCTTGCTATAGCCAGGTACTGTGCTAGGCCCTGAGATGTAATTGTGAATGATAATGTGGAGCTTATGGTCAAATTGCTCCTTTTGCTCTTCCACACATTTCAAGGCCTTTGTAAATACCTAGAGCTATTTCAACATTGACTGAGAGACAATTTTTCTTTTTCATTGATACTATTACTAGTACCTGCATTTGAAGTTAATTTTAGTTATTTTAGATGTTTTAGGATTTAAATAGACACTCCAGCCTTACTCCTTTCTTGTTTTTAGCAAACATTACATTTACTTTTATTGGAGATGAATGTTTGGGGGTGGTCATGGGGAACCTAAAAGACAATGAGGGCTCAAGAGTGTCTTTGTTTATCCCAAGTGCCAGAAATACTGGATCAAGTAGGTACCTAGATAAGTCTGCAATCTGACACTATGTCCTGAGTGTTTCTATGTGAAAATCATTAAATTTGACACAAAAACCTTTACTGTGGCAGAAATCCATTGTGCAGAGTTCCCTTAATAACAAAGGAATGAACGAATGGGCAGGCAGTGGGTTAAAGACTAGGAGAAGGTGCCAGGGTAGCTAGGGCTCTGGTTCTCAAAGTTGTGATGTGTAGCTTCCTAACTTCGGTTTCTTCAACTTTCATTTGGAAATTCATTCATTAAACAAATATTTACCAAGTACCTCCAATGTGTATGGTAGAATATTATATAAAAGCAGGCAATTTTAAGAGAGAGTATTTGGCAATATTCAATGCATAAGGATGCTGTGCCTGGGACCAACTACTCTCTCCAGCTTCTTAAAGTGTGTCCTGGCATTGCGAATGTTGATCAGAGTGGCTGCAGAAGTGATCAATGGGTCTGACGTAGCAACCATCAAGTATATGTATGTTGAAAATGTTGGTGAAAGCAGCCAAGTTAGAAATCCTAACTTCCAGGCACTGGAAAGAAGTGGCCAATTTATTATACCTCAGTATGAATTGCTTGATGATGTTCCTGGAATTATCTATGTCTAGGGGTGGTAATGGCTTGCCATTTTTGCTAGATCCCACGTGCTTCAACATCCTCTGTTGGTTTTCTTTATCCAGCTCACATGTCTATGAACATTTCCTTTATTAAACATTCTCTTCAACAATCTTAGCTGAGAATGCCATTTGTTTTTATACCCAAGGCCTTACTTTGGTGAGTCACTTGAATTTATGTGTAACATAATAGTTACAACACCTTGTTGTCTGAGTTGTTTTGAGGCTGAAATGTGACAGCATGTTCAAAGGGCCTTAGCATAGCACCTGGCATCAGGAAGTATTTAATTAATGATAAACACTAATAACAATTGCTATTGTGTTCTTATTGCCAGACATGATAAGGAATACCAAAGTTTCCAGCTGCCTCTGTGTAAAATGCCCATTTCTACCACTCAGCATATCCAAGTTCTCCAAATGAGATAATACATAAAGTGAGTGCCTACCTTAGTAATGGGCACTTTGCAAGCACTCAGTAGGGCTCTTGGGTCTTCAAAACTCATTATTTTCTTCTCACCTTCTCCCACAAAGCAACGTTTCCCTTTCCTAAATTTCTGAAACTCTTGTGCTGCTATTCTTTCTCATAGTGGTGTAATAGCCTATTGATGTCAGAGTCATCAATTTCATTACAACCACATTAGGGGCTAATGAGATCATCAAAGTATACTGGAAAGTACAAAGCACTGTATAGATGTATTAAGTTTGAAAAATAAGTTTATGATGTATTATAATGACATGCAGAGGTTAGTGTGGCCCTAAACTTTTATAATTTTTTTAATTTCAGTTTCTCAGAGTTTTCTGCAATATTATCTTTCTAGAATTATTTCTAACAATTATTTCTTACCCAAATGTATGTTCGTGGGGGAAGAAATAGATTAAGGGAAAAGCCCTTTCAAATTTTGGCAGTTTAAATATTGAAGAAAAAAATCATTATTTTACAGTTGAAATTGTTGTATATATGTATATGGATATACGCACACATGTGCACGCACGCGCGCGCACGCACACACACACACACACACACACACACACTCTCTCTCTCTCTCCAGGGCTCTGATAAGCCCCCTCATTTCCTTATGAAATAAGTTACTTTATTTATAAAAAGAATACAATGCCAGGGAATTGTCATGTTTGCTCTGTGGCATTGACCCATAATTATTTTAACATAGCATTAGAACACACATCCCAGGAATCTTCCTTCATGTTTTCCTCTTTTGCATCAGTGACATTTCTCTCTCCCGCCTTTTTTTCCCCTCCCTCTCTCTCCTTCTATTTCATTGCTTTTAAATGTTGTTGTTTCCCAGAGTTCCCTGGCCTCACTTTCTTTTCCTCCAGCAGTACATGTTCTCTCCCGTGGATTAACTAATCTAGGCCCATGACTTCAAATGCCACCTCAATGCCAACAATGTCCAAACCTTCATTTCCGGCCCTGTGCTCTCTCCTGAGCTTTGGAACTGCCTAAAACACATCTGTTTGGCTGTCCTACAGGACTTCCAGAGTCAACACGCCTAAAGCTGAAGTCATTATGTTCTGCCCAGAATTGCTCCTTCTCCCCTTTCATTCCCTCTTTCATTCACACAGTAGCTCAAGCTAGTGATTTGGGTGTTATCCTTCACTGTCTCTTTTGCTGCCACATTTAATCAATCATCACTTTCTTACAGATTAATCTCATTAAAATGGTTCAAATCCTTCCATGCCTTTCCACCCACTGTGCCATCACCTAGTCCAGAAAATAATTATTGGTCTCTGGATTATTGCAACAGCCCTCCTATCCAGAGTGGTCTTTCTAAATTAAAAATCTGACCATGTCACCCCATTGCCTAAAGCCTCTAGTGACTTTCCAGTACCCTCAGAATGAAGTCCAAAGTCTTACCATGGCCCACAAGAACCCTCCCTATCCTCATTCTAGTCATTTCCCCCAGGCTTTCTCATAAATGGGCCTCTGCACATGGTGTTTCTATCACCTGGGGTGTGCTTGACCCATCCCTGCTTGGGTAACTCCTAACCCTCCTTTAAGAGTCAGTGAAGGCATCACCCCTTCCAAGAAGTCTTCCCTTGCCACACCCGTCCCCCTGGCTGCATGTGATGTACCTGTATCTCTGTTTTCACTCCCTTCACATAGTACTGTATTATTTGCTAATCTGAGGAGCTCTTGGTAGACAGACACATCTTTTTATTGCCGAATCCTCAATTCAGGTGTTTAGAGGATAGCTTAATTAAAGCAATAGATGACATTCACCTCTCCCTACTCTCATTACCCACATTCATAAGAATGAGTTTCTGTTCTTTCAAAATAAAAGGATTATATCAGAACCCTTCTAGTTCCAGGAGTCTAGGATCCTATTGCTCCAAATATATTTATACAACTAACACTATTTACTGACTGGGGGGAAGACAGGTATTAATAAAAGTCATATAACTAAATACATATACTAAGTGCTATAAAAGAAAAGGACCTGATATCCTGAGCATTATGATAATAGAAAGTCCATCTTTCTGGGGAATCAAGGAAAGCTTCCCTGAGGAGGTGAATTTGGAGCTGAAACTTGAAGGATGGGTAGGTATTAAATAGAATTGGAAAGAACATTCCAAACTAAGTGAACACATGAGCAAAGGCAACAGATGAGAGAGAGCTTAATGTTTTTGAGGAAGTAAAAGAAGAATCCATGTGCTACAGCTGGAATGTGGGTAATATTGTTAACCTCCTTATAAAAGTGAGGAAACTGAGCATCAGTGCCCAGCTGAGAGCCTGATACAAGGTAAGGGCTCCCCCAAGCACGCTTCCCCTGTGATGGGGGGTTTGCCAATGATGTTCAACCTGCCTTCAGGTCTCTTCCACAGTCTTTTACAACTAGAAGAGTGATCCCTACAAGCCTAATGTTGTCTTCTGTGAGCATCATCCTAATTCAGAGAAACTGGTATAAAAAATCATCTAAGAAAACATTACCTGCAGAAAATATAACACATCCTATTGTATTACAGCTAAGACTGTAGTTTAAATGTAAATCAAAACTAACTCATGCCAAGATTACCTAACGCTTTAAAATGATAAACGATTCACACTACTATCTCCATCATATATATTTCAACTTTTATGTAAAAGCTAGATTAAAATGGTAATTTGTTTCCATGCAGGTCACATAAGCAGCTACTTACTAAATTTCCCAGAATTTATTTAAACACTTTAGCAAATCAATATATGCATTAATATAACTTGCTGCACAGATTATAATTTAGTGGCCTATTTTTTAGACATGTTATGCTTTTACACCCTAGTATATGGCTTCAGTTCTCTGTTTAGTTCTTAAGTCATTTTTAATGTATTTATTATAATTGAAAAAATTAATCAACTATGCCTTCTGCCAACTCAAAGTGTAAAAAAATTGGAAAGGACTTTAAAGAAAAAAATGTATTTAAAAATATAGAAAGAAAAAAAAACAAGAAGATTGCTTTAGAAAGCAATTTTTTTTCCTGTGGGAATGCTCATAATAGATAAACCATTCTAAAGGGAAAGGGGAAAGATTATTATAATCTTCCACTGCCCCTTCCACAATGTATCTACAGCTTCGCTTTCTGAATTTTCAGTTACCCGAGGTCAATAATAGTCCAAAAAATTACATGGACAATCCAGGAATAAAAATTCATAAGTTTAAATTGCGTGCCATGTTGAGTAGTATGATGAAAACCTGCTCCATCCTTCTCCATCCTGCCAGGGATGTGGGGCATCTCTTTGTCCAACATTACCATGCTGTATATGCTCCCCATCAGTTAATCACTTAGCCATCTTGATTATCAGATCAGTTATCAGAGAGAGAGAGAGAGAGAGAGAGAGAGAGAGAGAGACCACTTTCACATAACTTTATTACAGTATGTTGTTATAATTGTTCTATTTTAGTATTAGTTATTGTTGTTAATCTCTTGCCATACCTAATTTGTAAGTTAAAATTTTTCATAGTTGTGTGTGTGTGTGTGTATATGTATGTATGCATAGGAAAAACAATACATATAGGGTTCAGTATTATCTGCAATTATGGTGTTATTGCTGGGCATCTTAGAGTATATCCCTAACACATAAGAGAGGACTACGGTAGAGAAAAATCAGAATTTCACTTTTATGGAAAACCCATGAGTTCACATAAAAAGGCTATCCAATGCATCTTTAAGAAAAAAAAAAGAGCTTTCTGCCAAAAACTCTTTCTGACATCCTAATTAATTTTAGGGGTTATCCTTTCAGTTGTAGCTTTCCTTTTGTGACTTACTTTCTATGTACTGAGCTTTATGACATTGTCTGCTTCCTGGCAATATCGTTCTAATCCTCAGCAGAAATGGTCATCAACTGGTAAGATGAAGATCAGGGGAAGAAGCCTGGCATGTTCAGGAAATATTGATAAATGTCAATTGATGAAAAATGAGCTATTAACATTTGTCCTCAGGATTCATTGCCACTCTATAATATTGTATGCACATAATTTTGTATTACTTTATAATATTTATTCTAAGGAATATGGTGAAACTAATATACCCTTTAAAAGGAATTATAGTTTCATTGCCTTTTGAAAGTTTAAACATTTTTATTTTACTTTAATTTGCATTCTGCTTTAAAAAGATGCATGATTTGCTATAGCCCAAGAGATAGTAACTGAAAATTTTTAAATAGTTAATATCCCGAGATTATTTTTCCACCCTCTTGTTTCTCTTTTCAGAAGAAAATTGTTTGTTTGTTTTTTTTGGGGGGGAGGTTGGCTGTTTTTTGTCTTTTGGGTTTTTTTTTTTTTGTAGTTTATGACAAAGTCATACAGTCTGAGAGAAAAGTAGGTTTGGCCACAAATCAAAACAGTGTTAGTTCTATATGGTACAGGAAGAGGCATTCTGGAGGTGGAGCCCATGTGAGTATCATCAAAATGCCAGACAATAAAATATTGCTAGTTTTGTTTGCTGGGTTTTATCTTAATCCCTTTAGGGTGAAGATGGTGTTTCCAGCTTCCATCTGTTTAGCTCTGCTTGGCGGATAGTCCTGCGGAGCTGGCCTACTCACGTTTCCCAGAAGTGGTCACAAAGATCTCATTTGGGAATTTCCAGAAATGGCTATGCCCATCTTAACACATACTGGAATCTAAGATAATATTTCTTTGCCATATTGTTCTGAAGCAGACATTTGATTAAATTCAAAGAGCTCATGTCTGCTCTCTAAGGAACAACTGCAAGCAATTGAAAGAGAAATCAGAACATGTGACAAAACAGCTACTTCTTCAGAAAAGAGAGAAGATGAAAACACTGTGGATAGCTCAACACTTCTATCAGCAGGTTATACTGCGATATAGTCAAAATTCGTCTTAGTATTTTTTAATGTTCCCAACCCACATACTGTTAGCAACTGCCATCCCTGTGTTGCCTCTCTTAGCTGAGGCTTAAACTGCTCCATTCCATAACCAAGATGTACTCACTCTGGAGTTCATTCTTTCAGATCCTCCTAAACATCTTATTAAACCTAATAAACCTATTTGTACTAGAATCTTAGTAGATAAGAATAACTTTAATTAATGACATACTCTTTTACTGAGTGACCATGTACTTGGCACTGTGGCTAATAATCTGCTTAAGAAACAGTTTTTCTAATACAAAATAATATTAAATGTCAACTGTAATTAAAATATAAAAAAAAGAAGAAAAAGTTAAAGGGGAATAAGAAGTTCAAATTTCCAGGTATAAAAGAAATAAGTCATGGAGGTGTGGTGTACAGAAGAGGTAATATAGTCAATAATATTGTGATAGCATAGTATGATCTCTAATGGTCGCTGGACTTATCATGATGATCATTTCTTTAGGTATATAAATGTTGAATAACTGGTGTACACCTGAAACTAATATAAAATTTGATATTAGTTGTATTTTAATAAAAATCTTTTAAAAAGAAACAGTTCATTTACTGTTGGGATCAACAACTAGGAAGCCCTATGATAAAGGAATAGTTAAATAAATCATGGTACGTGCATACCTGTGGGACGCTCTTCAGCCACTAAAATTAATGCTTTTAAAAATCATGCTTCCCAACCGAAGTGTCCTATGATAGATGATTGGCTAAAGAAGCTGTGGTATATACATACAATGGGATATTACTCAACCATAGAAGAGATGAAATACTGCCATTCGCGACAACATGGATGGACCTTGAGATAATTATGCTAAGTGAAATAAGCCAGACAAAAAAAGTTGACAATCACATGACATCACTTATATGTGGAATAGAAACCTAAAAGCAACAAATGAACATGACAAACAAAACTGTGACTCAGGGATGTGGACAATGGACTAGTGGTTACCACAGGGTAAGAGATGGGGGAGGAGGAGGGAGGTAAACAGAGTAAAAAGGGTCCAATGTGTGGTGACAGAAAGAGATCTAACTATGGAAAGTGAAAACACACACACACACACACACACACACACACACACACACACGCCTTACTGTTAAAGTGTACAGCTGAAACATTAGATTTCATTAACCAATGTCCAAATAAATAAATAAACAAACAAACAAACAAACAAACAAATAAATAAATCATGCTTCCATCCATTATGGATGTTAACTAAACTTATTGTGGTAATCATTTCACAATACATACATATGCCAAGTCACTATGCTGTACATCATAAACGTATACAATGTAGTATGCCAATTATATCAATTAAACTATAAAAAGAAAATAGTGCTTTAGCATAATATTAGTTCTATTTTAAAAACATGCATAGGAAAAAGACAATAAAATATAATAGTAACTTTGGTTATCTTTAAGAAGTGGGATTATATGTGATTTTTATTTCACTCAGACTTTTACATACTTTCCAAATGTTTTTCAAGAAACACATACTTGCGTTTTAATCAGAAAATAATCAATAAACAATATTTTTTTTAAAGATGATTTCTCCTTGGAAGAGTTGTCAGTTTAATCCAGAAGATACTGGATTGAAAACAAATTATTAGTATATTATGGTAAATGTTATAATAGAGTTTGTACAAGGTGTTATGAGAATAACTAACCACCCATATAAATAATGAAAGATTGAATATGCTATTGCCCCCAACAATTTTTGTAAAAATCTTTAGTATTATAAGAAAAGATACAGTTCACGATTCCCTATCCGAATTTTATTTCCATGTGTGTTTCAAACTTCAGACATTTTTGGATTTTAGAAAGGTAATATGGTGAGTATATGTGTTTACATAACACCTCAGTGAATCTGGGGCAGCACCCCATAATCCAAAATATTTATATTCCCATTTAGTGAGATGGGAACATTAATTTAGTTCCCAATTTTTTATTAGAATAAGGATTAAAAGGCTTGTCATCAGTTTAGGCCATCAAATTTGTTGTCTAAAAGTCTTGCTTTCTGGAACCCTTTGGATTTCTGAATTGCAGATAAAGGATTATGGACCTGGATGAGAAATGAGACTAAGTAACAGAGCCTGTGCAGGGTGTCATCTGTTATCTGTGTCTCAGCTCCTAGGTTGATAAGAATAACACTTGTTCTAAGTTTAGAAATCATAAAACTGATTGTGATTCATGTTACAGTTTGTGATAGTATTTGATCATAGATATGTACTCTGGGAGTAAAAATGCTCTAATTCTGTTCTGAAGACACAAATGCTTAAGCGGTCTGGGGTTGTTTTAAAGGAGAAGAAAATGTTATTATAAATGCAATGTACAAACATTGTAAAAACATCAAGAAATATATGGGTATTATGAGTAGAAATAATATTAATAGAGCTGGCAAAATATATTTCTCAGTACTTTTTAATGGTTGTCTGTAAGCCAAACATTTCCTAATCTCTTGAAATAATGACAACTAAGCAATCAAAAGGCTGTGGTTTCAAACATTAACTATAAAACTGCTAAGTTTATTGATATGTAGCCAGTTTAGGAGAAATTTTATTGGTTTATTTATTATATATAATGTGTTTTTTTCAACTTCTGTGGTATAATGAATAGTGTGCAATGTCTGCACTACTATTGCATATCACTGAGGATCAGTGACAGATAAGTGGTTTGAGAGAGAAAACGCCCAGGACGATTCATTTGAAATCAATTTTGAGGATTTTCCTGCTGACAAGGCTGACAGAAGGGAGGCCTAGAACAAAGATCAAAATCTTCAGTTCTAGAAAACTGCTTTAAGGCTGGCTCTTCCAAGTCCTGCTAGTCCATCAAGATGAAGTGTTCAATTTTCTTTTGTGGATACAGTCAGGTATGCCATACTGAGCTTTTGACAGAAAAGGAATTTCTGCATGGTTCTACAAACCACACGTTCAATGAAAGTTGATTTGTTAATGCAAATTGACCATCAAGATTTAAATTCCACAAAAATTCCTCAAAATAATGATTTAGTAATCATTACCAGCTTCTCCAGTATCCTTATTACCAGAACTACCAGTTATTAAAAAACTGGTCGATTTGACCTTCTGTATGCCTTTTCAGGCTGGAGTCATAAAAGCAGAAACATGGCCCAAGGGCAAAAGCAGGTGAGTAACTTAAGGACACATGTACCTTATGAGTCACTGGGAGTTGGCTATTTTAAATATTTTTATCACTGCTTTCACATAATACTAAACTCTTCTTAGCAACTGAAACAGGCTACTGTGTGCTGTGAATAGCAAATCAGAGCTTCAATAAGGTTTTTTATTTTTTAATGTTAAATTCACATTTTATCAACTTACTATAGATTTCTGTCTTTATTGCTGCCTGTTTAATATCAGCTAATATTGTGTAGGCTGCATAGAAAATAAATTAAGGATACATAGGTCTTGTCTTCTGGGACCTTACAGTTTTGAACAGATGATGACACCAAACAGAGATGCATAAGCTACAGAGTAAATGATTGTATGAATTAAATATGTAAAACATTATATTGAGAACAAACAAGATAGTTAGCTTAGGTAGACCTTTAGTTGATGAGTGAAGAAGCAATTATAGAAGCAACCCACAGAGAACTGCTGGTTTTTAAAAGAGCTTAATTAATTATTTAATTAAGGCACTCTTGCCTGGAGGGAAAAGCCAGAAATCTTGCAGATTTAGTGACTACAAAATAAAGTTCAGAGGTGGGAGAAATATTTCAGGCCTCCTATTGTTTTTCTCTCCAAACCTTGCAAGAAATGGCAAGGTCCAGCAAATTCTGTTGGATTTAAATTTTGCTTTCAGCCACATGTCATTATTAGCAAATGTGCTATTTATATTGAGAAAAGTGTCAGGGCTGTGTTCAAATGTATATTGAACTCAGTCTTTGACAGTGCTAATTACTATAAAAAATGTTTAGTTTTTTTAAAGGTGAACACAAATAATATATTTTTATTAAAAAAAGTAACATAATATTCAAATTTAAAAAACATTATTATTTCATATTGTTGCAAAATGGTGGACAGCTGCATTCTCACAGCCCCTTCTGCATTCATTCTATTGCAAATTTTTTTAAATAACATTTGTATATATTTAATGAGTACAACATGATGTTTTGATAACCATATACATGGTAAATGATTATTACAGTTGAGCTAATTAACATATCCATTTCCTAACGTATTTACCTTTTGTGTGTGTGTGTGTGGCAAGAGTAGCTGAAATCTATTCTCTTAGAAAATTTCCAGTATAATTTCCAATACAGTATAATTAACTTCAGTCATCATGCTATACATTAGATCTCAAGACACTATAGAAAATGAATACTAACACATTAGACATATCAGTGGATACATACTTTGACAGCATCAGTAGGACAATTAAAGTCAATAAACTCTGAAAATGAATTCTCATGAGGCCATGTTTATACAAGTATGTCTGAATAGTTGGAGTTCAAAAATTTATTTTATCTAATTTGTTCAGGGTAAACTGAATTAACAAAAGATAATGGGCTTAATTCTAAAATCTGTCTCACTAGAGCCTTTATTGACACAGCCGAAACCTTCCAAAATCATCCCCTTTCATTTGGAAAGTGAATTCTGTCAGCTAGCAAATAGTAATGATCTGTTTTCTGCATATTTCACAACATTTTAAAAAGACATATTTGACAAAGACACACGAGAAAGATACCTAACTACAAAGTGGTAGAGATTACCCCGCTGTCACTCTCACTCTCTAGCAAGCAAACATGGATCTGAAGTCCTAGCCAAGGGCTAATTCCACAGGGTGATTTCTATAGATATGTAACTTTACCACAAAGCATAAGAAATGTGGTTTCCTGGAGATAAGGATGAAAGTCCATTGAATTGAAAGCCATCATCTATACTCTAAAATATTAGAAATAAAATGCTGTTAAACAGAGAAGATCCTCAAAGAGGTGCCTTAGTATGGGGTTGTCCAGCAGGGTTTTCAAACCACACACACACAAAGTCTACAAAATTGAAAACTTTCCAAAAATTCAAAAGGCTCCTGCAGAAATATCCTGACAGAATTCAATTCTGACAAGTCAACAGAGTTGAATAATTTCCAGCGCAGAGAGTTAGAATCCTTCTACAAAGAATTTTCCCTAAGCATTGATTAAGATTTTCTTATATGGTATTACAGTGTTTTTAACATTTCAGCCAAATTGTACACTTATTCATTCATTCAACCACCAAATTACTACCAGATATTTAGCATTGGGGATGCAAAATTAATATACTATGGCTCCTGAACTTCTAGAATCTGGTGGAAAGGAACAAGCACATAGAGAATCTATGGCATTCAATAAATATAGGATGATGTCAGGAAAAACACTCACCTCCATTGTGGGGAGCTTCATTAGAAGCAACAAATAACAGGGTGGTCCAGGAAATAGAAATGTCATTTAAGAATGCATGGTGACAGAAAGAAAGGCACTTTTTGGTCATGGCAAAACTACTCAAAATGAGTAGATGGGAGTAGAGAGGTAGGCAGAAGCCAGATGACCAATAGAGGAGAAATCTTTAATAGATATTATACAGAAATGGAATGATCAGAATTACACTTAAGGACAACACTCTGGAGTAGTATAATTTTCCTAAAACAATTGGATATTTATCTGGCCAAAGAAGTTGTGAGAAAAGTTACATTTTTTTTTCCTGAGAAGAGGTGACTTTTGGATGAATGAGTAGGTCTTTTTCTCAGTAGTTGCTGTCTTTGAATATAGGACCATCAACTGAGAGAAGCTGACGGTGAAGGCTTGACTTTCAGAGACCATATCAGCATTACTGAGAGAATACTTGTGAACCTGTGGCCATCATCTTTCAATGAAATGCATGTCATATGGGATACTTCAGCTTTGCTGGCCATAACCAATGCAGATCTAAGGAGAGGACAGTAGACAGTAAGAACTGTCTACATTGTCATGGGGATTATTAAAAAACTGACTGTGAAACAATTTAATACAACCTCATATATTCTTTCATCTTCAAATTGTACCTGCATCAAATGTCAGCTGATGCTATAATTATTCTGCTGACCAGCAGTCTTCTTTCAATAAAATCAATTATTTCAATAAAATCAATTATTTCAATATAGCCTTGTTTTCCAAATAAAATTTTAGTTTTTTAAAAAATAAAGGTTATTTATTTAGTTTCTTGAAGTGGTAGCACATTCAGATAGTTCAAGCACCAAAAAGAAAAAAAAATATATATATATATAGTGATGTCTCATTTCCATTCTTTTCTTCCATCTGCCATTTTTATCCCCCTCAAAATAAGTATCCAGTATTATTAGTTTCTCACTTAATTCCCAGGATTTAAATATAAATAAATAAATAAATAAATAAGCAAGCAAGCAAGTACACACAAGCCGGTACAAGCATAGATAACTTTCTCTTCTTTTTTTCACCCCTAGAGTATATTATTTTAGCACCCTTCTCCCCCAACCCCCCTAAAAATAAATCTTGGAGATTGTATTAGTCAGCTCTGGTTGCCATAACAAAATCCCATTGACTGGTCAATTAAACAACAGAAATTAATTTTTTCACAGTTCTGAAGACCGGGAATTCGAGATCAGGGTGTCAGCATGTTGGGGTTCTGATTAGAGCTCTCTTCCAGGCTTGCAGATAGCCACATGCTGGCAGAGAGAGACAGCATGCTCTCTAGTGTCTCAGAATAAGAACAGTAATCTCTCTGTGAGGATGTCGCCTTCATGACTTCAACTAACTCGAATTATCTCCCAAAGGCCACATTTCCAAATACTATCATATTGCAGGTTAGGGCTTCAAAATATGGGTTCAGGAAAGGGACCATAACAAAAATCTTCCCATATAAACATATAAAGAGCTACTGTCATGCCATCCTGAACAAACCCAATCCCATCTGATCTTGGAAGCTAAGCAGAGTCGGGCCTGGTTAGTATTGGTGGATAGGAGACCACCTAGGAAGTCTAGCTGCTGTAGGCATAAAAAATAAATTAAAAAATAAGGGATTGTAAGCTGACAAGGTCCTTGCAATCTTTTTAGAGCTGCACAGTGTGCTGTTGTTACATCATACATCTTTAATGTTGAAACTGGGAAAACTGAAGCTATGCTTAATGATTTTTGTTAATAGGATCTGTAGCCATAATGTAAGAAGACATGAGTCTCAGATTCAAAGGTGATATTTCTGATGAGGTTACACATAAGCTTGAATTATATTCAGATGATTGCTGGGAATGTATAAAACTCAAGCAATATGTTTAGTGTACATTCATTAGCCCATCATTATATCCTTAGAAGTTCAGCTTTCTAAATTAAGTATGGTTGAAATGTTGTCTTAATATGAAGATACTGACTGTAATTGAAGGTGTAAATTATAGTAGTAAAACATGGAGCTACAAAATGTGTTTTTTCATGTCATTCCTTATAAATGGTCGGTTTATCCCTGACTATTAATTATTAGGCATGTTATGCAGGCCATTCTAAATACATTAGCATATATTTAGGTTCTAAGGAGAGGAGTATTTGTGTAGAAGAAAATATAGTGATCTATACACATAAAGTTCAAGTGCTTTGCCATTCACAGTCAGAGGCAGAAGGAAAAAGATGAGCATTAAAGGAGAGACAAGAGTAGTCAGGGAGAGAATGTGAACCAAAGTAGTGAGGTTATGGAAATCAAAAGAGGAAGGCATAGTCAATTGTGTTACATTCAAGAAAAAAAAGTAATGATATGGACCCCCAAAACAATACATCAGGAGACAAAGGTAAGATTTTAAAATATTAAGTAGTGTGCTGAATAATGAGAAAGTAAAGTCAAAATTCTTTTTGGCTCTTTAACAATGCTATTCCATATTTATATTCCACTTTAGAGTAACAGAGTACTTCCACATAAGATATCTTTTTATGATATCTCAAGGAAATAGTCTTGTACATAGATAAGTGGAGAAAGATGCAGTAGAACGAGATAATTAAAGATGCAAATAGAAGATAAAGTAATGGGTGAAGTTAGTTTCCTAAGGAGGAGAAAGAGGGAAGAATTTAGTGCTGGAAAAGAGTGGGGATATTTTTAATTTTGAGTCAGAAAGAAGAAAAAGTGAGTTGGTGAAAAGACATAAACATTTTAAGGTAAAAATAGTTCAGAAAGATGTATAACTAAAGACTTGGAAGTAATCAAGGTAACATTGAGTCGAGGGTCCAAATGTCAGGAGAATTGTGAAATGAGTGGGGAAATAATGATTTTGACATAAATGTCAAGATAGTGACTCTTCACCTAGTCACAAGCTCTCCAAATCTCTAATACAATTTAATCCCCCCACTAATGTAATGGTAAGTGGACACTGAAGTACTAGAGACAAGAGTAAACTTCAAACTTGAAGTTTTAAATAACCCCAGCAAAGACTTTAAGAGAAGATCATTTGCAACACAATTCAGTTTATAAGTCTGCTATCCCCAGCCCATTCCACAGGAAGGAAAACACATTAAGCAAGTTGAATAATACACTCCCACAGGACAAGACACCCTGTAGTTTTTCAAACAACAGGGATGTTGTCAGTCTGTGGCCCAGTCTCCAATCACCCTCTTTAGATAGTTCTGCTTTTTCTGATAGTACTCAAGTATTTATAACTTTCTCCTTTAAAGTATGCATATTAAAAAATGAATTTAAGTTTGTATTCTATGAACCAACATATTGACAAACAAAAATATGATGGCTTTCCTTCTTGGCTGAAAATCCATGTGGCATGTCCATTTGGGCCCTATGGTACCTCAGCCAGACATACTGAGATTCTGATCTTTTGGCTCTTTAAACAAACTCTACCATTACCATATTAATTTCTTTATTACATCTTATAGAAGATAAAGTTTGTCTACTGTCATGCCACCCTGAACAAGCCTAATCCCATCTGATCTTGGAAGCTAAGCAGGGTCGGGCCTGGTTAGTATTGATGGATAGCAGACCACCTAGGAAGTCTAGCTGCTGTAGGCATAAAAAATAAATTAAAAAATAAGGGATTGCAAGCTGACAAGTTCCTTGCAATCTGTGAGGTCAACCAAGTTTTGCCTTGCCTAAAAAAAAAAATAGATAAAGTTTACTACATATACAATACACTTCTCTCTGTGGGAAAACAAAACAAAACAAACAAACACATCTTAATGACAAGCATAGACATATGTTCTCAATTGGACCTATCATATTACCCTGTCTTCCTGTCTTGGTGGTTGGTTCGGGGACAAATTTGTGACTTACGTTGATCCAAAGCAACTCGAGATTATTTCCAGGCTAGAGCCAAAGAGGAAGAAATCCTCTTTCTTTGCTAGTAGAATTGCTGCTGGGATGAGATGAGAGCCCAGGGTTGTTAGGAGCTTTGTTCCAACAGCATGGAGAAAGCCATCTGCAAAGGGAAGCAAAAACAATAGTCAGAAATAGAGAACATGGGCCCTAAAAGTGTTCCTGTCACTGAAACCAGACATCCCCAGGACCAGATCCGCACATCTTGTGTTTGGGTTACAGAAGCCAACAAATTTTCCTTTTGGTGTGGGCAAGTTGGGATTGTGTCATTTGCAAACAAAAGTGGCCCAACTATGCACACAATACCTATAATTACAAGGTGCTCAATAAATATATGTTGATTACCTGGTTTCTTCTACGTCAGCACTTTCTCTGTACCTTTTGTTTCTGCACTTCCTCTTTGTCCTACAACCTCATTCTTAATAAGGTTTGATCAAAAGTAAGGCTGCAATTTTCCAGTAATGACTGGTTGCTCTAGTTCCTTGATGCTGTCCAAGGTCGTTTAGTATATTTCTGCTTCAGTTTTCTAATTTTTAAAACATGGTAAATAATAATAGCATCTATGTATTTAGCATCTACTATATTCCAGGTAGTGAACTAAAGTTTAATTGTGCATTATTTTATGTCTTACAGCAACTTGGTAGCATGCATAATGATTCCCATTTTATAGATGAGGAAGCTGAAAAACAACAAGGTTAAATGAATTGACCAAAGTCATACAGTTTGCGTGAAAGAATTCCGGCTCATGTCCAGATTGGTCTGAGTCTCTGAGCCTGTGCATCTTCCAGTGTCCTCTGATGCCCTACTTATGCAAACAGATTCTTTGTGTGTAGGGAAATAATGCAGGTGAAGTTGCTCTAAAAAACAGAAGATGATCAAAAATCATTCTCCAATTGACAACCAAGTTGTATGGAAGTGGACCCGACTATTAACAAGGAAAATTTAAGTTGTGAGGAACATTCTGACTAGCCCAGTTATGACATTAGAAAGAGTTACTGAAAAAAATAAATGTGAATCTCATATAAATGAGAAATTTTACGAAGACAGAAAGAGCAGTCAAGATTCAGTTTCATTTCTGAAGCCTCAGTAAAACTCAGTAGGACATAAGTAAGCTTTGTTAAGCTTGGGGGAATTGAACCTCATTTCTCATTTTCCTCATTGGACCATTAATAATTACAGCCTGCCATTTCCTTTGTGGCCCTGTTGATGAAGTGTGCTTATAAAATATGGACATTTTTATGTACAGATCTGGATGACAATATCAGTGGTATTTGAAATGAACAAACATATAATCATGCTGTTTATGTACTATTAAAACATGTAGAAACTTTGTTTTTATATAAATTTAACTGAAAGGAGGATAGATCAGGTCTACATGTAAAAAATAGTTCTTAGTAAAACTCTTCTGTTCTTCAAGCTGTAATTATTATATCAAACAACTTCAAGGAAACTACATAATGAACTGTTTTATGTCCATTTTCTTCATCAGATTGTGAGTGTTTTGGACATAGAACTTGTCTCACTCATTTTTTATTTGTAGAATAGGTAAAATTTGGCATAGGTTGCATCGTGATTTTAATGAGTCCTGGGAACCTCTTCCTCCATAAAAATATTAAAAATTATATTTTAATGACCATATTGGTATAAAGATGAATATACTAATATTCTATATTTAAACATTTTCTTTGACCTAAAATCTCATTTTTTTCTTTTGATTCAAAAAAATTAAACCATTTGCATCGCTTTGGATGCTGTGCTTATCTTGTGTATGAATAAGTCAATCCTAATGAGTATTAAATACAGTTTTGTTGAATGAATGAAATGAATAAATGATTTAAAATTAACATCTTAGTGGCAGTGATTCTTAGAGCTTCTATTTCAAAGTAACTTTTAGCTTAAAATACTTTTCAAAAGCAACTAATTAATAAAATTATCACGAAATACTAAGATTCATTTAATCTGAAGCCAACTATTGAAATGTACTACTGTAAACAAAATTAAAAGCCAAGAGCAGTGTAGGAGTCTGTCAGCGTGGCAAAATAAATATTTTAAAATAATATCAGAGGTTGCTGTAATTTTGAACAAATACAGCACACCTCCTAAATAGTGAAATTTAAATATTTTTTCTTTAAAACACTGACATTCCAAGAACGTCTGTTCATAAGGTGGACATACAAAAAAAATGTGTGTATATACTTGGAACCACATATTTATTGATTATAATTTAGTTAAACATGTGCCCAGAACACTAGACCTGCTGCCTTTCCCAAAATTGCTTTTGGAACTCAGTATTTCCCCACTGTTGTTTCCAGAGACATCGTGTTTTAAATGGAAAATTGATTGATGAAATTTTAGGCATTAATAAATGCTAATGCATATCATAAATTAAAATGCTATCGTTTTATAAGAAAGAATTATTGGCTGTGTTATTTCTTCTAGTAATTCCAAGTCTAGTGTTTAATTTACAGAATGAAATCTGGAAATCAATTATTCTGTTCATAGCTCGGTAAAACTTATTTTTAAAATTATGTTTTAGAGGCTACCAGAGCGGCTTATCCACTAACTTATAATGTAGAGTGTCATAACTGAGCAGTTTTTTCTTACTTCGAAATATATTGAACAGAGGAAGCATTTTTGCATTATCTGGAAAAATTGTGTGCAAATTAATATCTTGATAATAATTCAGATTCATTTCTCCACAAAGGACATTATACATATAACGTAGTGCTAGTATTCATGAAATGGATAGTTACCAGAACAGCTCTTAAAAGCTACATAATAAAAGTGCATTAAAGCTGCCTGAATTAATTAACTATAGATACTGAAATGGATTCAGCTAATGGATTCTGCTTCCCCAGAGAGTGCCCTCTTTTAATAATAAAAAAAAGCAAAACACATGTTTTTCTCTTCTTTTTTTATGACATCCAGCCACCTGACCAAGTGGGACAGAGTGGGATGGAGACTGCACACACCACCCCTGAGCCAGCAGGAGGGAGAGGTCATCTAGTGATCAGACACTCTTGTTCTCCTCTCCAAGGGCAAATGCGCTGCCTCAGCAGCTGTCACATCTCTTCGAAACAGCAAACGGGTCTAGAGTTTCAAACTTATCTCCTGTATTGCATTACCAAACTGGCAGTCTTGCCAGGTTCTTGTAAATCCTGTTATGTATGAAGGTGGTGAAGGTTTGAGGGACTAGTGAACAGGGAGGGTGTTTGTGTTTGGGAGGGGGCACTACCTGGCTCAGCTAGTTACCATCTGGAGATGAAACAAGCACAGAGGAAGAGAAAAGACACAAGGTCATTTGGTCTATCTCAGGCCAATAGGCAGAATCAACATACCAGTTGAAACAATAAGGCGTCTTGTGATAAGGCTGCTAGTTATCCCAGACATAAAACAAGATGTTTCAAAAAGACAGGCTGTGGACTCAAAAATCGGTTATTTGGCTTGCTTTTCAGTCAGACAAACCCTTTGTTTTCCTACTTTTCCTATTTGATGTTCTGCTTTAGGCATCTTATTGCTCATTAGCAGTTCCAGCAGAGGGCAGGCAGGAGAAAGGAGAGAAGTCATATATTATAGCAGATGATCTAGAGTCTTCTGAACACGTTAAGGAAATTTTTCTGAATTACTAAGAGCAACAAAGGTCTCTCTGTCCATTTTTTGTTTTTTTAATCTATTGCATAAGATGTTATCAATTTTCAGGGTCTCTTCTCTCAGGGAATTTATGGTCTGATTTGGGAAGGGAAACTGAAGACCCGTGAAATGGTGAGAAAGCCATGCTCTAAAGCCATCCCAGGTTATCTCAAGTAAAATCATGGGTTTTAAGAAAGGGAAGAGAGGTCTTTGTGCGCTGAAATTGGTGAGAGCATTTATAGATTAAAAGTATACATTGAAGTAAACAGCGCAGAGAAGTGAGAGTTCAAGTTTGGGCAAATGTAATTGTGGAAAATTCTCTGAACAGGCTTGGGTGACAGCCTCTCAGAGAGAACTTGTAGGCATCCTGTTAGAATTTGGTTTATGCAGGACAGGTCTCATCGGATCTCAGCACCAGGCTTTCGTGGCGACCAGCCAGAGAGAAGTGACTGGAAAAGTTAGATTGGTTGGCATTCCAGGAAGAAGAGTACTCAGTATCTTTCCATATTATTCATTAAGGTCTGTGTGACAATGTCATGAGCAACTCACTATGGGGAGGTCTTCATCAGATAAACAGGGCTGCAAAATTCATAGCGAAGGAATGTGGGCTGGAGAGGCACTCCCAGCCACAGCTGCTACCTGAACACCCAGGACTGGCTGAGAACCAAGGAGACATGCTGAAACCAGGAGCTTCAGCGACGAATGGCAGTGTTACAGCCGCTTAATCTTGAAATGAAAAGTAATTGCTTCTGGCTTATAGAATAAAAGAAAAACAAGATCAGCCTTGGCTGAATTACTTTTTTTTTTTTTCAGAAACAACCATGTTATAGACCAGATTCTAAAACTTGCTTGGTATTTGAAAGTGTGAGGAAATGGATGTTTTCTGTCAATGTAATTTAAATCTATACACGAGTACTGATATATAAGAACACTTGAATGCAAATACATTTCGATTAACATGATTAAATCAAATGTGTTTACTGTTAGCTATAAGAGATGACATCTAAAATTTAACTTACCTGAATATAATTTTAGAAAGTTGGTCTTCAAAATAGCTGGTGCTCTTTTTTTTTTTTTTTTGGAAACATTTTCCTACTGAAATGTCTCAGCGGAAGCTACCAGAGCTCCTTTTCTGTGTAGATGAAAATTGCAACAGGAGAAATATGGAAAAGGGGGAAGGGAAAAGGCATTTCAATACTTCTAATATATTTCTATGAAATTGTTTTCTCTATATACAAAAGGATTTGTAAAAATTCAGAAAGGAAGAGCTGCAAGTTCAAATTATTGTTAGAAGGATCAAAAGATGGTTTTAACATCCAACTGAACAAGTAATATTTATGTTTTTATCTGTTTACTTCTCAAGGAGCTAAAGAATGGCAAATGTCAGTAGATGTTCTGATTATAGAGTCTCCATTTCCTTGAGAGTAAGGGAGCAATGACAGAGTAAAAACAGCAAGAATGAGAATGAACAAATCTTGCCTTTCAAGTTTCAATTTTTAAATTACATGTATTAATTTAAAATATTTGTGACAGACTCGCAATGATGTGCAGAGAACTAATTAAAATGCATATTGTCTCATAGAATCATGTAAATTTGCCTACATAAATAGCAGTTTCACATCTTTTAACTTAATATCATAAACCCTCACAAAATTATCATAAACCAATAATAACCAATTAGGAATAAACTCAGTTTGTCTTCCTGCCATTATTCTGTACAAACATGAAGATTATGAAAATAATGACACATGATATCTTCTTATAGGTGCCAACATTGAGGACAGTCTTTATAAAAGATCCAAGGCTATTTTTAAACATTTCTCATAGAATATGCTCCTGCTTCATTAATTCAAAACAGAAAAAAAATTTATACTAGAAGTTTTTTGGATACCACCAGTTCTGGAGATTTATTCTAATAGAACAGCATCATGACACTGACGACCGCACTTGCTTTCTTGGGAGCTCAGGCCAGTGGAGAGCTGGAAGGCCAGCTAGAGACCCAATGACTTAACGCATAAGAATTACAAACCGGGGGCTTTTTAAAAAATGAATAGTGTCATACAGCCCATGAGGTAGAGAAATAGCCATGAACAACACTAAGAATGCAAAGAATGTTCACAGCTGGTGAACCTCTTTCTACTAGTATATGACACACAGCCAGTGACCCTTAAAGCCACAATATTTCCAAAGATGAAGGACTATGGTACTTAGTAACACTTTAAATATATTTTTTAAAACAATCCTTTTTACACCAATACTCCACCATTCTTTGCCAAAAAGAGGTACTGAGTGTTGAAATACCCCCAATTTTCTCTTTTATACTGAGCATGATTCAAATGTCTGCAAGGTTTCCATTCTCATTCTCAAGAAGCTTTAAGACAAGAATTCTGTTCTTACAAAATATGAGAATGTCCCCCAAAATTACAACTTTAAAGTATAATGTAAACATATATTTTAATAGAGATATACAGTGATTGCAAACCTTTAGATGATTAGGAAGTATCTGGTATGTTTTGAAATGCAATTTTAACCCAAACACGTCACCTGCAGATTTAAGGCAAGCATAATTTTCTATATAAAAACAAAACAGAATTACAATTGCAAAATTATAATCTCTCATGTCAAATATTATTGTTAAAAAAAGTATCAATGATATATTGTTTTATCCCCTTTTACTTCTAACCTATTGTGTCTTTATGCTTATAGTTTACATTTAAACCATTTCTCTTATAAACTGTATAGAGTTGGTTCTTGTTATTTTTTTGTCCAGTTTCATGATATCTAAATTTTAATTGGAGTGTTTAGTTCAATTCCATTTAATATAATTATTGATGAGTTTATATCTGCCATCTTGCTATTTCATTTCTCTCATCTATTTGTTTTATCCTTTCTGTTTTTTGTTATTTCCTTTCTTCTTTCCTTCCTTCTTTTGGGTTTGTTGAGAATTTTTAAGTATTCCACTCTAGCTCCTCTATTGGCTTAAAAGCTATTCCTTAATTTAGCAGAGTCTACTATGATTTCATATTATATCACTATTTTTGAAGTCTAAAAAACTTAGAAAAATACACTTCCTGTTCCCCAACTTGTCCTTTGCACTATTGTTTTCATATGTCATATTTCTACAAATGTTAAAAGCCCCACAATAAATTATTACTGTTTTTGCTTTGAGCTTTATAGAAGTTTTAAAAAGCCAATACTGAAGCAATCCTGAAAAACTTTCTATGTTGACCCTCTTCTAGCTTTTTAAAAAAAATTCTTAAACACATTTATAAGAGCTACTATAAAGTCCTTGCTTGCTAATTCCAACATCTCTCTCATCTCTAAGTATATGTAATTTTTTAAAATGAAACTGAAAGATAAATAAAACCAAAATGACAACAAAAGCAATAGCTCTTGCTGAGATCATACATACTCAACTGCTGAAATTCCAGGTCCCTGAGTCCCTTCCTGTCACCTGGGAGAATGTGAAGAGTCAAATGTTTCTCTCTTTGCCACTTGCTTAGCACTGCAATCATTGCCTCCTTCCTGAGTCCTATGGCTTGTGCATGGTGGTAGGCTGTTACACATGTCAGGATCGCCCCAAGATGTTGTTCTTGTGGCATAATATGTTGCTAACACCAACACTATTGCCATCCTTTCTGCAGTGCTGCAGCCACTGGCACAGGGCTACTCCAGGCCAGGCAGCTGGACCCTAGGCCAGTTTTAAGAGGCTCCTTTTGCTGCTTCACATTTGGGTGCTGCAGATGATGGCCCTGCTTCTTGTGCTTCCTAATGTCTCTCTTAGCAGAGCTGCAGGAGAGCCCAGTATGAGCCCACTGCCAGAACACTCAGTGCCTCTCATCTGCCCTTGACCCCTGGGGTCAGGTATGCTTCTCCTCCAGCCAGATTTTCTCACTGACCACAGCTCCTGGTCAGAAAATTTATGTCCCCCTGGTGGTACCTCTTGTTGAACAAGTGCTCATTAAACTGTTAAGTACTTGCTAAGATGTGTATAGGATCCTATTGTCAAGAAATAATTTTTAAAAACTAAACATATACCTAGACTAATAACTTAAATCCAAATATTATGTTTAGTAAAAAAAAAGTCCTCTGCTTTTAAAAAGTTGAAACCTGCTGAATTCTATAGGTCTTCTGTAGTCTATCTGTAAAGTTCATTCACTAATGCAACAAATAAATACCAAACAAATGAAATGTACCGGTTTTTGTACCATGTGTTAGGAATACAAAATAGACAAGATGCCTACTCTCCTGGAGCTTTCAATAAACAAAGAAGCTAATATCAGTTACTCACAAGTGCAATATCAGAGAGTGGTATATGGTCAGAAGAAAATAAAGCAAAATAATAGGATGGAAACTAATGAGAGGAAAACAATGATGAGGAGGTGAAGGAAAACCTCTGAGAAGGTGGCATCCGGGCTAATAAAAATTAGGAAAAAGAGAGTCCAGGCAGAAGGAAAAGCAATGTTATAAGAATGTAATGATTTAGGAAGCAAATGAAAGAGATGATGTCAGACAGACCAGCCCACACCATCAGCTTACAAAACAATGGTAAGGAGTTTGAATTTTATTCTAAATATAGCAGGAAGCATTGGAAGGTTTCAAATGGGAATGATTTTCTGTGATTACATTTGTAAAAGTCTTGTGTGTGTGTGTGTATTTTAAAAGTTGTAGAAATCATGACTATTCCCACTCAAATGTGTATCTCCTAAAAATAAGAATTTTATTCTATATCATCACAATGTCATCATCATACCTAAGAAAACTAATATTTATTAAATATAATATAATATTATTTAATATGTAGCTCATATTTAAATTTTTTTCAATTGTTCTCAAAATGTATTTTAGCTATCTTTATTAAGCCAAGAGTCAATCAAGGTTTACATACTGTATTTGTTTGTTATGTCTTCAGTCACTCTTAATCTAGAACAATTTCTCCTACTCTTTTTCTGCCACTGATAATGTCTTTTGGAAGAATCCAAAAAAGTTGATTTAAAAAATATCTCACATTTGGGATTCCTCTGTAGTTTTCCTTATAGTTTGATTGTTCTTTGAGCCCTTGTAAGTTTTATATTTTTGAAGTTAGTTCTAAAGGCTTAATTAGATTCAGGTTAAACATTTTTGAATAGTTTATAAGCACTTCTGTGAATTTTATCTGCATAGTATCAGGAAGAACAATGCAAGAGCCCCATATTATCATATCAATGCTAAGATCTATCACTTGGTCAAAGTGGTGACTGCCAGATCTCTCCTTTGTGCCATTTGCAATTATTATGTAACCTGTGTGGTGATGTTTGATCACTTTGTAAATATCCCATTCTGCAATTATCTTCCACCATTGTTGATCCTTGCCTGAATTAATTATTTCTTTGAGAGTTGCAAAATAGTGATTGTCAATTATTACCATTACTTTTTTGGCATTCTTTTCTAAAGATGAGTTTTTCCTAATCAATTAGAATGTTATAAAATTTCTACTAGAAAAGCAAGGTAAATGTTCAGTTATTTCCCCTTTACTACTAATTTTAAAGTAAAGATTTCTTGAATAATCACCTCCAATTATGTAAATGAGCTTTTTCTTCTTCCCTTCATTTTTTGGAGCACCACTATGAACATATGCATTTCTATGTATTCAATATTTTACCATCAATTATAGATAGTCAGCTTCAAATTGTCCAAAATTTGTCTAATGGGAACCTTTTCAAACTAGCATCTGAGTCCTTTTAACATGTTCCCATAAATCACTGAGCACTGTTTCTGGTACAATAAGATATCTTAAATTCACCTTGTAGTTTTCCTTCTCAACAACTAGAATAAACTATTTCTCTAAAAATCATTGTTTCTTTTAGTAGGTAATGGTGAGTAAAAACCAAATTTGGCTTCGAGGTATGCTTATGGCTAACGGTACATCATTGCTTCTATGTTCTTTCAGCATACAGAGCTAGAATAGATGATACATAGATGATTGATGATAGATCGATCGATTGATAGATATAGATAAATAGGTGCATATAGACATACATGTACATATTTTTAATTCATGAGTCCATGTCAGTATTTCTAATTCAAATTTAGTATTATAGTTTAATCTTACAAATCTTTTCTCATTAGATGTTTTAAAGGAAGAATGAACAGAAGAAGATAGTGAGTGGATGTGCAAATCAAGGGAAACAAAGGATCAAGAGTGACTCCCTAGTACATCATACAGAATATAGTCAATCATATTGTAATAACTATGTATAGTGACGAGTGGGTACTAGACTAATGGGGGGGATCACTTTGTAAATTATATAAATGTTTAATCAACTCAAATTGAGAAATTAAAATAATAAAAAAAACAAGAATGGCTCTCTAATTTCTACCTGAGAACCTGAACCTGGATGGTTGCTGCTCCTGCTGCCATTTTATCAAGATGGGAAGTAAGAAAAGGTAGAAATATTCATGGGTGGGCATGAGGATGAGAAATTAGTTATATATAGTTCACTTTTTTATTAGTTATAAAATTAATCTATTAAACAAGTGGCACAAACAGATGAGTCAGAGACAAGACAAGGATTTTACATAGGTATAAAAACTTTATTTAATCACCAGTCAAGATTCATCTGATATTGGGTACCCTTCAAATACTGTTAACATCTGTAAAATCACTTTACCCCAATATGTGGATGAAGCTTGATACTTGAATATGACTTATTAGGGCAAGAAAATCTAGGTCAAGCAAAAAAGGAAAGAATAAAATGAAGGTGAAGATTTCGAGGATAGTAAAGGAGAAACCTTAAAATGATCCTGGATTTAAAACAATGCATATTAGTTTGCTAAGGCCACCTTAACCAAATAACACAGATTGGAAGGCTTAAACAACAGAAGTTTATTTTCTCACAGTTCTGGAAGCTAGTGGTCCAAGATAAAGGTGATAACAGGTTTGTTTTCTCCTGAGGGCTTTCCTTGACTTGCTGATGGCCATCTTCTCCTTGTGTCTTCACATGGTTATTTATCTATCTGTTTTTCTGTGTTCTAATCTTCTCTCTTCTCTTCTTGTAAGGATACCAGTCATACAGGATTAAGGCCCACCAACATGACTTAATTTTATCTTAATTACCTCTGTAAAGGCCCTATCTTCAAATACAGTCACATTTTGAGGTACTAGGGGTTAGGACTTCAACATACAAATTTTAGAAGGACACGATTCAGTCCATAACACATGAGATAAAAATAAAAGCTATATGATAGGACGAAGACACATGCTCGAGAAAGTTAACAAGTCTTTTCGATAACTAGGTCTCCTTTATGACTGGGCAAAGACAGATTGATGGCATTATTACTTCACTAATGCTCTAGGAAGTTTGAAATAATGATTAAATGATGAGCCACACATTTATCCACTTGTCTATGGTCATTGATGAATATACACAGAGAAAAGTAGAGACAGAAGAACAAATCTACTTCATTTCCACCAAGATTTTCTAGACTTTTAACTTGAGTCATTATGCTTAACTTGCTTTCTGCCAGGGGTTGGCATTTTAATCATTACTCTTTCCTTTTTCTTTCAGGATAAGTATCCTTGTGCCAAATGACTCATCCGATACCAGCCTTAACTGTCACAAATGATATGGGAGTGGCAGGTTTCATCTATCTTAGTATAAGAAAAATTAAAGAAGAGGAAGTCAAGTTTTTTTAAGGATGATAGACTGGCACTTTTACGGATGGGAAAAACAAAGCCAAAGGCGGGTCTTGTGAACTGACTTGCCCAGGGACTCAAGGACTTGCTCAGCTAGTTAAGGACATAGTTAGTGCTTCCTTTTTTGAATTCTAGTGTTCTTTCTGCTTCACCACAACTAAGTAGTTCTTTGCTTAATTTTTTCTGTTGAAAAACATTCTTCAAAGTATTGCTTACAAATGGTTTGAAGTGCCAAAGAACATTCTGGTATAGTGGTTAAGAGTACAGACTGGTCAAACAAGCCTGTGTTTGGATCTCAGTTTTATCATATACTACTATGTAGCCTTGAGCAGATTGTCTAACTTCTTAAAGCCTCAATTTTCTCAACAGTGGAATGGGGATAAATAATATACCACCCACCTCCAAGAATGGCCCTGAGGATTTGTGTTGAAACATTTTTAAAAAAGTGAACAGTGTCAGGTACATCATTTAAGTGTTCAGTAAATAGGAGGTGTTATTATTCATTATAATACCCTTAAATTCATTATAATACCCTTAAATTTAAAATGGAATTCAAGATTTCCATTCTGGTTTTCTAGATAGAATGAAGTAAAAATAAATAAGTAAAAGAATGAACACCATTAGTTAGACATCAATCTGTTTCATAGATAAAAGAATATTTATTACAATGTCCCAGAATCTAGCAGTTGAGCACAAGGGCAACTAACAAGTATACTAATTGAATCAAAAGTTTTCACAACTCTAGAGGTGAAAAATCACAGCCTAAAGAGGAAACAAAAATCTCCTAGGCAGTAGGGTAAAAGGAAAGGAAGCTCTGAAACAAAAGAAAGAACCTGGGAGGTGGAGGGCGGGGAGATACTGTCAGATCTACAAGCTCAGCAAAAGCATTGGTGAGGGCAATGAGTGAAACAGATTACTCTCCAGGGAAAAGAATGAAGTTAAGATGCCCAAAGAAAGTAAAGGTATTTCCAGCAAGAAAGACTCCCTGTTTTTCAGAACCTGGGATCCCTTAATGTGAAGAGGTTTGTTCTGATGTAGAGTCGTGAGGGCCATTGGTCGTAAATTTTGATCAGGCCTGGTTCAGTGACCACCATAAAATACCAGGTATCCACTGAGCCCATGCACTTGAGCTGGTTGCTGTGTTAATTTTCTTTAATCAGTGATTTCTTCCAAGAGTTGGGTTCCAGGGCTCTGTGTGAAAGCCTATCATTCAAAATTAATGAAATACTATTAGTATTTTAAAGTATCTATTGTGCACATGGGAAACTCTAGCTTCACTTAAAGTAATAGAGCATTTTAGAATGCATGTATAGTACAAGAGATACTTACTGGAAAAGGCTATTTATTGTTGTTAGCCTTTATTGCCTCAAAGGCCAAGAAGCAAAACTCAGAAGTAAAAGCACTAAATGAATTTATTCACCAAGTGCATAGAGAAGATAGAACCAGAAAAACTCTTCTGGAACAGACGTCTGCAAGTCCCCCAGTTAAAACGTAGAAGAAAGGCACTTTCAGTTATGTGGTCATTTCAGTTCTTTGCTTTGCTGAAATGTTCCCCCAATGAGCCAGACCCATCCATACTTTTTGTTTATTCTTTCCCTGCTGATTTCAGTTTTTATCTAAGAACTGTGTTGGGAACATTTTGCAAGGCAATTTGGCAGTATTTATAAAAATATTTAATGGGATTATCCTTTGACCGAATAATTTTAGGAAATTTTCCTGTAGAAATTCTATCTTAAGTGTTTGAAGATATAGGTACTAGGAAACAAACTGTTCCATTGCCTAAAATGCTGTAAATTGAAAGCAATTTATATGTTCAACATTATGGATTGGCTAAATAAATCATGATGCAGCCATATACCCAGCCTGGAGTCAGACCACCTGAGATTGAGTTACTATTTCACCACAACTTACTAGTTGTGGCCACTTATAGTTGTTTTATATTATTGCCATACAAATCACCACAATTAAAGAGGTGTAAAACAACACAAATTATTATGTTAGTTAGGTAGATCAGAAATCCAAACTGGGTCTCATCATGTTGGCAGGGGTGGGGTCCTTCTTGTAGAGTTTAGGAGAGAATCTCTTTCCTTGCTCATTCAGATGTTAGCAGAATCCAGGACATTTGTTGTAAGACTGAGGTTTCTCTTTCTTTGCTGGTTATTAGCTGAAGGCTGCCCTAGGCTCCTGGTCCTTGCACATAGACCCCTTTTTCACAAACCAAAGTAGTAGGGTTCTGAATCCTTCTCCCACTGCCATGTCTCTGATCCTATTCCCACCATCACATCTCTCTCTAACCCAGCTGGAAAGTGTTTCACTTTTAAGGACACACATGATTAGATTGCCATCCCTTAAAATAGTCCAGGATAATTTCCCCACCTCAGGGTCTTAACCTTAATCTCACTTGCAAAGTCCTTTTTATCATGTAAGGTAATGAATTCATAAATTCTGGGATTTGGACATGACATTTTTGGGGGTTCTTTATTTTACCTACCAACCCCTATCTAAGCCTCATTTCCTTGTTTCCAAAATGGGGTTTTCCCCACATATGGTTCTTATAAACTATAGATGAGACACAGTAATCACTCAGCAAATGTTAGATATCATCATCGTTACTATGTAGGCATTAAAATTTTGAGACAGAACCCATATTGTCAACACAGAGAGATGTTTAAAAGATGTATTTGAGAAAAAGTAAGCCATAGAAGAGTGTGCATAAGATAACTACTTTTAAAAAAATAAAAGGAAAAAAGAGAAAAAAGGTATTTATATTTGCAGAGGAAAAAAGAGTCTGGATTGATACCAAAAGACTGAGATTGAGAAGGCTGAATATGGACATGGTATTTTTTTTAATAACACATATTTTAAATTTAAGGTGATAGCCACATTAGGAAAATAACTAGAGTGTTTAAATGTCCAAATACGTGTGGGGACAAAAAGGAAATGATTATTCATAAAATGACAAGAAGGGAAAAAAATAGTGTTGAAAAATGTTGGAAAATAATAAATTCCAAGTAAGATCTTAGACATAAGCCTACACATGTCAATAATCACAATAAATATGAATAGATTACATTTTATTAAATAGATTACAGTTTATTAAAATATAGAGATTCTCAGTTTGAAAGAAATAAAATCTAGATGTGTGAAGATATCATTCAGGTAAAATTTTTAAACACAAACATTAATAAATATATTGATTATAGACAGATAGTATTTAGTGAAAGTATAGGAACAGAGATAGTAAGTAAAAATACCAGTCTCAGGCTTGTGGTTGCTTTCAGGAAGAAAAGAAGGGAAACAGTATGAGAGAGGGTTCCAAAAGGGGTATTCAACTTATAATATTTTATTTCTTTCTAACAAAGATAAAGTATCCAAAATATATATTAGATGATATTTGCCTTTTAAAATTTCAGATTGTTCCATATTTTAGTTTTCTGTGCATATGAAATATATATTTTTTAATTTTTTAAAGAACTGTACTGAGAAGTCAGAAATAGTGATGATATCCTGATGACACATGTATTTTGGATTCTGAAAAAATTCTAAAATTTTTAAGGTAAACATGAAATTAGGGCAGACAAAAATCTATTTCCACTTTCTATTCATCGGTTAAGGTTACTATCAATTAAACACTCGAACTAGGTTAAGAATGAAACTGTTTGAAAATGCCCAAAACACGTACATAAAAATGTTTAAGAAGACTTAAACAGAAACATGTATGCAAATTTAATATGTTCTTAAATGTTGTCAAGGAGCAAAGGAACAGTTGAAATTGTAACTAAAGTTTTCAGAGAAATTTAATTTTGAACCAGATTCTGAAGAGGTTCATGAATTTCTAAGAGAGATAACTCAGATAGGAAAATGAACTGTGCTGAGGCACAAAGAAGGGACCTCGTCAGCAAAATGCAAGGGACAATAGCAGATTAAAGTGATTGGAGCAAATTTCCTTCTTGAAACTCTATAGAGTTATGAAGACAGAGATTTTTACATGAACATAAGCACCGATAAATGTCAATATACAAATAAATAGAAGATTTAGAAGATTTAGGCTACCAGAAAAATAGATCTGACATCATAGATTTACATTGACTATGACAATCACCTTCTTCTCTATATATTGAGGGACTCCAGTAGAGCCACAGTGAAAATGTAAAGCGAAGAGCCAGTATTTATGAGCTGCTTTGAAAGCAAAAAGGGGAACACTGATGGAGAACCATGAATGAGCCTCAGTTCATTCTCTGTTGGAAGTGATAGAATTATCCCTCTAGAGTTAGATATAATTTCACAATTTAACAGGTAAATATCCACCCCCACCCAAAAAAAAAAGACAATCTATTTTGAAAATATCTCATTTAATTCCATAGAAATATCCTAATGTTAGGTTAAAATCATCTTCTTGCATTCAGATTAATTTGAGTAAAAGGCTCAACCTAATTTCTGTTGGGGGCATGTAGGTGGCCCTGACCACTAACTGGAAATTTGAGTCAGTCTAGATTTGTGGTTTACATCACAGAGGTCACCCTATGAGCCCCCTGGTCAATCACCAGGTCCTGTTGTCTCTGCCTCCTCATCAAGGCTCATGTCCTATTCCCAACATCGTTCCAGATCTGCCTTCATACTTGAACACTGAGGCAGCTTCTGCACGGTCTCCCCATCATACTGCCTGTCAGAGAGAACTCTTTCCCTCTCCCTCTCTCTCTCTCTACAGGCCAACCTGAACAGATGCCTGCTATGCTTTAAGGCCTTCCACAGTGGCCTCACAATGGGGTTGCCTCACACTGATTTGTGTCTGAGTTGTGAGGTGGGTCACAGGCCATATGTTACTGATAATAAAGCCCCAAAGACTCCAATGACATGCTTGTTCAGCCCTGTGTGTGGAATGCCCTACCCTCGTAGCTCATTCATTGGCTCTGCTGCCTGGCAAACTGGCTCCTGCATGTCTCAACTCAGATGCTCTCTCCTCTGTGAATCTATAGTCCTGACTTTCCCAGCCAGCTCATGTTCTTCTCCTAAAGCCTTGCTGCGTTCTACATAGACTTCTGAAAGAGACTCGTCTTGTTGGATTGCAATTGTTTATGCAACCATCTCCCACTCCATTGTAAGTTCCTTAAGGACAGAGACCAAGCCTTGGTGCTTTTTACATTGCCAGTAAATAGCAGCTTCTGGTACATTCTAGGCACGCAGTGAACACTAATGGATGTTGAATGAATAAATGAGTGCTACCACTTTTGTAAGGTAAAGAGATGGCCCAGTTAATTAGATCAACAATCCCTCCTCCCCCCCATTCCTGCTATACGTGGCAGCAAGGAAAAACCTTTCTTCCTAATTGTGTCACACAATGCTGTCCCATGAAGTCTGCATTTTGAGAGTAAAGGCTGAAGGAAAATGTTTGTTTGTTTTTTGTTTTTATATAAAATGAAAGACCTTGATTATTGGCAAAGTGAGGATACTAGATTCATTAGAGGGGAGAGTGGTCTAGCAATCTTTTCTATGTTCCTGTAACTAATTACAGATGAATAATTAAAGAAAATTGGTATCCATAAAGATCGACCACAAACCAATAAGGACGATGAGTTGAATCATAAAAATTCCATGCTATTTATATTTTCCCCCACACACTCAATGCATTATTCTAAACGGAAAAGTACAAATATTGGGATAAAAACATTTAAACTACAGAAACAAGAAACTCCAAATGCTAATCCTACCCAAAGGGCAGAATTTAATTCTGTGCTAAGCTACTGTATGTGGGATTAAGAGGCATGGTTCACCAAACATTTGAGAACAAGTAATTACACTGAAACTCTCTATCACATATTTGTCTCACACATAATTTACACAACGAGCCCACAGAGGGGGAAAATAAAATGCTATTTGAAAGATTTTTTTTTCAACTACAAATTCTTCAGGCTTACTTTTTTTTCTCATTGAAAATTATTTACTTCTATGATTTTGGATTATTTTCTCTCTGATATGCAGGGGCAAAGAAATAACATCTTTCACTTGTTTTTCTTGCCTATATCCTTCCAGCCAAACTTGGGCATCTAAATATGGAGGTTCATGGTCCCCGTAGTTGGTTTATGTAATACTTTCAGTGTAGAATGGATATACAAGGGAATACTTTCATTTATTCATTCATTTCTTCAATCAACATTTATGAGACACTATGTGCCTAGAATTGTGCTGGGCTCTCAGAATACAAGTGAACAAGACAGTGTTTCCACCTTTGATCTCACAGCCTGGTAGCGAGACAAACCAACAATTACAATGTAGAATGATAAGCCATTATAGGAGGCTACACAGGGACTTATAAGGATCCAACTCCAGTCTGGGATGGTCAGGAAGGGCTTGCAGGAAGAAGTGCCATCTAAGTTGCATCTTGAATGATCTGTATGGCCCAGAGCAGGGTAAAGAAGTAGAAAATTCAAAGCTAAGGGAAGAGCTGAGAGAGATCAGCGTAGAAAAAAATGAGAGTAGGTAGAATGGGGTGTGTTTATACATGGAACAGAGGAGATATTTACAAAGATACAGAGTCTGGATATCTAAGTAAAAATTTTCTGTGCTCACAAGCCAAGCAACAGCTTCACCGGGCCTCCTTTCTCTCTCTACTAGGGACACCTATGGTAAAGAGGAAACCCGAGAGCTCAAGTATATTTGAGAGAGACTAAGTCTCTATGCAGCACCAACTTGGCGGACTGATTCTGGCATTTGCTCTCCTTTTAACATTTTTTTTTTCATGAAGCACGGAGGTATCTGCCATCTACTATAACTTCTTTGCAACTCCAGCCCGGCTCTGGCTATAACTTGGCACTTGGCAAGAGCCTGACCAGTAGCAAGGGATTTAGCCTCATTGTGTCATGGTGCTTTGCCTCTAGAATAGATTGCATTAAATATGTGAGTATACGTAAAGTGCTCAGAACAGAGCCTGACACTAAGCAAATGCCCAATAAATCTTAGCCATTATTATTTTACTCCTGACATGGGAAGTTGTGTTGTTGCTAGTTGGCCAGTTGTTTAAATAATCAGCATGTCATTTATAGAAACTGGGCTCAGGAGTAAAGCTGTTGTTCAATGTCTTTGGCACCAACAGATGATTAAGAAAGTTAACCCTGTGAACACAAAGCCTAAACCTTGGTGGGCTTTCAAAAGAGTTACGTTATAATGGAATTTTTTGTATATACCTATTCATTGAACATTCATTATCCCCACAGTTATTGGGTGTCCACTGAATGCCAGGCCTGAGGGTACAAAGACATCTGAGTAGGACTGGAGATATATTGTTCATTCAATACAGGTTTAGCAAGTACCCAGAAGTACAAGTCACTAGGAAGATAAAATGATAGATACACTTATACCCTCCAGCAGGAGGTAATACATACTACAAAGAAGCAGGGACAATAGTAATGAATACCTGTTGAATGCTTTCTTTTCATCAGGCTCTGGGCTAAGTAATTTACTTGGATTATTTTCAAGTGCTACAGGAGTTGAGAGGATGGAGACATGGTTCCAAGCTAAGGTGATTAGAAAAAACTTCATCGAAGAGGAAGCATTAGAACAGGATCTTAGAAAATAGTTGACTTCTGGAGCGCCATGCTCAACCGTGGTTTTACAATTGAATGGGTCCGATGGCTTTTTCTGAAGATGTTTCTTGGTACAAAGCTTATTTTAACGAAAATATCCAATCAAACAAGATTGTTTCTACTAAAAAATTTCATCTGATGATAAGAACTGCTACCAACCTGAGTAAGAGTTCAGGTGTTGCTTAAAAATTAACAACTTCTCATTATGTCATCAAGCCTGCTAGTCATTTTGCCTGATTCAAGGTTCTAATTCCATTTCTTTCCAAATGTTCCTTCTTTCCCACAAGTCATTGGGAATGTATTCGAAGTACACTCTGGCATCCTGTTCCCAATTATTGCTTGTGTAATCTATTGATAAAGTGAAGCCAAATATGAGTAAGAAGGAAAGCCTAATTAGAAATGAAGCACTCAGTGTCCTGATGGGGAAAATTCCAGGGCTTAAAAAAATAAAAAATCAGTGATGCATAGTTTAAAGGCGTTGTCATTGAAGAAATAATCCCAGTACTAAATAAACTAGAAAATGGATTAAAGAGATGGGGGAAGTTGTCAGTGGCAGAGAATGGGCATCTACAAAAAAAAAAAAAATCTAATTATTTAGAACAAAAACGACTGGCACACACACACACACACACACACGCAAGAGAATATCAATTCATGTCTTGAAATGAATGTTATAGTAAATCTGTATGAAAAGGAATATAATATCAGCCACAAAGAGTGAACATAACAGGTTTTGGGCTGATATAGAAATGCTGGAATTTCTTTTTTGATTAATTAATGAATTTAGTTAAATAGTTGATATGTATGACTTTTTCCTTTTTGAATTTACTTGAACGAATCAATTAAAATAACTAATTTTTAGTAGAGTGTGGATGCAACTTTATTCTGATAAACTTGCCCTTAAATATACAGAAATCCTTTTTTCATAAAAGAGAAACCACCTCAACAACACATATGTCTACATATGCTTCTCTACCTACACCTGTCTGAACACATTTCTACTCAGTTGACCGTCTGCACTTATGTCAGCTCATAGGACTTCTATTTTGTCCTATAGGAGAAAAAGCAAAGGCTCTGTATATTTAAAAGTCTTAGAAAATTATAGTACCAAAAACCCAGTTTTGAGTGTCAATGAGTTGCTGGATGATCCTTATCAGATCACTTAGCTTTTATGTTTTCTAATTATTATATTGCACAACTAAAAGAATGCTACACACACACACACATGCACGCACGCACACATGCACACATGCGCGCACCATAATCTTGAGCACTGAGAAACAATAAATTAACTAGGAGGCTCTTATATCTACAAAACGCAGAGCACTGGAGGCAAGCTTCTGAGTGATGGCATAACAAGTTGCTATTTATACTCCCTCTTCCATCCGCTGATGCGAACTAGGGGTCTTTCCTTGCCAGAGAATAATTTTAGGGAATGAGCTTCCTGGTGAGCTCACAGCTTAACACTGCTTGTATCATCATCTTGAGTCAGCAGTGGATAATGCTGTGCAGAATAAAAAACTAATTTTAGTCATCTACGAGATCCTTGTAAACACTCCATAGTGACTCTTTTAAAAGTCAGTGTGAATTTGCTATCTCTGCTTCGTTTCCTGCTCCCAATAATCCACTAGAGGTATTTTTAGGTGATGACATCTTACAGGACTTGTCTAGGTGAGTTTCTCTGTTTCAGAGCTGATGTTTGAAAATTTTGCCACAGATGTTCAAGTCAAAAGGCTTTCTAGTTAAATGAACCAGAGAAGTGACTAACAAATATGGCAACAAGGGACACGGACATGTAAGTGTCCTATACGTGCTATAGGAAAAAGTGCTACCTACCATATTCTCATTTTAGCAACACTTTCAGTGAGTCCCAGCCCATAGCTGCATGAAGGGAGAGATGAGGAGAGAATAATGCTTATCTCAAAGCTAATAGTTTTCCCTCCAGCTACCACATTGTACATTTGGTGTGTGAAATGATCCCTCAGCTTCTTTATCATCTCCTTGTTCTGTAAGGTACTCCTGGGCTTTGAGTCACATTTCATTGGTAATCACATGCTGAAAATAGAGTGCTTCTAACTTGTTCAGTATTTCATGGGCCACTGAGAAAGAATAGGGCCTTGAGGACAAACTTCACCGGTCAGTTCGCCCAGATCCAGATGTGTTTTCTTAGCCTGTACCACTTGGCCAAGAACTCATATTTTATGGAATGAGAACTGTATGTAAGTCCTTGCACTAAGCTGTTGTGTTTCTGAGACAGATGCTGTATATGGCTGTATTTATCAAGGAAAGCGAAAACCAAGAGGAGGGGCTGAATTGGGAAGAAGGGGTAAGGAGAACTCTCGGCAAATGAAACCTCTGAGGTTAGCAGTGAATAACCCATCAACCGGAAAGAATGTGAAGGAACCCAGTCATATGTGAAAGAAGTTTTTTGGTTTTTGTCTTTTCCTTCTTGAAAATCTTAAGCCTGGAATGTTTGATACCAATTTGTCTTAGTTTGAAAATAAAATAGAGAACTTAAAATGAAGTGTATGAGAAACAAAGAGAGGAGAGTAGGAGGGTGGGAGGAAAGAGGCAGAATCAGAAATATTAATAGGGAAAAAGAGGGAAATGGTATGTCCTGGAATTATTTTTATAAGAGAGGCAGTTAATAAGAGTTCTAGTGTAGAATTTCTATTTCTTGAATTTGTTAAAAGTAACTTTGAGAGGCAAGACTTTGCTGTAGGAAACTTCATTTAAATGCTCTTTCCAAAGAAAACACACAATATACCAAGATATACAATCTCTGTGTGGCTTCGCTGTGCTGCTGGAAACTCAGCCCCACTGATTCTTTACCAAGAATCCCAGTGTCCTCATTTACCCCTCTAAAAGCAAGTTTGATGGACTCCCAGTTGAGTGAAGCAAGTCTTTCAGAGCAGCGAGGTAGCTGCCGCTTTCTGGCCCATCTACTAATGAAAGGCTCCTCCAGTGGCCTCCGTGAGCCATTCAGGCAGTGCTCCTGCAGGATCCTAAGAAACCAAGCCTCTGAGGAACTGTGTTAGGGAATGTCTGGAATGTTTTTAGTCCTCCGAGGAGCCAATATGGTCCATGATGAAGAATAGGCAAAACAGCATTACAACGTTCAGCAAGACTGATTCAGATCAGAAAGAGCTCAGGAGATAAAAAATCATTAAGATGAGGGATAAGATGGCCTCTTCTCAACCATTAAATGAAATTTCAGAAATTCTTTCTGGATTCCAACTGTATCACACAGACCATCCACTATCGTCTCGAGCTAATAAAAGGATAGGTGCTAAGTAGGCTTTAAACTAAAAAAGTAGCAACTACTTGCATTTTTTTTTTCATACTGCCCTGTAGCTTTGTTTATGAATGAGTGACCACTGTTAAAATATCAGCATAACTACACCTTTGATTTTATGTTATTAATTACGGTTATTCATGGAATCAGGAAATTCTATTTCTAATAATATTTTAAAGGCTTTAAATATATTTAAAGGTTTTTAAAATTCTATTTATAGGTGTCTATGCATGTATATATATACACACATATGAATACATTTTGACTGAATGTCTCTTTTGTTTATTATAACTGTAAATTTGCTAAAGCTGAAGACATTGCTTTAATAAGGATATTTAGTATTTAAAATCATATTTAGTGTGTAGAGTGACATAGTTATTTGTTTTTTACTTTTTATTTTAAACATTCATCTTAGGATTACTCAACTTTTTGTCTACATTCGACAGGAAAAAATACACTTAAAATTTTTAAATTTTGATTTAGTACACCCACATGTATATATTTATATGCTATTTATATGCATATGTAAGTATATATATATATCTGCAACAAAATTTCATAAAACAAAACCTATCTTTACAAAGTGTGATACACTCTGGTATTTTTTAGTTTATTCTATTTCTTCTTTTGTATAAAATATCAAGCATGATAATTTCCCTACTCACTAAAGGGACTTGATCTGGAGTATGAGAAACACTATTCTACTTAGACCTTTAAATAATTTTATAATCTTATTAAAGAAAATAAATGTTATAATGCAATAACATTATAAAACATGCAAAACAGGTACCCATTTGAAATAGTTCAGGAAATAAATGAGTACTAATAAAAGGACTCTATTTTTATTTTAAGAACTTCATCTTTTCCTAAACTAAATTATGACCGTTATTGTTATGTTATCATACTCTGGAGAATATTAACTTCTTAGAAATGAGAATAGTCATATAACCCCTTTCCTTTTTAAAAGTAACATTTTCACAATATTTCAAACTTAAAAATTAAGCTATTTCTTTAGGCTTCCAACCCCCACCCCCAATTTTTTTTTTAAAAGATAATATTTAATAGAATGTAAAATGAAGAGTACAAGTCTGGGTTTTACCACAACAGACTTCTAACTTCTACAGATAACTTTAGAATTATAAAATATAGTCTATGGCCATGCTACCCTGAATAAGCCTGATCTCTTCTGACCTCAGAAGCTAAGCAGAGTTAGGCTTGGTTAGTACTTGGATGAGAGACCACCTAGGAAGAAAAGGTGCTTTAAGAGTAAAAACTAAATAATAAAAAATAATAATAATAAGGGATTGTAAGCTGACAAGGTCCTTGCAATATGTTAAGTCAACTAAGGGTTGCCTCACCTAAAAAAAAATTATATAGAATTATAAAATAGCTGTATGCAACATGAGGATAAATGCAGAATTAGGCTCTGAGCACTGGGTTCCTTAGAAATGATATGTAAATTTAACTTAAAATTATTCATTTATTTATTTTCACATCATTGCAATATAAATTTAACCTTTGAAGATAAGATCAGACATTAACTATCAAAAAGGGTAATTGTTAAAGAAACTTTGTGGTACCTTTGTGAAAATGAAGAATCATTCTGTAGTGTGAATAATGATTCCTTAATACAGAGGTCTTCTACTTGATAAATTTGATGGGCTGATCAGAACCCAGTAAGCTGAATGCATCAAGAAGACTAATTTTAAAATATACTGTGTATTCCACCTTGACACATCTAGTTTATAAATTTAGATTTTTGCATATCGAATAAATTGAAATGGGCCCCCCTTATACTTTTTCTTGATGTTGCTGCCTACAGAGTTCACAAATTGGTGTAGAGAGAGAGGTGAAATGCCAAGTACCACAATGTGGGTTCCCTGAACAGCAAGACAAACAAACTCTGCTGATAAGAGTGATCCACTGAAAATCATACTGGACTGGATCCCTCCTCAGTGGCAGGTGGAATAGAAACACTGTACAAATTGCTTCCCCACCCAAAATGGGAAATTTTGACTATACAACTCTCAACAGGCCCTTCTGTCCCCCACTTCTACCTGCCTTTTTTCACACAGCCTCCCCTGACTCACCCACCATGGTGCTGCTCATCACACCCAATCGTAAGTGCCTGTTGACTTCTGCCTCTCTCAATAGACTCTTAAGTTGCAGGGGGCAGGCAGAGTGTTTATCTTGTCCACTGTTGCATCCTCAAACTAGCACAGTGATCTGAGCACATTTTGGGAGCACTCCATAACAATGTGTTGAGGGAAAGTATAGATAAGTGAATGAACTTTAAATTAATCACCCACTTTAACTTGTATCTCCCTCGGGAGTCAACCTTCTCCATATACCTGCCTCAGTACAAAGCAACTGCCAAGCACTCTTCAGGGAAGTGCCCCTGCAATACTTCCCTGGCCCTGCCCCCCAAAAATATAGCGAGGAGTTTGCTTTCAGGGGGCCTCCAGGCGGCAAGTGATTATAGCTCCAGCTCCATGAGAGCAGCCCTGGGAGACTCAGAGGGTGTGAAAACTGCTGACCCAGGTATCTGAAAAATTCCTGTAGTGGCAGAAGTGATGACATCTAGAGTCTGAAAGAAAAATTCAGTTGTTATGTTTTGCCTCATCTTTCTTCAAAATTTTTGCAGCAAGTATTTCATTGCTAAAATGAGAAGCAGGAAATAATATGTTCACCAGGTAAATTGCTATGGGCAGCATTGTCCAAGGTATATAATAAACTTTCCCTAAATATTTGTTCAATGAAGGTACAAAGCAGAAGAATCCAGTTCCTACACACGAATTGCTCTCTTTCAGGTATTAGGAAGTACCTGAACCAGGTGGACACAAATGGCATTTGCAAACACTATCCTATTAGATTGAACCACATGAAACTGTCATTTTAGTAGGTCAAAAAGAGTCAAATATCAGCAATTTCATATAGTTCGACCTATTAAAGGTTTAAATGTGTCACATCATTGCTAGAAACAAGTCAAGGATGAATCCTGCTGATAAGAAAGCCTGAATGGTATATAGGGCCATTAGCAGAATTTTGGGAGAATGAAGAACTGAAGTAGACATGGAGGATGCACATTACCCTAAGTCCATTCTTCCGACGTGTATTCTAAGTCAGCTGTCCCCATCCTTTTTGGCACCAGGGACCGACCGGTGCTCCTATGAGAATCTAATGCCTGATGATCTGAGGTGGAGCTGAGGTTGTGATGCTACCGCTGGGCAGCGGTTGCAAATACAGATGAAGCTTCATTCGTTTGCTAGCTGCTCACCTCCAGCCTGGTTTCTAATAGGCCACGAACAAGTACAGGATCCCCGGGGTTGCAGCCCCCTGTTCTAAGGCATTCCAGTTCTGCAAACATTTTGTGAGGGAAGAAGAAGACTTATTTAGAAAATGTTGTGAACAATATTTCTTTCCTAAAGTTTCAGAATTTGTATTAAAGGATGCATTAGCATTTCAAAGAATCTGAATGGTTCTACAATAAAGTCACTTAACCACGTTTAATCTAGAACCTTCCAAATTTGATTAGTGAAGATTTATTTAAAAGAAATGCCTACTGTTACAGTTAATAATTTGGAATTAGCAGGACTACTGCCCCATGATCCAGGACTCTCCCAATCCGTAACTCCTTACACCTGAATCCACTACACGAGCGAGAGAGACCCCCCGACAGAGGTCCATTTCAACTTCTCACTGTTTCCAAACAATGAGAAAAAAGGCAGAAACTCAGGATACTCCACAGGTAAATACACAAGTTGTTTTCTACTGATTTTATATTCAGCTTATGCATGTCTCACAATGCCACGAACTGGGCATTTAGGTATTTTAGTGAATAATATTAATAGAGACTTAAGAATAATAATGCCTACTATTTTTGTATATTTATCATGTGTTTTTCACATTATACCATATTTTACATTTTCAATATCTCTAATGTACATTACATTGCTCACAATGAGCTGAGAATTAGGTATTTTGCCCCCATTTTACAGACAATCTTCAGTGCCTCAAAGGCGTTGTTTGTGGCCAAAGTCCACAGCTGGAATTTGATGACACCAGTTCCTGTGCTCCCTCCCCCACAGCAATAAGACTCACACTTCTTTGCTGCTTATTATATGAGTCAGGCACCAACTTTTAGTCATTTAACTCAAAATAAACCAATGAAGTACTATTACTATTCCCATTTTACAACTAGGGGAAGAGGCTGACGATAACCAGTTGCTTAAAGTAACAGCCAGAAAGAGGCGGGGCTGGAGTTCAGACTAAGGCTGATTGGTACTGGTTCTACAATAAAGAAAGCCATTTAACCACATTTAATCCAGAACTTTCCAAACTTGTTTGACTAGGAGACCATTATTTATAAGCCTATTATTACAGTTAACAATTTAAGAGAACACAGTTTGGGAATCACAGGACCAACTCCCTCTCCTGATCAGTCATCTCTAGCCTCTCCCAATCCAGAGTCCACGCCTTTACCAGCACACCCTACTTGCCTCTAAGAGTCTTTGTAGTCTCCACTGGCATATCTCACTAACCTAGTCTCCCAGCTCCGGAAACTAGAAGTCAAAAGCTGTCCATTTGTACTTTTGATTCTCTCTAAAGCTTGATAATGTGACCAAATCGATATAGCCTATTTGTAAAGGTTAATTTAAAATAAATTATAATATAAAGTGACTCCTACCTCCAATGTCCATATAGAGAAAAATAATTTTCTATGTTTTGAGTAACTAAAATTACTAAAAACCCTCGAAGTCTCTCGGGCTATGAAACCACACATTAGTATGAATATGAAATAATTCTATGAAGGTTGTGCAAAAGAACTGAGTTCAACAGAAGTCACCTTCAATTTCACCATTGCTAGGATAGATACGATCTACCATTGATTGGATGTTTATATGGGGCAGACACTCTGCAATTTGCTTTCCACAGATCATCTTATCTCATAACAACTTTATGAGGTACGTACTGTTGTTATTCCCATCCTATTGAAATAAAATCCACTAGCAGTTTAAATAAGTTGCCCAAGCTCACACAGCTATTTAGCAAGTGGTGGAGCCAAGATATGAAGGGGAGAACCTGGTTTTTAAATGTCCCAAGCTATTTTATATGCTAACTCTGGGGTACGCAAAGCAAGGCCAAGTATGAGCCCCCCAAAAAAGTGACCATTTGCTTTTCACAAGCCTTACATTAAAAGGTACATGACTTCTACCAAGTAGTTACCCTTGAGTAACCTTCAAAATCTGTCAACTGGAAATAAGATTCCAGAGAGGGAAACCCTAAAACCTTTAATTGTTCTAAGATGATATGTTGGTTTGGCAGATCTGGCTCATCTTAAAAGGAAGTTTTTTTGGAAGATTATAACTGAATAATATGGCATTAAAGAAACATGATTCGAGTTCTCATGTTTATAAAATCATAGTTGTCATTTCTAAGTTTCCCGAAGACTGTTTTGCAATCTTTCACTAAGTTGGAGAAAACCAGTACTGTACATACTTAGGTACATTCTGCACTTTTCTTCCCTTCAACAAAAAAACCTCAAAAGGGTTTTGGTATTTTTAGTTACTCACAGCACTCCAAAAAAGAATTGTTTTTCTCTATATGGATATTAGAGGGAAAAGTCACTTTATATTCTAAAATAATTTATTCTATATTAATCTTTACAAATATGCCACATTCATTTGGTTACTTTATAAGGCTTTAAGAAAGAATTAAGACTAAAGTAGGGAGAAGGCAAGAGAATTAAAATGTTAATCAAGTCACATTCAGAGACTGCAATATGCTGATCAGTCCTGCAGCCAGGACAGAAGGAAACCCTGGGAACAAAGGAAGATTTCTCCTGGGATTTCTAACAACTCACTCCACAAACCTGTGAATGACCAACGGTCATTCCCTATGGCTAAAATCATGAGGATCCCATGGATTAAAAACTGGGAACTGCCAGCAGGCCTTTTACTCTACATATTCTTACTTTTCACTGCTACATACTCTTCCTTTTCCTCACTGTATAATCATATCAAAGGAAATGGGTTAGCAAAGTCTTTTAAACTATAACTCACAGGAACTAAAGAATGACATATAAACTGAATTCCCTGAACACTCACTCCCCTACTCACTGCCTTTCCACGTCTCTCTCACTGTCCCTCTCACTCTCTGCCTCTGAGAGGAGACCACACTCTGTCTGTGCAGTGTTACCCCTTTCCTAATAAACTTTCCTTTTGACTCTAACTTTGGCGTCTGTGTTTAATTCTTTCTACACTCTCCGCCAAAGGACCCTCTTCTCTCGGTACAGGGTTTGGCCTCCCCACCACTTGGGGAAATTTGCCCTGTCCTGCATTAAGGCTGCACAGTGTTGAAAAGCCTAAAATAACTAGAGACTCAAGTAGTTTACTGTTTCTTAAAAACAACTACGGATGGACTTTTTAAGGAGGTTAAAGAGATAAAAACAGAAGATAAAATGATAATTTAATGAGGCATAGAGGTGACCCTGAGAACTTGCACCTAAAGAAAATCTCTAAGTAAAAAAACAAAACAAAACAAAACAAAACAAAACACATAAAATAAATAATTCTGGGAGGCAGTAAAACATGGGGTTAAAAAAAGGCTCTGCTTCCCACAGCCTGGGTTCACTCATTAGGTATGTGACCTTGGGCAAGATACTCAGTTCCTCTCTATTGAAAGGAGATTGTTAATAAGACCTACTCATTAGGTTGCTTGCTGTGGAAATTAAATAATTTATAAAAAGCCCTTAGGACGATGTGTAGTGAGTGTTCAATAACTGTTAGCTATTTAAAAACAGAAAATGTCATTAACGTTGTAGCACATAGGAATGGGTGTGGAGAAGGTAAGTTAAACAAAGGCAAGTTAAGAAGGTAAGTTAAGTTCAAACAAAACAAGGATAATCATAGGTCTGCTGCTGAGACCTAAATGATAGAATCGACACGTTGTAGGTGCTCAGTAAGTACTGAATGAATGAATCAATTGATCGATCAATCAGTGAATAAGTCTATAAATGGAGTCTTAGGAAAGCTTACTTTGTGTAAAGCTAAATTCTTTGCCCTCTGCAGGCCCACTGATCCTCTCTACTCTGTCCATTAGAGAGAAATTATCCACCATAATTCAGATAGTCTTGCTATTCCTCATGCAGCATCTCAGTTCGATGCAATAATTTTAATCTTTTTCTAAAATTAGATTAAAATATACACAATGACACAAAGAACTTAAAACCTGTAACTTTAAATGACCTCGACATCATGACAGGAGAAAAAGATATTAAAAAATGAATATCTAACACATATTTCTGTCTAAATAGTGTGATTTAAATGTATAAATGTCTGTATGGGAGGAGGAGTAATATACACACACACACACATATACACACACACACACATATACACACACATATATATATATATATATATATATGTATGTATGTGTGTGTAGTATTTGCAAAAAGATAACTATAAGGAAAAAGGAAGGTGTGTTGAGTGAGGGGGTGGAAAGAGGATGCTGGGACATTGGTTATTTTCCTGCCACTTATTCCATGTTCCTGCAATTCAGTTACATACCTTCAGAAATTACTTTCGGCTTCTTTCTAATTCTGAACTATGAGCAAAATCACAAACACATTCGACAACAATATGTTCCTCTTGCGTAAATGTTTCTTCTAGGCCACATACATAATTAAAATCCTGTTGACTCAGGAATAATGTCTCAGAACTGAATGTCCAAACTCTGTAACTTGCTGCCTTTTCTAACCAGACGGCACAGCTGCCAAGAGCTTCTGGGCCCTCTGCCTCTTTTCTCCACGTATAAGTATTATACATTATGTAGCATATATTTGATTTGCCAAAGCCTGCCAGAAAAGCTTCCTGTGACTACTTATTTGAACTTTGTTGTGTATACATGTGACCAAAAACAAAGCGTATCAAAGCAAAAGAAAAAAAAGGAGGTGAAAGGGTATGTGCTTAACAATTTTTTTCCCACGGAAATAAGATGAAAGTCTTAAGGCAAAGAAATATATACATTTTGTAAAGCAAAATTCACTTAAGCTAAAGAATATTTTTAAAAGTAATGATGCCATATTATAACACAGATCCTTGGTTTCTAATATTTAAAGTGAGGAAACAGACTTTAAGAGGTCAAAATGTATATGAGGCATAAAATCAAGCACTTTGGCTTTTCTTCACCTTTGGGCAGCATCAGATTTAAACCAGACATGAAAATCTATCCCATTTTTAAAGATCTCTAGAGAAAGAGGTTGCACAATATTTCTTAGGAAGTTGTTCCAATATTCCTCCCAGTCATAAAACTCTTAAATTCTAACCTAAATCCCTCACGCTCTATTTTCAGCCCATTTCCTTTTGCTCTTCCTAAGAAGGGTCGAAGAACAGTCGCTCACTTACTGAATCAACATTACGAGGATATTCCCAGGGCTGTGTATTTTTTTCAGCAATGGAAATTAAACACACAGCCTGCAGTTGCCTGGGTCTCTTCTATTCCTTCAAAAATATTTAGATGTGATATTGGCTCTTTTTCAGTTCTCTGAAAGTTCTTCATTCTTCCACCAATTTTCAGAGTCAGGTCCATCTTTTAAAGACCACTCAATTATTTAAGTACATGTCAATAAGCACAGGTAATTGCAGATTTTAGTATATCTAGTTGATTTAAATATTGTTACTAGAGAGTTCCCTACTTATGCTCAGTTTTTTGTAACTTATTCTAGAACTTATTTCAGAAAAAGAGTAATCATCAAACTTTGGTGTGCATTTGAAAATTAGGGAAGCTTCATTAAAATAAGATGTTCAGGTCTCAACTCAATAAATTATAATCCTTCGGGCCCAGACCTTTCAATTGCTCTCATTCAGAAGCTAAATTTGGTTTAGTTACCAAGGACATTTTCTTAAAAAGTTATCAAGCCTGTTATTAAAAATGAAAAACAAACAAACCACTAAAATAATAAGCGTGTTTTCTTTCTCTTTGGTAAAGTCAATTCTGCTTTTGGACTTAAAACTAACACATTAACAGTCAGGTATTTGGTGCTGTTTGTACTGAACCTAGACATCTCAATCCCATTAGCAGGCAAATCAAAACCAAACCTAATCCACGCCTACAAATTTCCCACACTAGAACTAACTGCACTGCCAATCGGCTGTTGATGTATAATACGTTATCACATGAAAATGTGATTAGGACAAATATGAGACTAGCACTGTCTGTCTGCAAGTATATAATGCATCCAACACAAGTTACACAGTTCAAATTTAAGCTGGTTTCAGTGGACATGAGCTCATTTAAAGAACTCCGAATGACAAAGTAAAGAAAAAACTAATGACTATAAAATAACATGTAAATAGAAACATCAGTGTAGTGGAAAGAGCTGAGAAGGAATTGGAAGTTTCTATGTGAGAGGCAAAAATCATCTTTTTCAGGATATTTTAAGGTGAATCAGGGTAGATCTGTGCTTAGATACTAAGCCATATGATATTATTATTAGTGTTGGATTACCATAAAGGGAGAACACAGGGGCCAGCCTCAGTGATTTGCCCAAGTGTGCTAGGTTTCATTTCTTTCTCAGACATTTTTAAGTATCAGAGAGTGATGGATTACTCTAAGGGGACTGCCAAAGATGACCTGTGCTCTGCGTTTTCACATAAGTAAACAGGCTGAAGGGAAAACAAAACAAAACAAAAAAACAAAACAAAACACTGAAAGTTACTAAAGCAACCACACGTCAGTGCAGGTCAAAATGAAAGGGCTCAGAAGTTGCTGCAAAAGGAAAGAAGAGCAGCAAAATGATGGCAGTCAAAGGCCAAGATATTCAAGGACAACTCCGGCGTGCAAATAAAGAGATATCCCTTGAAGATCTTTTCACTTTTAAGTATATAATGTAGTATTATTAACTATAGTCCCCACACTGTACGTTATATATGTAAATATCAAATCATTATGTTGTACACCTTAGACTAATGTGTCAATCATATTTCAATAAAAATAGAGGTATATATTCATACCAATTTGTCTATGAATGTGTTCCTGTGTGATCAATTATACTTAGCACTGTTGACTGAGCTTTTCTTTTCTCTTCAGATTCATGGTCCTTTTTAGTTCTCCAAACTTTCATATTCTTCTGTCTCTGGTTCCTCTCTTTTCAATGAATCATCTACATGCTGTTTTTTACTAGAGTTTGCATTCTTAATTCTCTTCTCTCTCTCCTTATAGTCCCTTTGTTTAAAAATCTTATCTACATCTACAGCTTCAACCATCACCTAAATGAAAATAATTAAAACTACATCTTTACCCCCAACTGCTTCCCAAAATGAAATTACAGGTTTCTAAATGCCTCTTTACATCTCCATGTGAAGTTGGATTCAACGTGTCCCAAATCAAACATGTCAGTTTTGCTTCCATACTTGTTGCTTCTCCCATAGATCACCAATTCCTGTACATGTGTGGCAGCAGCACGGTTCCCCACCACACCACCAAGCAACTCTCAGGACTTCAGCTGCATGTCCTACAATTCAACTCAATCATGACACTAACCACCTGGAGGTTAGCATCAGATTCCACAGGTTAAGGATTCAGTCCTACAAGACTGCTTCTATCCCTAGCCCACTTCAAATGCCAGTCACAAACCAAGGTGCTTCCAACTGACAGGCTGTAGATTGGCAGTACCCATGACTCCTTTCTTGGACTCCAGATGCCAGTCGTAAGTTTAGACTGTTACCCATATTTCTGACCAAGTGGCTATAAATCAGAGGTTCCTCTAACCTCCTCCTTGGGTTCAATTAATTTGCTAAAGCAGCTCACAGAACTCAGAGAAACATTTTAATTACTAGATTAACAGTTTAATATAAGAGGATATATCAGGAACAGCCAAATGGAAAAGATGCATAATGCAAGACATGGGAAAACGGTAAAGGGCTTCCATGCCCTCTTCTGGTGCACCACTCCCCGCCCCCCGCCCGCCATGTCTCCCCATGTTCACCAACCTGAAATCTCTCCGAATCCTGTCCTCTTGGGTTTTTTTTATGGTGGCTCCATTACATAAACATAATTGATTAGATCATTGGCCACAGTGACTGATTCAACCTTCAGGCCTCTCTCCTCCCTGGAGGTCAGGAATGGGGCTGAAACTCAGGACCCTCTAATCGCATGATCTTTTCTCCTGGCATTCAGCCCCTTCTTAGGAAAGGTCCAAAAGTCTCATTAACATAACAAGAGATGCCATTGTCACACTCTCAATGCTTATGAAATTCCTAGTGTTTAGGGATCTGTGATCTGAATGAACAAATATATACTTTTCCTATAAATCACAATATCACATCCCGTGTCTTCTATTTCTGCTAATAGTACAATCCTCTCAATTGTATCTACTTCTCCCTTTAATGCACCCCCTCTCCTCCGACCCCTTCAGTTAGCAAGTCCTGTTGATAGCATTTCTAGGCAAGGCACACTCTCACCGGTGGTCCCCCAGATCACCTCTTCCTTAACTATTGCCTAGGTTATTGTAATAATGTCCCAGATGGGTTCCATACCTAAACTGATTTTTGAAATTACTGGCAGGTGATTTCGACGTCACAGTTCAATTTACCATCTCTCTTCTTTTGAAATCTTTCTATACTTCTCCCCAACACACTTACTTCGACTCTATTTTTATAAAAATAGTTTATTAAGCACACTATATAGGTGACCAGTACTTTACATATATTATTTTATTTATTTCTCCAAAAAGTTTATAAAGCGGGCATTTGTGTATAAAATACATATTTATAACTATAAAATATTAAGATATTTTCACCAATAGTGAATCTGCCATTGATTCAATCATCTCATTGTAGATGAAGAAGAAATATTACACTAAATATACATATTGACTTTATAAGGTTTTTCTTGATTTCAAAAACATTAAAATGAGAAAAAAAAGTGAACATTTTCAAGGAAATACAATATCATCCCATTTTATACCAAGTAAATGCTCTTTCTAATATACTATTTTCCCTTTTTCTTTGGCCTAGGGTTTAACTTTTTAGTCTTATTTCCTTCTCTTCACATTCCTTACATTGATCTTCTCCTTGCCTTGGCCTCGATTTCTCCTATACCAAAAACATGCATTCCTTCTTACTCTATATGTCCAAAGACTGCTATGTTTCAATGCCTGGCTCCAACACTCCCTCCTTTGTTAACTCTTTCCTGATTGCCAATTGAAAAGAACCTCTTATTCCTCTGGATTACCATGCATTTTGCACTCTCAGATGAAACTACTGTTTGTATCTTGTGATAGGGTTATGTATACGCTATTTCTCCACTAGAGTGTAGGTTGCTTTGAGCTCCAGACTATAAATCATACATCTTTGCACAACTACCCCCAATGCCTTCCTCCTGTCACCCCTATTAAACCTAGCAACTTCTTGCACATAATAGACTCTTAAAAATATGTATCAATTGGATGACTAATAAGAACACATTCTGTGATTTCCCTCTATCACTCATTATAACCAAATGAAGACTGCTGGTCCCCAAGCATTTGCCATTGCTCATCCAGGAATCAAGGTGTAGGACTTCAGGAAAAATTAATTCTGCCACAATCAAGTCACAACTTGATAGGTCCACATAGCTTTCGTTTTTCTAAGTGATAGCCTTTTAATTTCTCTAAGATTACAACTTTTGTTGAAGGAATCTCCTTAGGACTTAGGCTGAACCAATCTTCCTTTCAAAATATAAAAATCTTTTAAGCAACAAACATGAGAAATGCCCTATATGCTAAAATGTATCTTTTTTTTTTTTTTTTTTGTCATTTTGTTCTTGCCTTTGCCTCAAGGGAAAATTGTGGGAAACCAAAATATTTCTTGGCCTTAGCACAAATATTTCAGAGGAAAGTGTTATATTAAAAAAGCATTTCACAGGCATTAGTATATATTCCTTTTATTATAGTCTCAGACATTAGTAAATGATGCTGTATAGATTTGTATTTGTTTATTTGTTTGTTTATGTTTTATAAAATATATCAGAATCCTGTGGTGGTAAAGCTTGAAAATTTTTTAAATCTTATTTTCTCATTTAGCTCTTAGAAATACTCTTTGATGTATTTATTAATATGCACATTTTGTGAATGAATCATCTGAGGTTCAGAATTCTTCTTTTGCCCAAATCACATAACTAATAAATGGCAGAGGTTGGGTTTGAATCCTTTTCTCCTTACTCCATGGTCTAAATGTGGTCCACAATTCTATGGAAGGTCGTATGAGAAACTGATGTTTTAAAATATGACACCATTCATGAAAGACTCTGACAAACTGCTATTATATCCTGACTTTTGAAAAGACACCAAGAGTGAAGAATCCTAAATGCTTACAGCTTGGACATGCAAGAATCCATGAGGTTTTAAATGTTTTTCTTCAGCCCATGACTGCTTAGATTATGAAGAAATCAGAATTCTTTATCCTCTCAAAACTTGTCTCCAAGTTCTCCTATTTCCATCTATCTGGCTTAGAATTCTTGTCACAAGAAAACAGGTGGTTTATGTCACCTCATATCTCAATTTCTGAAAATCTTCCAATATCATAAATCTAGATTAATGGTGATAAGATATGAGGATCTGAGAACTAGATTAATGGTTTTCCAGTTTTTTAAAGGAAATAGCCCTCTGTCTATCTGCACCCTCAACCAACATATTGATTTATAAAAAGCCACCCACAAACAGGGAGAAAGTGATGGCATCAATACTTAGGTCCACCTTTCTAACCCCAAAGTTGCACTTGTATACACATGCCTTCCAGCCATCCTCCACTCCCTTTCTGTCATAGTTATTATTATTTGGCTAATAGCTGTTAAAGATGAAATGAGAAAACACAGGTTTTCAGACCACAATAGGAAATCACTGAAATAAACCTATATGCTGAGTGGCTACCACTGAGTGATTCCACAAAAATGTATGAAATATATGTTTAATCTTGACCTTGAGAGATGGGCATAATTGCTCTCATTTAACAAATGAGGATACTGAGGCTCAGCAAGATTAAATAACTCACCCAATATTATACAGCTAGAAAACGGTGGAGTTGGGATCCAAACTCTGTCTTCCTTCAACGTCTATGCTATTAATGATTCTACTACACTGCTTCTCAGATCTATTTTTATATGCTATTAAGATCTATGTGAAATCCAATATAATATCTCAAAAGATTATCCTCACAAAAAGCTAGCAAATGTGGTAGTAAAAGACAAAGAATGATTGAGGCCCCCATTGGATTTTTTCTTCCCTCCTCTCTGGAATCACTCTTAATTAAATTTTTAGTCACAGCTATCTATATATATCTAACACACTGAACCTTAAAAACAACAACAACAACAACAACAACAACAACAACAACAAAACAGTTTAAACGTTCTATTGTTTTGAAGAAAACAACAACTACAAAATATGAAGAATACTCTGAAATCTATCTGAGTAAAGGGCTTTTCCAAGACTGGTACGAGGCAGACATAATGTACAGAGGAAATAAGTAACTGCATCTAAGCCTTCTACCAATTCCTGTAGTTCTAGACCATTGACCAATGCCAAAATGTTGATCGTTTTAAGAACACATGCCCACAACAGCATGCAATCCCAGTATCTGGTAATTCCTGGAATGGTTTAGAGGACATTAAGAAAGAAGAAACGTAGCACTTAAATTGGTCATGGTGAAACTGGATAGTGGTGGGTACAGTTTTCTGTTTTGGCAGCATGGTGCTGTCTTTGGATAAAATTACTTGTTTAATTATTTGAATATTTCAATGGACCTTATCCATATACATTTACAAAAGTGGGCTGAAAATGTAAAATTAAATAGTGATACTATTAATAAGAAGGGTAAGTCTCAAGCTTTATACAATTAAGACGAAGATTGAAATGAGTGACCAAGCCAGGTCCAGAGAAACCTTTGCCTCGATTCGATCATGTTTGGATTTCAGCCAGTACTCCATGTGTCTGTCTAGTAGTGAAGGGAAAGAACTAAAGAGCACAGCAAAATGTTAGAAACATGTAATTAAAGGCTATTTCTGAAAACAAGATGTATTTAGAAACTTTGTAGCATTTTAGCTCTTTGGTACTAACATACTGTTTGCAACAGGTAAATCTATTATTTGAGTCTTATAGGTTTGTTCATATTTTCAGGAATGCGTTATGTACAGATGTACATAGAGGGCTGCCTGTACCTAATTGTTTTGTCCCTATGCCTATTTGTTTAGGCTAAACAAACAAATTAGGTGTCAGAGTGATGAGGGCTGCATAAAATGCATAAGGAAAATAAAATAACTTCAGAGCCTGGAGCTGAGGCGAGCATCCAGATTTCCGAGTGGGGAAAAGCTGAGGTTAATGCAGCTGCACACCAACACCCAACAGAGGCTCAGGCATACGCAGGTGGCACTGCTTGATGGACATAAAGCCTTCAGGGTTGCTGCCTTCTTTCACATGTTGTGGGGAAAAGAAACTAGATGCATGAATTGCATTCAAGTTCACATCCTAAAGAACAAGTAAATAAACAACCTCAGAGTACAGTGTCCTATGTGCCTATTCTCAGGTATTTCTTGAGCTGGGATGAACATATGCCAGGTAGTGCCCAATTCTGTCACCAATTTGTAGTCATATTTTTTTTTCCCTTTACTCAGACATCCAGAAGCTCTCTTTTAGGTGTGGTTTTATTGGCCAGTCCTACCCACCTTCATGAGACTGCCTTCTCTCCCACTAAATAAAATAGCGAGAAAATTTCTACCCACCAACTCAGCAGTGACTACAAGACTCAACTACACCCTGCAAACCTCAGGATGGATGGAACATGAATCCTTTTAACTACCTGGACACAGTAGCTGACTATCAGGAAACTGCCTGTGGCTTCTACACATTGCCACACTATTTGCACAGCTGATGGAAGTTTGCCCTGGTTGAGGAATTTGGCTCTAGAGGATCCCTCTTAGTATTCCCCAAGGGCCCATTCACCCTGTCACACCCGCACAGATGCCTGCGGAGATAGGAACAGTGGGTTCATTTTCTAACTTCCTCTATACACACTATAATTCTACACATTTATTTAAAAGTAGGAGGTCGCAGAAGAGCTTGGGGAGCTGCAAAACCTACATTATATGAGATATTTTCAAAAAAATTTTTAAGTAAACTCAACAACCCTCTTCCTCTGCCACTCATGCATTCCTCCGCTTCACCCAGCCTCCTAAATTCAGCCCTTCACGTTCGTAAGCATGAAGCAGGGCTGGGATGTGACTCTCAACAGAAAATGAACCTTTCCAAGGCAGAGAGAAGGAAGCTCAAAAAGTCAACCAACTCTCAAAACAGAGAGGAGAAAAGCAGCAGAACAGAGGCCTTAACATTCTTCTCTTTTAATAATTTAAAGCCTTGCTATTAGCAGGGGAAAATAAAATATCAGACACAAGATTTTATTGTGACAGTAAGATACAACAGAGGTAATAAGATAGAGGGAATAATTTCCTGAGGCTTTCATGTTTTTTTAAAGGTAAAGATCAATTTTTAGCCTGTCGATTATTAAAATGTTAAAAATGACGGTAAGCTATTAATTTCTCCAACTCTCACTACTAACTGTGATTGCAGTGGCAGTTAAATCTTGCCAATGGTGGGGCCTGCTTTTCCTAACTGTGAATAACTTCTTTCACTAAGAAAATTGGTCAGGAAACAACTCTCCTTTTGGGAAAGAGGTGTATATGAGATGTAAATGTATATCCAAAATGTTCCCGTTCTTAATTTCCTTTTCTTGCTGCTAATTTTCTCCTAAACTAAAAAATTAATCTCTCTACACTGCCCATATATGCTCCATCTAAATCAGCTCAATTTGAACAAGGAGAGAAAGAGAAGACTGATCCTCTCACATACGTCTCAGTTTTTCTTCAGAGGAAGCAAAAGTATAGTCTCAAGGTCAAGGTCTTAGGTTTTGTTGCTAAACCCTCTGAGTTGGACTCTTGACTCTCCTAAATGACTATGAAACTTTGGACAACTTAACTTTCACCTCAATTTCCTTATTTGTAACCATTTCATTTTGTGTAAAATCGTAACAATAGTAGTTTCTAACTTTAACTTTTGTGGTGGTCGTGAAGATTAAACATAACACACCATGAATGGTACCTGAAACAAAGTGAGCTCTAAGTAAAAGTTCATGATTACTATTATTGGCTTTTCCACCTCTAAATGATCAGATTCGAGCAGACCACACAAGGATAGAAGGCAAAGGATACTGAACTGAGATGAAAAAAGTCACAGATAGAAGATTCTGAACTCTCAGTGGAGTAGAAGCAAATGAAAGTCAATGTATTCATCCTTTTATTAAAAATCTAAACATGACATTATACTGGTGATGATTTAGAGGCTGATGATTTGTAAGAGGTGGGATGATTTGTAAGAGGTGGCTTTTTCGAACACATGATAATAAGCAGATTTTTTTTGCAAAATAAGAACAGAAAAAATAATTTAAAAGACTGAAGAATTTTAAAAAATGCTTAAAAAAGAAAAGGTTAATGAATAAGCAACAAACTAACTTTCTGTTCAACTGATCTCCGTAATAATGCTAGTGTTTGAGGACAGAAATAACCTCATATTACAGGCTTTCTGGGATTGATTGAGGGAGGGAGTTACACTATAAATTATCATGTACTCTGGGGATTGAGTTAGACCCACAGTAACTCAATCTCTGCCCTCACCCGTCTCAGAAGGTCCAGCTGAAACCCACTCCCATACCCTCAAAAGAGATATTTGGCCTTGTGATTAAGAGAAAAGAGGCTATCGGGTGGGGAAAACTCTAGTGAGAGGACTGAAGCAACCACTTACTAGCTATGTGGTAGTAGGTTACATAAACTTGCTTAACCTCAGTGTTCTCATCTGAAAAATGGCGCTACTTAGCCATAGTACCTATCTCAGAGAGCTGTGTGAGCATTCAACGTGAAAACTCATATTAGGGATAAAGGTCTCCCACCACAAGGGACAGCAGGCAGAGCCTAATCCGATTATTCACTTTACAGATAAGAAAACTGAAATCTAGAGAAGTTAAAATCTAGCTCAAGGTCACACAGTAAATTTGTCTCAAAGCCTGGGTTAAATTTAAATCCCGATTCCTTATTCAGTATTTTTGCACTATACATGCTTCCTCCTCTGTGGAGCTTTGCAAATATTCTTCCACACTCGATTTTGCCCTTTTCTGAACATCAACTGCATTTTCAACCAGTACCATCAGTATAGCTCTAGATGCTCTCAAATGATGTGTGTTCTCTCAACTACATTATAAGTTCCTTGAAGTGACAGAAGTTTCAAATGTCTTCTATTACCCAAAGGTGTTTCCTCAAATGCTGGGCACTCAATATTGTTAATTGATTAATAGAGTGGTTTCTTTGGGAAGAGGTTTTACTCTGAATAAAATGTTACTGTGAGGAAGAAGCTGACCAGCTGTTCAGTTCTGCAGAAGATTAGATAAGAGGAAGTGGGTTTCAAACATGCCCAAGGAGACTCATAAAAAATTAACTGCAAGGGAATTTTACCACAGGAATAATGGAACAAAGAAGGCTGAGGACTCTCTCCTCATGGAAATGTTTTTAAAAATAGACTCTATTTTTAGACAGAAATAAGTTGACACAGGCCACTGGTTCCTAACCTATAGTCTGTAAACCTCAAATGTTGCAAAGCATCTGCAAGTTGATTTGCACATCAAACATTGTAGAATGAATAAGTAATGTTTTGCAACTATATGGTACACTTTTTTTCACCAAACACTTGTATAGTCCATTTTGATTTAATAAAAGTTTTAAAATAGCATTGTGGATTTGGTTGTAATTTTTGTCTATCATGTATTTTTTAAAATTGAAAGTAGCTAGATTTATTGAGCATTTACAGTGTGGCAAGCACAGAGCCAACTATGTTAGAGAGACTATTTTGTTTACCTCTTAGTAGCACCCAGAAGGCATGCACAATTGTTATCCACATTAACACATAAGAAATTGAGATTTGTAGAGTTTAAGTAACTCACCCTTTGGTTTTACTGGTAATAAATCATGGACCTGGAATATGACTCCAAAGCTTGTGGTATTACCCATGGTTAGGCCACTTTCTACTTGACGGGTATAAAACATTTTACCTAATTTCATCCACGTATATGTATATAGGAGGTGAGTTTATCCACGAAATGTGACACTTTAAAAAGATTCTCCTATCTGTAAGGCTTAGAAACCACACAAACTGGAGGTAAAAAGTGACTCCAGAATAATTAGCTCTGTGACTTTGGGCAAGCCAGGTAAGGAAACCAACTGGTTGACTTCTAGAGGTAGCTCCAAGTCAGAAATTCTTGCATTCAATAATTCATACAGCATTTCCCAAAATAGATTCTGCAGAATTCTGGTCCCAATGGCTGCCCCACAGAAAAAGGTTTCCATAGCCAAGCTAGTTTGAGAAACACCGTAAATTAAAAGAACCACCTTACATAAAATGAATATCTCCTTTTGGACATTTATAATTACACTTGCACCTATTAAAGTCTCTGAGAAGTCCTGCAGAGCACTGGATTACACAAAATTAACTATGGTCTTTTTTTGTATGACTTCTCAAAAAGAAAACCCTTTTTATTTTTTGTGACCCAGAGTACCCCAAAAATGTTTGGGCATCAATGACCCCTTCTGTACATTACTATTTCATAAAACTAGTTCCATAGAACATTAATAGGTTATAACCCAACTCTGGCAGTTAAAACAACCTGTATTAGTGTGGTAGGCTATGAAAAGTGACCTTTATAGAGTTTTCCAAAAATTGTCATTCTATAGTGGTACTAGCTTTCAGAAAGCTCTTCAGTCTAAAGGTATATTTACCTAAGGACTATACAAACTTAATTTATTTTTGTTTGTTTCTCTTTAAACATGGAAGAAAATTTGTATAACAATGACACTCTGAATGTTTTTCTATTCTTTAAAATCTATCCTAGATTAATGGTTCTAAGCTTTACCATCATCAGAATCACTTAGAGGGCTTGTTAAAAACAAGAAGGTTGTGCCCAACCTGGAGTTTCTCATTCAGCAGATCTGGAATGAAGCCTGAGAGTTTACGTGACTGATAGATAAGCTCTCAGGTGGTGATAATGCTGCTGGTCAGGGGAGTATACCACCCACCTAGAACTCTTGGATTAGATTTAGATCATGAAGTGGAAGATTGGAGATGTTTGGTCTCTGCCTCCATCATCAAGGGCGGTTATCTTTTCTCTTATTTTCTGTAGGTTTGACTCTGTGATATTCAGCCAAATATCTATGGGGTTTTCTTTGTGCTTTAAATTTTTACCTATGAAAGTTTCAAAAGCTTCAGGAATCAAAGATGAAGATAGAGTGTCTTTGATCAAGCTTTAATAGAAGAAGATAGTCTGAACAGATTCAGAACTAATCTGTTTAAAAGCTAAATCTCTTATTTATTATTTAATCATAGGGATTAAATTTCAGTAGCATGAATTTATTCTTGTCTCTTTGGAAGAGTGATTAAGCAATATTCTGTAGACAAAATATTATATCACTGACACTTGGGCTGGGAGTTCATTTATTGGAACCTGTGGACCTTTAATTCTAGAACTTAAATTTTTACAATAAAATTTCTACGATGCTAGAGAAGCTATACAGTCAAGGGGCCCTTTAAAGTAATGGTGATTATACATGTAGCTGCAGAATCACAAAATTGGCACTGCCTGGTATAATAGATGTGTTCCTGCGAAATAGCTAGTCAAATTACTGTCATTTGGATCCTATTTACATATTTACATATTCTAATTTTAGATATGCCCAAATGAAACTGTTTCCTACTCACTCTTTAGTTTGAAGTTTCTGCTTATTTTATCCTCCTTCTCCAGCCCTACTGACTTGTCAAGGAAGAGAGAACAGAAATTAATCTTTATTGAGAATCTTCTAGGAGTTATATCATTTTATCTACATCAGATCTGAGATGAGGAATTGATTCCAAGAAAAGCTGAGGCCCAGAGAGGCTCCAGTCACATGAATACGGGCCAGCTGTGACCAGTCCAAAGTCTACCTCGCTTTCACCCACGTCACCAACTACTTTGCTTCAAGTCCTTAGTGATCTTTGGATAGAGAGGGGAGTTTCCTCTTTAAAGGACAACTGTAGGAAAGACTTATTTGGTGTTGGGATGAGTTACCCATACTCTAAAAGCTTTAAAATGCTCATTTTCAAAAACATGTCAATTTAGGTGAAAATTGAAATTAAGTTAGAGAGGCAGGGTGGGTGGGTGCTAACAGACAGATACCATTAAATCAAAACATTTTACTCAGAAGGATGCAAAATGTTACACCTTTACAGATTCTTGTTTGATAAGCTCAGCCAAAAAACTAAGATATACAAAATAAATAGCACAATTTACAGGTTCTCAATGGGCACATTTATATTAATCTGTGACTTAAGAAGCCACATATTTGTCTATCTGTTCTAACCATAGTGAAAACGCCACCTCCAACTCACCACCACTGCCTTGGTTATATAAAGCAGTTTGCAGCAGCGTTCTTGGTTAAAAAGAAAACATGCCATGGACCCAGGCTGTGAAACCTTGTGTGAACAAAGTCCTCCCAAGTAAGTGGAGCTCTGCCCATAGGGCCTTCTTTAGGATTTAGTATACGTAAGATGAGTTTTCCCCATTTTCCTTAAGACAGGAAGGATTTTATGAAAGTGTATTTTTTTTTAAAGAGGACCACAGAAGTTGACAATGACCTAAACTACCCATTAATGTCAGTCAGCCAGCGAAGAGAATGTTACTAAGAAATCTAGGCAACTACACAGGGCTGCTCCTTAGCTCTGGAACCAGGCAATGAACTGCCAGTTTTAATAGTTCCTGGGTATGAGAGATGTGGAAATTGGGCTGTTTATTATACCTCTGGGAAACTTAGAAATAAACCAGGTTTGTGACTAGCGCTCTACTGCTCTGGGATCTGTTGGTTTTCACTGGTTGATTTTCCAGATTACTTTGGTAACCTTACGACAACAGAAACCCAGCTTCTTCTGAGTAGACTTAAACATCACCATTCTATACAAATTGGTACTAACTCCTTGCTCAGACTGTTGTAATTTCTAAATGAGAACTACAGACCAACATTTACACTCACAAGAGTCAAATGAAGCTCCCACTATCCTTCCTCGTGTAACATTTACTGACGACTAACTCCTGTGAGAGACACTAGTGATACAGAGATGATAAAACGTGGTCTGTTTCCTCAACACGATCAGTCTAATCCACTAAGTAAACATAAATGCATACAATATAGTGATGGGACAGATGTTACAACAGAAGACAGAACGTCATGGGAGACCAGAAGATAGCAGCCTATTGAGTCATGCTTCACAGAGGTGATGTTTCATTTGGGTATTAACTGGTAACTATAAATTTGCCTGATGAAAAAGAGACTGACTGACTGACAGGAAAGAACCCTTTAGGCTGAGAGATCATGTGCAAAGACATAGCAGTGGGACATGGAGTACATGGAAATAGTGAGAAGTTATGTTTGATTGCAGCAAAGAGTTTGAGGGAATGATGGAAGAAACAGCAGAAAGTTTAGACCTTCTCAACTAGGTGAAGGTTTGAGGGTGGGTTTGGGAAGTTGAAGGCAGGTGCCCAACACTGCTGAGGCATAGATTCGCTGGGATGGGGGATGGTAAGTGTGATAAAATTGCAAGGAGATGACTAACTAGTCTTACCAAGTATCCAATCCAAATACATCTGGACAAGTTTTTGCTGAAGGAAGTTCCAAGATTGTTGATGAACAGTAAGCAAGCATTATCTCTGGAGAAAGAGTCACTGCTCCTGTTTCTCTTATAGACCAGAAAGCCCTCTCCTTTTCCTTCAAAAAGATGCTACTACTTCCTACATATACTAATCTAACCCCACCAATGCATCCTCCACACTGCTGCCAGTCATGCTCCTGAAACAGCTTTAAAACCAGGCTTCTCAATGGCTAAGAGTCCGAAACTTAAATTCTTTAGCAGCCTTAGCTTTTCCTCATACAACATACCTTTCTATACTTCTGTGCATTTGTTCATGTAGGAATGGCTTGTCTTTCTCCCTTATTCTCAATCTGTCAAAATTCTACTTGTCCTTCAAAATCCAGCATAATGGCTACCTCCACAATGAAGCCTTCCTTAACTCTTCTCATCATCATTATTTCTTCCTATTCGACCCATATTCTCTTGCTGACTCCAGCTAAGCATCTATTTAGTCTGCCTTGTGTTTTAAGTGATCTTTGGAAAGTTTTTTTGGGAGTAAGCATCTTGACTAGGGAGAAAGAAAGAAGGGAGGGAAGAAGGTTGGCTCAGAAGAGTAAGCATAGCAACTTACTCCTAGATAAGAATCAGGTATTCAGAGGCAGCTGAGCAGTAAATAAGTGAGACATGATTAGAGGCCAAAGTGGAAAACTGTATTTTCCAAAGGTGGCTGCAATAATGGTCCCAACCTCTTCTACAGTGTGGCTTCCCATTGAGACATGGAGCCTATTCCCTCTCCTTGAATCTGGGATGATCAAATGACTCCCTTAAAACCAATAGAACTCTGCATAGGTAATGCTGCAGGACTTCTGAGGTTAGGTCAGAAAAGGTGACACAGCTTCCTCCTGGTTTTCTTAGGACATTTGCTCAGCCTCCATGTAAAATGTTCAATCACCCTGAGACTGTGGTGCTGGAGACACCACATGTAGGTGCTTCCATAGATAGTCCAAGCTGAGCTCACACTTCCAGCCATCTCCACAAAGGTGCCAGGCATGAGAGACATCATCTTAGCTTTCTTGACCAGTCGACCTGCCAGCTGAGTATCACTGAGTGACCTCAGCCATCTCAGGAGGAACAGAAGAATCTCCCAACTGAACCCTGCCTAAATTCCTGACTCACAAAATTCATAAGATATAATATAACAGGTACTGTTCTAAGTTACTAAGTTTTGGAGAAGTTTGGTACATAGCAGTAGATACCAGAAAAGCCAGACAATGAATCTCCAACCCTACCTTTTATTCCTAAAGCTAATCAGTCTTCTGAAAGACTTTCTATCTCTGACCACTTCACAATGAAGACTTCTGGGATCTCCTGAATACTTTAGGGCAGTTGGTGAGAACCAGGGAGGGCCTTGGATCCTAGCTATGAACATAAGGCCAGAAGCCACTGAGGAGCCAGAGGTTACAAGCAAAGGGTAGCGTTACCAATCTGACTAGTAGGAGGTATCCTGCCATAGGCCTACGGAAGCTCACTGCACTCTGTAGAAGCATACACTGGTGGTCAAAGATTCTTTGTACCTGGCAGATGGTAGAGACTAGTGGATCAGTAAGTATCTGCTGTGTGAACTGACTGAATCTAGGGACTGGTGTCAATATTGATGGTGCTGTTTACTGAGAGGCAATGGACAATTGGTCACCATAACGAGTCTATAATTGGGCATGTGATGAAGATCTGGACTCTTTCTGAGGCATTTTAATTAGAGTGCTTTCAGGTTGGAGAGTTGCAGCCAGCCTGCTAGACTCTCTGTGGATGGACTTTTCTGAGGATGCTAGCTGGGAGTCTTGCCCTCCTAAAGTGACCCAGGCCTCTGTGCTTATCATGAGCATTATCACTTGAAGATTAGATTTGTTGCTCATGCAGTATTTACATTTCTCTTCCCTTCATTCTGTGGTACTCATTAACTAAGTGTTAGTACACACAGATGCCCCCTAATAGTTTTCAACTATTATTCCAAAAATTAAATGAAAAGTTCCCTCTTCCTGAACTCACAGCTTTTTTTCCCCTAAGGACTCTATTGAAGATCTCTTATCCAGATTTAACCTTATTACTGCCCCAAAGAGAAGTCGACTGAAGGGCAACAATGTACAGGCTCTTATTGTTTTCCTGAATAAGAAATTGTGAGATTTCTGATCTCTAAAGAAGCTTTCTTCTACTGGGAAAAGAGTTTAGAATCATGTCCTATATTTTCAGAAGAATCTTTAATATTTTTATTCAAGGAATATTTTTTGAAGCCATAATTATGCCTGGGACTGTGCTTTAAACTAGAATTTTATGAGTAAGATTTTGCTGTGATTTTAAAGTGGCTGGACATTTTATTAGCCAAAGACCTTATTTTCATTAAATTGACAACAAATTACATACTATTCAGAATTACAACTGCATATTTTCCTCACACAAGTATTAAGATTCCCAGGCTCCTGGAGAAATCTCAACTTTGTTTCTGTTTTTAGAATAAAGTCAGAGATTTGTTAACTGTACTGCAACTAAAATGTTAAACAAAAGAGGCTTTCACTCATGGATTCAGTCTAGGAAAGCGTTACATCAAAACAAATGGAGAAATTGGCTTGAGGAGCAGACAGAATCAATTGTTTTCAGGTCAATTTTGGTTTGAGGATTCTAATGAAGACTGATCACTCAACAAGGGCTGAGATTAGCACACTGTCAGTCATCATTAAACACTACAGTACCCCAAATGGCATGTCTTGAGTCAAGACACTTTTGCTTTCACATGTATTTCTCAATATTCTTGATAATGGCATACATATTAATTAGTTTATTAACAGGTTAATGCATTTTATTAACATATACACTATTATTTAAATATTTAGGAGGGACTGCTAAGTCACTTTTTAAATGCGACATTATTCTCAATTATGCAGTCATTTGAAGCTAAATTTTAAAAACCAAACAATGCATTCTTTCAGGAGTTTATCTGCCTCTTTGTACCCTAAGTTCCTTGAGGGCAGGATCTGAAGATGATTCATCTTTGAATCCTTCTTGGCACCTGGCATCAGTGCCTTGCACACTGGTGTGAAGCCAATAGTTTTGGAATGAATGAAAGAAGGCTCTTTGAATAGAAAAGGGTGGATTCCACTTGAACCATAGAATGGTTCTCTTGATGACCATGTGATTTAAAAGGAACATTTGTAGAGCACTGTATAGTTTGCAAGCATTTTCACACATTTATTGACACCCCAAGCCAAGAGTCAATAAACTTATTTTATTGTTGAGGAAAATGATCTTTAGAAAAATTATGAGGTACATCCCTAATTTTCTGATTTCCTAGTTTATGGAATTAGAAAACAACCCCCTGTCACACACACACAAATACAGTCATCTGCAAGAATTCTTTCAATAAGCCCACATTTTTAACATCACTTAATCTACCCACCTCATTATTGTCAAAGCTATATTTACAGGGGGAAAACATTGGACTACATATCCAAAAGATCACTTTCTTCAACTGCAGCCAGATATTCCCATACCCCACTCCCATAGAATACAGAGTGGCTGATGGAATCTGATATGAGTGAATCTGCCAACCCAATTTCCAGTGTATGCACATAAAATTCGCTACTTGGCTTTGCAAACACGATGCAATGTAAGGAGACTGAAAATCAATTTTAGCTTTTAAAACCTAAAGATCTAGTCCAGAAGAAAGCCAAAATGAAGTGTTCTTGATCAGAAATGTATATACCTTCGTTGCAATATTAGAAATGTGTCAGTAAGGTAAAATTCTCCATGTTACTTATTGTGACCTGTTTTTAAGACTGATGTAAATACATTTTCATCAAAATGATTTAAAGGCATCAGCACCCAGGACAGAAAAATATGCTCACCATCCTCTCACTCTCTGCAGTTGTGCAAGTGGGACGTGAATGGTAAGTCGAGTAGAAGGCATGAACAGGCTAGGGAGTGTTGCCTCCCCTTCTGTGAATCAAAGCCAAAAAAGGTTCCTCACTGCTGGTCCTTTGATCTCTTGCTCTCTATTTTTAGAACTCTTCTGTCCAATACTCTCTGCCCCATTGCCATGACCTTTCATGACACACTTCTCCTGGTGGTTATTTTGGGATCATATTCTTTCCCTAAAGTATTACTCCAACTAGAATTAATGTATGAGGTAGACCAGCACAAGTCCTTGCTTGAAAAAGTACCCACAGCACATGTTCTCAAATGAGGGTAAGAGAGCTAGTGTACGAAAGACAGACACATCATCCATATTTTTAGTCATCAAAGCATTCTAGAAGGACTGCTTAATGTAGTGGATACCACTACCTCATGACAGCATTATCTAGGAGCAAAATCTAGGCATGTGGATTTAGAAAATGCGTCTAGCACACCTAAAAGGAAAAAGGGTGAAAGCGTGTGTGTGTGTGTGTGTGTGTGTGTGTGTGTGTGTGTGTGTGTGTGTTGTTGTTGTTGTTGTTGTTGTTGTTGTTGTTGTTTAAGGGGCAGAGAAAGAGGAGATAAACATAAAGAATATGTCAGATTTATCACTTCTGGTTTCTTTTCAGACTTTACTCTCTCTAAATCTATAACTCATATGTAATAGTCAGTACCCACAATGAAGAGAGATCAAGCATGCTTTGACTGTTCAGTATCCCTTAAAAGAGTATTTCTACAGAGAATTTTTAAAAGGAGAGCAAAAGTTTCTTCACCATAAATAAAGACAACACATAGATAGATCCAGGGGGAAAATCGCTACTCAGTGAAGACAAAGACTATCTTTTGAGTTTATCACTATATCTTGAGTGTCAAGTACAGTGTTAGATAAATAGCTACATTTATGAGATAATTTGATATAACAATAACGGCTAGACTTTATTGAGTACTTAGTGTATGCGTATGTAATAAGCAATGTTCTACAAGTTCTGCATCAATTAGAGTCATTGAATGCTTACAATGAACCTATGATATGTATGCTTATATTGTCCCCATTTGAGAGACGAGGATAATGAAGTGCAGAGAAGCAAGATATCTTGTCTGAGGTCAAACATCTCTTAAAAAAGAGATCCAGAATTTAACATCAGGCGCTTTGGATCTAGAGCTTATACTTGCAAAGAAATGAATTTTCTGCCTCTGCTTCATCCATGAGGAGACTTGAAAGGATTAAACTGTTTCCCACTAACTTAACTATGTTCCAGAACAAAATCCAGTGGTTTTAAGAATATAAATATATGTAGCACCCCAAAATGTAAATATTTGACATACAATCAAATGTCTGCCATACAATCAAAAATTACCAGGCATACAAAGAAGTAAAAAAATATGATCTACACTGAATTGATAAATCAATCAATAGAAACACACTCAGAAATGACACATATAGAATTAGCAGAAAAGGACATTCAGAGTTATTCTAAATATATTCCATATATTCAACAAAGGCATATTAAGATTAACCATGTTAAGTAGCAACAATATTTTAAAAGACCCAAATCAAGCTTTAGAGTTGAAACTACAATGTCTGAGATGAAAAATACATTTTTAAATCAGATTGTTTGTCTTTTTGGTGTTAAGTCATAAAAGTTCCTTACATATTTGAGGTATTAACCCTTTATCAGATATATTCTCCTGTAGGTTGTCTTTTCATTTTGTTGATGGAAAAACTCAATTGAAATATGAAGACAAAGATAGATTAAAAGTAAAAAAATGAAAAAAATGTAGCATGCTAACACTAATCGAAAGAAAGCTGGAGTTGGGAATATATTTCAAAGCAAAAAAATATTACTAGGGATAATGAGGATGTATTAGAGTTCATGAGAGAGATGGAACAAACTGGATATGTATACATACAAAGAGATTTATTATAAGGAATGGGTTCATGTAAGTATGGAGGCTGATATGTTCCAAGATCCGTAGCTGGCAAGACCCAGGAGAGTTGGTGGTGTAGTTCCAGTCCAAAAGTTGGCAGGCTCAACACCCAGGAAGAGCAGATGTTTCTAGTTCATGTCCAAAGGCAGAAAAACTCCAGTGTCCCAGCTCAAAGGCACTTGGGCAGGAGGAATTCCCTCTTACTTAGCCTTTTTGTTCTATCTGGGCCTTCAACTAATTGACTGAGGCCCACTCATATTGGATAGGATAATTTATTTTACTCAGTCAACCAGTTCAAGTGTTAATCTCATCTAAAAACACTCTCACAGACACAACTAGAATAATGTTTGATCAAGTGTCTAGGCACCATAACTCTCAGTAAGTTGATAAGTAAAATTAACTATCACAGAGGGTAATTTTATAACTATAAAGGGGTCAATTTGTCAAGAGGATGCAGCAATACCAAGTGTTAATGTATTTAATAACAGTAGTTTAAAATACATCAAGCAAAAACTGACAAGACTAAAAGAAGTAGACCAATCCCTAACTGTAGCTGGAGATTTCAACACTCTTCCCTCAATTTCAAATAGGCAGACCAAAACAAAAAGAAAAACAGATAAAAATCCAGTGAGGATATAGAACAACTGATCAATACTATCATACAATTTAGCCTAATTGACATTTTTAGAACACTCCATCTACAACAGTATAATCATTCTTTTCAAGACAGTCCATATTCTGGTCCATAAAACAGGTCTCAATTAAAAATTTAAATCATACATAGTTTACTTTCTGACCACAATGCAATTCAACTAGAAATAAATAACAGAATGATGCCTGGAAAATATCCAAATATTTGGATCCTATATGACATACTTCTAAATAACCCAGGAGTCAAAACTAAATCAGAAAGGAAATTAGGAAGTCTTTTGAACAGATTGAAAATAAAAGCATAACATCAAAATTTGAGGGATGCGGCTGAAGCAGGAAACCTATAACACTAAACGCTTGTAATAGAAAAAACAAAGATCTTAAATCAGTGACTTCAGCTTCCATGTTAAGAAACTAGACAAATTAAACTAAACCAAAGTAAACAGAGAGAAGGAAATAAAGCCAGATGGCACACCACAGACAATGGTGGAATCAAATTAAATGATACCCTATAATGCCACGAAATGTAATGAAATCCTGGAGTACGGTCCTCTCACTCAGCATGCCCTCCCTTCTCGTCCACTTCCTTTGTGGCTCACTACTTAGAAAAAGAGCTTCAATCTGGGCTCACCTTTAAAACCATATAACAGAAATATTGATATTCTCTGTGCTCCATTTAAGGCCAGGATTATAATTCATATATCCACTAGCTATCTTTGCAACACCAGAAAGTATAAGTTTACCCAAAGGCTATAAACATCAGGAAGCCTGGATTGCTTACCGAAAGGAAGTAGAAAGGCATTCAAAACAAAAATATCTAACCCCTTATTAATGAGAGTTTGTCAGAGGATCCTTAAGGCTTATTGCTGATACTATGTCCTGAGCATAGTCAATTAAATCCAAGCAGAGAAAAATATAGCTTGCTCTTCCAAGCTTTACAGAGGTATCATTGACAATTCCAAGAGCAATACCATCCAGGGCAAGGGGAAGATCTCACCCCTAGTATGAGGCCATGTTCAGTCAGGGATCCTGAAGTTCATGCACATGGTGCCTCTTTGAAGGAACTTATTACATGGTATTCTCTCTCTCTCTCTCTCTCTCTCTCTCTCTCTCTCTCTCTCTCTCTCTCATACACACACACACACACACACACACACACACACACTGGTTACACATGCTCTCACCCCTCTCAACTGTGCTGTCCTCAAGTCATCTTAGCCTTCTTTGTACCCCCAAACTTCAGCATGGTGCAATCACCTAATAAGTGTGCTTTAAAAAGCAAGTGTGAACCCCCTAGATATTTAAAGGGTTATAGATAACACCCAATGTGATAGCCTGGAGACTTAACAGAAAACAAAACACAGTTTCAGATCCAAGTTGAAACCAAGAAGCAAAGGTTGTTGCCTTCTAATTGAACTCTTTTTTCTGAGTTCAACTAGACTTTTAAAACATTTTAAAGATGGATTTTTTTCTAGCCTTCAGTGAAGTTTGGGTGGGACTGAGATTTATCTAAACTAGTCTGCCCATCCTTTTCCCACGGTGAAAAGAAAGAAAGCAGAAAGCGATGACTCATAACTTGGCGCACTTCTTAGTTCCAATGCACTGACACCAAATTGTACTCCGAAAGAGAGACATTTACAAAGGATCAAAACTCGGATGTCCTAGCCCTGGATGTGGTTCCCATCATATGATCTTCAACATGGTGCTTAATTAACTGCATCTGGTTCCAAATGGTTAATGGTTATTGAATGGAGAGGTGACTTCAAGTGGAAATTGTCTCAAGTTTTACTTTATGTCACTTCAGAAGTCTTCTCTGAGTTTGCTCCCACCACAACCCTCATCCCCTCCCTCCTTCCCTGGCCCCAGCTTTCAGGGTAGCAAGACCTTGAAAGCAGTGTTTGTGGGATGTCCCAGCAATGAAAGTAGGCCCTTGCTGGTTACTTTTCTGGACTGAGACTCAAGGACTCCTCTATTCAAAATAGAAGAGCAATGACCTTGAAAGTGCAGAAAGCCCAGAGCAAAGGAAGGTGAATGGAGTCCAGATTAGTCCTAATAGGAAAAGACAATGAATCCCTGGAAATGTCATACTTCACTATGTTCTTCTCATTCCACCCCTCCTTTCTTTCCTCAACATATGAGCATGCAAGTGCACACACACAGACACAGCCTCAATATACTTATCCAAAACCCCCTTTCTATAATCATCAACCTTCTCTCTCTCAACAACCTTCCAAATGACACAGTAGTACTCCAGGATAGCCTTCGGCAGCCATGACACTTCCCGTCTGTCTTTCACATACAAAACCCCCAAATCGTACTTGCTTCACTACTTCTAATTAAACTCCACATCCTCTGGAACTTGTCATCTGTCCCTAGAAAACAGAAATCAAATATATCTCAATTATTCTACATAGTGCCTCACAAGAAAGCAAATGTAAGTGCAGGCTTAATATCACCATGCCTGTTCTGATTATAATGATGATGAGGATGATGTTGACATGATGATAATGATCTTATTCACTTTAATTTATACCTCCTTTTAGAAGCTAGACTCACTGGTGGTTCAATGTCAATGGATCTGAAAGTGCTAAAAAAAGGTTAAAGGACTGGCTCTATAAAGGCAAGGTATTAACAATGAAAGAAAATAGAAAAAAAAATGCTCATAAAGAGAGTGAAAACTCAGGGAGGGAGTCAGTATGCTATAGCAGAAATGTAGAAAGGGCACCAGCTTTGGAGTCAGTCCTGGGTTAGAATCCTTATCTGGTCACATTTTGTTTGATATCAGTGACGTTACTTAACTTCTCTGAACTCCTATTTCCTAAGCTTAGAAAGATATTAAAATGTTCATTTTAGAGGATTCTCTTGAACACTACACGAGGTAGCCTTTAAAGCATTTGGCTTGTGGCAGGTGCCCTGTAAATATCAGTCCCCTTCCCTCTCCCTTCAGAAAGAAAGAGCAATAATGATAAAAATCTTCAATTGTACCAAAAAGATCAGTCCTGTCTATAATCGGTGCATTTTAAGAGGCTCATCCTAAGGGGCTCACTTGGAGCTATTTTCTGATGTCTCTTGTAGATGCACATTTTCTCTGCAACTTCCAGCTTCAAAGGGACATGTATGTTAGAAAATGACTGTGCCTGACCCTTCCCAACCATCAAGATATACAAATCAAATAAGACCTCACATCTTTAAAGCTTGGGGGCTCAAAGTTAGATGTCCCTTGTCCATATTCCCAAAGCAATTTAACTGCACTGCACCTAGAGCATCAATTACTGTATTGTATTAACTGTTTAAGCAACTGCATTTTCTCTAGGCTATGAGAGCCATGATGACAAAATCTAGATATTATTTCTCTTTACATCACCACCTAGTATGTAGTCTGTCATATGTCACATTTATAGATTAAACTGAACCCTCTATCTTATGTATCCACAATGTTTTACTATGTGTTCTACACTTCATAATTCCCCTAGCAGCATTTCTGAGAGCCTCCAAAATTTCAAGCACTAACCACATGTTGTGTCTGTCCTTTAAGAATTGACTGTTTAGATGACTAAACAGTACAAACTTCCAGTTATAAAATAACTAAGTCCTGGGGATGTATTGTACAGCACGTGATTATAGCTGATAATACTGTATTGAATCTTTGAAAGTTGCTAAGAGAGTAGATCTTCAAAGTTCTCATCGCAAGAAAAAAAATTATATCTGTGATGATCGATGTTTACTAGACTCGGTAATCACTTCACAATATATACACATATTGAATCACTATGTCGTAGAACTGAAATTAACATTATGGTATATGTCAATTATATCTCAAATTTTAAAAAGTTAAAAACAACTATAAAAAACAAAAATGACTGTTTAAAAACAGCTGGTTTTTGTTTGTTTTTCTCTTGAAAGCTAAAACCTAATCGAAAGAGAGGGATAAAAGATTTCAAATTAGTGCCTGGGACTAACCTCAAACTGCTCTATGCTTTTTATTTATCTCCATAACCTCGAGCATCCCGCTCCACACCCACATCTAAGGCTGGGGACATCTTTTGTAAGGCACATACAGGGTGTTCTTGGTGAATGCTTGCAGGGTTCTATGCTTAGTAACTCTGTTGTGAAAGTGACCGCAGGTCATGGGAGGTGACAGCTCCATTCGCCTCAAGTAATAAAATCAATGGCGGTGACTAAGTTAGAGTAGAAGTATCTCTCAATCTCTGAGTCCCTTCTCTGTTCTGACACATCTCTTTTTCTTCAGAGGAAATAGGAACAAGCTCAGGCAAGGGTCCCTGAGGAAGGAACCCTCTTTTATCATTTAACTCATTCATTACCAGTCTCTGATGAAGAAACTGTGGTCCACAATTACTGATAAACTCAAGAAACATTAAGAAATATATTTAAGTGACACCCACAGTCAGTTGTTAAAGGAAATCAGGAAGTCGAGGGAAAGCTCCTAGAGTTTGAAGGCAGATTCATGGAGGGTGAATACCATGTTCTCCTTCAAAAGAATGGTCTTGGGAGACAGACACTAGGCTCTACCTTAACAGCTCTGTCTTTGCACTTGAGCTACGCATCAGTTTTCTCACTATTTAAATACAAATAAAAAATCCTATAAAATTGTTTATAAACATTAGATGAGCTCACTAACTCATCTATATATGCTAACTGCCTAGTCTTTGGTAGGCAAAACCCAGGCCTCATAGACATAACCATCCCTATGGCTCCCCAGTGCTGAGGCCAAGTGTCAGCAGTATTAATCCTCAGGCTGAGTACATGTCTTATGAACTGGGGCAACTCCACTATCTTATAGATGTGGAAACCAAGACAAACCTTCTCATGGCTTACTACTTACTGTCTGTAGGCAAAGTTGAAATTCTTTGACAAGCAAAGTCATTCGAATGCTTTCTTAGAGGGTCACTAGGGACCCAGTGTAAGCCAGAATGCTGGTCTGGATGGATCTTTTAAATCACATCACCTATATGCCATTTATCAAGTGATTTTTAACTAGAGTTCATTTAGTCTAAAACATACTGAATATTCTCTTGAGAATAAGGCTAGCTCATTCTATGCTAATCATAGAAAAGTAAAGGTAATGATGGTAGACAATAGTAATTTATTAAGCACTTACTATGTGCCAAGCATTCTGCTAAGCATCAGAAATGTTCTATGTCTTATTTCATAATCAACTGATAGAATCTTTCTTTATACTTAATCCTTGGACCTGCAGAAAGCTAGCACAAATAAATAGGTTTAATCTCTCTGTATGATCTACTTGAATGTGTATGTACTATGCCCCAATCTTTTCTAGATTCTGAATGTGGTATGTGGAGTTTTAAGTAGGCAATGAAGAGACAGGTATCTTTGGAAATAAAACACAAAAGGTGGATGTGAATTCTTAATTACTTGAGTCTTGTCCCAACCTATTTGATACTGACTTATAATTAATATATTTCATATTGTTTATCCGTGTCTAGAAGTAGGATTGCAGGGTGGAGTGGGAAAGGTGCCTTCCGGTCAATTCCGAAATGTTTCTGTGTTACCACAAAACAAGAAGTTCTGTAAGGTAAGGGGGTTAGAAGTGCCTGGCTTCCTGTGGACAAATGCCAGGTGGAAGAAATAAACAAATATAATTCCCACTGAATATGAATGACCTAAAAAAAAGTGTTTCCTATTGTGCTGCCAGGGCAATGCCAGCTGCTTACAACATAAATTCGGGAGGAAAAGAAGAAGGGAGACTGAATAGTGTTTGGGGAGTGAATAAAGTAGAAAATGAGAAAAGACACTGATTCGAACTTTGTTGATAAAGTATAAACTCCTACTGAGTCATGTGGCAACTGAGTCAAGTTCTAAAACAAATGAAAGTCTAGCCAATTAAATTAAACCTGACAAAGGGAGCCCAGGTGCTATTCCTTGATATTTAAGGTGTGGCTGGAAGTGACAGTGCTGGAATAGGACAGGTTCTTAGACACATTCAATGCGGAGATCACAACTGGCAGCACCCAGACATTGTCTTGTTTGGCTTTCCTACAATTAAACTAAATGGCATTTTAATATCATTTTAGTTAATTGCCGACAGTTTAAAAATTAAAAGACCTCACATACCCCATAATTTTGGTATCTCTTTTAAAAAATGAGCCCACAGGCAATCACTGGACTCATATTTTCACCTACCAACCACTCAGTGCCCACATAGTTCATTCCTATTATCCTAAGTCCAGGTGTCAGTCAGTATGAGTCCTTGAAATGACATTTTGTTACCTGGCTGATTACCGTGAGCCCTTCAGTGCATGTCCCATGAGCTGAGACAAACCCATTATCTTATAGATGAGGAATCCGAGGCAAAACCTCATATGGCACTGACTGTAGGCAGAGGCTCAATGCCATAATAATCTAGGCCATTTGAAGAAGGTCTCAGCTGATGTCTCTTGCCAGTTCCCCAAATGAATCCTATGGTCCAGCCACATTAGGCAGACCCTCATTGTGCATGGTTGAGGTTCTGTTCCCTCTGTCTCAAATGTCCTTCCTCTGTCAGATTCTTGCTCATGCTTTCAGATTCATATTAGTTCCATCCTCACTCCCCAGGCAAAGTAGTATCCATATAGCATGTTGCACCCACTTCAGCAACAGACCAGATAGTCCTCAAAGAGAAAGAAAGTCAATGTTAAACTCCCTTTTTTTTATGTTACCAGTGCCTACCACAGTACAATGACAATAGTGAACTATGAATAAATTTGAGGTTCAGAGTGAGAAAACAATCTGTGCTCAGATACATAAGTAATTGTACTCATAACATATTGTTGGAAAAAAAAAAAAACAGGTTAAAACCATATCCAGGCCAAGAAGAACACGCAGACTGATGAACCACCATGTAAATGACATCGAAAACCTTATCTCAGTGACAAATGCAGTTCCCAGCAGGCCAAGCCTTACTCCAGAAGTAGGGACTGCCTGATCAATGTGACTTGTGAAGTGTCAGAACCTCGAAGGTCCCAGATATCTGTCCCATCAGCCTGCCAAGGTATCAAAAAATCCACTATGTAAACTTATTTCATTTAAGGTTTTTTTTTTTTCAGTTAAAATGGTACACCTCTTGCCCTCTTCTCTGAAAGCCAGTATATTAGGCAGTTCTCAAAAGGTTAGCACAGCTTCAATTAACTCATCAACTATTTTTCTATCTGATGCATTTATTCTGGAATATCTGGGTAAGTTGTGATAGAGCTAAAAGTAAAGTTCAAGCAGAAGGAACAGGCCTGAACTCTGAAGTAAAAGATGCAGAGCAGGCAGTATAGCACAGTGGTTAAACTGTAATACCTGCTGAAACCTAGGTGCCTGGGTCCAGTTCTGCCATCTGCTAGCTGAGTGCCCTTTGGCTAGTCACTTACTTGCTGTATCTCCATTTCTTCATTTAGATAGAAAATGGTTTTGACAGGAGGATCTTCTTCAATGGGGCACTGGAGAATTAAACGAGTAAATGTATAGTAGGCCTGACACAGAGTGAGTCCTATATAAGTGTTTGCCTCTGTTGTTATTAAAGGATGGCATGAAATCTAACCCTGAAAAAGATTGCTCTATGTTTACTACCTGCTGTCTCCTTTCCTAATTTACTGATAAAGGATACAAGGTCTGGAGAGGATGAGCAGCTTAAGAAAAGCTACAGGCTAGTGGATGACAGAGCTAGGGCTTCCCATCCAGGGGTTCCTTCCCTCTCCATCCCCCATGGAACTTACTAATGAGAAAGAGAGGGAGAGATTGTGGGAGACCAAGAGAAACCAAGAATGACCTCTAGCATGTCTCCCTTCTATGAATACTGGGACCCAGGCCCTTTGGGACTTTCCTCCAGAGTCAGTTCCACATCCCGGTTCTCCGGGTGGGCTCGATGTCTCAGTAAACGCTGCCCTTCGACCTGCACACCCACACTCCCTTGCCTGGGCGTCCTCTCTAAGTCCAGCACGTCGCAGCAATCGCTGCCTCGCTGGGGGGACGAGTCAGCGGAGGAGTGGACAGGAAAAGTGACACCATCGGGCCGCGGCCCGCTCCGCGCCCACGCAGCGCGGGGCGGCCGTCGGAGGGGAGCCGGAGGGGCTCGGGGGGCGGCGGTGTCCCCAGGGCCCGCGCGCGCTCCCCACGCCGCCCCCGGCCGGGCGGCGGGCTGCGTGGGCGCCGGGACCGCTGGGCAGTGCGGCGGCGGCCGCGCGGTGGCTGGGCCCCCCGGAGCTGGATGACGGAGCCCTGAAAGACTTTCACCAAATATGGGCTGGGGCTGGAAACGTCCTGCGCCGCCGGAAACCCCGAATCCTGGCAACCGCGGCGCCTGGGGACGCTCGAGCCCGACACGACAGCCGGCAGGGGGCGGCGAGCAGCAGGCGGCCGCGAGCATCCCGGTGCTCCCGCCCGGTGCCCCCTCCCTGCGCGTCGGCCACCCAGCTCCCGCCGCCCTCCCTGCCCCCACGCCGGTGGGGGCGAGGACATGGAAGGTGTGGAGAGCAACGGCATGGCTCTGGGCGCCACTCGCTGTCACCATAAATTGTTCTGTTCAGTAAGGGGGCATAAAAAGTGGCATTATGAGAAGAGGTGTGCAGGCGAGGACCTACTATGCGGACACGTGTGCGCGAGCACACACAACTACCACAGGCACTCCTGTCCTGTCGCCCAGATCAGGGGTTCACAGAGTGTGATTCCCGCACTAGCAGCAGCACCATCGCCTAGGGACTTCTTGTTAGAGATGTAACTAGTAAATTCTGGGATGGGGCCCAGAAGTCGGTCTTTTAACAAGTCCTCCAGGTAATTCTGAGACAACGCTTAAATTTAAAAGCCAGTAGTCCAGGGCTAGGAAACCGGAGTCAACAGGTTTAAGGCGATTATTATTCTCAGTTGCCGCCAGACAGTGTCCTCTTCTTTTGGTGACCTAAAGTTCCCTGGCAGCAGCCGGTGAGAGACATCCTCATTGCTCAGCGCAAAGCCAGGAGCTGCAGAAGACAAGCAGCCCCTTCTCCTGCTCTGCAGTCCGAGGAAACAAGTTGGCCCGTTATTCCCTCTTGGGGCACCAGTATGGGGCGGGGGAAGGAAATAGAGCAAAAGAGCCATGCAGAATTAGCACTCGAAACACTTACCCATAAACATTTGCACATTTCCCCTCCAATCTGTCAACAGTGAACTGATCTGCAGCTCTCAACAGAGGAGGTGAGAAGGCGACGGGATGTCTGGGGTTTCAGGAGGTCCTTGAACAGGACATGAGGAGCTGTTGTTGGTTCCTCTCGCCTGATGCCGTGGTGTACTAGCAGGCGCACCAGGACATAGTATATGGAAAGGCTGTGCACATAGGTTACTCCAGTCTCTCCCACTCCCCCACCTCCTGGCTCCAGCTTCCCAAGCCCCCTCCCACAACACACCCCCTGCTTCAAATAGGCAGTTGATGGTAAGGTTCTCCAAGTTTCTCCTCTGGTGCAAACTCATCCTCCAAGATTCCCTAGTTAAAGTTCAGAAACAAACCCACACACCCTTATTAGAAAACTTTAATTTTTAAAGGAATCTCTGGAATGGCGTGCGCGCAAATGCTATTCAATGAACTGAATCTCTTTGCCTGACGCCCCTCCTCCCCACACACACTTTTCGATAAAGGACATGGTATATACACAGGCCAGTTGGGCCATTCACTGTGATTTTATTTTAAATCATGATAGATTGCGTGAAAAACAAGGAATTCAAAAGAATTTCCTGCTCTGGGAACAGAAGTTAAGTCTATATTTAACAACATTTGAAGCTGTCAAGAATGCTTTGTGGTTGGATAACTAGCAGAAAAATGTTAAAAACGCAGGCTACTGCTATACCCAAATATGGAAATATTGTTACGTCTGGTGTCTGATTCACCATCTGGAAATACTTACAACCATGAAGTCAAATAGAAAAGACATCACAACAGAAGCCAGGAAACGTTCCTCTCCATCCATTCTCTCTCTACCACCTCCTCCACCCTGTACTGCCCCTACTCACCCCGACAGTCCCCAGTCACTTTGTGAAGAAGGAAGCAACAATGAAACTCCAATACAGGAAAAACCATTTTTCTAAACAATATTTGATGACTTGGCCTGGGTACAATGTAGGGTCCAGACCCTCCTCCCTTTATTTGCATAACACCTGACAGTCTATTGTCTTGAAAAGTAAGTCCCCCATCCCAACACCCGCCAACAAAAGCCTTTGAGATTCCACTCCCTCTAGCAAAAAAGCCTCTTAGACTTATGAAAGGAAATTTTGGAATGAATGAATGAAACTTAACTTTTTCCTGTCAGTTCTCTTCATTGGAGAATGTTCTCACTGTGATACCTTCTCATTGTGCTTATCAGAGTCATTCACAGAAAAGTCTGCACTGAAGGCCTTCTTAAGCAAGACCGCTAACTTCCGAAGACTGAACAGCCCTAACCATGAAAAAGGACAACATAGCAAAAAAGCCATGCGGTTCTCTTAAAGCACATATAAAAGAGAGACTAGCATAATTACTTGTGTATGTTTTATTAACACAAGAAGATATTTTAGAAACTTGGAGGGAAAGTTTATCAGTCACACTAACAATATTGATGCTGTTAAAGTAAATTGCTTTGGGGGGGTCTACTAAGTGTGTTGCAGGTAGAATAGGATCTTAAAACCTGCTATCTTTTTATTACCAAATATTAATCTTAAGTCTTAGTTCTATATACTTGGAGAGAAAAGCATTGCAATTCACTTGAAATGACAGGTTTCTAAGCAATCTGGAGGAAAGGAGTTTAGAATTCTGCAACACTTTCAGCTTTAAGGAGTCTACTTTTCCCAGAGATCCATTGAACACAATGGTGCTGGAATCTAGTTTGGCCTTGCAGTGTATATATATACAGGTGACCACACTACGGTGGTCCCTTCCACTTCTGGCTGGCTGCTTACTGTGCATCGCCTCCTGCCCGTGGCGGGCGGCTGGAAGCTCTCACCCCGTCTCCCACATCCGTGAGGAAGTGTAAGTCAGCCTCCCGGAGAACTCCCTCTGTCCGTTTCCTCTCGGACTTCCAGCCCAGGCAGTGGGCTGGAATTAAAGTGGGAACCTCCAAAAACAAACAAGTGCGACACACCAAAGAAAAGGGGGGGGGGTGGAAGGGGGAAGACCTATGCCTGGAAATCTGCCAGACATGAAGGGAGTTAATTTTCCACCTTCTTATTCATAAATGTCACTGCAGGTATTAATTTGCACTTAACTTGGCTAATAAACACCATGCCGAAGCTTTGGGACTTGATCCGAGCATACCTCTATGAAGTCCACAAGTAGATTCCTGGCTCAGAGACACACTTCCCCTTCCCCTTCCCCATTCGCCTCTCTCAGTAGATAACTTGACTCTCACCTTGGTTGTAAACAAGCAAACAGTTCGCTGCCTTTCCGAGGGTGAGAGCTTCCAAAGCTGTCCGGTCAACTCGGCATCACCAAACAAAACGACTTTTGTTCCTCCCTCTCAGGTCCTCCCACCCTCCCAATCCAGGCAAAGTTCTGAACTCTACCTCCCCCCCATCGCTCCCCCCCTCCCTTTCCACCACCATCGCGCCAAAAAGAGCCCTCCCCCATACAAGTCATTATTTAAAGTGAAAAAAATGGAAGATTGTGTTCTTGGGTCCAGGACCAAAAAGAAAAAAAAAAAAGAAAAAAAAAAGTGCAACGGAGCCAGGGGAGGCGCTTGGCAGCAGCCCGCGCCAACCAGCATTCCTGAGATGTTTGAGAATTCTGGAACGCGCAGACAGGGCCGACGTCACCGCAACACGCGGCGCCCAGGCGGCCGGTATAAAGGGCGGGCGGTGCGCGCCGGGGCAGACCGCGATCGACAGCGCCCCCGAGCAGCAGCCGTGCCCTCCGCGCCTCTTCCGAGAGGACCTCGACGGAAGGACGCCCGCAGCCCCGGCGCCTCGCCGCCTCTGCCCCTCGGCCCGCCGCGCCGCACCCGCCCCGACGCTCCCGGCGTGTCGGCGACCTTGCACCCGCGCTTGCCCGGGCTCCCCCTGCGCGCCACGATGAGCTCCCGCACGGCCAGGGCGCTCGCCGCCACCGCCACCCTCCTGCACTTGGCCAGGCTGGTGAGTCCTTTTGCCACCGCGCCCGCGCCCGCTCTCCCAGTCCCGTCTCCTTGCCCCAGACTGCCCACGGCAGCAAAATAATAATAATCATCATCAATCAATAAAAGCATAAAAGACTAAACGGAAAAGTTGGGGGAGCGTTTGGGGGCAGCTCTTTCTTTAAGCCCTCCTTAAAGATGTGTCTGTGGCCTCCTGGCGGACGCAGCCCTGTTCGCGGGGTGAGCCTGCCGGGCCGGATCAGAGCCCCCCCACCCCCTGTCGACAGCGTCAGAGACCCCCGTCCCTTCGCCGGGCGCCCCAAGCCGAGCCTCACGTGAGTCTTCTCTCCCCTCTGTCTAGGCTCTCTCCACCTGCCCCGCCGCCTGCCACTGCCCCCTGGAGGCGCCCAAGTGCGCCCCGGGAGTCGGGCTGGTCCGGGACGGCTGCGGCTGCTGTAAGGTCTGCGCCAAGCAGCTCAACGAGGACTGCAGCAAAACGCAGCCCTGCGACCACACCAAGGGGCTGGAATGCAACTTCGGCGCCAGCTCCACCGCTCTGAAGGGGATCTGCAGAGGTAAGAGGCTTGTGGTCGGGCCCCTTTAAAAAAATAATAGTCCCCGTAGCCCAGAAGTTTAGTAATTTTGAGACCATGTATGGTGATGCTTTGTTGTTGGTAGCTTGGCAGAAAGGCACATGATTTCAGCAGTCTGGAATGCAATTCAGTGTGTCTGGACCTAACGAAAAGCGCATACGGAAAAGTGATTCCTGACTAACTTATTGTTCTGGTCTGGAGTCTCCGGGGAATTGTAGAGAACTTTACCATAAATCGAATTTAACAGCAGAAAATACGTATGCGTTTGGGGCTGCGGTTTGGAATCTTAACTTTATTTTCTCTTCCCTTTCTCTTTTGGTGCTCTGTGCAGCTCAGTCAGAGGGCAGACCCTGTGAATACAACTCCAGAATCTACCAGAACGGGGAAAGTTTCCAGCCCAACTGTAAACATCAGTGCACATGCATTGACGGTGCTGTGGGCTGCATTCCTCTGTGTCCTCAAGAACTTTCTCTCCCCAACCTGGGCTGTCCCAACCCCCGGCTGGTTAAAGTTACGGGGCAGTGCTGTGAGGAGTGGGTCTGTGATGAGGATGGTGCCAAGGACCCCCTGGAGGACGAGGACGACCTCCTGGGCAAGGGCCCCACATTCGATGCCTCAGAGGTGGAGTTAACCAGAAACAATGAATTAATTGCATTTGGAAGAGGTGGCTCCCTTAAGCGGCTCCCAGGTAAGTTAAGACAGCCTCCAAGACACAGTACTGAAATACATTCCTTGTCTGAAGCTATAAAGAAATGAGTGCTTGAATCTGTTTGTGTCAGTACGCCTCTGAGAAATCTTCCCTCTCTTTTGTCTCTCTAGTTTTTGGAGTGGAACCTCGCATCCTGTACAATCCTTTACATGGCCAGAAATGTATCGTTCAAACTACTTCATGGTCCCAGTGCTCAAAGACCTGTGGCACTGGTATCTCCACACGGGTTACCAATGACAACCCTGAATGCCGCCTGGTGAAAGAAACGCGGATTTGTGAAGTGCGGCCTTGTGGACAGACGATGTACAGCAGCCTGAAAGTAAGTTCCTGTGGTGGCTGGTAGGCTGTTGTTGCTGGACACTTGGGTGAGATGTGAACCTCTCTTCTAAGAAAGAGAAACATTACCCCTAACTTTCTTGCTCTCCTCTTTCTTACAGAAGGGCAAGAAATGCAGCAAGACCAAGAAATCCCCTGAACCCGTCACGTTTACTTATGCTGGATGTTCAAGTGTAAAGAAATACCGGCCCAAGTACTGTGGATCCTGTGTGGATGGCCGATGCTGTACGCCCCAGCAGACCAGGACTGTGAAGATGCGGTTCCGCTGTGAAGATGGTGAGATGTTTTCCAAGAACGTCATGATGATCCAGTCCTGCAAATGCAGCTACAACTGCCCACATGCCAACGAGGCCGCCTTTCCCTTCTACAGGCTGTTCAATGACATTCACAAATTTAGGGACTAAGTGCTACCTGGGTTTCCAGCACAAGGGTGAACGGACAGATTGGGGAGAAGAGTGCCAGAATCATGGAGACATGGGTGGGGGCGGTGGGGGTGAAGGGACTCATTGTAGAAGGGATGCATTGCTCATTCTTGAGTAGAATTAAGGTATTTCGAAACTGCCTGGTGTGCTAGTGCAGATGGACACTAATGCAGCCGCGATTGGAGAATACTTTGCTTCATAATATTGGAGCACATGTTACTGCTTCATTTTGGAGCTTGTGGTGTTGAGGACGTTCTGTTTTCTGTTTGTAAATTATTCAGTAAGCGTATTTTTCTCTAGGTTTTTTTCCTTTTGGTTCTGCAATTGTAAGAGATAATTAGATTAGTTGGACAGGTAAAGCCTTCATCCTCTGACAGAAGTAAATGGGAGGGGGTTCCATCCCTTCCTGAAGGTGACACTCTGTGAGTGTCTGTGAGAGGCAGCTATCTGCACTCTAAACTGCAAACAGAAATCAGGTGTTTTTAAGACTGAATGTTTTTATTTATCAAAATGTAGCTTTCGGAGAGGGCGGGGAAATGTAATACTGGAATAATTTGTAAATGATTTTAATTTTATATTCAGTGAAAAGAATTTATTTATGGAATTAATCATTTAATAAAGAAATATTTACCTAACATCTGAGTGTATGGCATTCAGTATTTTTAGAGACTGTCCAAAGTCACTGGGAATAATCCAGCTTATCCATTCAGTCATTCAAACAGGATTTATTGGGTGCCTGTTTTGTCCCAGGATCTATTCTAGGTGCTTGTGATAGAGCAGGGAAATAACCTACCGAAAATGAGACAATGATTGTTTTATAGCTTTAGTAGAGTTAAATCTTTGCACTTAAAGTAATCTGTATAAAACCATATATTGAACACCCGGAACTGTGAGAAGCACAAGAAGGAATCTGAAGCTAAGTTTATGATTTTTAAATAATAATGCTTTTATTTTTATAAGGATTCAAAGCCTAAGGGTCTCCATCTCTCAAACTCTGCGAGGTGGGTATAGCAGTCATTTATCATTTTAATTACTAGATTATTATGCATGCCAGTTCAGTAGAGGAGAGAAACTTCAATGAAAACAGTTCATAACCCAGGCTGTGCATATATACGTTCATCGGCAAGATTAAGTATGGTTGGATAATGTGTTATTATAAAAGGTCACTTGTTTATAACTTCATATTTTCCCAATATTGTTCTGAAAACTTAGGAGGACTACTTAAAAATTTACCCTAGGCTGGGATCAGAGAAAAAAATGTTTGAGTCTTGAGGAATCAGTTTGTTTTCACTGAATGAGCTTGAAGCAATGACTTGTGTTAATCCTAATAAGCCGGTGATTAGGTAAACATGCTGTTAAATGCAAAAGAATGCAAGGAATTTCAAGTACTTTTCCAATAGCGTGAGGACCAAGCTATCCCATCCCCCTTTCCTTTTTATAATATACATTTATATTGATGGAGGAGGGAACAGTTAGAGTTGACTATCCAGAAGGTCAAAGGCTAGATGCAGAGCATTCCTAAAAGGAAAGGACCTGAATCATAGGTCTAAGAGAGGTTGAGAAGGCTGCGTCAATGTTTGTGAAAATGTTGGTAGCCCGTTTTAGAAGAAACTATATCTTTAGAAAGTGCTGACAATAAACCTTTTATAGAGAGTTTTCCTTTCATCGACCCTCTTGGCTCCTGTTCAAATCCATAGTGAAATATTTCAGTCTGCACTTGGTTAAGAGAGTACTTGAATTTTTAGGCAATAAGAGAAAGTGCTTTAAAAGGGGAGGAGGGGGACAGTTCCCGGGGTTCTGTAAGGGTGGTTTTGCAAAATAGTTTAATATTGATGCTTTAATGAAGATCCACAGAAAAGCACTGGCTAAGCATTGATTTTAAAGCATTACCGAAATGCATAAAGCTTAACATAAATGTGATAGTAAAATCTATGGACAAAGGCCTTCACTCTTGATTTTGACAGTGTCTTAACTGAAATATTACAACTTGTGCCTACTGAGTAGTCAGTTTTTCTTGCCTGAGGCATTCAAGTCTTGAGGTATTTGGGAATTTAAACACCACCTGGCTCAGTCATACTTGCAGTTAAACTTGTCAGTGCAATATAACACGAGAAACATAGTAAAGGTGTGAGGTTTTTGAGGTGCAATCTTGTTGAACAGACATCTAAATTCATAGGCAAGATTTACAGATTCCCATGCACCAATCCTGAGGTATTTCCCTCCAAGATTAGAGCCCAGTATATCACTTCTTACATAAAGATCAAGGAACAATATTTTACAGATCCTTTAAGTGTGTAGGGAGTTGATATTTGTCTAAATAAGCTCAAGTGTGAAATGAAATCCAGCATGGGAAAACACTGGCTCTTTGGGTCATTAATCTTACTGTAGTAAATACAAAAAGAATAATGCATAAGTGCTGATTATATTTAAAGAAGAATGACTAATAAAAGATAAATGAACACTGTTCACTCATTTCTCTATAGAAAATAAGTGAAGAAATTTAAAGTAATTGAGAATGAAATTATGTAATTCAGAACAAAAACTTTTATCTAGGTTCCGCATGGAGCTCTGCCTACTTCAAATATTGAGAAAACAAAATAAAAAACCATGCATCTGCATATATGAAATAGATGTTACATAAGCATTCATCATAATATACAAATATATATACACATATATATGTGTATATATGTGTATATATATACGTATACACACACACACACACACACACACACACACACACACACACACACACACACATGTATCCCTCCACGCACACAGCAAAGAGCATGTGTTGTTCTCACTTTCCAATCCCAAAGCTCCTCATGGTCTTGACTCGGGTTTTTGTTTGTTTGAATTTTATTTTATTTTTTGATAGGGATGTAAGAACTGAAACTTGTAGGATCACCTCAGAATCTTAGGAATTTAGTGAATTTTAAGAAATATTCAATTGGACATTAATAACTATAGCAAGAGGTCTCACTATGAAGATTTGTACATAAATGTGTGTGCTGTCCACTGCACAAAGAACTGTGACTAAGTCAAAATTAGCAAAGCATATTTTAGAGTTATTTTTCCAGTAGAGACCAGACTTGATTTGTTCACAACCTCTTCTCCTGCCACTTAGCAGTATTTGAATGTCAGTTGAGCAGTAGCAAGGGTCCAGTAGGAACATAGCACAGAACAAAGCTGTGTATTGCGCAGAGTGGCAGGTGATGCAGTGGAAAGAATCCCAAAATGAAATCCAGAGACATGTCTTTTGGCACCAGCCCTTCCATTGATTTACTGGGTGACTCTGGGCAAGTTTACGGATTGTTCTCTCCTGTCTTAAAATGGAACAATAGCTTCCAGCATTTTTTGTCACTCCAAGCATTCTTTTTCATACACTCTCTTTGGTGCAGTGATCCCTGTACCCTGAAAACTTTGTTTCTTCAAGCAACTGAATGCATAAAGTGAAACTGTTCAGATCTTTCTCAGGGCAAATGAACTCATCTCTATGAAACCTTTGAAAATATAATGTCACTAGGCCCTCTTTACTCTCTAAAGCACCCCTGGTTATAGAATGTGGCAATTGCTGGTTCTCACAGTCTGTAAGACTATATGTTTACCTCTCTATATAGCCCTTGATAGCTGGCCTCATTAAGCCCCTGCTCCAAATAACATTATTTGAAACAAAGCACATAGTGAAGCAAGACAATAATATATGTGTCCTATGAACAGAACACTCATTTGTGACTCACTTTACTGGTGGTGGGCAACACTCATCCATGTAACCTTATAAAGTGCAATTCAATTAAACAAGTATTGAAAAGCATTTGGTAGTGCTTTATCATTTTCTTACATTACGCTCATATATTATGAATCTACTTTTTTTATGTCCAGTGAAAACATCCAAATCTAAGCCATCATCATCTTTTGCCTGAATTACTGAAATGGCCTCCTCACTTGAGCCATTTTGTGTTCTCCAAAAGTGGCTATCTTCCATGCTACCTGCCTTTTTTCATTGTGACACTGTGGCTCCCCCATCAGAAGATGAGGTCTAGTTTTTCACCCTCTTGGATGTGGGTGGGCTCTTAGACTGCTTTAACCAATGAATATCTGGGAAGTGATACAATGTAATATCAGTTCTAAGTGTATCACTGGCTAGGACCTCTTCTTTTTATTTTGAAATGAGCTTCCATGTAGTAGTACAATTGCCCTGGGACTATCAAGCTGTGAGATGCCCATACCACACTGATAGACCCTATAGGATGCGATGCCATGTGGAGAAAGAAAAACCAGGAAGTACCTGGGCATCACACACACATGAAGAAACCATCTAGAAAACAGATTTTCCAGCCCCAGTTGCCTCACAAGCCTTGTGAATCGGAGATGAACTGCCAGTCAAGTCCTTAAAATAGCAAACTAATATGGCTATTTGAAGACCTGAAGTTTTATTGGGTATTGATCGTTACACAGCAATAGATAACTAAAACATACTTGGGTTTCATTCTTGCCCTGCAATGAGCCCTTTTCCTTCCAGGATCCAGAGAGAGTCTTTAAACATGTAAATCAGAACATGTTAGTCTTAGCTTACCCGCTCCATGGCTTCCCATTACTCTTGGAATAGCATTCTCCTCCTTACTCCTTACTTGGCACATATGTCCCAGACCCTACCTACTTCTTATCATCCAGGCAGGCTGGAAACTCAGGCAGAATTTCTATGGTGCTGTCTTGAGGCCAGATTCCTTCTTCTTTGGGAAACTCAGTCTTTTCTCTTAAGGCCTTTAACTGATTGGATGAGGCCAATCATGTTTGGGGAGTAATCTGTTTTTTTCACAGTCATTAATTTAAATGTTACTCACATCTTAAAAATAGATCACAGCAACATCTCGACTAGTATCTGACCAAACAAAATGGTGCCATAGCCTGCTCAAGTCTACACATAAAATTAACCATCATGGTACCTGTGTAGTAAAAACATTTTGGGGCAAGAAACTCACGTCCACTTTCTAAAATGGAATGAATTTGAGCAGAGTAAGAGAAAACTAGTTATCCCTAGGATTTCCCTGGGCCTGTCATCATGCTTATGTATGTGTGAGGAAGGGCTCCAATATTTATTGTATATTGACCAAATTCATGGGGCATCTTGAGAAGGTTCCTAGACAGTGAACCCAGGTGCCTTACAAAACCAGCAGGATCTACCTCAGTCAGGATGGCTGCAGGGCTGGGGAGTGGAGAGAGAGCCTTCTAAAAGCTTTAGAGAATGGCCTACTCCAAATCTGCATGGATGTGGTAGGGCAGAGTTCATTGCTTGCACACTTTTCAAGGCAGACAAATAGTGCTCCATTCTCTGGCCTTTCAGGCAAATCCTCATTTCGCAATGATGCTACCACATTGTGACTGGCTATTTAACTGTTTCTATCGGATTTTAAACTTCTTAAAGAGTCTTGTCAGTGAATGAGTACCAACTAAGAATAGATCGAGAGCTATATTTCAGCATTTTCAGATCTTCATGAAGAATAGAAGGAAAGTATGTTCTACATTGGCCCAGGACAGAGGTCTCAAGCTGGTGGTTCAGGTGGAATTGGGCCAATACACAGATACACTTTGTTCAGCCTACATAGGGTTTATAAAATCTGGAACTTCTTGCCATTACATGAAAACTGAGAGATTAAAAAGAAATCCAAAATCCTGGCTTCTTTTAAAAAAGTCATAAATCTGGCAGCAGTGGATAGTGGTTTCCATGTGGCAGTTTCTCTATGGTGAGAGCTAAGTTACAGCTTCCTTGGTTAGAGTAAGTTCTCTGCAGTTCACCTGTATAGATCAATGAAGAAGAGATACATATGTATATGATTGTGCTTGGGGGAGTGGAAAGGCAGGAAGAGGTGACCTTTAAAAATTTAGGTTTTTTCTAAAAAAGGCACAACCTAGAGCACCACTTTTACCATATCAGTGGTTAGAAAAACAATTTTAGGCATGGAAGTGCCATGTTACAAAACTAGGAAAGAGTACAGACCACTTCGTTAGTGTCACATATCATGGAACTATAAGCACACCCCCACTCCCCAGCTTCTTTCTCCAGTTCTAGTCTGTATTTTTGTGAAGTGTACATATTCCATTTATAATACCACGTCATATTTTCCAACAGACACTGGATAAGTTGATCAAAGATATATATTGCATCCTGAACCTCTGCTGAATTTAACCAGCTATTTTTATAGTAACCAAAGAACCTTTCCAGGGGAATCGCTACAGATAGCCAGGGGGGTTGCTCTAAATTTTTATTTTTTTTAATGACTCAAAGTTCTCCCTTCAAGTGCTGTCACAGATAATACTCATTTTTCAGAGATATTCAATGAACTCTGAAGAGATTGAGGACTTGCCTAAGTATAGTTAGTTTGCCTGTAGCAAAGTAAGTAGAAGGTAAACCTCAGGGGATATATTTGCTGAGCTTCTCCCTGACAGAGGTATATGGGATACAGGAATGTACTTGGGCTGCAGGGAGGTCTGGCTGGTTCTTGGTGTCAGTGCGGCTTCTGGGTGGACTTCCACTAATGGGTTTCCTATAGGGAAATCGGCATTGTCAGCCTCTCGCAGCAAGGACGATGCCCTTCTCTAGCAAACAGAGAATGATTCAACATGGTAGAAGTTAGATCTTCTGTTGAGATTTACTAACTAAAGAAAAAAAGTGTTCATTCATGGAAGTAGTTTAAATTCTGGGTTCATGAACAAAACTTCCAGGAAGGTCCTTTCTATATTCCAGACTAGTTTGTTATTGGAGAGAACATGTCTTTAACTGACTTCTTGCCCTTAAGATGGTACTTGGCCTCTTAAAGTTTCTCTTTCATTTTTGGTTTCTCCTTAATAAAAAGAAGGCATACTTATACAAATTTAGTATTATAAGAGAATGTCAAAAATGAAGGTCCCTAGTAACTTCACACACACAAACACACACACACGCACACACGCACACACACGAACACGCTCACACACACACAGGCACAGCCACTATTAACTGCATATTGTTATAGATTTTGGGATGTGCTTAACCTGGCACATTAATATTAGTATTATGAACAAAAAAAGATAAGACTACATGTAGAGCCTTACATTTACTTGAAAATTTACTTTGCAAGTCAATTAATGTTCATATATGTAATTCTCTCTCAGTCACTGTAATGATTTCATAGGCTTTTGTTCTATTGTTAAGGTGCTATAAATTTTTAAATACTTGGTGTGGCAAATACTACTAGATGCCTATCGAAAAATCATCTCCCCATTTCCTTGATTGCTTGCTAGCAAAGCCTCAATTTTGTTCAGGTGTTCTCCCCACCACGTGTTCAGGAGAGGAAATCCTGTTCCCATCCTAACCCCAAGGACTGTATCAGGACTGGCTTTAGTCAGCTTGACTGGCTCATTTCCTTACCAGTGAGTGGTAGGTTGTGACTTAATCCTGATCAATGACACTCAAGGGAGGAATCTTCTGAGGGGAGGGGAAGTTTCTAAGAAAAGGTATCCTTGACAATAAAAGTGACACTAGGAATGGAAATACCTTTCTTCTTTACTGGGTATCACCCCTTCTGAGCCCAGAAGGGAGAATCGCTGAGAAGTAGAAGATGGCAGAGCAGGAAGGTAGGAAGACCTTGGGTCCCCTACGGGATCACTGAGCCGCTAAATCACCCAACCCTGGGGCCACCTGACATCCAGATGTCTTTTTTGGTGTGATAATAAACCTCTTGTTTTTGTTAAGTCAACTGTTACTTACAGTGAAAATCATCCTAACTGATGATTTTACACTTGGCCCTTTTTGAAGCTTACGGGCTTTATAGATAACATAATGATAACCAACTCCAAAGAAAAGAAAGTACTTTTAGATGTGAATGAATGAACCAACACATAAATATTTGGCAGGAATTTAACCTTCATTCATTTACCTAATATTTACTGAGTATACAGCACTTAACAGTCCATATGCCGGCCAGACATGGTGACAACCAAGAAAATAATGAGACATAGTCCCTGTCCTCAAGGATGTCACGTCTAGCAGAGAGAGCAATGTTTACGAATAATTCTGGTGCATCAAAACAGTGTCAGAGAACCGAGGAACATAGAGGGAAGTCAGAGAAAGCTTCACAGAGAACAAAACATCTGAATTGGGTCTTAAAGGATGAATAGGAGTTTGCTGCTTGGAACTACCTTCAAAATTAGAAAACACCAAAGTATTCGAAGCCTGGGAATACTATCAAAGTCAGCGTACTTCTAGCTTCAGACAAGACCTGAGTAGTAACAGCCCTTTTGCATCTTGGTTTTATGACTGATAAGAGGAAAAGTAGTTCTCAGCAAGGACCTTTAGTAGCCATGCCCTGGTGATTGGGACAGACTTGTCCCTTCCGTGGGAATTACCTTTGGAAATCTCCCATCGTCGCAGTAGTAAGAGCTGCCAGCCTGCAGAGGATGGATTAGCACTGGTATCACCAAAAATGAGCTGGAAATGGTTGAGTGCAGTCACTGTCCCAAACCACCAGGAGACAAAGCAGTCTGCTTCTCTCACATGACAGCCTCAATATGACAAGTTGATCTCAGGCTGACAGGACCTAGCCTAGACCTGACCCACTGGCGGGTCACCTGAGGCAGCCTCAGTGACTACTTGGACTCAGCAGTGAAGGCAAAAAGCCAGAGAGAAGTGGCCTGGGTGACCTAGTTACTGTCACCTGACGCTCTTGTGTTTGTGCCACAAGTCAGATTCTCCAAGGAGGCCAGTCTCTGCATGGCTTCCGGTTCCTCCTGGAGTAAAGATCACGCTTACCACTAGCTGTGCACAGCTCTCTTGTTCAGGATTTTAACGCCCGCAGTAATGTAATATGTAAACAAAAGGCAACAGCAGCAGCTCCATGGTGTGTCTTAAATCTCATCTACCTATTCCTCCAGACACAGAGTACTATCATATTTGCACTCACAATCAGAGTGAATGTCAAGAAAAGGTATAACTAAACAGCCAAGAGTCTACATTCTGTATGGACAAGAATTTAAAGTAATTCGTAATCTTCATGCTTCTCATAAGTGATAAATGAATTAGAGGATTTGGATTATGTTATTATGTTAATGCACTTGTTCTAAATCATTCCAGGTGTCCACATATGCTCCTAAGAACTGGTTTAACACTCATGGTCACTCTCTCTGTGATCCGCCTAGAAGCTGTGCATTCTTTATGCTCTCCGAAGTCAGAGACCAGATCCCTTGGCATGCTGTGAGAATACAGCCACTTAAATAAATAGAACATGGCAGCAATTCAGCACCAGCAATAGGAACCACTGCTTTTTCGGGGGTGGGGTGGGGGAGTAAGGAATGGTAAAGCTAAAAAAAGAAAAGAAAGAAATCCCCTGTAACATTAGACAGATTGTAAGAAATTATTCTGAATTTTGGCCAAGAAGTCAAGATTAACAATCACATTAAACTTTTTCTGTAATAAAATTTTGACCTTAATAACAGAAATGTATTCATTTGACATATATCTGTACATTTATTTATATCTATCTACACACACACACACACACACACACACACACACACACACACACACAGTTGTTTATATTCACACTTCTCTTGGAAGGTACAGATGACCAAGGATTTCCCATCGAGGAGTCAGAGAATCAACACCAAGTTTTTCTCACCCCTGAAGGGCTGCTATCCTGTTTCTCTTACTTTGCTCCTCTGGTTTTCTCAGGACTCACACAGATGGGAATCAAGGCTTGGTCACTACCATTCCTCATTCCCATAATATAAGAAGGATGAAGCCACATGAGCCCAGCTGCCTTGGATGAGTGTAGAAAAGGGACATTATTTTGAACTTATCACTCACATTCTCTGAAAAATGAAATTCATGAGGTATGTTCTCTCAGGGGCCCAATTTTATCCTTCAAACATCAAATCCCACTTGGAGTCCTATAGTATTAAACCATCACTCAGCACATTTGTATACCCTGCTTCATCTAAGATACTGACAATTACAAGGTACACCATCATTTTATTTATCACTAAGAAAAGCCCAGCCAATTGCTTGGTATAATCTATGTCATACCATCTGCAGTAAGATACATTCTGATTTCAGAACTTAAAGGGTAAAAAAAAAGATGTATTTTCTAAAATCAATGACATCCGGGGCTGGTCTCTCCAACTAAACCGTGAGTTCCTAGAATACAGGAATATACCTTACAGCCTTTCCACTCTGCCATGCCTGGTGCAGTGTCATGCACACAGAAAGTATGTTGTAAACACTCTTGACTGAATGAATGCATAAGTTGCTGATACAAATCGTATGCTCCCCTTACAGGAAAGTATGCTGAGGAATCAGTAACCTACTCAAATAGAGGCAGGAAGGTCCAGATGGGGCCTGGTTCTTCCTGTCTCACCCAATGTTGGAAAAGTCAGACTTACTGAGGAAAGAGGGTGTTCCTGGGCTTCTCCAGCACTCACAGCAGCTTGAGGCCCACTCACCTTAAGGTCTGGTCAATGAGTTGCTGGCCAGACACACTGCGATGCCAGGTTCCCCAAGGACCTATTTATGTTTCTCCTGAAAACCGGTGTGTAATATCAAACTCTTGAAAATAAAATCACAGTTTAAGTATACTGTGGGAGCTGGCTATTTAGAGCAACCTGCTGGTGAGTTCTCTTGTAAAGTCAATAACCACCCTAGATTTATCTATTTTATAACTTTGGATTTTTGTATATCATGTTCCCATCGAGCAAGGCACACCCTTATATCGAGTTTCCCCACAGTAGAGTCTTTGTGCTGAGTCAGTGGCTTGAAGGGTTTGTGCCATGACCAGCCTCTCTCCCTGGAGGGTTTCTGGTCTGCTCAGGCCCCAGTTAGACTAACCCCCTCCCCCAGATGCCAGGGTTTCCCTGTTGTTGAAGGAGCAAATGGAAACTGCATCTTCTTTGTTTCATTTACTTTAGATTGAAGTTATTTCTGGCAACGGTCGCATTCCATTTAGAGAGATGGTCCACCGTGATAATGCAGGTTGTGCCCTGCACAAAACAAAGAGTAAGTGTACATGCCATACATGTACAGATAGAGAGGGAAGGCACTTCATAAATTCGACCCATGTGCACTGAGCATAGGAAACATTCCAGGTTCTGTGCAACGTCTTTAGGGGAATAAATAGACGAATAAGACTCAGCCTCTGGCCTAATAGTCGGTCTAGTTACAGTAAGCTGTGCTGAATGGTACAATACAGGTCTGAGGCTGTCTCATCCTAAGAGACCTAGGGAAGGTTTTACACGGGGTAGAATGTGGAAGTTGGGTCTTAGTAGAAAAGGGGATGAAGAACGGTCAACCTAGTTAGTGAGAATAGCTTGTGCAAAGGCATAGGTGTGCGAGAGCATAAAAGCCCTGTGAACTGTTGAGCAGAGGGCACTCTACAGTCCCTCCTGTTATTTCCCTTCAGAGCCATCACATTAAGGGAAAAGACATCCTTTCACTGGGCCCACAGCTGCAAGATCTACACTTGACCTCTCAAATATCCTGGTTCTTACAGACCTCTGAACCTACTACAGTCTCTCTAGTTCTGGTGCTTTTGGAGCTATAGGATCCACTAACAGAAAATTGGGTCCACACCCCTAAAAAAAAATCCCCTGTGTTTTGCAGCCTAGAGGGTGAGAGAAGCAGAAAGGGTCCAGTTAAGTTTCCCGATGATAGTTCTAGAACAGGGTGATAGTTCCAAATCAGGAATGTCAGATCACTTCCTTACACTTGTTCAGTTCCCTTCTCAATCCTTCCTAAATGGTCACATGTTTGTGAAATCTGCAGGCTCATATTAGCCGGAACTGCTTCTCTGAGTCTGCCCTGGGAGTGTGACAAATAATACTTAGAAAACACAAGATCTTATGACCTTTTGAATTCTCATATCCCTAATCTCTGGGCTCAGTCTCCTATCATCATCAGTGGACAATTCCCCCATTCATTGTTGGCAGGGGGGTGTCATGTGTTTTACTTCTGAATACTATCCAGTTAGAATAAGGATAACAGAACTCTAGGGATGAGTCGTAGGACTTTACACTTGGGAGAGACTTAGAGGTTCCTAGTTCTAATTACTGCCAGAACCCCTTCCCCACTTCCTTGGCAAGGGGCAATCCGGAAATAGCAACCACTCTGCCTTTTTCTGGAGTTCACACTCCAGAAGTGTTAGCCATTCTTCTAAATGTTAACTTGAAATCCATCTCCCAATAACTTTTAGTAACTGTTAATGGTTCTTTTTCTGGAATTCCTCAGAATGAATTTAATGCAATTCCACTTGTCATATATAAGTCCTCAAAATTATGTGCTCCATATACACCTGCGCTCAAAGCACCCCCACACCCCGCACCCCGCCCAGAATATACATTTACAGTAGGTACAATTATTTCTCACATGATTTGGTCTTCAGGACTTTGTTTCTCTGATTGCTTGCTTCCAGATACACTTGAATTTGTCAAGGTCACTCAAAAAATGGGATATTGGGGGGTAAACAGAGTCCACTAGATCGTCTCTGAGTGCCAACTCTAGTAAGTCTATCAGTTCCCTTAAGGGACCTAAGTGTACTATGTACCTTCCAGACCTCCACACAAGTACAGACTTAAATTTCAGAATCCAGGAGACCATATGGTGCAGGAAAATTAGGTCTTAACTTTTTTGGTATTCCCAGGTCCCAGAACAAATCCTGGTAACCAGGAACAATTAATAACTATGATCAATCAACCAATTCATTTGCTTAATAAAAGCAGGCTAAGCTTGAATTTAATTTTTTAGCAGTACATCAATACTTATAATTAACTGAAATCTCATGGTTTTTTCTTATGAACTTCTATAAAAATAATCTGCCACTCCTACTTATATTGTTGGCTTTTCTTAATGTAAATTTAAGACTTGGCATTTTTGTAACACACTTTTCCAGAACAATGATTTACAATTTGTCACGATTTTGCTGGTTGACTAGGCTCTGCTGGGTGGTTACTCATGCAGTTACTCACTCAGCTAGGAGCTTGGTTGGGGCTGGAATGTCCGAGGTGGCCTCTCAATCTCCCAGATATCTCTTCTTGTGGTTACTTGTCATTCAATAGTCTAGCCTGAAGAAGAAGAGCTGGCTTTTAAGAGAGTGTTCCAAGAGGACAAGCCCCAGTGATCAAGCACCTATTAAGCTTCTGAGTGCTTCATGCTAATGCCTCATTGTAATGCAAGTCATGTGGTGAAACCCAGAGTCAATGTGGGAGGTACTATACAAGGTCATGAATACCAAGAGGTGTGGTTCATTGGGGGCCACCAATGTTACCATCTACCATGTTTATCTTCATTAAATTCTATTGTTATACTTTTGAGGAGTATTTTTTTTTTAAGTTTTTATAAATCCAAAATTTTCTGGATGTGGATGGGCAAACTTGACAATGATGAGGAGGAGAATCATTTATTGTCTACTGTGTACCAGGTTGTTCTTTACACACTTGTGACTATGAAAAAAAAAATCCCAAGGACAGAATTATTACTTTCACTTTAGAAAAAAGAAAAGAGAGGTTCAGAGAACCACAATAAGTTCCTCAAAGTCTCACAATTAGCTGAAGGCAAGGTTTCAACCTATGTCTCTAATTCCAAAGCATTTTTTAATCACTGTATCATACTTTCTCAAAATCTGAACTTTTGACTCAAAGATATATACAATATCCTGCAAAAGTATGTGTGGTTTTTTTCAAATTCTAATAAGGAATCAAGAAGTCAGAAAGTGCAAAATAACTTTTTTTTCTCTAGAGTTCTTTAAATGTTTAAATCTTATTTTGTCATAGGGTATTTTGGTTTCTTTGGTTTTATATAGCTAATATTCCTGAGTAGTAAAGGAGCTGTAAAGTGCTGATCATACAGTAGGGCTGAGATGTTTAAATATCTGAATGGAGATTCTGATAAGGCTTTATATACATAGCTATAAGGCAGGGCTCCTACACAAAAAAGCTTGGTTTGAACTTGAAGTCAATCTTAACTCCATCCATACTGTCTGAATTGCCAGCCTAATAGGCCTCCAAGTAGAGAACTATGCTTTTTTCTTTATCTACTCGGGTAAATTATTAAAGGGCTCTTCTGCCTAGAGGGAGATCATTAACTACCTGGGAGGTTGCAGAAGGCATCTGGCAGGTGCAGCAAGGTGAGCCAGGGAGGGCAGCTCCAATTGAGATGGCTGAACTGGGCTTCCTCAGGCAGCTTCCACTGGTTGTCCAGAATGAAAGAAAGGCCACCATTGGTTGAACGTAGGGGTGAGGATAGGGCCAGTGGGCAAGAATGGAGGCAAGGATGAGAAGGAGGAAGAGGGCCTCCCCTGTTCAAACTGCAAACAGATTTTAAACTCGCTAGGTAATAAAAACCCCATTTGCCTGATTTAATGTATATCATATGTACCTGCATTTACCCATACTCCCTCTTGGAGGGTGAAGATATTGGGTGACAGCCCTGTTACGTGTAAAACTGAAGACTCGGGTGACTATAAGATGAGTCACTGGAGAGACATCAGTGTAGATGACATAGGACAACATGAGAAGTGGGAAGAAGTCATAGAATATCACCTTACCTCTTTACTAGTCCAACCTCTTCATGTCACAGATGAGGTGACATGGGAGGTTACGTGGCATGGCCAAGATCACCGACTCCATTGGGGCCAGAAATGGAACTAGAACCCACATCTCCTATGTCTAGGACAGGGCTTTTCCTCAGAATTGGTGCTGTTGCCAATCTTGGTAGCTTTAATGACTGTGCTGGGTGGATAGTTGAAAGCACTTTCCCCAAAGAGACAGGGGACCGGAGCATCTAAATCTTGGTCTTTCGATCAATAACTCACAGCCTGGTTAGTTCCACGACCTCATTCCCCCCTTCACTTCCTTCACTTATTGGAAACTGGTGCAGTTGTTGGACAACCCTCTTGCCTGTGAATCTGCTCTCTGTTTTTCCATCCACAAGGTGGGCCCAAGTATAGTCTTTCACTCCTTCCCTGTGCAAGCGTCTGGAAAGGATTCCTGAGGTAGCTCATGGTTCATCTTGAGTGAGAGTCGTTCTCCACAATTCACCTGCATGATGTCAGAACTCGCCCTCATGCAGCCTCTCATTTGCTCTCATCCTGCAAGGCGTACGTGAGAAATCACATTTTTTTGACTTAGTGGTTGATACTTTCCCTTTGTGGGTGGTTGTACACAATGCCAACTATAGGATAAAATTTGGTGACAAAAGGAATGGATGGAGGCACAAGCCAGGAAGAAAGATTTGCCTACAATTCTTTAAACATATTTAAAAATATGTTAATTAATCTCACTGAGAACAAGGTTTGGGATTGTTAAATCCCAGTACTTCGAAGGTTACCATCTGTGGAAGAGACATGCTGACGTAAGAAAAGTCCAAACCTGTAGAGAATTTTAATGAGTTTATTTGAGCCAAACTGACAACAATTTCCAGGAATCAAAATCTCAACGGATTAAGAAAATGCTCCAGAGAATGGCAGTTTTACAGGTTATTTTATACATTAGAATCAAAGGAAGAGTCATAAGGAGGGTTATGTGAAATCCATTAGTGGTAGTTTAAGGGGATGGGAGACAGCAAAGCAGGGAAATCTCTGGGACTGGATAAAAAGTAAAATGGAGAAACACACACTTTTACATTGGTAGGTACAGAAGAGTTAATAATTATTTTTCACAGCACATAGAGATGATATGGGACAAGATAACCATGAGGGGTTCTGTGGTCTCTTGCTCTGGTGCAGTGGTTGTGCCCAGAGGAGTCTGTAAAAGTGGATTAATTACTCTGACATTCCAAGAGTATATTATATTAGGTGCAAAGAGATAATAGACGGGCTCACACAGGGTAAGAATTGACCTTTGTCAAGAAAGCCACAGGCCCAGGATGCAACTACCTCCATGACCTGCTTTTAGTTAGAAACTTTTATGTTCAGACCAGCCTTTGTGGTTACGTTCCACATGAAGGCCCATCATGCAGGCCTCCCTTGAGCTCATTGGGTTAATATATGGCCCCCCTTTACATCCACAGATAGATGAAAACAAATCATTTTAATTCACACGGAATGTGGGGTGTGGAGGTTACATGGCATGGCCAAGGCCAGAGATGGGACTAAATCCCACATCATCTCCCGCTTCCCAGGACAGGGCCTTTTCCTCAACCTTGGAGCTGATGTTGAAAGCACTCTTCTCTAGGAGCCAGGAGCCCCATCGAGCCAGACCACAGAGCCTCTGATTCTGCCTGGAGCAGCCAGAGGAGGTGACACATCAGCCTTTGAAGACAAGTTGAAAGGACTTAGGGAAAGCCATTCCAGGCAGAAGGAATAGCCTGGGCAAAAGCGAAAAGGCACTCTCGGCGGTTGTGGGCCACTTTGGCTAGTGATCTCTTCAATCCCACACAGCGCACACAGGGACCAGGTGCAGAAGGCTTAGCCTCACCTTCTTCCTTGTGGGGGGCCTCCCAAGGATACCTGAGAACTCAGCCTCATGTTCTTATTGTCTGAGGTCACCAAGCCTCCTGAAAGTATTTCAGGAATGTGGAGGCCTGACTCACTCTCTTCCTTGAGTTCAGTCTGAAGTTCACAAAACCGCTTTCTCCTTTAGTCATTCTTATTCAAACATCAGCCCACATGCTTCACAGATGGAGCTGGCAGGAGGAACCCAGGGACACTTTTTTTGCTCAGGATGTGAAAGTAGATAAGGAGTTAAGGAGATCAAGGAGAGATCATTCACTAGGGGCTGTCTAAATGCATGGAGAATGTCTGGCTTGTTCAGAGAGCAGACTCCTGGCAGAATGGAAAGCTATGGAGGCCATCCTCTCTGTGTGTAGGTTTTCTTGTCTATAAACAAAGACAATAACCATACTCACTTCAAAGAGTTTTGATAGAGATTGAGTTAATCCTTGTGACGTACATAGAATACTGTCTGACATATAATAAGTGTTCAATAAATACTAGTTTATTATTAATATTATAACTCATAGCTGACAGAGAGTTTTCTAAACACAAAGTGATGGGAGAAAGAGAAACTCTTCCTGGAACAGCACTGTGTAGGTTAAACCTGAAAGAAAAATGTCCCCTGCAGCGTGTGGAACTGTCTGGACAGGAGGACTTTGGACACAGCAAACACACAGTGGGAAGGGCAGTGCCGAAGTTTGGAAGAGAAGACACTCAAGTGTCATACCGGGCCTGATGCCAAAGACAAAGTTGTAACTAAAGTGTTTCTTCCAGGTGGGAAACAGGTATCAAAATTTCCAAAAAATAAACACCAGAGCACACAGAAGAGACATTTGAGTGTGAGCTGGGCAGACAAATATCTCACTTCAAGGTCCCAAATTGGTATTATTCACCTGATTTCTCCTGCTGCCATGTGAGCACTGAACTAATCAGTGAGGCAGGCCAAGAACACTTTTTGACTCCAGCTCGCTTTAGAAGATTGAAAAGTGCCAGGAGGCTTCCAGATCAAAACGCCCATCCACACTGTCTTCTCCTCAGAGCTGGTTTTCAGATCTGTCCTCGAACACATCATCATTTGGTCCTCACATCAAGGTTTGCGTCTAAGCAGTCTTACCACTACAGGAATTCTATACGGCAACGGTGAACCTCTCTCTGGCTTTCAGAACACTCTACAGGGAAATCCTCACTCCTGCACAACTTAGACAAAGGCACTCGGCACCCCAGTGGAGATACAGAGGAGGGAGGCATGCAGCCCTCTGGAGCCTTTGGGATTCATTTTTCTTGAAGAGTGCTTTATTTCTTCCTTCTTCCTCAGCTCCTCAGTCCCCATCCCCACTCTCCTCCCTACTCTAACTGGAAGGATCTGGCACCTGCCACGGTGTGCATCTGTCATTACAGCGACCACAAAGTAAGAATCTTACTTGAATTTAAAAGTCCTTTTTAAAAAGTAAAAATAGTCCCAGTGGAAGAGATAATTCAAGGGTTTCACTGGAGAGAACTGAAAAAAAATAATTACTAGGTCAAAGAAAAAGATGGTTGAATAGATAGGAGGGGAAGGCAACGTTTGTCCTATCTTCAGACCAATGAGCAGATAGATATAAATTACATGACTCTCTCACTTCATGAAAAGAAACTGGAGAGTTGAGATGAGGTGATTCTTAAAAAAAGAAAAGGTTATTAGATTCCTTACTATTAATCATTAAAATTCCTCAATTTTTTATTAACCAGCTCCCCTACGCCCCATAACAAAATACATGCTTATGGCAAATAATTCAAACAGTGTAGAAGGGAATAAAGTAAAAAGTAAAATTCCTTTTCTCCACACCCTCCTCTCCACCCTTCTGTTCCACGCCCACCTAGCAGAAACCACTCTTAACAGTTTTTCCCCATCTTTCTAGAATTTCCTATGTACATTTCAACCTCTTCTCACACTGTTCTCCTTCTTACTCTCCTGAAGAGATCTTCAACCCTGGGATCTCGCAGCATTCTACGTGCTTTGTCAGGAAAGCTCATTTTATCTTCGTACGGCTGGACCTTTCAGGATGTTGCTACTATATATCACCTACTTTCAGAGATCTTCTGTGATGTCTCTATTTAAACAGGAATCCCAACACCACTACCGTTCTCTACCCACACGCTCCATGCTCACCACTGTCTACCCAAGCACGATATCCATCACAGAGAAGTTTTGATAAATGTATGATAGATGGATGGGTGAGTATGTTAGGCACACACGCGCACACACACACATTCTTTCCACAAAATACAAATGGGATTAGAGCATAAGAAATGCAGTTAGCATTAATATGATGGCTAGGTGGAGGGTCAGGGGAGAAAGGAAACAATTGAAGGGATCGTTTTATGAAATACATAGATGTTTAACCAATGTAATGTATACTTGAAACTAATTTAAATAAATTAAAAAAATAAATGGATGATATATACATAGAATTCTGCAATTTGCTTTCTACTTTACAATATGTAATAAAAATAATAATAATGAACATTCTTAAGAACTATGTTCCAAGGATGATTCTAAGCTTTTTTACATGTATTCTTTCATTCAATTCTTACAACAACCCCATATGATAGGTACTAATATTATCCCATTTTACAGATGAGAAAGTAAAAAAATGGGGACACAGGGAGGTTAAGTAACTTCCTAAGGTCACACAGCTTGCAAATGACAGAGCCAGCATATATAAATTTACCTTAATCTTCAAATGACTGTTTAGCTTTAAGTAATATATTTAATTCTTTTTTACTTGTGGCAAATATATGCATAATATAAAATTCATGAAATTTACTATTTTAACAATTTTTAAGTTAATAGTTCAGTAGCAACCACCACCACCATCCATCTCTGGAACTTTATTCATGTCCCCAAACTGAAACTCTGCACCCATTAAACAAAAACAACCCACTCCCCCACCCTCATCCACCTAGCCCCTAGCAACTGCCATTCTATTTTTCTGTCTCTGTGAATTTGACTACTCTTAAGTACCTCATGTAAGTGGACTCACACAGTCTTTGTCCTTCTGTGTCCTTCGGTGGCTTATTTCTCTTAGTATAAAGTCTTCTTTAATTAATGTTTTAATAAACAATTTTATTGAATAAAATATTTGAGCACACAAAACAAAATTCAAAAGGCACAAAAGGACACTTAGTAAAAAACAAGTTCTCCTATTTCTGCCTGCAGGTACTCTGGGGCAAACACTCCCAGCACCCTTCCATATACACTTTTATGTCTACATATTTTTTTATACAAATAATAGCACATTCTACATATGGTTCTGTTTCTCCATTTCCTATTTAACTACTGCATATTCCTTGGATATCATTTCATGTTACTGTACATAGAACAGCTTCTCAGTAAATTATTTATTGAAATATAATATACATAAAGAAGAGTGCATATACTGTAAGTGTACAGCTGAATAAACTTTCACAAACTGAACACACTCATATAACCAGCACACTGATCAAAAAACAGAACATCACCAGTTCCCTGAAAGTCCTCATGTTCCTTTCAGGACACTACTCATCCCCTCACCAAGAACAGCCACTCTCCTGACTTCTTAACAGACTGGATTAGTTTTGTCTGTTTACACAGTTTTTTGGAAAAGAATCATACTGCACATAATCTTGTGTCTGGTTCATTTCATTCACCATTAGGCTGGTGAAATTTATCCACGTTACTGCATTCTCATTGACACTTAACAGTATCTTTGAATAAGTTAAGGCGCTCGCTGCCAATGATGAGACCATCCCTGCTGGCTTGAGGTTTTGTTTGTCACACACGCATTCTCCCAATCTTACCCTCACAGCCCTCGAATTTCTGTAAATGGCTTTGTAAATGCCTTAAGGAGTCCACAGATAGCTAGCTGAAGGGAAGAAAGGAGCAGCAGCCTTCCTTTCTGATCAGCATCTTTGCAGCCACAGCTCAATAAGACACGCTTTTTGAGGCCTCATTCACTCAGCCAAGAACTTAACTCTCAAATTTCCCAAACACAAGGAATCATGACAAAGCACTGGTTTGCATTCCCTCTGCAAATGTTACTTTTAAAGTGGAGTCTAAACTACTTCCAAGTAAAAAGCAAAGCAGCTTTAATATCAGCAAAGGGCCTAAGAAAAGAGATGTAGCTAATGTGTTCCATCTGTTTGCTCTCTTGTGCCTTAAGACTGAAAAACAAAATACCAGTTTGGGAAAGAAATCATAATATACAGAGAAGGAACAAGGTACCAACAAGGAAGAGCTGGACACACTGTCCAACTTGTGTTTCCCACTTACAAATTTGAAATCCCAAACTGTCAAACCAGTCCCCAGCCTGACTCCTATCCCTAGCCTGGCAATGACAGGAGTATCTATTTCCAGATATGAGCTGTTAAGTAGCAGAACCAATCTGCATGTTCATGTGGGACCGATCATCACTGCCCTGATTGGTTCAGGAGGCAACATGCAGGACTGCATTCTTGTGGTTCGCCCTTTCAGAAAGGCTTTTCCCAAGCACCACACACTGCCTGTACCGGGTCCAGCAGAAGGGGAGGAGGCAAGAGATGTGCCCATGGCAGACTGTTTTGCCAGAATAATACTGGCTTCTTGCTTTGGCCCATTGCATTCCTTTTCCCCACATGAGCCTTCTCCTGGAAATTTCCTTGCATAGACCCCAAAAGACCTCTTCTCTATTTATGGAAAAGAGAATGGAGATGAGAAATGGCATAGAGATAGGTTTTCATAGGGGCCTGCAAGCTTAGCTGGCTGGAATCTGAAGAGAGTAAAAAAAAAAAATGGAATGTTAATCCTCAATGATTGAACAGAAGATAAGCAAACATCTAGTGACAGAGCAAACACACAGGAAATATGACCTACGTACCCTTTGAAGGGCTATCATTTCTGAATTAGTCTTGAAATGGGAGGAGGTTCTTACTGACTGTGGGGTTTTGAACCCCAGTCTGAGCAAAAGCTTCAGTCTTAATTTCTGGAAGAACAGAATAGAGTGCCAGGGCCATAGGATCTCAGAGCTGGTAGAGTCTGAGGATCATCAGCCTCATGAAAAAAGTTCCAGGAGTCAACTGTAGCTGGCAGCAGATAACCTCTCTGAGTTTGAGGATGGCAGAATCCTTGACTATTAGTCAGAAAGTATCTTACAGATGGCCCAAGGCTGAGTCATTCATTTTCTAGTTGAGGAAACCTAGGTCCAGAAAGGGTAACAGGATTGCCCAAGGTCACACAGCTGGATAATGGCACAGCTGGGAGCAGAGCCAAGGTGAGCTAGCTGATTTGCATTCTCTCACCTCAGCCAATGTGTAACTCAAGATCAAAATAGGTGGGGGGCAAAAAAGAAAAGGAAAAGTTATAGATTTTGCAAGTCATTAGTAATCCTACCATTAGACGCACAGTTAACATTATTAGCCGGCTAAATATGTTAATGTCCTTAGCATGAGAGACAATATATTCTGCACTAATGAGATGACTAACACCATTAACCATTTGTGGCAGACAATTTTTTTTTTTCGAGTTTTGAGTTCTAGAAAAAATACACATATAGAAAGAGATTTATACAACATATCTAACACACATGTTGGCCATTCTAATATGCGGATTGAATGAGTGAACATTGAACCAGTGAACATTTGTTCCTTATCTTTGCCAGATAAGGAAAAACCTTCAATTGAATTATATACAGAATAATGGCAAAGGTATATGGCTTTAATGACAAAGGTATAGAGTTTAAAAACAGAATTGATTAGGTCCCCCTCCCCCTTTCACTATTTATTAGTTTTAAAAGTGATTTGAGTCATACTGAAGGTGTTGAAAAAGCAGATGCAAAGATAAAAGTCCATTTCGTCAAATCTACACATGCCCTGACAAGATGAGACACAGTTTGCCCAATGGTTGAGTCCTCAGGTTGGGGCTAGGAAGAAGGGCATGAGTGAACTAGTGTATTATTTTGAGGGCCCTTCCAGGGGCCAAGAGAAACTAGAATGCCACGTTTAAAGGATACAGACTTCTTTTCTCATTGTCCCCTAATGTAGGTTAGAACATCAAGTCTAGAATACTGAAATAGATCTGTTGTATTCTATTCAAGATAGATGAATGACAGACATCGTCACTTAGGTCTAGAAGGACCTCAGAAATCATCTAATCTAGCATCTCTGTTTCCCGGAACAGAAAACTTGAAGGCCCAGAAAGATCCAGTAACTTCATTAAAGTTAGCACAAGCTCTTAGTGCGGTTTGCCAGCCACTGCTTTGCATATAAAAGAGGAGCCTGGGGTGAGGGTGGGGCAGATAGCATTCCAATAGGTCTGTGAATCTTTCAAAGTGCAAGATAGACAAAAAGTGTATTCGAAATACTTCCGTGGCAGATTTCAATCTACAGGAATTTACTAGAAGATTTAAATAAAGATTTAAAGATGTTACAATTATAATAATTATCTGTCCCTCCAAAAGTTCAATCAGAGTGGGTAGCAGGTATAAAAACTCTGGAGATGGGTCTTCTGTCCTCTCAGTGGTGCTGGAGTTTGTGGGGGTCTAAGACCACTGCTGGCAACATAGAATGGGGACACCAGAACCAGAGGGGCCACACTCTTCCACTTGGCAAGTGTCACCAATATGCTGCAGCTCAGCACGGACGCTATTTGCAGAGGATGACCTTTCAATTCCCTTGATAGCTGAAGCCTATACTTTCCAGTGATCATCCAGTCTGATGACAGCTGTCCACAAAACCAGCACTTGGCTTCCCAGAAGTGCTCAGGCCTAAAGGCCCAAAAGATAGTTCTGTGAATGAGCCCACACCCTTGGAGCATAAGTGAGACTGCTGTCACAACTTCAGAATAATGTCTACCATTTATTGAGCACTTACTATGTAAAGTACTCAAGACCTACTGTCTTGCTTCCTCTCAACAACAGCAATACTTAGTAGGGGTAGTAGCTCCCTGTTGCTACTAGGAAGGCAAAGGTCAGCCAAGGCCCAGTAACTCATGAAGGTCACCTGGCTAGTGAGTGGCAGATTGGTTAAACCCTTGACTCCCTGACTCTACTCCCCTGCCTCGTGGGTTAAGGCCCAGGCAGATGGAGCAGCACCCATGCATCCATGTCCCAGGTTTTAAGTTACTGCCAAGAGCCCTCTTAATTCCAATAGTTGTTTGGAGGCCTGTTTTCTGAAACTTCGTGTTTGTTTGTCATGCATGCATACGACTTCCTTCGACTTCTCTGCAAATTTCCACCAAATAAAACCATATGCTCTTCCATAGCAACATTGCAACACAAACATGGTGTAATCTTTGTTTACTGCAGTACACAGCTTAAAAGCTTTTTTTTCTTTTTTAATTAAAAAAACAATACTACATCTGTACACAGTTGAACTAAATCCCATGGCAACAAATACAAACATAAACTTAGGTTCTTTTCTTTAAATCTCTTTTCTTTGTAGGGTAATCGTTTTAGAACAGAAACGGGATTGCAACACTTGTGACTAAGCAAGGCCCCAATTCGGTGACAGAGGAGAAGCCAGCCCGGCGCGGGCCTTCTGCGGGACAGCAGGCACTGCTGGACACACCTGCTCGGGTCACCTGCTTGATTCACGCGGAGACCCCTGTGGGCCGTGCCCCAAGCCCTGAGGAACCGAAGAGCCGCTCAGGCGATAGAGCAATGACGCGGGGTCGGGTCCCCGCGGGGGGCCGGGCGCGACCCGAATCGAGGGACCGCGCGAGGGTGTGGGGGCGGCGGCCAGGCCACTGCTGCTCAGGGATGCTGCGACGTCCCAGCCCCGCCATGTCCCTGCGCGCTGTCTCGAGGGGCACAGCGTAGGCCACAGCCGTGTCACCCCCCCGACTCCCCCCGCCCCCACCCCGTGCTCCGCCACGACCCTCCGCGGCGGCAGGAGTAGCTCCAGCCACGCTTCACATAGGAAACCCTCCGAGCCTCGCGGAGGTGGGCCACTTGCTCCAGGCGACACAGCTGGGGAGAAAGAAGGAAGGGATACGACCCGAGGACTCTTTTTCACTTTTTCTGTCCTTCGCGGGGGGCTCCCGGCTCCCGGCGCGCGGGGGACCTGCCCGCGCCCCGCGCGCCCTGCGCCGTGACTCCCTCCCGCAGCAGCCCGGGGCGCCTCCAGGCAGGCAAAGGCGGTCTGTCCGCGGCCTTCGCTTCCCCCCCCCCCCCGATTCTTCTTTCTCCCCGGGGCCCCGGCTTTTTTTTTTTTTTTTAAGGCTTTCTGCATCTCACACATGTAGGTGTCACCCAAATTAAGACCTCCATAAGCAACCAGGCATTAGGAGTTGTGCAGGGATCTGCTCCCGTTCCTCCAGTGCAAGGTCCAGCACTCACTCGCTAAGCGGGCAGAATTTGCACCTGGTGATGCCATCACCTTCAAGAGCCAGAGAACCTGATAAGGTGCTACAATCTGGAGAAATGGCCCTTAGCTACTTCCTCACTGGACTTGCACTGAGGTCGGGGTTAGGAGGTTGAGGGACAGACAACTGGTGCTAAGAAAAATATACTATTTCTGGGATACTTATGAGGTGCCAGGTGCTCTGAGAAGCTCTTTAAAACATTTTATCTTCACAAACTCGGGGGGGGGGGGCGTTAAATTCTCATTTAACGCCTGAGAAATTTAATGCTTTAAGAGGCAGTCTGTCCTGTCTCAGACTCTGTAGCAGAAGAGCTGGGTCCCACCCAGGGCTTCAGACTCCAGAGCCTGTCCAGGAGTGCTATCCCCTAAGAAGGGGGTGGGAGCCACTCCACGGAGACACACGAATAAGACTGTGCCAGGAAAGAACACTTTATTCCTCAGATTCTCAGGCGAACTTGAACCAGCTTTAGAATATGAAGGGGGGAAGGAGTGGGAACACCCCTCACTTCTTGTCCAAATTCAAAGAGGGGATCCAAGGTTCAGTCAGGAAGGCTCTTTTTTTTTTTTTTTTGTTAACCAATTGTTTTTTATTTTCAGAACTAAAGTGGAAATGACCCAGTGAGGAAGGAAAATGAGCAAGGCTTGCCCCGATCACACAATTAAAACATATACGCTGGCCAAAGGTACATCTCCCCTCCTCCTCTCCCTTCAGAGAGATAAGGACCCTTTTTGACCTGGAAGCCTATTAAAGCATTCCACCAGGGAATTCTCTGACGCTTCTGAAGGGACACTGTGAGAAAACCTTGTTCCTTAGAATGCAGCCGCACAAAGGGTTTTGTGCAAATACTGAGCCATTATTCTTTAAATGCAAAGAAGCATTAGGGATGGTATGTGAACAAAAGCTGGACAGAGGATGCACTCCCAGATGCTGTCTTGGCCAGGTTGCAATTTGAATGATCTAATGTTTTCTGGCTCCTTCTGGCTTTGCTTTTCTAATTTGTTTGAATATTTGCATTACTATATTATTTTCCCTGTACAATTGCTGTTGTCTGTACACAATTAGGTCATTTTCATAGCTGGGTGAGGAGACACTTCTTCAGATGTGAGATGAGCAACAGGTGGTAGCTGGCTCCCCTCTGGGATGTGCATTTAGATCCCCATCCTGTTGGTTCCAAAGATTCTACCTATACTCAGGATCTGAAAGTTTTCATGTAAGTCATCCAACCAAGTGGGAAGAACCAGGACATCCCTTTGCAATGGTGGGTAAGAACATCTTGTTTCTATAAGTTTCGGGTTGATTTGCTGATCTAATCATACTGTTCCTTGGGCCAAATCTAACCCTCTATTGTTACGTTCTAGACAAAAGAAAGAATTGTTTCCTGGCAGGTTGTGGCTTCTTGGTCTGTGGCAGTTCTGCCAAAATAGACCCTAGGCAAGGGAAAAGGAAAGGGAAGTAACAGGGTGAGTAGGAAGGGCAAACTGTGACCCAGAGGTGAGCTCAGAAATGCTCAAGCCAGTATAGAGGCTGGACTGTGGGCCTAGGACTTTGAAGAGAGAAAGGGGCTCCCAAAGGGATGGAGGCTTATTTTACATATGAAAGCTGATTAGGGCCCTGTTCACAAAGTGCTTTGCAATCCCTCACAGGTGTAAAATTTCACTGATCCACACCCTACTAACCCAGTTTTTCTCAGCTATCAAGAATTTGTGGCCCCTTGGGCATAGCTAGGGCTGATGTTTATGTTTCTGATATGTTCGAAATTAGGTTGGGTTAAACAAATGGAAGGGACAGGCTGTGATGTGAAAGCCCCCTAACTCTTAAAGTGCTTCTTAATCAGACAAGACCATCCTCAGCTCACTGAATGCCCCATTGTGGCAGGTCCACCTCTTGGCTCAACCTTATCATTGTTTCTTGTATGCTTTCTCTCAGTACTGTAGATCTGAATCTATGACATTGACCTTGTTTCTCCTCTCTTCTTTCCTTTTTTTAAAAAATCCAAGCCATTAGATATTTGATTACTACATATTTGATTACCTTCCATGTGCTAGGCATGCACTTGATGCTGGAGTTACAACAAGTGAATAGTCTCTGCTCTTGTGGAGCTCACAGTCTAATGAGGAACACTGATGATAAAGTGTGAAAGATGTCATGAGAAGGGAAACCCACGTCCAAGTGTTGAGCAATGGCTGGATGACGAAACAGCTAAGATTCAGACACGGAATACCTTATCCCGATTCTCACAAATAGCTGATAACAGAGTTGGAACTAAAGATATCCTTTAGGAATAGAAGCCTGGGCTCCTGCCACCACTTCCTTCCTGAGGCTGCCCAGAACCCCACAATCAGTTTTCTTTGCTTCTTTCTCATCCAGTTGCACATAGTTTATACTCATCCTTTTCCCAAGACACAGCTATTTCTGTCTTGGTAAAATTTACATTTATCGCTAAAGCCAGATGTCTGCCCTGTCATTCTCAAGGAATTGATGTGCTGACAAATTGAGCTGGTAGGTGCTTTAAAAGCTAAACTGTAACACAAAACTAAGTCCCGAAGCTACTATGTAAATGACATTAATTCAATCAATGAATTAGTTAAGTAATTAATTGCTAATCAATACTGGGTTCTGTGAAGATGAGGCTGTTTTTATATACAGTACGACCCCATCCTTAGGGGAATTCATGGACAGGTTGGTGGTACAAGGTTAAAGAGGGAAGAAAGTAGGCGTTTGTGTAGTGCTTGTCACCTGGTATGCACTGTGCTATCTACTGTTTCTGACATAATAATCCTCACTGTAGTGTAGGAGGTAGGCATTATTTTATTCAATGTATGGGTGAAATGCCCTCTCCCAATTCCTGTCTGTTCAAGCGCAATATAACATAATAATAATAATAATAATAATAATAATAATAATAAATAAATAAATAAAAGCTTTAGACCAAGAATCAAACTGCCTGAATTTGTAGCTAAGCACTGCTATTACTTTCTGTATGACTGGTAAAATTACTCAAATTCTCTGTGCTTCGGCTGTAAAATGAAGATGCTAAGAATAGTATCAATTTTATGCTCTGTTGTAAGGATAATGTGACCATACATGTGAAGTGCTAGCCACATTGCCTGGTCCACAGTAAGCATGAGAGAAAATTTAGGTATCATTATTATTATCCAGTTCCAATGCCTTTTTATCTGCAAAGCCTTCACCAGATCCCCCATTAGAATTGGTCTCTTTTATCTCTGTTTCCTCACATTGCTATGTGCATGACTTTCAGCACATTTTTATGTGTACCTGGTTATTAGTGTCTGGCATATAAAAACCAACAAATGTTGATGGTTGGAGAGATGAATATTTCTGTGTTTCAGAACTACAGCACATGCTTAGAGAAGGCAGGGAGTGTTGTGTTTCTAGCTAGAAGGCAGGCAGAACATCTGGATAGTCTAGAGGAAGTATAACAAATATACTTTCAAATGCAGAGTTAAACTCTCATGCAAATTAGGGAAATCCTCTTGGGAACACGTGTGCATGCACATTTGTCCATGCGTGTGTGTGCGCATGCATACACAGACACAAACACTTAAAGAAGGATTGGAATTCAAAGTGGTAAACTGCCATTGAAGCTCTGCTGCTTTGGGAAGTCTGTCGGTCTCAGTGACTTTGCAGCTTGGTTTTAGGGAGGACAAGAGACAAGTATTAGTGTCCTCAAAAGATGGAGAGTTGGAGCTGAGAATTCTGCATAAAAGTGAGATTCACAAAGGGATACATAATAAGTGAAAAGGTAGACTGGAGAAAAACCTACCTGTCTGTAATAAAGAAAAATAAGAAAACTTATGCCTTGTCCTGAGCTCATAAAATGTTAAAATCAAAGACTTCCTCGCACAGGTTTAAGACTTAAATTTATATTATCTACATGGTCTGGGAAACTTCAGCTGAGAAATTAGTTTAAATTGGTCTCAGATTGTAGCATTTCAAAGTACCTGGCAGAAACACAACTTCTCTGGAGGGATAGCCACCCACGCATCACAGGAACCCAAGATATAAAGCCCTACTAAACACAAGATCACAATCTAAAATGACAATCCACACTAGAAAACAATATACCATGGGTGAAAGCCATTAGAAACCACAATGAATAGAATTAGATATTATATGACAGTTACACCAAATATAAATTGTTTAAAAGGTTTAAAGAAATAAAAAAAAAAAAGGAAAAATAAAAATATAAGAAAAAGAATAAAAAATCTAAAGCAACTAGGCAGAATTGAGAAAGAACCAAATACTGCTTCTGGAAATAAAACACACACACACACACACACACACACACACACACACAATTATTAAGATTAGAAACATGATGAATGAGTAAAAGTGTAGATACAGTTAGAAAAGAATTTAGAAACTGGAAGATGAATCTGAAGAAATTACTCAGGATATGGTAGAGAAAAAAAGAAAAGAAGAAAAAAGGAGAGCCAAAGAAATGGGAAACAAGATGTTAGAAAGAAAAAAATTGAACACAAAAAAGACACTATTTAGAGAAAATCATTGACATGTTTCCAGAATTAGGGCAAGAAGTAGGACTTGTTTAATCTGAATCTAAAGCTCTTGGTACATGCCTGATACATAGTAAATGTCCAATAATGTTTGTTGAGTTTAACTGACTTGTGCTCTAGCATATGCTTGTCCAGTTTTTCATATACCCATTATTTAAAAAATATTCACCAGAGATACTGCTGTGAACGAAACAGACAAAATCTTTGTCTTCACTAAGCTGATGCAGAAGATGAATAATAAACAAGTGAACAAATTAATGCTCAAGGTACTTTAACATTGTAAGAAGGGTTATGGAAGGAAGTAAAAGAGTCATTTAATAGTTATATTGGAAATGGGATTTCACTGATAAGTTGAGTGAAAACATTCCAAACAAAGGATATAGCAAGTGCAAAGGCCCTGAGTAAGATATAACTTGGCATTTTTGAGGAAGAGAAAGAAACTAATGTGTCTGGAGCTTAGTGAGTGGCAAGAGTTGTACGAGATGTGATCTGAGAAGTAGACAGAAGCAACATAATTTTTTTTTTGTCCTGAGAGCAGCAGCAAGTCAGTGGAGGGTTTTAAGCACAGGAGCAATGTGAGCTATCGCCCTGGTTACTCTGTGGTAATGGATTGTGGTGGGGCAAGAATGGAAGCAGGGAGCCCAGTTAGTGATAGGCAAAAGATAACAGGAATTTGGACTAGGATGGCCCTAAGTATGGAAAATTAGATGGATTTAGATAACTTTTGGAAGTAGAAACAGAGTGTTTGAAGTAGATGTGAAAGGTGAAGGAAGGGGAAGGCAAGATTGATCACGATTCCTAATTCCTAAATTTTTGGATTGAGCAACTGGGTGAAGAGTAGTACCATTTTCCAAGATTGAAAAGAGTAGAAGAGTAACACTTGGGTGGGCTGGGGTGGGAACATGAAGTAGGAGTTCTGCTTTGGGCATATTAAGCCTGAGATGCTTATCAGATGTTTAAGCAGACAGTTATATATAAGAATATGAAAGAGTTTAGGAAAATGAGCCCCAAACAAAGAAATGGTCATATTTTGAGAGTTGTATTTCCTTCAAGTTTTCCTATAATGTAGGCTTGGACACATAGAGGACTGACAACTTCTAGTGACAGACTCTGTGGGAATAGAGTAAATGTTAATTTATTAAGTACATAAAACCTTAGATAGCATGTACATTGTGTTCTACGGGGTTCAGAGCTACATTGCCCAACTCAGAAGTGGAGCCTGGAGTCTTTCAGGGCCATCTAAATCCAATGATTTTGGTAGCTGCTATAGTTTTAAGACAATGTGCTTTCTGAGGGAAGCACAAAAGACTGAATCCAGAAATGATTCAGTGACAAACCCGGGCAGCTCTTGTGTGGAAAAGGGTGGAGAAGTCATCATGTAATCTGGCTCCCACCCACTCCTGCCCACCAGCTCAGAGTATTGTATCCAAGAGATCCAAGGGAATAGAGTTGAGACTATGACGCATCAGGAGGGAGAAAGGAAAAGGAGATCCCAGCATGAGGTAATGACCGAAAAAAATGCCAAAGCCTATTACATAAGCGAAACGGAAACCTCCGAGGAACAAATAAATGAAGGGTATCATATTGATATAAAAATATAAGAAGCTCACTCTGTGGTTGCTGACATACATCATTGTGGAAACAAAATCATGTCCAAAGTGACTACGGTTAAACTTGGAACCACATGGCAGGAGCTTTAGGAAGTTTTAAAATAATAAAGAATAATTTGACAAAGTAGCATTCTTCCCCAGATTTATGGCTTTGAGAGAAGGAACAAGGATCCTTCTGCCTAAGGGTTGTTCATATGAAAAAAGGAAGCTAGTGATGCTTTAAAAAAGGACTGTAAATTTACTGACAGTCAGGATTCGGCTCTCAAGTTCATAAGACCTGGAAGGGTATTTTTCTTTTCAGCTCTGTAAGCACGCACGCACATACGTACACACACACACACACACACACACACACACACATGCATATATGTATATGTTTGTGTATACATATAAATTCATACTCATTGAGAAATTCTCCTTTCATTGCTCAAGACATCCAAGACTGTCTCTTTAAGACCGTTTCTGATCATGTCCACTTTGGATTGGGCACTTGGAAACTCAGAAACAGATCTGTAGACCATTCTTATTAAGTATTTAAAACTTTAGTAGCATGTAGCTTGTGTGATGTCACTGATGTCATACCTTTATTTTTCTTTTATCTCTCATTTTCTGATTTTCTCTTTTAAAAAGTGTATTTGACATATAATGTGTTTGGGAATGGAGTAGAATGAAAATAAATAAATAAGCTTTCTGTCCAAACAAGGCAGCATGAAAAACAGGCACCTGGTGGTGTTATGACATTTCGATGAACCGAAATGGTTTTAATTACTGCCTGTTAGACACTCATGTCGTAATCATTAAGTTTGTTAGATAGACAGGAATCTTGCTTGAGCCACAACAGAATGGCAAATTAAAGGTTTGTGAACAAAAGGAGCAGGCATTCAAGATAAGGTAGGCAGAGCCAATAAAAACAATCAAATGCAGAACTCCAGCTCCTGTAGGAATTGATTTTCACCTGGCTGGGAGAGCTTACAGGAGGAACTCCTTTGTCTTGCTTAGGTGGACATCCAACAGAAACTTGGTTGTGTCCTGGGCATGGTGGTCACTCAGCTATCACCTGCTGGGACTCATCAGACCCTCTTCTCAACGAGTGGCTCAAAACCTACCTTGGACCTCCAGAAAAGTTACTTCGTCTGTTTTCTGATTATTTATTTACATGTTAGTAGGTTTTATTCCTGTTTTATTTTCCCCCCTAAATTACAAAAATAATTAATTTGTTTTTAAATTACGAAAGTAATAAAAGGTAACAAAAATTCAAATACTAAAGTATATGAAATAAAAAATCAAACTTTCCTTTCTTTCCCACTCTTCTCTCTCCCCATTAGTCAAGAGTAACCACCAATAATTGTGCACTATGAATACTTCTGGGTATTTTCTATGCACATTTAGACACATATACTTATAAAGTATGTGTATAGCTATATTTAAAAAAATTTTTCCTATTCACACTATTCTGTAATTTGCATTTTACACTCACTAAAATACTGTGGATTTTACTTTTATTACATACACATCAACCACATTTTTTTATAATTGCTCTTGAATGAATCACGAGATCATAGTAAAAATATACCATAATGTATTCAGCCTGTTAAGAAACATTTAGGTTTTTCTAATATTTTGATAGTACAAATTAATATTACAATGAATATTCTTATACTTGTATCTTTTTTTTTTTAATTTCTAAAGATAGAACTGCTGGGTCAAATGGTATGCATGTGTTGAATTTGGATAGGCATTGGCAAATTGCCTTCAGGAAAGACTGACCAATTTCTGTTTCAATTGACAGTGAAAGAGTGGCCTTGATTCATGTTCTCATCAACAATGGGTATTACCAGTTTTTTTTAATTTTGGGAAAAACTGATTGGCAAGGGCATGGTACTTATTTTATTTGCCTTTATCTGATCAGTAGTAAGACTAATCATCATTTTTAGTCTTTCTTTTTACTATGGTTACAATAAAAGACAAAAATGAAGGTGTGGTTTTTGTTTATTTCTTTTAGATACAATTGAACAATCAAAATTGTGATATTTTGAGCTGGTGATCCCTAAGAAGTTCTACATTTGATGGTTACACATTTTCATTTTCACTTAGGAAAGTCAGTCATAACTGAATTCTCAAGGTCAAATTGCACTTGATGTTTATTCTGGGATTCATTTAATGGCTTTGGCCCAAAGCATTAAGAGATATCAGAACTATATTCTGATAATATTCCCTTGTGCTAACATTATCACACTAGCAGTAACAAATAACAGAAACAACTCTGACCAAGTTATAGAAAAAGAAATTTATTAAACAACTGTTGGGAGTCCCCTTTTGGGCGAATTAATGGATGACTAAACCCAAGAAACTACCATGGTGGTCTCATAGCAGGCATGGTATAGCTGGAAGGTCACCTCAACACAGCAAATGTTTTAAGTTTCTTGATCTCTGCGCTCAAGAGTCTAATTCTAAGGAGAAAGCATCTTATTGGATTGGCTTAACTTGGGTCTCAAGCGAATGTAGGCTCTTAATTACAGTTCCAACAGGCTGAATCTAACAGGAAAAAGATTCTTCTTTGAAAGGAAATGGGGTATTGTTATGGAGTGAAATGGATGCTAGTCAACCAAAATTACAACAAAACAAACTATCCCCTATACTAAACTTTCCAATTGCCATTTCTTCTCTTCACCTTACAAGCCTGTCCAATTCTCAGAGTCACCACAGACAACCTAACAGCACGCTTTTCACATCCAGAATAGCAGCCCATGGGGCAGAAAAATGGAAATCATCCCATTCTTTGCATTTTGTGCAGTGTTTGCTTAAGTACTTCTCACTTTTCCAGCCCTAGGATCAAAATATTTATCTTAGAATAAGAACAATTATCTGGAGAGATTTTAATGTTGGCTTTCACTCATTCTCTTTTCTCTTTGATTATTCTCAGATGCATAGAAATGATGTGTATTCATTTATTCATTCATTCGTCTGTGCTACTTTGTGCTAGAAATTGTTCTAAGTGCTGGGGGAACAACAGTGAAATGGAAAGACAAGGTCTCTGTCCTGGTGACAGACAAGGCAAGAAGGCGTAAGCAAGGTTGGGACTGGAACTCAGGACTTTATCTGAAAAGCAACAAAAAGCTACTCAAAGGTTTTGGGCAGGCAAGAAACATGACTGGGTTATATTTCATATACATTTTTCTAATTGGTACATAGAGAATGCACTGCAAGAGAAAGAATAGAGACCAAGAGACCAGTCAGAGGACTGTTGAAGTAATCAGATGAGGAAATATGGTAGCCTGGATTGGTTTAGTAGTTAAAGAAAGAGATGTGGATAGAATAAAGAGACATTTTGGGGATAGAATATACAGGACCAGGTGGTAAGAGTTATAAAAAAAGAAAGAAACAAAGATAACCAATATTTCTGGCATGATCAACTGGGTGATGGTGACAATGGGTAACCCAGGAAGAGGTAATTAGGGGCAAGTGGAGAAAAGGGTGAGTTAGCTGTTGGGTCAAGTAAGCAAGGTAGGTATTGGGTCAGAAGGTCAGGAGAGATTCAGAACGTGATGTTATCGGCAGTCACTAAGCCACGGAGTTAGAAGACATTCCCCAAGGAGAGGGTACAGACTGAACAGAGAGTTACCAACAGTGAACTAATATTTTAAATGAAGAAGCACTGGTATATTTTGCCTCAAGAGCTATAACTTCTGTATTCTGTGATGCCTCACATGAATTCTTCTCTCCTGTAGTTTTTTTATAGCAGAGGTCCTCCAACCCTGGGCTGTGGACCAGTCTGCTCTGTGGCCTGTCAGGATCTGGGTTGCACAGCAGGAGGTGAGCAGTGGGTAGTGAGCAAAACTTCATCTGTATTTGCAGACGCTCCCCAGCGCTAGCATCACCTCAGCTCCACCTCAGATCATCAGGCATTAGATTCTCATAGGCGCACTGGTCCCTGGTGCCAAAAAGGTTGGGGACTATCGTTCTATAGCTTTTAACAGTAGCCAGTCCCTTTATTTTAGGTTTAATATCTTAGGCAAAATTCCTTGTGGATCTACTATTTAGCCCAGCTCATATAAAGATTCCCAACTTTTTCTGTTCAGGTCAATCTTGTTTGAAGAAAAAGCTGTTTCTCATCATGCCCACATCCTCATATGATTTGTCCAGGTGAGTCCCCACATAAGTTTTCAGGGATGTTGAACCCAGGGCTACACAGGCTATGGTTGTTGTTGTCAGTGAGATGGTGGGGTCTACTCTTGATAAGAGCCTAACCCGCTGAGTCCCTTCTACTCTGTTCCTTGGTCCTCATAGCAGATCCGAGGATCCCATTCCCTTCACATAGTCCTCTCTGGTCCCACTTGACCCACTCCTGCCTCCCTTCCTCACTCCAGTCTAAGTTATCCAGTCATTGAATATGGATAAATTGTACATATAGTGGACAGTTTGGGTTTTAGTCTCTCTTTCCATCTGAAGCAACCTTAGGTACTAGGAACAGAGAAGAAGAGAAAGGAAATACACAGGAAGCAGATTAACAGGCTGAACCCAAGCCCTGCCACACTTTTAGATAACTGGTCACCTATAGACAAATGATTTGGAGATCAACCAAGCCAGGTGTGCCTCAGAAGGCTGAGAATGTGGGCGGAAAGTTCAAACACCCAAGCTGTTGAAAGCCACACTGAGTTTTTGGATTAATATATGCACAATTTCAAAAATGTATTTGCAAAAATCTAGGTGTCTCCGGTCCAGTCCTCCCTATTAATCAAAGGAATTGCTTGAGTTTCGTGGTCCAGTCTGTGATCCTCGCTCGGACTGCTGCTGCCCATGAAGGCCTCAATGAATTCCTCTTGAAGCCTCCAGACTTCCTTGGCTGGGGACTTGTTCCTCTTGGGACAGCTTTCGCCTGAGCTGAGCAGCCTGGCCCCCAGCTGTGCTGGGCCCTCTCTCCGGTAAGAGGAACTGCTTTCAGCTTAGTCCATTAACACAAACATTCAAGAGCAAACATTCAAAAGCCACAGATCATGTTCGCATAAATAAAACAGGATTGAGAAAAGCTTCACCCCATGAAACCAAAGGGGTGTTTAAAAAATGCCCTCGCCTTCCAAGTAGGCAGGCAGCAAAGCCGCAGCAATTCCAAAGGCTTGTGTGCTCAGTAGAGCTGGGTGGCTGCGGCCACAGGCCTTTGAAGAGGAAATGCCATCCCTGGGACAGGCAGGCAGCCAGCTCCTGAGTCCTGAAAGTACCAGAGAGAAGCAGAAAGCAGTGGAGGGGAAGGAGAGCACAGTTAGAAAGTGAAAAGAGGGAGAAAAGTGCAGGGCAAGTAGGTGGAGAGATTCTTCCCTAATAGGGTTGCCGCACCCAAACCGAAGAGCCACTAGTCAGAGCAATTCACTGTGCCCCTGAGATGGAGTTGGGTATGGAGAGTCCTGGGCGGCGGGCACAACCCGGAGTGACTAAGCTTCAAGAAGGGGTGTGAGTCGTTGCTGAAGGGTGGAGAGGGGTGGTGGTGTCTGGACTGAGAGATGCCTTTGCTTTGAAAGCTTCAGAGGAAATTAACTTTACAAGGTGCCTCCCTGTCTCCCAGAGTTATTAAAAGAAAGGAGGGAGCAAAGAAGAAATGGAAAAATAGTAATACCTCAGGAAGGGCTGTGTGATCCCAACCAAAGGAAATGTGAGGCAGATTAAGTGACGAATATGCAACCTCCCCTCAGGGAGGGAGAGCTCTGAATGTGACCTTGTACAAAGGGAAAGGAAAAAAAGAAAAACACAACCAAGGACACACACACACACACACACACACACACACACACACACACACACACACACCCTTTAAACATCTAGAGATGAATAACCAATTAAATACCCTAAAAACCTCTAAGTAAAAAAGTCTGTTAGTACTCCTGTCTCTGAATAAGGCTGCACTGAATGCTAAAGGAATGACAGCAAGTCATAGAATTAATAAATGTAAATCATAGGGTCACCAGGAGGTATAAATCTAGCAGCCTTTGTGAGTCCTAACAGCGGGGCCCATAGATGAATATCTAGGCATTGATTGCTCTTTTGTTGATGAAGAAGAAAAAGCGATAGATCTAAAAACTCTTCAACTGAAGCCATCTATTTCACGGGATAGGAAGCCAGGTGTTTTCCTGCTTGTTAAAAAACTGGGATTTAAAATTTCAAACCCTCCTGCCTGACAATAATCCTTAGATCAGATGAGGCCACCCTCACCCAACTCTGGTAAGCCAAGTCAGCGTTTGAAAGCACAATCCTTAGATGCTTGTGCCTGCCCAGACACATGCGCCCAGCAACTTCTTTATATTCAAAACTGTGTTTGGGTGGGATTGCAAATCACAGGGTGAAAAAAAATTGAGAGACAAACAACCCATCTACTGCTCCTCTTTTGTCCCTTCACTCCTAAGCCCTTCGATATCTTAAAACCTCTTTGGATGAAAAGTCTAGAACGACTCTGATGCCCCTGGAGGTGACCCTCAGAGCGAGTGGCCTCCTAATGTAGACCACTCTGCGCCTTCTAGACTAGTTAGCTTATTGGTAGAGAAAGTATCTCCAGCTGGTCTCTGCTGGCTCCTTCATCAAAGCTGCTCTCTGAACCTCTCATAGTCTTGCTCCTCCCAACGTGGACACCCTGGCAGGATTAGCAATTTTCTTCACAAAATTAGCATAATATTCTGATTGAAGTACTTCAGGACAGAAACTGACTAAACCAAAGTATATCATGTCACAGCTTCAGGGGTTAACTTTTATTTTCGACTTTTCTAATTATTTTAAGTGTGTATCAATAGATTTAGAAACAATTATACTGAGTGTTTACCATATGCCAGGTGCTTTATACAGTGAGTCTTCACTGAATGTTGTCAATAGCTTCTGCAACTTCAGTGAAAAGAAGTATAACAGAACCAATTTTACAATAGGCTAATTGATATAAATAAGGGTTAAGTTCCTAGGGCATCTCGTCAACATGATGAACTGACACTGAGTGAAACACATTATTTAAGGACCTGCTGTTATGTGATTCTAATAAGCCTGAGACAGGTACCATATTGTTTCCTTGGTGAGTTGAGGCTGAGAGGGATGATACGGCTTGCGAGAGGATATAGAGCTAGTAAATCAGAGAGTCATATTTGAACTAAGTTCTATGTGACTTTCAAACCAGTTCCTTCAACCAGTATACTAGATCGGCTCCAGGGGCCAAAGATAGGTTTATTTCTGCAGCAGGGAGAAACTGGTAAGAAATTGCATGCTGAGTTAGACTTTTGACTAGTATAATTTAATGTTCTGTTTCTAATACTGACCAACATTTACATTAGATAGGCAAAGTTAAGATATTGCATTTAAAAAAGTTGAATAATATCCTAAATATCTTTAAATCTCTCATCAATCTATATTAAGCCCAATTAATATTTTTAGTCAACATCAATCTCTAAGATACTGGGTTCCACAAGTTTATTATTGTCTTCAGTCACTACATTTTTATGTGTCCTGATAAATTTCAAAGGAAGTCCTCGGGCTCTATTACCCCCAGATTTAATAAGCTGGTTGATAGAATCAAGATCCAAAAGAACTCAGACCGAAATGATGGAATGAAAAGGAGTAAGAGTAAATTACCAGTGGTGAACTGAGGTTTAATTAGACACCCAGTTGACTAGAGAATGGTGGTTAAAAAAAAAAAAAGATGGATGTTGCCACTCAGTGGTCAACCCTGGGATGTGGTGCTCTCAGGCTGCCTTAATAAAAACATAAGGTCCAGGACAAAGAATGGGCTAGCTCTAGTTTAGCCTGCATATATATTGAGTTCTAGACACACAGCTTTAACAGGTACCAAGACATGTATGTGGGTGTTAAATTTACAAAACCCAAAATGATGAGAAAATGCTGGAGTGATTCAAAATCACATTCTGTGGAAAGATGCTTGGTGTTTGTGTGTGTGTGTTGAGGGAGAAATGGAGGAGGGCAGAGTAACTTGTTTGGAAACATTTGAATGTGGAGAGTGGCCTCAGAGAAAAGAACTGGAACCAAACATAAAGAAATTTTGAAGGGCTGATTTTGGCTCAGTACAAGGGAAAACTTTCTAACTATCAGAACTGACAAAATAGAATGTGCTGCCTCAAATAGTGATAAGCTTCCCATCCTTGGAGGTATTCAAACAGAGACTAGATAACCACTTGTGAAAGATGCTTTGGAGGGAATTCTGACATTGGAGGTGAGAGAGGGTGGGGAAGTGACTTCACGATCTCTAGGAATCCTTCCAGTTATAAGATTCCACATTTAATCTCTTAACCTTCATTCACCATCTGGGCAATCCCTTAAAAACCCATTAATCTTCTCAAAGCTTCAATTTCCCCTTCAGTAAAAGCATTACATAAAACCTGTGAAATCACAAGTCTGATGTGAAAATGCTAGTTGTATTTCTCTAGTATTCATTATATTTATTAAAATAACAAAATATTCATGAATCACCTAAAACATCACCTTACTTATGCACTGAGGTACCGTGGGAGGCCCCAGACTGGTTGATCTCTATGATCCTTTGGTTCTAAGATCCTAAGATTATGTGATTCTGCAGATTTCAACCATATATCTTGGAGGTGATCACAGGGAAGAGCTGTTTAGAAAAGATGACAGGACTGCTTGCTAAAAAGAGGTGCTTCTTTAAATTTCTTCTCATTCTCTATCACTGATTGTTGCCAATGAGGGTGAAGCACTCCAGAATGACTGAAAAATGAAAGCAAAATGATGTTACCAGGATCTAGACCTCAGCTCTGCTTGGAGGTTGATTCTCAGGTTGACTCTCTTCCTAGAACCAAAAATGGTTAGAACAGTTCTCAAACTCACACCCCCATATAAGTTGGCCCAAAGAGGGAGAGAGATTGAATTCTAGTATTTCTAGTAAAAAATCTGGCGGCTCACTCTGGTGTGGATTGCCCATTCCTGAACCAATGATTGTGGCTGAGAAGTTGAAATGGGATGGGGGCGGGGTGGGCATCAAACCCAACCAAACCATATAGTTGAGAATGAGGGCAAGTGACTCTCAAAGAAAATGCAGAATACCAGATAGGACTAAGCAATGCTGGACAATTCAGCCTTTGGCTGCCTAACATCAGTCCATAGCTTCTGAACATACGGGTTATATTCTCTCCCCAAAGGGAGATAATATGAAATCTCATCCAGTTTCTACGGCTAGATCCAAGCCCAATATTCATGTTAATAAGCAAATCATGTCAAGTGACTCTTCATGGTTCAATGAGCTGTGGGTAAATAAGTTTAATCACGCCCTATACCTAATAGGAGAGAAAACAGAACTACATACATAAAAAAATCCAAATTGCAAAGGGGAGAATATAAAACATCCAGTGGCAATTAGTCCCCACACATATTAGTCTCTTTGGACAGAAATGACAAAGACTCCCGACCTTGTAGTGAGCCTGAGGCTGCCTCAATTTCACTCCAAGAGGATTTCCCTTGTTCCTTATTTCCGTGAGACTCTTCAGAGGGGACAGCTTTAGCAGCCACTGCTCGTTGGTCTAAGTGGGAGTGTATGTGAGCTGGTGGGACTCTGAGGGCTGATTTAGGGGTTAGCCAGTCATTTTAACCAGAGTTAGGGGTTTCTGTGATGTAAATCTCTCATGACTTTAGTTGGCTTCCATCTATGTGTTTCTGGTTGTGATGCTTAATTTTATGTATCAACTTGACTGGGACACAGGGTGCTCAGGTCTTTGGTCAAACATTATTCTAGTTTCTGGAAGGGTGTTTTTGGATGAGATTAACATTTAAATCAAAAGACAGTAAAGCCAATTATCCTCCTTAATGTAGGTGGGCCTCAGCCAATCAGATGAAGGCCTGAATAGAACAAAAAGGCTGATCCTCCTTTGAGTAAGAGAAAATTTCTCTTGCCTTTGAACTGGGACATTCCTTCGAACTTGAAACAACAGCTCTCCTGGGTCTCTAGCCTGCCATCTCAATCTGCGGATCTTGGGACTTGCCAGAATCCATAATCACATAAGGCAGTTCCTGTAATAAATTGCTCTTTCTCCCTGTCCTGAACACACACACACACACACACACACACACACACACACACACACGCCCATCCATTCGTTGTATTCCTCTGGAGAACCCTGATTAACACATTGGTCAATTTGATGGGTTAGTAATTAGAGATCTAGTTGATTGATAGTTTTCATTTAGAACACAGGTTTGGAATGGCTGTAAATCATGGCTTCTGCTTCCCCATTGGCCTCTGTATGGAGCAATACAAAGCAATGATCTGGAGAGAAAAGAACAGCTACTGTCCTTTTTCCGGCAAGCTGCACGCCAGCTGCATATTTTCAAGGGACATGGATGTCCCTTTTGACAAGTTGGAAGGGTATAACAAGAGGATTCTAAAAGAGGCCCTCAAGATCGTACTTATTCCAGGTCCTAATCTTTTTTTATTGTACTTTTTCTCTTCCCTCTTTCTCAAACTAACTTGAGAAGAATTTGGCTTTTCCATTCAGTCAAGGATCCAGACTACTGCATTCAATCAACTTAAGATTACAAGTCATGGGCAGAAAGTGATTCTTGTAGCAAGGCCCTATTTCATTCCTTCTTGGTTTTTGGAGCCATTAGTTTCAAAGTAAATTCTCTTTCTTGTAAGATTTACAAAGTCTTCAGTCTATAACCAATATATCTTACACCCTGAACTTTCCGTCCAAGTCCCTTAATGCAACAGCCCAGGGAGACATATGGTCCGTAGGTGCCAATATACATCAGACAATGGAATAACCAGCTGCTATAGCACCATATGGCAAGAATTGCGAATGGCCAACTGTAGTAAAGACTGTTACTTTTCTCCCAGTACCAATTAATTCTGGTCTTAGTTAGAAGAGCTACAAATTTTCATTTGGCACACTGTCACCCAGAATAAAGACTCTTCTATTTCCTTGCAAGTAGGTGTGGCCACATGGCCAGGTTCTCCAAATAAAAGTGCTGTGTGCAACTTCCATAAAATGTCCTTAAAGGGACAGTTAAGATTGTTTTTCCTTTTATAGACAAATGTAATCCTTACTAACATTCTAGCCTTGGATATAGATGTTCTCCTCACTATCTTGATTCAGCCAATTCTATAATCCAGGGCCTATAACTTGCCCCATTTCATTTCCTGGTATCAAATTCCGATATAGTTGACAGAAAATCCAACTTAGAGAAACTTGAATAAGGGTGGAGGAAAAAAAAAAGGAATGTATTGGCTAATGCAACTGAACATTCCATGGGGATAGATGGCTTGGCTTAATCTAGACCTAATAAGCTTCCTTTGAGTGTCACTAGTCTCAGGCTGGCTCTCCTTACAGAAGCAAAACAGGCTAACTTGCTTTTAGCCTTCCCTCTCCACAGCAGGGAAGAGTCTGTGCCCTGCCTCTTCTGTAGTTCCCTCAGATTGCACCGGCTAAGGTCATTTGCACAGTTTGAACCAAGCATGTGATCACAGGAGTACCATACTCTGTTTACCATACCCTTTAAGATACTTTATCTTTGTTCCATCACTTGGCCCAAGCTTTACAGATCCATTACTACTCTTTGGAGAAATACTAAATAGGACTATAAAAGATTATCAAATATTATAAAGTCCTTTTGGGTGAGCCAAGTTACAGAATTTCAATTAAAGTATTTTTGATGCATTAAAGGAGTTGAGAAATAGCTTGCTTTCCCTCTCACTCCTAAGGGGCACACAAGTTTGGTAGGGGAAAGGAGAATGTGATTGCTAAGGAAAAAAATCGATCCAAACCTCACAACTGCTTTCCTCGCCACTTAGGAAAGCAAGCAAAGAACATCTGGAGCATGCTCTCGCTTCAACCGTCCACACACAGGTCAGCCACAAACAGTAGCTTCCTTCTTACAGAGTCCCATTAATTCTTTACCTGGAAACTGGCTGTCCGCTCTCACTTGGCTTCCCTTGCCACCTCGAGTTTCCATTTCCAATGCTTAGAAGTTTTGTTTGTGAGGGTCCAAATGTGGCAGAAACTATTTACAGGCTTCTAAGCTTCACTAGCTGGGGAGGCCAAGGATGTTGGCTCAACAACTGACCAACCTTTCCAGGGAGAGATCTGAAGCACAGAATTTGAAAAAACACCTTCCAATCTGTCAGGAACATGGAAAAAGTTGCTGTCTCTTCTAATGTTGGCAGAGGCCCCAAAGCACAGCATCACAGCATCTGGTTAACCAACCACCAAAACTTCAAAACACAGAGATCGGACTCTACTGTTTTTCTTTAGGAACAGAGAACAGCAGTCAAGAGTAGGACCACAGGGCTCTAGGAAAAATAAGAAGTTATTGGGCATTAGGGACTGTCTTTGCACCACAGATTCATACCATATGAACTTAAACTAGAATCAACTGTTCAAGGAGCCAAAAGAAATCGTGATACCAAGGGATGGTGTGTGGCAATCTCTTACAGTGAAAGTAACTGAGTGCTTAGCAGGAACCTGGGAGGAGGGAAGTTTTTCTGAAACATAGACATGAAACCACTGTTTTGATAGTCCCTGCATTACCTACCTGAGGAAGATGGTAAATTTCCCTTTCAAAAATTATTTCTTTGGTTATATAATCCAGAGCATGAAAACTTGCTTTAATTCCATGAAATTAAGAACTGAGACTCACATGCACTGTTTACAAGGCTCTTCATTCGTCTGCTCTGGCCATTTCATGGCCTTTCTCCAATCATCCCATTTCCACTTTGGAAACCATTCCTAAGATTTCTAACAAGTCCTGAAATTACACTTCTAGTTTGGTTGCCTTAACCCCAAGCTTGTGCTGTCCAGAGGCAAAGCTCAACACCTCTCAGATAAAGTCGTCAGCATGCCAAGCACATGTTCCTCCTGCAGCTCGACACGGTCAATATGACAATCATCAACAGCTGCCTTTGTGTCCTTATGTCCCTCCCACATGAGTCCCTTCAACAAGTAGTTCTAGATAGCTACATTCTGCGGCAGCTACTTTAAGCGGTGCTCAATTCAGTGGAGAAAAATTCATGATGGACATTCAATAGACTTGATACTACTATCCTGGAATCCACTGAAACTGGCATTAGCATTAACAGCTGGTTTCAAATTAACTGATTGAAGTTTTTATGCCCAAACCAGCAAAAAAGACTCAAGACAGGAACTAAACATGCTAGGAGAAATATAGCCTGCTGTCCATCATTGAAGTGAAAGCTTTCAAAAAAAGCTGTTTCACAAATGATGAAGAAATTGTCTTTTTTCAAGAAATTAGTTGATAAAGTAGCCTATTAAAATAATTTCCATTTTTAAGTAGCAGCATTCACTCTATCTAAATCATCACGAAATACAGCCTGATTTCAGGATGGCCTGATGACTTCAGGAGGCCACATAGCCTAATGGTTAAAACGTGACCAGCTGCCTTGGTCTGAATCCTGGCTCACCTATTTACTTTCTATGTGACCAATTTGTTTGGATCCCGGTTTCCTTGCTCATATTAAATGGAGATGATGGCATTACATTTAATTGAACATGGAACTTACATTTTCACATCTCTGAAATCTTTAAGTCTTAAAATAGCTTTTTGTCCAAGACACAGTCACAATGTAGTTGTCATTGCTGGTGCATATGTGGATTTGGTGGTTGTTTTATTTCAGTCCACAAATCATTGACTGCAGAAACCGTTTGTTAACACCTTCTGAGGAAGAAAACACCAGCACCAGAACTTGCAGAACTCTGAGGAAAACTGCAGAAATGGTGGCAGAACACTTCATTAAGTTTTGCTGAATCACAAGGTCTGAGTCACAAACATCAGAATGAATGTAAAGTTTTAGGAATGCCTTACTAGTTAATTTCACGTATGTTTTTCTTTTGTATAAACTCAGAATGATATAAAGATTTGTCTCAATATTATATTACATCAATTCTTTTTTTTTCTTATTTTAACACTTCAAGTCAGGATGTGTCACACAATTAAGACATGTTCTTAGTAGTATACAAAATGGTATGTCTTTAAATTGGTGGAGTCTTAGATTTGCTGAAATGACAAAAAAGGCTTTTTATATAAACATTTTAAGCTGAAATTTTAGAGAGCATTATGTCATAATCGGCAGCGTTTTTCTTAATGCTGCATAATGTGGCATGTTTTATAATTAATGTCATTTTCTATTTAATGAAACACAGCAGTGCTTACCTCACAGGATTGTGAGGATTCAGTGATTAACAGTTGTAATATGCTTAAAATGGTTCCTAGCTTATGCTAAGTTCTAAGTTTTTAGTTATTAATATCCTATCAGCCAGGGGCTCTGCTACAGAGAACAATCTGTAATAAAGTCTTAAAATTGTTTTCAACCTTGAGAACTTCCCCTATTCCTACCTCATCTCAATACCCAGTCTTTATTAAGAACTTACTTTACTCCAGAAACTATGCCTGATGCTGTGATGATGCAAGTATCAACCAGATTTGACCTTCAAAACCAGCTAAATACTAAGAATATATATAACAATTATATAGACAGGAAGAAAGATAATGCCAGGTACAGAGAGGAATCAAGAGAAGGAAAATATCGCTCATTATTTACCATTGAACAGTTTGACCTAAGAATAAGCTTTAACCATCTCTGTGTGCTTGGTTTTCTCATCTCTATGTAGTAAACCTCATTGATAATGCTGTCTGCAATGACATGAATCAGTTCCATTCTCCACCTAACCCCTCTTCACAAATGCACGTGGGCTCAAATTCTTAACTCTTGGTGAGAGTGAAGAATATAAAAGGGACGGTGAAGCCAGTTGAGGAAATGGTAGGCTACCTCAGAAAGTGGGGAGGCAGAGGGTGGGTTCATCTCAGGTAAGGTTAATGAAATGGGCATCAACTACTTGGGAGACTTCTAGACTCTGTTATCTTAGAAGTACAAGTCAGACACAGGACTAACTCAGAATGTCCTCATTGATATTTTAACCTGAGTGGACATCTGCCAACATGGGATTTGAATCACAGGATGGATTTGGGACCTATAGTTAGATGCTACAAACTCCTGGATAGCTAGTTGTGCAGGCTCACCCTGGCCACCCACTTCATGTTACCGAATTTCTTGCACTTACTGTAGGACTTTACTGCTGCATCTATGTCACTGGATTGTTTTGAGAAATCTTAAATGAGCTGAAGTACTTAAAGTGCTTAGAATAAATAGTGCATGGTATTTAGCAAGCTATTAATACATGTTATTACTCTTATTATTAGCATGATAGTAAAAACATTTAACCACCAGACTGGCATTAGCATCAGCCAATCAGGAGGCACATACAGACATGCATGACTTCTACATGGGAGGATCACAGTAATTACCACTGAAGCTGTCTCTTAAAAGGTAGATAGAATATGCTCACATGGAGATAATGAAAGAACAGAAAGCATTTCAGGGGAAAAAGTCTGATGCAAAGCATGAAAAATAAAAGAAAAAAAGAAAGAATACTGGAAAACAAGGTTAGGGCCACGGCATTGAGGCAAAGGGTTTTGGCACTTTATTCAGCAAGAAAATAAAACTGGTAATAGCTGAGTTATGTGGTAGCTCATAAAAGGCTAAAGGATGCATTTGGTTTTGAAGATCAAAATGAATTAGTCCACCACACTGCAACAGGGAAATTTTTACATTATAGTTCATTTTAAAGAGCATAGGCACACATACTCTAGATAGCTTCCACTGACCAAAGTTGAAAGAAAATACTTTGTAATGAAGTACAGATTTCCACAGGTTTATTTAAGGGCCTATTTTTACTTAAGTCATCTTTTATTTTTCTGAAGCATGTTCCCCTGGTATGATTCTAATTTCAAAATCAGTATTTCTTTAATGTTGATGAAACTATGTTTCCAAATCCATGATGAAAACAGACGAGTGCTATGTGCATCTGATCAAACTAGTAGCAATATAATGTCAAACACAATGGAAAGCATTTTTAAAAGCCCATAATGGCAACTCAAAAGCACTAATGACATCAAGTAGAAATTAAAATCTCTAGTTAAAGCCAATGAGGGTTTGCAGGTTAATTTTGAATATTACTTTTTATGTTATTTCTCATCTGTAACCTCTTGCTACTCAAATTCAAATAGGGTACAGTGGACATGTTACTTTTGTATTCTAACCAAACACCTTTCTTCTCCAACTCCCTATACCATTCCTTTTTCTGATAACCTCCCTTTATTCTGGGGAACTCCTCTTCTGATCAGCTCAGGGATGGAATGTGATCCAATCTGGGAAAAACCAAAGTTCTTCCCCACAATTTTATGTAATTCACCACCATGCTTTGGTTATGATAATGTAAGGTGAAACTATCAACAACTGTCATCTATCACTTCATCTCATGGTCTCCCAAACCAAAGACAGCATCCCCATAGAGAAGTTGCCTAGGTGAGAAAACAAATCCAGGACGAACAAATCAGAGGCAAGTATGGGAGATGGAAGATGGTTACTTTGGGTGTTTGGGCCCAGTCATGTATGGTCTTCCTTGTATATGGGTTAATAAATTGCCCTTTAGGCTAACTAGTTTGAAGTGGGTTTCTGTCACTTGCAACAAAGAGACTATTGGTTAATAATCAAAAGTACACAATATCTACCTAAAAATAAAAACACATTTTAATTCAGTAGTTTATGCTTAAATAAAATCAGACTATGTATATTTCTTAAAACTAAATGACTAATATGAAATCAGTAGAACATACTGTATATGTCAACCAAATTAAACAAAATGTATAAAGGAAACTGTAGGCATTATAATTAGGTGTTTAACGTTTTACTCTATATCGTGAAATCCAAAGCCTACTACTTGCTACTGGAAAACAAACTGACTCAATGATATTTTGGAATATTAAAAAAATCTTTAATTTAAATTGTATAGTTATATTTAAATTATATTTAAGTTATATTTAAATTATAGTGTTAAATTATAGTAACTCTTTAATTTCTATTTATAATATGAACATGTGTGAGCTTTGTTTACTATAATTTATGGCTATTAATCCTACATGTAATAATTAGCAATTATGAAAGGCCTACCTTCTCTTTGAAATCATTGTTTAAAAAATAAAGAAAGCCAGGTGGAGCTTTTCACCTTTTAAAATATGAGTCATGAACAAAATGCAGGATGTTGCACTCAACAAGGGTCAGGCAGTTTGTTTATTCATCAGAATTTGTCAAGAATCCAAAATGGAGAGGGTCTCTAAAAAAAGAAATTGGGTCTTATGACTACAAACATCTAGGGCTCTGAGTGAATCAGTCCAATTCACCAATTCACCTCCAAACAGTTATCACAGTTATTCACTAAAATATATTTGCTGTACATCTTGTGGGAATAAATGTGTATATTAATCAAATGAGCTGATAGTTAAATTTGAGGAAACTCTGCTAGTTAAAATCTTTCCTAAGGAAAGTTTATAATTGAAAAGTCTAAAAGAATTCTAGCAACAGAGATGGCAAAGATACATTAGATCATGTAGATTTTATTTTCCTTTTTCCTTCTGGGTAGGGGAAAAGCACAGGATAAATTCTTTGGTTTTTGCTCCAGTTTTCAATTTCAATTATAGAAGGAATGGACTCAACACTTTTCTTGGAAATGAGACATCATAACAGATTTCATTGTTAGGAAATTCCTCTTCACCCTGATATTCAGATCATATGTTCTTTTGTGTACTTTATCTCACTTTCCCCCAAAACAATCCTATTCATCTATTCATACTTTTGATTCAATTCATCCTATTTCTTGCCTGTTTCAAGAAGACAAATTTCCCTTCTGAATTAAATATGAATTCCTCAAAATCCCATTTTGCTCTCTCTCCAGTAATCTTGTGAACATAATTCTACACAAATTTTTTTTACTGTATGAAGAAGAACACTGAAGTTGCTTTAAGAAGAATATATATTTCTCAAATTGCAAGGCCTTACTTCCTATGAAGTAATAATTTCATTATTACTTTTACACCCAGAGTCTTTGTGACATTATTGTCTTTGGATACTCTTCTCCAATTTTTATCCCAAGCTATATATATTTGTGTTCTGCAAATTTCTCCTAGGTTTATCTTCCCATTATTTCTTTATATTTCTAATATTTCCAAGTCTCTTTAATTAACGCCTCTAATTTCCTTTTGATCTAAAACTTATTCCATCTGTAAACTGAGAATGAATTTCACTAACGTCCAATTTTATCTTTGTTTTCTTAACCATTAAGTACACAGATGCAACACAGATGTAATAATTTTTTACTCTTTTATAGTCATGTTGCAATTTTATAACTGAATAAATTTCAATAAAACTAAAAAAATTTAGTTCCAATATGTGAGATCATAATGTATACAGAGCTGCCATAAGTTATAAGTTAAGCCAGGTATATATACATAAATACACATATACATTCTGACAACACTGAAGAGTTCCAAGTGCTTTTTCTTCAGTGATTGCTAAATGTTTCAAAACACAGCATAAAAATGGTCATCACAACATCTCTGTGTGGCAATGACAAGAATGGAATGGAAATGGGATGAAAGGCACACAATTCATAATAAAACACAGTTACTATGTGAACAAGTACAGCCAATTTGTGAGCACTGATGATTCAAAGTACAATTTGAAGCCGCTGATTTTCTGAACTGAATATAAAAAATAGTAGGTAGTAGTCTTTATCCAACATTACACAAGACAATGTACTGGGAGCTACCCACGTATAAAAAACCCATTCAGTCATCTCAAGAGGGTAAGTTACATACAAATCCCAAAGACAAGAATGGATGACTAATGGCTAGATGGTGTGTCTCATGGACTTTCTGTTTAGTGAGGTTCCACTAAAGAAAATGACAACTTTGCAGCAGACACAGATGATCCTTGGGTTTGGTTTTACATCAAACTAACGAATAGAAAAGTTTCGGTCTATAGAATTCAGCGTATTAAAAGCCAGGGCCTAATTAAAATAAGCCCTATACCAATTAGGTGCAAAAATAGGTTTGGGTTGTTAACAGGAATACAGGCCTTGCAAGTCAATGTGAGAGGCTAGAAAATACATCTTAAAAAAAAAAAAAAATTAGACTGTTTAATTATTTTTCAGAGAAACAAAAATTCCAATGATCCACTGACAAAACCCCAATCATCCAACAGCTAGCTAGTCAATGCACAGTCCTCTGCAATTGTCCAGGAATTTTCTTCCTCTAGAAGAAGTGGTCAACTTTCACTGCCAATGTTCTTGGTAGATTCACTTTTCACTAAAAAAAAAAAAAAAAAAAAAAAAAGTAAACATACAGTCAAATGTTTATACAGTTTCTGTTTAGCTTGTTCAGTTTTTTTCCCTCTTCTCTCCTCTCTTCTGATGCATACCAACAACACCGCTCACAGGGATAGACAGACAAACCATGTCATGTCCCGGGCAGCCAGGATATACAATTCTGGCCACAATAAATAGAGAAATGATGTCTGAAAGTGGCAATTATATTTTGTGAGGTAATATCCTTCCTGACTCTGTGGAAGACTTGGGAACGGTCACTTCACAGTGTGGTTATGATCCCATACTTGCACCGCTGAAAAGATCCCTATTATCACAAAGGCTAGCCAATTGCGGTTGGAATAAAATTTTCCATGATTTTTTTTTTTAATTTAAAATTGAGGGTCAGTATGCATTGAGAGAATGTGGGCTGACAGAAGGCTAGCTAATCGCCATCTCTTTCCTTTCACGGGAAAGAAGACTCAGAGCAGAAATGAAGTTTCTTGAAAGGAGATGTCATGAATAAAGCAAGCAAGTCTATGCTTGCTCACTAAAGTGAGAGTTCGTTGAAGACAGATACTGGAACTTTTCTCCCTGTATCTACACCACAAGTGTAGCACACGCTAAATCCAAATAAATATAAGTCACTCTACCTTCTTTTTTTTTTCAATCTGTAAAATAGGAACCAGAGTGACTACTCTATTTATTTCATTGTATAGCATAAGTAAAAGGGAGTAATATATGAAAACACTATGAAAACTAAGGTTAAAATACAGATTACTTTGCTTTAGGTTTATAGCCATTTATCTCCATTGTGTAGATAAGAAAAATAAAGCTCAGAGAGGCAAACTAAATGCTAATAAAGGTTGGTGCTAGAACCATGTCTGGATCTTGCCACATATTCCAATTGCCAAGTTCCTTGGGTTTTGCCAATGGTACCTTGAGATTTAAGACTGACTGCTGGTAGCAATCAAACTAGTGTTTACTGAGTTCCTTTAATGAGTAAGGCCTTGAAATAGCTTTCATTCAAGATATGTCCCAAACCTTGTGGAATTTTATAAACCCAAGCAGAATCATTCTAGCATCTCTATGATATTTCAAGTTAGTTGTTTTTCCTGTTTTTTTTTTTCTCTTTGCATTTTATGCAAACTCCAATATGGTGCCTATTGCACTGTAAAGTTTACACTGCGTTCCTGTGCCTGAGATCTACCCCCATAGCCCAGTCCCTATCTCACATACACACACACTAAAAGTGAAAGCAAGAGGAGTAAGGAGGGATGAGGGAAAGAACAGAGAGAGGGAGAATGGATGAAATGAATGAAAGGATTCATTGGCTCCACAACAGACTGATGCATGAGTAGCTGCTATGCCAGGTATTTTCACTAATTCAAGTAATCGATTTTGGGTTAGATTCCTTCTCAAAGGTAGAGACGTTTTCTAATTTTGAGCTACAGAGAACAACATTTGGAACAACAGAGAAATATATTTTGCTGCTATTTTTAAATTTATAGGGCTTTGTACTACTGTAGCTGGGGAAGACTTTTCCATTTCTTTGCTTATTAAAGTTGCCCAGTTTTCTTTAGTAGAGTTCCATTCTTTTTTCCCTAGACTGAAATGCAGCCTGCTCTTACCAAGTCATCTAATCTACTAGCTAATTTTGGCAAACAAGGACCTGTGAAGCTAGTAACACCATTCTGGGCACTTGACACGGATTGATACAAGATGGGTGATCAGTACTCTATATTTCCCAGTTAAGGTAGTAGGATACTTTAACTTTCAACCTTTTATAGTCACTCTTTTTCATTCCTTAAAAGGAATGCAAGCCAACAAACAAAACTTGCTTATTGCCCATCAATACAGGTATGCTTTTGAAAAACAAAATTATGGCAATCTACAATCATGGCAAACATTGTAACAACCATCAACTGTGAAAACTACTGAATCTCAGCCCAGAAACACATTTTCCCCAAACTAGAAGAGAGACACCTTGTACTGTGAACTCAAGTTTAAAATCCAACTTTTTGGCTCTAGAGAGAGAAAGAATGTCAAGACTTTCCAAAGAAAATGCCCTGTTCTTATATAATCCCCCTTCCTGCATTAAGGGACCACCCTGTAGAATATTCAGTGCTCTGAGAAGGTACAGAAAAACAGACACCTTCAAGTGCTTACACAAAGAAATGCATGTCCAGGAAGACTTGGCATTATTTTTAAAGTATGTGTATTTATGATGTGACAACACTAGTATGGCCCTTAAAATCTTCTTAGATCCTCTTTAATTCTTTGCTATAGCAGCTCTAAATGATCCTCTATACTGAAAGCATGAGTCACTTGTGCTTCCTGTAAATAAGTTCAACATCATATATCCACCAAAAAATAGCAAATTTTACTAAATATGGTTCCAAGTACACTACAAAAGTAGCCTTTTCTTTTTGCTTCGTTACAGGAGGCCTTACTTCAATGTGCATTCCTAAACAAGGTAAAAGAGGAGCTGTGTGTGCTATGTTTATTTACATAGACAATGTTTGCCCTGGCCAGTAACCCATATTACTAAACAACTTTCCCTGAAATCAACATTTAGAGAGAGAGCTATGTGAATTATATTAAGAAAAAAGTAAGGTTTTACAAACCTTTAAAAACTGTGAAACTGGTCCTTAAAAACTAAAATTTCTAATTTGAGAAAATAAAATTGGATATTCTCAAATTGTGAACAATATAAAGTCAAGAATTAACCTCAAGATTTAGAAACCCATACATGTTTATTAGAAACTTCATGCTTGCTAATTAAAAATCTAGTTTTGAATTGTGCTCTGACAATATTTTGGCCAATTGGGCTAAAACTTTTCTACTAACTTTCACTAAGAAAAAAAGTTATTACATGTACAGAAAAAACCTTAAAACAAATGTTACTGCCTGTTACAGTCTATAATGATGGCATAACAACACATGAACCATATATTTCAAATAATATTATCTTAAAAAATAGAATTCAATCCAATCCAAGGATGATCCTCTAGAATTTGTTACAATGAAACTTGGCTTGTACCCATAATTCTTAGCTGAAAGTGGCATCTAATGGTTTTGAGTTAAGGTAACCACCCTCCCTTTTTAAAAGTAATTTCTGGATTTTATCCATCCTCTAGAATCTTCATTCAGAAACACAATTAACTTACTTTAATTGGTAGTTGAAAACACAGATAAGTCATTCTATAAACTAAATTTTTATATACACCACTTCCAGTTCTAACACTTCCTTCCATCTCTCAACCAGGGAAAAATATTAACTTTTAAAGAATCACTAAAATGTCAAGGAATACAGCCAAGGAAAGAAAATCAAAGAAATAAAAACAGTGGGTTTAAAAATAAAAGGAGATAAAAGGTCCAGGCAATGGCACTCGATCCTTATGGCACATTATTCTAAATATAGTCCAAATTTTAAACATAATATTTCTTGCAACATTTCCCTTTCTCTAAGGTAGGATAACTAAAAACATTTTGTAATCCCTCATTTTAAGATTCTCTAAAGAAAGAGTTTTAACTAGAAGGTAAATTTATACGATCACAAGAGACTGTTAATTAAAGACTATTAGCTTAAAAGAAGATAAAAAATATAGAACTACAATAATGCAGAAAATGTCCTTTTACAGACAGACATTAAAACTGATTCATTCATTTTAAATTGATAGTATAAGCTTATATGTTCTCAAACTGGACAGAAGCAGCAGTTCATTCATTTGGTTGTTTACAGTATTAACTGTAGCTACAGAGTAAATTCAGTTAAGTGTGCAAATACAGTGGGAAAACACATGTATAAAGAAATACAGTCATATTTGCTTCAGTTTCACTAGTTATTTTGAGCATTACAGGAACAAATTTACACTTACCTTGGTGAAGAACTTTCATGTCATTACCAGATTCTTTTAAAACCACATGTAATGTGGGGTACTCAATGATCACTTTGTTCTTCAAATTGTCAAGGAGACTTTTGTGAAGATCCAGTTCATAATATCTTATAATAAAAAAATCAAAATCAAAATAAACATTCTTAATATTAAAAATTACTCATAAATAAAATGAGTCCCACACATTAAAATATTTTTAAACAAGTGATATTAATTCAGTAGCTATATCCTTATAACATAGTAAGTTTAATACTGCTAAAAAAAAAAAACCAGGTAAAAAAGCTATTATAGAGGTTCTAAAACTAAACTAAACTAAAGAGCGTATCAAATAATTTGACCTTGGGGAAGCTCTAGAATGTCATTCATTTCACATCAAGTAAAGAATAAAGACTTTTACATAATATCTATGTTTAATGCATCATAAAATTTTTAGATAAAATTACTACCTAAAATTCAAAGTCCTCAAATATACTTATAGTTTGAGCCTTAAAAGAGAAACAAACACTATGTCATGATAAAAAATTTCTAGAAACATAGGGCAGTAAAATAACTGGCTACAAAAATACTTTTGTAAAAAGTTTATTCTAATTATAGTTTCCAAAAATTTATATTGACATACAATTATATCTGTCTTTCCTTTATTTTGAAATTTTAAAAACTAGGTTTGGGTTTCTGAATGAGGCAGAAGCACAAAATTTAAGAAATATGGAGTTATCAGTTATGATATCATAATTGTCACCTGTGTCACAGGTAATTAGATGCTTATATTCCTTAAGGTATGAAATTCTCAAGTCATTACTTAAAAAAAAACAAGTTGATTAAAACTTTGTTTTAATCATATCCCCTTTGCTTGCTTTCTAGAGTAGGTAAGAAAGGGGTAGAATTCACCTAGCTCACTAGGAGTTGCATATGGGAATATGTTGGCATGTGAATATCGTATCATATGATGTTAAAGAAGGAAAAGTAATGAATATGTCTATCCATATAGCTCAGAAATTCTCCAACTTTTATTCTCCATCTCTACCAATGATAGATAATTCACATGTACAACACACAACCCAGGGGAAACCCAGCCTGACAGCTGTAACTCCATCCTTTCCATCCTATTCAAATACACACAAACAAAGCAAAACAGAACAACAAAAAAACTCCACATACTGGAACACAAGTGACCAAGGGTGAAGTTATCACTGGGATACATGTGAATCTTCTGTAATTTTGTTTTAAGAGTAAATCATTCACAAACTTTCATATTTCTTAGTCAGTAACAAATTATTTGCTCTAAACTCACAGCTGACTGAGACATGTAGCACACTTACTAAGAACTGGTGTGGTGATTTCTTTGTGTTCTCAGTTTGTCCCACCTATAGTTGTCAAACACGGAAAAACAAAAGTGCCTAACAAAATGTAAACTGAGGCCCACTGTAAGAAGGTGACAAGTGAGAGAAAAACTGTAAAACCAAAACTACTTATGTTTGTTTTGCCTAAACACAGACCCCACCCACCCCTGGAATGAAATTCTTCATTCTAGAATCTCATAATACTTTTTATGTTAAAAAGAAACCTGAAATGCAAAATAGTCTTTCTAAACAAGTCACCCTAGTGCCCATAGGCCACAAAACGTATACATTCTTTTCCCTGTGTAATGTAACACAGATGTGCTTACAATACTTTAAAAGTGGTTTCAGCATTCAGGGATTAAATGCTTCACATCTTTTAAACATTATTTCCCTTTGAAATAAGCAGTATTTTTTTTAAAGAAAGCAGTAATTATACAAAAGAGAAAAATGAGATTGAATTTGATATCAAAGTATAAGATTAACATATAAAGTGAAATATAAAATGAATGTAACTAAATTTTTCTTAGGAAAAAACAAGACTTGAATTCTCAAATAGGGACGTTTCAAATGGTATCCCATAAATGGTATCCTACTTGTAGTACCGTATCTTCTGTGCACTTAAATTAAATCATAAGACTTCTATTAAGAGATTTCTCAAATAAGAGAATGTTTCCAACTTAGGTCAGTTTTTGATAATTTTCAATGTACAGTTAATGTTTTAGGTATTTTATTTATTTTTATAATATTAAACCTATGTTAGGTTTCTCTAGATTTCCAAAGCTGGAGCAATTAAAAAATAATCTTCAAAAGCCATATAGTAACCAGAACCTAATATATTACTGCTGATACAGCATAAAATATGTTCCCAGCAGAGAAACATTTAGAGATACTTAAAAATTACCATGTAATAAGTTATATATTATTTTAATCTTAAAACTATGATTACATTTGCTAAATTAAAAAAAAATTGGTACCTATTTTATGTGCCAAGCAGGCTCTGCACAAAGCACTTTTATACAAATTTTATAATAATTTATAATGATTATTTTTAAAACCTTTTATTCAAATGCAATCAAAATCTGGTATGCTGTGCGGTTTTGATCAGGACCATTGAATTTTATTTAATGTTTACCCGAAAATGTTGCAAACATCTAATTACTATAATATTGCATCGAGTGTCAGTAAGCTTTAAGGCTTAGCTTTTCAGTCTGTTAATCAAGAAGTCAGACTTCACTAGATAATCTTCTGGCTGAAATTCTGAGTCTTTGATTTTTGTATTACTAGCGGTTACTCTTATTCTATTACTAAAATTTGCTGGTGATTTAAAAAAGTATATTATATAACTGTTTATAAAAGGAAGGCTATCAAACACATACGGGGTAACATTTTGTGAACTTAAGAATTTAGTTAAATGGAGCAGTAACTTTTGTTGCTTGTGTCTGGTGTCCAACTCTCAGTTAAAAGTAGTGGCTCCACCACTTACTGGTCTGTGATTCTGAACAAGTTAGTTATCTTCTCTAATCCCTAGTTTCCATGCTTGAAAATGGAGACAATATCACTTCAGAGCATAGAAACTGTTAGCTCATTTACTTAAGCCGTGCACAGTTTCACATTTGTATTTACGTAAAGGAACGACACATTCTCATAGAAACTAGTTGTGGACAAAGTCAATGAATTTCTTTAGTAACAAAGAATGGCACTTATCACGTAAGCACTGAAACACGTATTTTCCTTTTTACACATTTTACATTATAAATGTAGGCTTCCAACTTTCAGTACAACCTTAAAGCCATTATTTGGTATCACAATTATTTCTAAGAGGCTAACGGTACTTTGTTTCTGTTTCCATTATTCTGAGGCAAGTTGTACAGTCCAGCTTGGCACTGCCTAAAGCATTTAGACTCTAGCTCCTTTGAAAGCAATTAAGTGCTGAATCCTAAGAGACAGCTGTATTTTTTTTTGAAATTTAAATGAACTCTGGTGTTCCCATTAGTAGAATGGCTCTGCTACCATAAGACAAACTACTTAAGTCTACAAGAATTAAGACACCAACATTTGTCTCTTCTTTTACCCTTGGGGACCCTCTCAGACATTTCCTCTTGTTATTTCACTTGCTTACCCTCACAGCCTTGCTAGCTGACCCTGATATAGGCAGCTTCACAGAGGCATTAGAAGGGCAGCACGGCTCAGTAGGCTAAACAGGTGTTACTGGGATTGACATTATATAAATAAAAGATGTCCCGATACTCAAGGGTATGCTTTTAATCTTGGCTCCGTTACTAACTTTCAAAGAAACTGGCTTTGTTCTTGAACTTCTTTCTTTGCATTTTATTAGGAAATTAGGATTTTCAAAAAACTTCTCATAACTCAAAAGGAGACAAGAGAATTAAAGAGTCACAAGCCACTTTATTTTCCATGTGACACCCCTTAGAGTTTATCTCTTCACCCCCTAAAATATACTGAAACTAAATTTGAATATTCTTCAAATTCAACAATATAATAGCAGTCCCTTGGTTATGGAATTTTTCTACCATGAAATGAGGTCACTGGATGAGGTGTTCATCAAGACTCCTTCAGCTCTAAAATCCTTCAGCTCTAAATCTCAATAGTGTTGATATTTATCTGCCAAAGGTAGCACTTAACTATACTCTTAATAGTTGTATTTCTTAACCTAGGTATCTGGGTTAAAAGTGCAACTCATTCCAAATGTACAAAGTGAATCTTTGGCTGTTTTAAAAAATTAACCTTAATATAAATTGGTTTATGATTATCTGATAGCTTCAAGTTTTTAAAATATGGCTCATGCTTCCATAACTGAATTCAGTAAGGTTCCTAAATCATTTATAAACTAAATGCTTTACATTCACACTTACCGAATTCCTTTAAAATAACACAAACTTAAAAGTACTAAAATTATTTTAAGAGTAGAAAGAGAATGGATTAAGTGAACAAACTAGCTTTCAAAATCCAAATGACAAAAAAAGAAACCAGGTTGTTAATGGAGGCTCAGAACAGGAGGACAAAAAGATAAACTCAAACTAAAATATATAAAACCAAACTAAGTACAGGGTTCAGATAATTTTAAAATTTCTCCAAATAACACCCCTGTGTGTACTGTTTTGCAACTCATACTGCTCAAGTCACATTACAAACAGATCTTGTCAAATTTAAATTTCTTATCTAATCTCTCTTAGTTTCTATATTAAAAAATATATAGCATTGAGTTACAGTTTGCTGTAGTTTGTTTTGGGACTTTAATGTACATGTAGATGAGAACTACAGATGCCTGACATGGGGCATCAGTCATGAGTTGGTTAGTGCAGACATACGCCCCCATTCAGAAAGCTCAACAGTTCAGAACTGCATTGAATGATCCTACTCTATCCATTTATATAAAAGCTTTGGGATTTGGTAAAATAAAGTGACCAATTGTACATTTTAAAACATGCCTTAAAGAGGGCCTTATAAGGCTCTTACTTGTTCTAGATACCATTTATTAGGTCTTTTCTTATCCTCACTAGTAAGCTCAACTACTTTTAAATTCAGAAAACTTGGGTTCCAATCCTATCACAGGTCCTTATACTCATTTTCTTCATCAGTATAATGATGGAAAGAATGACCATTCATTCATCAGCTAGCTTGTGAAGATTAAATGTAACAGGAGAAAATATTTCTAGAGTGTAACTTTACAAACTGGTATCACTAATAAGATTCTATAATCCAAAGGTAATTTAGCACCTCTAGCAGGGAAATGACAAACACTATGAATTATGTTCATGATCTATGAGACCAGTTAGCAGAAAAAGCATAAACTTGGTAGGCAAAGAGACCTGAGTAGAAATCTTGGCTTTGTAACTGTAACTTGGTAGAGATATGGTATGTACTTCATTAGAATGAATGTGAAAATGCTGTGAAGAGAGTGCCTGACATTTATTCATAAATTAATTCCTCAAATATTTATTTAGCGTCTACCATGTACAGATAGTTTGCTAGGCAACAGAAGTTCACAGAAATAAATTCCATAGTTTACTGGGGGTGTCAGTCAAATAAATAACTACCACATATCAATGGGACAGGTGTCATAACAGAAATCTGAAGCAGATACTCAGAAAACATTTTCTCTTGTTGCCTACCTACCTCCAAGTATTATTTCAGGCTGCACAGTGCTTTCAATATTTAGGCACTGCATTTGCTAAACCTAGTTACCTCCTCCTTAATTGGTTCTTAAAATCCTTCTTTCTCTATTGATTTTCTAATTAACATAGTGAATATTAGTCTTATTGTTAGTAAAACATATGTCTCCTCTGGTGCTAAACTGAATGCAAGAGTCTGATCAGTAGATTCTTACATCTTTAATCTTTATTAGGAAGCACTGCTTTGTAAAATATAATTAGGTTCATCAAAGAAATATTTGCTTAAAGGTTAAATAGTTCACAAGTTGACTACATCATACAATTATATTATTTTAGACTTAGCAAGAACTACTCCAGTGTTTTTTGTCTTCCAGGGAGGGAATTGAAGCTCTGAGTAGTATATTATCCACAGTCAGTAAAAGAGATGCAGAGTTGGGACTATGAAGCAGATCTTTTGAGTTCCTTCACTTGACTGATTGCTTGTTTGCTTATTCTTCACTCAACACATATTTAATAAGGTACCAGACACTGTTCTAAGCACTGGGAATACAATGGTGAACTATTAGGTATTCACTACAGGTGTAAAAATGAAGCCTTTCTTTCTAGCAAGAAAGTATATGTACAAAGTAGATAGTCAGAAATAAGACAGGTGTCTAGAGAACTGAGTAGAGTGGATATGAGAATACATACAGAATTCATTCGGTTTTGGTACTTAGAATAACTTACAGTGAGATGTCTGGTTGGGGAGGAGGTTGAAGTTTTTTGGTTAAAATAAAAATATGAATCATCTAAAATTTTGAGTATTCATGTTATTATTCTATCTGAAGAGTATATAAAATTGGTTACAAATTATTATGTAACATAGCTAGAGTATATACATTTAGTTGATTAACTGAAGTAGATCAAAGTGATATGATGGTCAAATTCTCAGCAGATTATAAACCTACAATTTCCACAGAGATGCTCTCCCTTCAAATATATACTATTTTGATTATTGGTTAAGAAAATTATGTGAAATATAAAATGCGTTTTTTTCTAAAAACTTGGGAAATATTTTAACTCTTAACTTGATGATATATTCTTAAGTTCACAGCTACTGAAATGTCAATGGTTGTGCCTGCAATTGTCTTATCAACACTCACCCAGCTGTGCCAACTAGCTGCGCTTCAGCTTCCTTCAAGCAAAGATTACAATTCTTATCATAAAACTGCTTCAAGCAGGTTGCCACATAGGAAACCCATTCCATCACTGAATGTGTTATTTCTGAGATGATAAAAATATTTAATATCTCTATCTACATATTTCCTTTCTATGTGTGGACATTCACTGGGTTGATTTTAACATTTTCTGGTTGTCAAATGATTTCTTGCTTCCTTTGTTCCAAAATGTGAACAAAGGTTAATATCATTTTGAGCATATACTCATCCTTTTAATGACTCTCACTTTGAAAACTAATCAACAATCCCAAAAGCCCTAACAAAGAACCAGAGTTGAGTTTCACATACATTATGACCAATTATGGTCCTGAGAAGCATGTGCTATATTGCAAAGAATGTATCAAGGCTTTGAATGTAGGCAGGCCTAGTTTTGGATCTAGTTTCCACCATTTAGTAGTTATAAAGCTATAGGCAGGGCTCTCTATGCAATTATAACAAATTTATAATGTATAATATAACATAATTATAATGTATATAAAATACTTAAGAGCACCTAAAAAAAGAGAAGGCACTCAATACAGCTTGTCATTAATACTTATTATGTCCCATAAAGACACCTATTAGTCTCTAGATTTAACCTTGATTTTAAATCACCCTTGCAAAAAATATTTTTATGTGTGCCTGGGAAAACTTATGCAGGGTGTTCACATTTTTTTTTTTTTTTTTTGCTTATATGAAACATAAAATAATTTTGATAAACATGATACTTTTGTACATTTTAAAACACAGACATCTGAAAGAGAACATTTTGATGGTTGCCAGATGGGAGGGGGGTTGGAGGGGGGGTTAAAAAGGGAAGGGATTAAGGAAGTACAAATTGGTACTTACAAAACAATCCTGAGGATGTAAAATATAGCACAAGGAATATTGTCAATAATATTGTCATAACTATGTATGTGTCACCGGTACTAGACTTATTGGGAAGACCACTTCGTAAGGTTTATAAATGTCTATACTCACTATGTTGTATACCAGAAACTAACATTAATTAGGGAAGAGGCAAGAGAATTAAAATGTTAATCAAGCCATCATCAGAGACTCCAATATGCTGATCAACCCTGCAGCCAGGTCAGGAGGACACCCACAGAACAAAGAAAGATTTATGCTGGGATTGCTAACAACCCAACTCACTCCCCATACCTGTGAAGAGAAAACAGGAACCAAGAGTCATTCTCTGTGGCTAAAACCTTGAAGAACCCCAAGAATTAAAGCCTGGGAGCTGCCAGCAGGCCTTTCACTCTACATATTCTCACCTTTTCCATGCCACATAATCTTCCCCTTCCTCACTGTTTGTCTATATCAAAGGAAATGGGAACTAAGGAATGACATAAACTGACTTCCCTAAACACTTAGGGTCCCTCTCAGTGCCTTTACTGTCTCTCTCTTACTGTCCCTCTCACTCTGCCTCGGAGAGGAGACCACACTCTCTCTGTGGAGTGTTACTCCTTTTCTAATAAACTTTCCTTTAACTCTAACTTCGGTGTGTGTGCTGAATTTTTTCTACAACTTCTGCCAAAGTACCCTCCTCTTCTCTCAGTACAGGGCTTGGTCTCTCTGCCTACTCGGGGGAATCTGCCTTGTCCTGCATCAATATAATATTGTAGGTCACTATAATTAAAAAAATAAAAAATTAACAGACATCTAAAATTTCACTTAAATCTTTACTCACAAGTTTAAATAGATAAAAGAACATAAATTATGGTACACTATAAATACCAATGATTTAAAATGAAACTGTTACATCACTCTTAACTAAATATACTAGAATCTAAATACCAAGGGAATTTGACATCAATATGACCCATTTAAAAAAAATATATATGAACAAGCTCTTACCTAACAGTTAAAAATCGTATGCTTCTTTTTCTCCTTGAACTTATTTTTCTATTCTAATTCACAGAATTTTATCTTTTACTGATTACCCAATCATATTTCTCTGGAACAAAAATGTGTATGTAAGCTAAAAATTTAATTTTATTACCTATAACCTTAAAGCTTTAAATGTCAAAATTTCTTCCAAATTGAATAATTTTAACTATTTTTAGTATAAATTGATCAAAACAAATCTCATTTAGTAAATTTTTAAATTAATTTTTTAAACTGTAGTTTGCACAGAATATTAGTTTCAGGTGTACAATATAATTTAACATTTCTATAACTTACAAAAAGATAACCATAAGTCTAATTACCATATGTCACTGTAAAAAGGTATTATGATATTACTGACTATTTCCTATGCTGTACATTACATTCCCTTGACTTATTTCCTAACTGGAAGTTTGTGGGTCTTAATCCCCTTCACCTTTTTTACCTATCCCCTCAGCCCCATCCCTCTGGCAACCATCAGTTTGTTCTCTTCATCTATTAGTCTGTTTTGTCTGTTCTTTTTTTTTAGTTTCCAAATATAAGTGAAATCATGCAGTATTTATTTTTCTCTGTCCAACTTATTTCACAAATACCCTCTAGGTCCATCCATGTTGTCACAAATGGCAAGATTTCATTTTTTTTATGGCTGAGTGTGTATATATATACATACATACATACATACATACATACATACATACATATACATACACACACACACACACACACACACACATATCACGTCTTCATTATCTGCTTATCTATCAACAGATACCGATACCTAGGTTGCTTCTAATTCTTGGTTATTGTGAATAATGCTGCAATGAACATAAGGGTGTATATATCTTTTTGAATTAGTTTTTGTTTTCTTCAGATAAATATCCAGAAGTGGAACTGCTGTGTTGTACACCAGTTTAATTTTTTGAAGACTCTCCATAGTGTTTTCCTAAAGTAAAAATTTATTAGAAATGCATCTATTAATGTGATAGGTGAGCACCAATGATGGCATCTTTTACTACATGCAAGGTTGTTCACTATCGATTCTTAGACTAAGCAATTTCCTCCCATTTATTTTTGCAGTACTTATTAATAAAACCAAATTCCAAAAGGAAAAATGAAGTTTAAGAAATCTCATTTAGAAAGCACACTGCTGTTATTCACTAATCCTTCATTTATCAGTTATTTTCAAGGGATCTAATGAAAAGAAAAAAATGATCTTTGGCTATTTACATAAGACAAGGCATCTGAAAGTAGTTAATGTTGTTAGAAATTCTGGAATTCCTTTAATGTTCTCTGATATATATTTAATTCTGTACTAATATTATCAAGATAATCTTAACCTTCAAGATTTTCAGTTTTCTAATGGCAGGACATTAAAATAAACCTTTTTATATTACATATTATAAATTTCCTATTTAAAAGACTTTCAAAGTATGTCTTTCAACCATTCTCTGAGGCCTGAAATAATTATCAATTAATTTTTCCATTTCTAGTTCAATCAGACCAACGGTGCAGACTAATATCTTGAAGGATGTAAAAAATGTGACTTAAAAAATATTCATCCTAATATAAAATGACATATTTCTTTATGCAACTTCAATAACTCAATTGAATAAACATCTACCAAATACTTCCTCAAGGAATTTATTACCTTAGCCAGTGTTCCTTCCTCAAATTGTGGTCCCAGGAATAACTTTTATCAGAGTCCCTTAGGAGGCAGAGACTATAAAAAATGCAGTTTTCTAGGTCCTATGTAAGATGGATAAACCAGAACTTCTGAGAGTAAGCTGGAAATCTACTAGACCTGTAAGCTAGATGAAAGCAAGTAGAGATTTGTCAGGACTAGGAGGCGAGGTAGACAAGAGACCAGGCTCTTAGAATCAACTACGCCTGAGAGGTAGTATCTTGCAGACAGTTGAATTTAGAAGTCAGAATCTGAGCAAGTAACCCAAAATGGGAGGTCACTTCTGCTCTAAAATAGAAGACGGTTTTTGCTTGCTGGTGGGTGAGTGGATATTAGCAAAAGCCAAAATGAGGTCAGGTGGGTCTCACTTGAGGCCTTTACACAGATAAAATTAATTTCTCTAAAAAGTCATAGGAAAAACTATCTTTTAACTTCACAGTAAAATTTCAAAAACAGTTCACATTACAAATTCAAAGAAAGTAAAGCAACCTTAATGTAAAAGAAAAAAAGAAAAAAAAATCTCCCAGCATGGAAATTAAATCATCCAAGAGAAATAGCTCATACTTATGCTTAAAAAAAAAAAATAGTGTTAAAAAATTATTAATCACAACCAGCATGGCAGAAAATGACAGAATCCATGTAATACAGGGAAGCACCCTCTAAAAGAGTAATAATCTGTGATGTTCATTAAATCAAAGCCTAGATAATGCTTTAACATGGCTTGGGTTTAAAGTCTAAACTCTTGGTTTTATATGCCAATTATCAGAATTAGAGTGAAGGTAAAAAAAAAATTAAAACAAACAAACAAACAACAACAACAACAAAAACAATCTGGAATGTCCATGCGAAGATGCCCATTCCTTCCATTGGGTACCTGTTATGCCTTATATATCAAATACATCTCTACTGCAGCATTTATCATATAGCTCTTCCTCCTTGAGGTGTAGTCTTTTATATCTCTATGAATCCCTAGGGTTTAGCACTGTGAAAAATACAGACTTGAGCAATTTTAATCCACTGATACCTTACGTCAAGTTCATATAACAAAAAGCTTGTCCTCTGAGCAGGTGCTACATTTTCTGAAGGAACTTTAAAGTATACTGGGCAACTGTTATAATATCTCTCAGTAGCTCTCTATCTCTCTCTCCCTCTTTCTCACTCTCAATTTCTATTTTACATAGGGAGAACTGAAGCTCCCAATTGGTTAAATGATATAAAATTACAAATGAATCATTAAAAAAATCCTTTAGGGCAGGGCCTGACAAACTATGGTCAGCAGGCCAAATCTAGCCAACTGTCTGTTTTTGTAAATAAAGTCTTACTGGAACACGGTCATATCCATTCATTTTTATACTGCCTATAGCTGCTTATGTGCTACAATGGCAGAGTTGACAACTGTGACCGCATCACCCAAAAACCAAAAATATTTACTCAGGCTCGTTACAGAAAAGGTTGTACAAGCTGTGCTTTAGAGTATTAAAGTGGTATTAACACCCATCATATACCAGGCATACATTATTTCAGCAAATCAGGACATTACTTATTAAAAAATTAAGACTGAACTCCTACTGTGGGAAAGTCACTAACTCAGCACTGCAGGAAATACAAAAATGAAAAAGCCTAAGGCAGCCATTGTCTTCAAAAAGGTGTTTACCATCATATAGGACAGATTTTATTGGGATAAAATATAAGACAGGATTGCAGTACAAAACATTTTTTGAAGCTCAAAGGATATAAACATTATATCCAGTTAGGGAGGAAGGAATAGGCTCCACTGTAGAAACTGATAAACATTTACTCAGAAGAATGGAGAGGACAGGCAGACCGTACAGAAAACTAACTCATTACAGAGGCCAACCATGTAGACAAGATGGCACGTAAAAGTGAAAGATGGCTCTAAGGTCTTATGCCTCACTTATTAGAAGAATGACAGTGCCAACAAGGAATGAGTATCAACATTCACTGACTGTTTATTAGATGCCAGGGACATAATCAGCCCATTTAATCTCTATTTAAAACAACACACGCCCACACCCATGCACAAAATCCGGAAGAAATGGATGTGGTGTGATGAGATATAGACATGTTGAATTTAGATTTAATGAGATGTGTAAGTGAAGACAACTGCAAAAAAAGTTTTGGAGCTAGGAAGAAAGACTGAAAATATATCTAGATTTAGGAGTCATTTGTACACAAATAACAGTTGACAACATCTTAAATAAACAAGCTCTCGAAACTTCATATTCTTCCAATATCTCATTTATGTCAAAAAAAAATGTGAACTAACATTGATGTGGTATCTCCCTTCTTATGGTTAGTGGTGAGTGGCCTGTTGCGAATACAGCTAATACTGAACTTACAGGAGTATAAGAAATGACTTGGTTAAAACAAGTTGTCATTTTTAAAAAGGTAATGTGAAATATAGTTAACTGGCATCACATATGGAGCTTTTTGTTTTAAACCTATTTCTTCCTTTTACTAAGAAAGTGATCTCTAAGACTGAAAGTACAAAAACTCATATTCACTGAGTCAATTCAGTAAGATGTTGACCTGGATATTGCACTTCATAATAAAGGAATGACATATTAACTAAGAGTGATTTGCTATTTGCCAGGCGCTGTGTTAAGTAGCTGATCTGCATTATCTCAAAGTAATCTTCACAACAACGTAATATCCTTTCTGTCTTTATACCCACTATCAGGTGGGAAAACAAAGGTTTAGGAACTTTCCAAGGTTTGTGTCAAAGTTATAACATTATTTTGATATTATAAAAAAAATCTACTTTGATGCAGATTTTGAATAAAATGAAAAAAAGATTATTTCAAATATCTCATAATTTGGGTTAGGTTTGAGAAGCCAAGGCTTAATTTAGTATTTGTAATGGGGAGACTTTTGGTCTACAAAGTGTAATCTGGAACATTTTAAATTAAGGTTGACATCTCTAGAGATTATGTATTCTGGAAAAATAATACAAATATTTCTTACTGGAACTATAAGTTCACTCTGAAGGAATCCTAATAATAAAGAATTAGTCTAGAAAGACCATTCTTTTTGAAAATAATGTTTCTGAAAATGATGTCACTTCTATATGAAACTCAACATGCCTTAAAGCCTCTTCAGGACCTACCTCCAGGTCTCAGTAAACAGATCTATGCCAGGAACCTGTCACCTTTGGTTCACATCTGTTTTCCCTACTACAACAGAACTGTACCCTATTAATTCTTGTAAAAACTCTAAATTTTATTTATATGCACAGAAGATTAAATGTGCTTAATTAATGGTTTCTGAGTAAATTTGTAAAGAATCTCACAAAAGCTTAAACCACACCCTTATCAAAACCAGGATCTTATATAAACATCAAAGCAGCAAACATAAAAAACAGAAAATGTATTTCAACTTCTTCATGAAAATAGATAATTCCATTAATAAGTAAAAGTATAACAGAGACATAAAATTTAATAGGTTTGGGAAATTACAAATGAATGAACAGTATTAAAGCTGGGAATATTCTAAATTCATCTGTCAATAACTCAAGTGAGCAGCAATACAATGGCTGCCTCTGATAGTGCCTGACATCATCACTGCAGGCTTCTCTGCTTTAAAACCATTCATTTACTTTCTGAGAATAGAAAGCTGTAAGAGATGATGTGGCAAGAGGGCAAGCGTGGCTTTACTAATACAAGCACCTTATATGAATTCTCCCCCACAGGGAATGTAGTAAGCTCCATAGGGGCAGGAATGGTTTTCTTTACCAATATCACCCTAACGTCCATAATAGCACTTCTATCATAGCGGGTATCCACCATAATTTGCTGAATGAATAAATGATTTTACTTAAGAAGCCATATTAGCTTTTATAAGAAGATGCAAATTAAAACCTTGTGTATTCTGGAAAGAAAACTCCCAAACAGATTAGCAGGATTTGTGCTAAGCTTAGTGTTAGACATTATGTTCATGATCACTAAAATCTAAATATAAAAGTTGTGCAGGGCAAAGCTAAATCCTGGAAACATTTAAGATGGCTCTAGCTGATCAGGGATATCTTGAGACAATTGTAACAAGCCCTCAAAGAATGGAAAACACAACCAGTTGAAAACTGGCAACATCAAGTATTTGGTAAAAAGACTTTACTCTTAAGCCACTGTAAATCGTAGGATACATTTAAAATCAAACAAGCACAAGGAAACTGCATGTTTCTGCCTTCTAAGCACTTTTCAGGAAATAATAAAATCCTATTTAGCATGATTATCTTCAATTAGAAACCTAACGTTTTATAACCTATAGTAATCTTACTTAGATGTTTTCTGAATGTACTTTCCTTTAACGGTATAACTGTAATTAAGTATATAATCAAATGTAAATGCTCATCCTAGCCTACCTATGAACATATTATCTAAAAAATGCTGTGATTTAAAATGTTTAATTAAAAAAATAAAAATTTATTTTTAAATACACCCCCATAGTATCTAATTTCATTATTTATAATTAGAAAATACTTGTAACACTGGGAAGTTTTGCAGAAATTAGGACATCTTGAGGCTGACTTAATCAGAAATATAAGGATGTACCTTACCCAAACCTTAGGTCTACCTTTAAGATAAAAGCTACCTCAACTGCAGTTTCTGACATTATTTCCTTTCTAAAGTGATTCCATCGCTACTCAAAGTTAAATAGGGTGGCAATTTTTAAATCCAAAGTTCCTGGTCCTGGGTTGTAACCTTTATTTCCTCTTCTTTGGCATTATCATATATCATATTGAGTTCAAGTAAACAACTCAAAAGCAGAAATCTCAAGGATGGGTATTTCACATAGATAGTGTCAAAGTACTTTTCATGTTATTCACTCTGGTTCAGGTTTAGTACCAAAAGAGCCTACTTACTCTAGGTGTTCCTTATAGTTACACCAAGTCACCTTTTACTCATTAATCTATCATTCCCTCCTCTTTAGGGGTAAAGATTAACCTAAGGCCCAGCTTTGGCTCTCTGTGGGTTCCTAAAGACAAGAGGTTATAAAATAAAAGAAAGTAAAGGACCTAAGGAAAATGAAATACCGAGAAGTTCAGTGCCTAGAATGAGAACATCTGACCTTCATTTCAGTGCATTTCTCTGATCTCTTTTTTTGTTTCAGGTTTACCCTCTTTGGCTCTTTGTTAAAATAAGCCATACCAATCTGACTGGTACCTTCCTGTGTTCTGGTCTTTATGTGTTCTGGCTTCTTAATTTGCAACTACATGAAATAATTTTCCCTCTGGATCATGTCATGAATTTCTGCCACACTCCTAGAAAACCAAGTCTGCTAATACAAGTTGAGATCTCCATCTCCTCTGCCTCTTCATGAATTTATAGTACATATTTCCAAGTTAAAAATGAATGCTATCTGGGCCCAAGTCGTCTGTCCTCTATTATAAACTTTAAAATACTCAGTATCCTACCTTTACCTTTTATCACATACAATTTTGGTTTCCTTGAATTCTGGAAGAAGATATTTTGCAGGAGAGTCATGTTTAACTGGTATAGTGAGCTGGCACATTTGTTCATTGGCCACAGCCCAAATTGCTTCAACTTAAAATGGAAATATAACAAACTGTCTCTTTCAGGTAATGAAGGAAATAAAAACAGAAACAAACAAACAAACATCCATAACAAACCAAAAACAAAAAATCAAGAACTTTTGTTCTTAGCAGTTATACCAAAATGAAAGGTTGCGTTCCTTAACTTTGGGAAAGAAACTTAATTATCTGGCTAATAGATTAGGTAAATAAGGTGACTGTGGTCAAGTTGATGCCAAACTCATCCAAATAAATATTTTTATTTAACTTTGTATAAGCTATCTAGTGTTTCAAATATATACTTATTACTTTGGCCCTTTTCCCGTTTAGAAAATAAAAAGTGTAGCTCATGTAGGAATGCTATATTTTCTAGGATTTGACATTTTCAGTGATCGAACTACTAAAAACAGAATGCTATAAACAGAATGATGTCATTTCTTTCCAAAGGCTATCAATATACTAATGCGATGTGAAAATCATAATACAAGCGAGGTATTTTATGGCAAACTTTGGGGGTTAGGTCGGGACTATAATCTGCGAATTATCTCAGGGTTAAGTGGTAAAAAGTTAAAAAATAAAATAGTCCCATTCACAAAGTCATTAAAACAGTAGTCGATGGCTACTATTTGCAATTATTCAAGGTCAGATAAGCACATACCAAGAAAACGATGAGGCAATCAGTTTTACTCTCCTATAGCATTTAGAGATAAGAATTTCCTGAACTGAAATGAATAGTGCCTTTTCACTGTTTTCCTTCCAGTCCTCCTGGAGCCATTTATATATTATCCCCATACCAGTAGTCTTTAACAAGGGACTGGCAAATGCTCAGAATGGTGCTGAAGTGTTAGATTGTTAGACATGTCATGAAGTTGTCAAGAGAAGCCTTGGAGAGGGTATGTTAGTTCCATGGCCTGGAGAAGTTGGAATAATACAACTATCCAAAACACAATTCCACTTTTCATAAAGACCCTCAGATGTGTTCTCCTAGCAGGCTTATGAGATTAAGCCATGGTATACCCATCAAGTATGCACCATAGTATGAAATATGGACTAACTAGATAAAATATGGTGCATACTTAGAAAGAAACTGAATTTGAAAGAAGGAAGAATGAATTAATGACTGATCAGAGGTAAAACAAGGGAGCAATGCAAATTGTTTTGTTTAAATATGAGTTTATGGAATGCACTTGAGGACTTTGCTAAACAAAATGAAAAAAATGCACCTTTTACATTGGTATGTCTCATTAATTACCTAAATGATTGCCAATCTCAGAAATCACTGAACTTGGGTGATATGGATGTTATTACTCTGGATAACTATCTTTGCAGAAACCATAGAACTTTCTATCCTTCTCTTATTTGGGACTTCAAATCTTTTGGGGCAAAGAGTGGAGTTACAGTGTGAACAACATGTAAGTACACTGAATTAATAAGCCTAGGAAAAGGACTACGTGACAGAAAACTCAAAATTTTCATCAATGAACTATGATAATAATATAAATCTGGGAATATTTGAGATATGTTGGTAAGAAAAGTGGTCAATATTTGGTGTTTAAATTCATTCTTAGCTTTGAATGCCTTGCAATCTTATGTGAAGACCTTCTGTAAGAATCCACTTATCTGTAGTAGTAATAATAAAAGCATGTGCTAAATGAATTATCTTAATTTCTCAGGACAATCATAATTATTATTACCATTCCCATGGTGGACATGACAAAACTACGGCAAGTGAGGTTTTGTAATTTACTCAAGTTAACATAATTGGGAGCAGGGTTCAATCCCAGCTCTGCTTTCACAGTCTGTACTAAGCCATACTAGCAAATCAAATTACAGACAAGGCCAATCAGAATTAGTCTGAATAAGATATAGTAGTTTTGTTAATTAAACAGTGAAAACAGGGGATGAGAATTACAGGTCTTAAAAGATCAGTGTTTTGTAATTCAGTAGGCTGACATAACTGGCACTTAAGCAAACTCTCAGGGACTCTGCAGGGACTCTCAGAAATCGTTTATGTTGTCTTCTCTTCATTCCATTATAAGGAAGGAACAGAGTATGGTGATTTAAGAATTTTTCAAATAAACTGTTAGAACCTGTCTCTCTTCACATTTCTATACAATATTCTTCCCACTGCAATATACTCAGCGATCAGTTAGTGACATGAATTTTTGTATTTCCAAAAGCAACAAGTTGAACACTGGAATTCTGGAACAATCAGATCTCTGTTGCAGAGAATATTTCTTGAAATAAGTTAAAATGCACTTTAGAAAGCTCTTAGTTGCACGTTATTATTTTAAAATATTCTAACCAGGTGACTTTTCAACAGAATTTATCCTACAACTGTTGATTATTTAAAAAATTTAATATGAAAGTCATTTTTAAAAGCCTAAGCTTTGTTAATAGCCCAATAATTAGTGAAATAACTAGCTACTTAAGCTAATCGAACCACTTAGTTATATTGCAGAATTTAAAAATATTTAAAGAAATGGGGAGGGAAGCAATTTTACCTTACTAAATTTTGCTGCATATATTCGACCTTCATTAAAACCTGGACTCCTGTCTGAGAACGAATGTAGGCTTTCAACCTGAAATAAAAATGTTACATTGAAGGAAGCAAAATTGATTTTTAATATATTTCAAAATAGTGTCTATGGAAGACTAAGCATTTATGATTTGGTCTGGGTGCTATCTTTTATCAAAAGTAGATGATGAGATTTAACTAGAATTAGTTCAGACATTTTAGAATCCACTTGGCATAAATTGTAAATATCAGGTTACTCTGGAAACAAACCAAGCATTCACATCCCAAGCAGGTACCGTCTAGTGAAAAGAAAGTCAACTGGGTTTCTGTCCAGGAACACTAATAATTCGTACTCTGATAATAGTTTTCTTTTTTAAGCACTGCCTACTATGTGCTAGGCCCTATACTAGGAACTTTATATATGCACTTTTTTTTAAAGCTTCATAACAACCTTATCTAGTAGATATTATTAATCTCAATGTAATAATGGAGAAAAATTAAGGTCCAGAAGTAACTTGCTGCTGATCACACAGCTAATAATGGAAAGATGTAGCTATTCTAACCTAGATATTTATTGCTGACTCCACCATGCTATGTTAATCATTTCTGTCCATGCTGTACTTCTGGATAGGAAACAGAGTATATCTTAGTTTCATGGAGACTTGGCTGAAACAGGATTTCCTGTCTGTAACAGTTACTCTGAAAATCCTCCATTTTCAGTTTTTGCTTCAACTTGAAAGGCATTTTAGTTTAAGGGTTAAAAGTGCAGTCTGACTTCAGACTGCCTGGGTTTAAATCCTAGCTTCCCTGATTATTAGCTCTATGAAGTCACTTAACCATTTTAAGGCTCAGTTTCTTCATCTGTAAAATGGGTATAACAGCAGTAATTTACCTCAATGTGAGGATTAAATGAATATATTTATTAGTATCTACTTCAAAGACAGTCTGGAACATAATAAAGGGTTAAGTGCTAACTACTGTTATTACTATCCAACTGACAAAACCTTAAGTAAAAACAAAGGAAATGAGACAGAAAGTAAATGGCACTGACACACAACATTCCAATAAAGTCATGCACATAGCAAATACTTCAACATTTTAATAACTTTAGAAAGTTACAATTTTTAAAAATCATACCTTTGACGAATTACAGGATCAGACTTCTCAGGATCAATGTAAGCTCTTAGGATTTCATTAATAGTTTTATCATCTGGCACTCTTCCCAACAAAGAAAAAATGAAAATAATAAAATATTATTATTCATAATTTTCTACTAGACGTGTTAACTTAGAATTACTAAATCTTGTGGGTTTTTTTGTTTAACTAAATACAGACCATGTTTTTATTTTACTTTTGGCAACGTATAATGTCCTGTTAAGCAAAAATTACATAGAAAAACAGCTCAAAAAGACTTCTTGGAGACACTTTACAAAGTCTTAAATAACAGTATTTTGAGATGCTCCCTATAAATTAATTATAAAAGTATGAAAAAAAAGTATGATGCCTCTTTCAACGCACACCTGTGCTCAAAGATGAAAAGAAATGTCAGGATGAAATATATTTGAAAGCTGCAGAAATAAAAAATCTGAAAAAAAGGTTTCAGATTATGCTAATTTCAGTGCATGTTTAAGTTTACTCATTCTAAATCATAAAACCAGGTTATAAATTTGATAGTACTGAAATGAATCATGGTAAGGTTTTTGATTTTCCTATATGTGTGCTCATTGTTTTCTAAACTATAAAACTGAGAAACAAAATTAAAACACTGTTTTGAACTAGTAACTTTCCTCAGTCATTTATACATATTCATATATACTACTATGTAATACAGTCTTGTCTGTAAAATTTAAGTCCTTCCTCATCTTTAATCTTGTATGTACCTTCAAATAAGCAAGTTTTTCACTAAATTCCATGACAATTACAAAGAGAGGACATTTATCCATAATGTAGATATATATTACTTAAAAAGCAACTTTAAAATTTTCCTAATCCAAGGAATCAAAACACAACTATTAAAATTTTTCAATGGCATTTGAAAATGTTCATAAAAGGGCAAAAAACAATTTATGCAAATTAATTCCAATTATAAGCATACATATGTACATGTATAAAATAATATATTTTCTGAGGGATGTACTATGATGTTAATAGTATTCATCTCTGTAAATTGTGGATCATTTTTCACTTCCTATATAATCAACCAGCTGAAGAGACGTTTCCAGCCCTCTTCATTCTCCCTGCATCTCTCTCAATATCTACTCCCCTTGCAGGAAGGAGTAAACACCACCACGATTTCTGTGCTAATCATTTCCCTCAGTTTTACCACTTCTGTAGGTATCCTAAAAAGTATACTTTTTTTTTCATGTTTGATAACAGAATCAAACTCTGTGCAGTCTTCATAACTTGGTTTTCTCAGTCAGCATTATTTCTAAGATTTATCCACATTGATGTGTGCAGCTTGATTGTCGTTCATTTTCAGTGATGTTTGCATCTCATAGTATCAATATACCACAACTTATCCATTCTAATATTGACACACATTTATTGAGATTACATTTAACAATTTACTTTAAATATAGAGACATAATAAAAATAACTAAATTCTTAAAAGACAGTTGGTGATACTTTACCTTTTCTCTATGTATACAGCTTGACTCTGCGGAAATTGGAGTTTCACATGCCAACAAAACTGCTGTTTTCTAAGAAAGGAATTAATCATGTGAGATCAAGGTATAAAATAAAAGTGTGAACACAAAGCAAACTTCCTAAATTTCTGTTTTCAGATAATAATTCTAAAGTACTTAGATTTTAATGTATTTTGTTTCTACTAAGAGCTATTTCTTATCACTTTTCTAGGGTTTTTAAAGAGAAAAAAAAATTAAATGAAGCAGTTCAGAATTCCAAGGATTTCATGTTCCCGAATTAGAAGGAAATTTCTCAGGGGGCTTTCGATATCAGTGTGCTACTACTTAAAGTTTACAAATAAATTTCCTCATGACTAAAAACAATAAGCTGATGTCTTTTCCTGATTAGTCTGGAAATTAGGTGAATGAAGTATTGTCCAGTTGAGACCAGCTGGCTGCAGATACACTTCTGAGCCATGAGTACGTGCATTCAGTAGCAAAACAGTAGACAACAAGTTGGTTGCTAAGCAGAGTGCACTCTAAACTAGAGTCCCTGTGCTTTCAGGTCTAAATTTTGGTTTGGTACAGGACCAACAGAAGTTGTAATTCACTAAATGTCTGTTTTTAGAAAAATGACCGTATGTTATATTTAATATGTCTAAATTCGGTGACACTAGATACCATTACTTTAAAAAAATATTTAATGCTCAAAATATTGAATCCATTACCTACATTTAAATGTCTTTACTACCTAACAGCTTTACATGGTTTTTCCTTACTTAAAAAAAATTTCCAGCAATCTACTGGTAAGTTAATAGCCAGTAGCATACCCAAGCAATGGCCAGCATCTCCTACAAATCTATGTTAGTAACATGCACCCCTCCCCCACCCAAACTGAAAATAATTTTCGGTTAACACAACTGAGTATCTCCCACCAAACGTCTATATAATCAAATTTTTAACAGAAGACTATGACCATAAAATCAAGTATTTAAAAATCCTTCTATTTGTGTAAGTTATCAAAGATCTGCTTAAGGATGTTTTCTTTAATAACAAAACAGTTTTTAGCAGTAACTAGAGAAAAATATGCTTGATTATGCTTATGTTGATAGTGCCACTTAATACAAGAAACAATCATGTTAAGTTTCATATTTTTTGGTAAGATAAAGTTGTATAGCACCCTTCACTAATTTTTAAACGAGATGCCTAAAATCCCAGAAAAAAAAACTTAGCTGAATGTAAATACAACAGTTACTGGTTTTAAATAAATAATTCTTCCAAAAGAAAACACCTTGAAATTTTGTTACCTGTGAAACAGGCACAGCATAATATCACCATTGACAGGCTGAGAGACACTACATTCCTCTCTTAGGAATGTAGAGTCTTTTTAAAATCTTAATGCATAACATTGTTTCTTTCTAAATATATTTATTTTTCCATGTTAAGTTGCAGGGAAAAAAATTATGAACTTGTCATCTTACAGAACTGTAAATCATACTCAATCACCCCATCACTGCTTGAGTAATTTCAAGAACGATTCCCTTTTCTTAACATTCAATAGACCCTAAATACCTTCAGAAAGTACTTAACATTCCAAAAACAAGAGAGAAAAGCCCTTGGAGATCATTTTATTTGCCATAGTTAACTACTTGTGGTTATAAGGAAGTCATTCATTACTGTTTTATTATATACACATTGCTAAAATGCAAGTATTTTAAAAATCTATATTTGGCTTCAAACATGAACAAATTTGAAAAGTACATTTACTTTTTAAAAATGTGATCTTGCAACATTTCAAAACCAAAAAGAGAATGTAAAGACTACTCTATGTACTTAGATTTAACCAACTTGCATATTGCCATATTTATCTGAGATGTTTTTTTTCTTCTAAGAAATAAAAAGTTATGGATATGGGTAAAGATCCTTTGTACTGTTCCTTGATCCAATTCCCTTCTTATCCTCAGAGGTAACTACTGTTTTGAGGTTCAGTGTGTATTCTTGCCATTCATGGTTTTATATTTTATATACACACACATATATATATATATATATATATACACACACACACACACACACACACACATCTATAAACAACATAGTATCTTGTGTGATATTAACATTTATTTCAATGTTATTATATTCTAAAAATCCTGTGCTTTGCTTTCTTCATTTAAGTTATGCTTTAGAGATTTATTTATGATACATATAAAGTACATTAACTTTAACTGTTACACAGTATTCCACTGTGTGAAGAATGCCAAATCTCCATTCTCTATTGATAGACATATGACTACTTCAATTTTTACCATTTGTTCTTCCATATTAAATCACAGAAAAGAAAAAATAAAAGAATATCCCCAGGGATGGGGCTTTCATTTACTGCTACTAGCACACAGAACTAAAAGTTAACTTAATTGAAAAAAAACCACCTGTACTTTTTTAGTCTATGGTGCTATAAGAGGCATTTGAGAACAGTTATTCAGAGTAAAATATTTAAGTGAACAAGTAGAGAATGAAGGATGTTATATAAAGAATTCCTAAAATGAGAAAGTTAACTATCTCTAAAGGAGTTTCTAATTCCTGAAATTGATGTACCCCTGACATGGACAAATCAAATCTCCTCCTAAGTCTCAAAGAATTAAGTTTATTTCTCTTTTTCATAATTATGTACTATACTGATACATGTCTCATTTAAAACAATACATATAACTAACATATATATATACACCCAAAACATTACTTGCGAGGGGAATTGTAATTATGTATATATTTTGCATTAATACTTATGTTTTCTAAAAGAGCACACTTTTGTAAGAAAAAAATAAAAGTAATGTTTCAGTGAATATCTTTGTGTGTGTGTGTGTGTGTGTGTGTGTGTGTGTGTGTGTGTGTGTGTGTATAAAACTTTCTGTATTTTGGATTATTTTCTAAATATAGATTCCAAGTAGAATCATTAGGATAGAGCAGTGTTCACATTTTGGACCAGATACTTATTATGGAGGTGAGTGCGGAGACACTACCCTGTGTATTTTAAGATGTTTAGCAGTATCTCAGGTCTTTACCCATGAGATGCCACTAGCAACACCCACTCCCTCAGCTGTGACACCTAAATACTCCCAGATATTGCATATGTCTTCCGGGAGGCAAAATTACCACTGTCTGAAAACCATTGGGATAGAACTTTAAACTCTTACTATTACTCTTAATGCATTAGGACTACTCTTTCTTAAATCCAGCAAAATGCCAAATGCTATAATAATGTCAATGTGTCCTTGCCATATTCATAAGAATGAAAATACTGTACCAAGAATATTCTAAGTAACTTAGGCACCCCAAGGCACTTCATGATAAGAGTTTGATAATAGACTGGTGAAGTAATGGTGGCAATTATTAAACTTCCCTCTGAAGTTACTTTACCTGATAAAGTAAAAGAAACACGAACCTCTTCTGAGTCTCATGAAACTGAAGTAACTATTCATGTATAGCAAAAGCTTTTGCTCCTCCTCCCCAAATATCAACACACATGCATGCACACATGTATTGTTAATGGGGGAGCATCACCCCAAAAGGGGTGAAAACTGGTTCTTAAGAGGGTAAAAACAGTCTTAACTATTATAATGGTTTATAGCCTTCCAAAGGGCCACTGTACATAAACAGATATATAGTGTATCTGTGTTATCAAAACATCATGAGAGGGCAATTAGAGAAAAAAATGTCTAAAAGGGCCCTTTGTGAGACGATAATGAAAAGGCCAAGAAACACTTAATTATACATATAGCAAATGAGGAAAATAAATAGTTTTATACATACTTTGTTTCAGTGAGTTAATACAGGGAACTTATTTAAACAACTCTTGCTTGCTACAAACTATTAAGGATCATTTTATCCCATATTTTCAAGAAAGTGATATGTGGATGAAGACATGACTCTGGAGCTAAGTTCTATATCCATATGCTCAATTATTCTTCTGATTTCATGACTTAAAACTGTCAATTTTCACCTCTGGAGAGCTACCATAATACTAAGGAAGGAGATACAAATCAAAAGTCATTAGATTCTTTTAAATGGCACTGCTCTATTGATCCGATAAGATGTTCAAGTCAATTTATAACCGGAGTAATGTAAATGTAAATGAAATATTTTCACCTACCAGATTTACAAAGATGCTGTTAAAATTAGAAATCTTGGGGAAGTGTGATGAAATGGACACTTTCCATTACTGACTGGAGTATAAATTGATACACATTTCTGATAGTTCACTTTCATAAAAGCTATAAATTGAAAGTTATACTGAAAAATAGTATACTTTTGCCTCAACAGCTTTATTCTCAGGAATTTATACCAAGAAAATAACTGCGCAAGAAATGACATATGCACAAAATGTCCACTGTACCACTTCCTATAACAAAAAAAAAAAAATAATAATAAATCTAAATGTATATTGATTAAATAAATCATGGTAGATCTACATACTGAGATGATGAGGCAGGACTATTTGCACTAAGGTAGAAACATGAGTATGTTAAATAATGGCATTTAAACTTAAAAATATACATATTCATACATGTATTTATAAGTATAAAGATATGCCCCAAACTTTTAACTATGGCTATTTCTTAACATAATAAAAAGACTTAATTCTTACTTCTTATGTCTGTATTTAATAACATTTTGACATAATGATTTGTTATTTTTCATAATCAGTAAAATCAAAGATGTTTTTCATGGAGAAAAGCAGAATGGTAGTCATAGAAAAGACAGAATTAATTTTAAATTCTTTTTAAACTTAAAAATCATTATTCATAGTTTTAAGATGTTTCCTTTTTATCTCAGAAATTAATAACCAACCAGAACTAGTGTTACTTATCTAACTAATGATTTTGACAGCTTCAAAGCTATTTTCCTTAAAAAAAAATGTGCTCCAATTAAGAGCTACAAATGGAGGCTGAATTCTGAGAGGATTTCCAATACAAAGTTGAAATGAGTTAAAATATTTTTATTCTTAAATCCTACTCTTCTTAACAACTTATTACTTGATATGATCTCTGTGCCTGTTTCCTCACAGTAAAATGGGGATGCCAACAGTATTTATATCATAGAATTAAATGAGTAAATATATGTCAAAAGCTCAAAACACAGCAACCAAAAATGTTAGTTACTGCTATTATTACCATTGTTATAATTCTATATTCAATCCAATGTCCTGAATTAATGAGGTTTGAAACAGGATACTGATAGGGCCTTCAATGAGAATATTTCACCATGAGTTCAAAATCAAATTCTACTTAAAACTGAATTTAGTGTTTAGTGGCTAATGGTAAAGCTAGATATGCTGATTAATACCAAAAAGACCCTGAATGTTCTGCTAAATAGTATGGATTTTATTCTGTGATTAATGCACCAACAAACATTTACAAAGAAAGGCGAATGAAATGAGGCCTTACAGAGAGACTCAACGTCCTACCACTTAACTCATTTCTTAATAAGTGTTTCCCCTAGTATAGTCAGTGTATTAACTTTTCAGTCCATGTTCACAGTTATTATGGGAAGGATTTTCTACTACTTTTGAGAAAGCACAATAACATAGTATGTCAGTTCAAGAATGCCTGAAATTTTTACTTTTGATTTTTAAATACTGGTGACTCCATGAGGTAAACAAGCTAAAAGCCAGACTATCTACATGTCTGATTTCTAGAACAGAATACCACTAATTAAATTAGAAAAGTTTCCAGGTTATAGAAACTATCAGTAGATCCTTTAACCAGAGAACATTAGCAAGTAGCAACAGTAATAACAACAGTTTATTATGTGTTTTTTATATGTCAAACATTGTTTTAAATACATGTATTAATTAAGTCATTTAATTCTTATAACTCTATGACACAAAATGTTATTATTTCATTTTAAAGATGAGAACACCAAGGTAGAGAGAAGAAAGTCACTCCTCCAAGGTCATTATTCAGCTGGAAAGTGGCAGACCTGGGCTTTGAACCTATGTAGTACAGTAACTCTAGAGTCTATGTTCTAATCTACTATATTATTTTAACTTTCCAGAATTGAAAATTCAATAACGAGCCAACATTTTTCTGTATTATTAGTTCAAAAATATCCCAATTATATATTTTTAAATATTTGCATCAACATTTGAAATGCTTTTTAAGAGTTACAGCAAACATTTTCAAGCCTACTTGGCTATCCCACCCTCCTTCCTAACCCATCATCATATTTTGATAAATTGACCCCATCCTTATTTCCAAAGGTATGTACTTCCTGGTTGGCTTAAGAAAATCACTACCATATATTCTCCTGAACACAATGGCTCAGAATTGGGCAGATGGCTTTAGTTAGTCCAATCACGGTGAATTTCAAGTTTCCTATCCAGTAATGCTGGGAGAGAAGCACTCCTGGATATTTACTATTAACCAAACTTTTACCATGGGCATCTTATGGCCATGAGGATTCAGCGGACACCATAGAGGATACAGTGGAGAATCAGCAATAAACTGGGTCCTTGATGATAAAATTGAGTCACTGTATCTATTAACTCTGAAGTCTATCCTGCCTCTGGACATTCAATTATGATAGCCAATAATACATCCTTTTAACAGCTCAAACCAGTCTGAATTGGGTATTTTGCTTCATGCAACATAGCATCCTAATTGATAAAAATTTTCTTCTTTCTAGGTTTCCCTTTTGCAATACAAAAGATAATTTGTGAATTATCAACTGTTATGAAATATGGAAACAGCAAATAACATCTGAAGGAATTTCAGGAAAAAAGTAGTTTCTTCCAAAGTTGGTTATAAAATCTTATTTTAATTTAAAGCAGAAAGAAATCTACTAAATTTTGAAACCTTCCAAGGAAAAAGCAAATGTACAAAATAATCTATATAATCCTTCACTCACAGCATTTTATCTTTTAAAATGTATTTCTAGATCAACATTTAAAGTCTGAAAAATAAAAGAAGCTAGTCCTCATAAGAATAATCCATCTATTTTATTAGGGTTGGTTTCATAATAAGTGTTTCTGGGAGAGTGAATATAAAGGATCTGTGTAGTTACTTAGCATGGATTAAAATTACTGTAATTGGGGTGAATGAAAACCAAAATTTTATGTCTCACGTCATTATGAAAATATTTTGAAAAGTTCCAGTTATATATTATATTTTGCTCTTTTAAAAATCAGTTACACCACTACATGATAATAATAGGAAATAGGTTAAGTATGTGGTATTGGCTTTAGTAGACAGCATATTAAAAACATGGATGTAGTAGAGGAAGATCGAAATGAAAAAGTGTACTTGCTTCAAATAATTGATAAATACTTTAGCTTAGTAAAGCAGTTCTCAACTGGAAGTGATATCAACCTGGGAGGTGGAGGCATTTGAAAATAGGCAGTTTTGATTGCTCCCAAACAATCAAATTAGGCATTTAGATGGTAGGGACCAGAACTGCTAACCTTCCTATAATGCTTGACAAAGACTCATACAACAAAATTGTCTTGTTCAAAATGCCAACAGAGCCCCTGCTAAGAAACATCAGAATGTAGAAAGGAGAGCAGATATATGTATACCCCAAACTGAATACCAGCACTAAATTCTGGCATCTGTTTCATATTACCTGCAGAGAAAATATGTACTATAGGAATTCTGAAAGGAGAAATAATGGAGAAGATGTGTTACCATGTGTACTTTCACTGATCGCTAAGAAATATGGAAGGGGAAGATGTTTTAGGACTAAGAATAGTGACCTGCCTGGGTACATTTAGTTGAATACACTAGAAAATGAGGTGGGGATAGATTATGAAGATCCATATTTACTATAGATCCCTCACAGGAAAAGGAAAATTTTCTGTTCAAAGTATGACTCTATCTAAAATCTCTGACATGGCATACAGGTCCTGCAAGGCCCAGCCTTAGTGGGGCTCTCTCCAGCCTCATCCCCTACCATTTAATAACTGCCATCCTAGTTTCTAGACACACCAAACTACTTCCATTGTCTTAAATTTGCTACTCTGTTATTTTTCACTTCTGATGTTCTCACTATAAACCATTCTTCTCTTCTGTTTGGATAAGAACCTAGGCTTAAAAACTCCTTGTCCTTTAAAAATCTGCTTGAATTCCATCTTCTCTGTGAGGTCTTTCCAGTCTCGAGTTCTCAGGGAAGAACACTTCCCCAAGGTTGGGGCTGTGAGCCCTCCTCTGTGCTCCCCAAACATTCCATGAGTACTCCATCAGGGCATAAACTACAAAAGGTGTAAGAGTTAGCTGACTTGACTTCTCTTCCCAATGACTGAACTACTTAAAAAAAAGACAGTAACTCATTAGCATATGGATCCATGATTTGAAAGGTAGAGGTAAACAGCAGAATCATCTGGTGCTTTCTTTTTTCAAATTAAAGACATTTTTTTTTTAGAGCACTTTAAGGTTCACAGCAAAATCAACAGAAAGGTACAGAGATTTCCCATATACCCTCTGACTCCACACACGCATAGCCTCATCTAGTGATTTTAAAAAATAAAAGTGCCTAAGATGCCTAACATCTGCTCTAGGCTCAGCAAATTCAGTGAATTAGCAATTCTGTTGGTCAGCTCAGGCGTCTGCATTTTGAAACTGTTCTAGTTAATTCTGATGTGCTCTCTAGAGTGAAAACTTCAAACTATACAAAACTGGCACTATTACAGTCCTCATTTTACAAATAAAGCAATGGGTATAGAGGAGTAGGTAACTTGTTAAGAAAACTCCCTTACACATAAAGATTAAATTGTCATGTTCAACACAAAATAAGCATGCAAGAATTATTAACTACATTATTATTCCTCCTTTGAAAAGTAAATTCACAGAAGGAGACTTACATTGTTTTGCTTAATGGGAAATACTTGGAACATTATATTTCCAACTGCCTGAAAAGTAGCAGTATCAAATGGGGAAGGGTGATAAGAAAAGGGAGTTAATTTCAGGCCATGGAATGGGGTACAATACTTGAGAGCTTTAGACACTCCAAAGTCAGGAGATGAGATGACAAATTTCATCTATTGGCAACTCTGTCTATGGCCTGTGAAGGTACCTCTGTCCTATGGGACAGAAGCATTGAAGAATTTTGAGCAGGTGACCATTATTATAAAAACAAATTTTAGAAAGATGTATCTGGCAGCAGTGTATAAGAGTGACTGAGGTGAGGAGACACTAAAGGTAGGGAGAGCACTTAGAAGTTCCCCATTAGACCAGGATGAGTCAAGATGGCCTTGCAGAGGATAATATAGCCGATAAATGCTGCAGTGAAGAAAAAGGAAAAGGACATTTTATTCCAGAGGCATATCATGAAAGAACAGACTTGGTTGTCAAAGGAAGGATTTCCCTAAGTGAACCAGTTTGGGGGCCCCAAGAAGATCAAGAGTTTGGTTTTCCATTTTTATGAATGCTGGCTAACTACTGTTATGGAAAGGTACACCCTCTGTGAAATGATGCCACAGGCACTTCCTTACCACTGTCTACAAGACCCAGTAAGGAAATGCCTGCCTAGGGGACCATTAGGTTTCTATTCTTTCACACTGTTTTTTTAAGTTCCTACTGTTTTGCTCTGAAATTATTACATCAAACTATATCAAAGCTGTTATGGCAGAGAAACCAAAGAGCTAAACATTTTCAATTAGTTAATAACTTGTACTGAGTACCTATTATGTAATCCCCCAAAGATCACTGCAAAATCCACTTGTTCTCCCCATAACCACAACTGCTAAACCCATCATTACATTTTTCCTTTGCCCTCTTTTCTAAACTCAGTTTGCAGCTGAGTAACAAACCATCATGTAAGACACCATGCATAAAAAATACAGTGCTTTAAGAAGTGTGTCACCACATAATTGTTTCAGGAAAAAAGTGCTACTGACATTATGCAGAGCTAGATGAGTAAATCACTGCAATATAATTAGAACGCTGTAATTTCATCCGAAGGACAAAAAGTAATTTTTGAATCCGTAAAAGGTTATTTCTTTACGAGAGAGACATCTAGTGGCTAGCTTCTAGATCAGAACTAGAGCTCAAATATTAATTCACACTTTTATTTAATAATGTGCACACTTCTACTATCTTAATATGTTTGTCTAAGAGAGACCCATGGACAGAGAGCTAAAGAACCATGGGCCAAAAAGAAGATTAAAACTCAGTTCTAAGCTGATAGCAGTAAAGGAATGATAAGAAGGACTGGGTGGCTTAGAACTGAGGGCTGAGGTCAGGTGGAGACAAAGTGGGGAGAGAAGATTAAATATTGGGCCCATTTCTGGGGAATGGGTGGTCAGCTCTCACATAAGAGTCCAAGCCTGGAGAGAAGCTAAAGATATTTTTGGGGAGGAGTCTCAGTCCAATTCTTTTTTCCAACTGACAAGTCAAAGTGCATCCCCACCTCACTGCCTAATCCTCAGACCCAAATAGCCAGAAAAATAAAATGAAGAACTTATGCAACCAAATGACACATGTTATTCAAGTACAACCATACATGTTTGGTGTCCTTGGCTTCCTATAGCAAAACACTAAAACACAATTAAGAACGAGTGGTAGTCATGAATAAAAACATGGACTTTCATAGTGATAGCATCAGAAAACTTTTCAAAGATTATATTTACAATTCAAAATGTATTTAGTCCTGCCCACATCAATGTCTTTTTAAATTACTTAAAAAAACCCACTTATTCTTAAAATAAGCATTATATGCACAAGGTCTAAAATTCAAAAAGGTACAAAAGGGTACATAATTCTCAGCCTTCTAAGCATCTATATATAAAAACTTCATTTTTCACACAATGGCAGCATATAAAGAACATGGTTCTGCATCTATCTTTATTCACGCAATACTGGCAGTCATTCCATATTAGTACATTGAGAGCTGCTTCATTCTTTTTGTAAAGGTTTACCAAATTTACTTAGGCAGTCCACTATTGATGAATATTTAGATTTATACTACTCTTTAGCTACTGCAAACAATGCTGTACTGAATATCCTTGCACATATTTCAATTTCCTTATGTACAGTTATATCCATCAGAGAAATTCCAAGTAGAATTGCAGAGTGAACAGTAATTATCATGCTTTCCTGATCTACATTTTTCCCGCTAATGACCTTATTTACCTTAATGCTGGAGAAAGTGTTTATTTTAAACAATTAGGGCAACATGGTAGAGAAGATAATCTGAAAACCCTTTCAATAGCACAGTAAGAATCCTAGAGAAATAGAACATACTAAGCTCATCACCAAGTAAGAAAAATCTCAGAGCCAAAAGGAAGCAAAAACTGAAAACCATGGTGGAATGTTAAAAATACACATGCTCCAGAGGCCTTTGCCAATCTTGGTAACCAAGAGGCTAGTGTTTCAACAGTTACTGGGTGACGTGAGATAAGATACTTGGGCCCACATAAACTGGAGACCTCAAACTGAGATCACTGCATAAAATCAGTGAAAGGATGAACCAGAAAAATCCTGCCTATTAGCTAAGGGAGACAATAAAGACAACTGTTGACCTCAGCCTGGGCTCTAGGGAGAGAAAAAGGTGGAGCCGTTGGGGAGAAAGGTTTCAACTGAGAATGTAGCTTCCACAAATGGATCTTGGATTCAGAGTATTACTACCAGTATGGTCTGAGAAACTTCAGACTAGGAAATTAAGAGGGTCCTGGATTGATACCACGAGTATCTGGCATTAGCAAATGTGTACCACCTTCTACATAAACTTGAGTGCACAATTATATTTTAGGAAAAAACCAAGGAAACAAGAGTCATACCATAATCAAGAGTCAACAAACATCAGGCGGCAGTAATAGATTTCCAGGAACTTTACATACTATAATTATTTATACAGATAATAAATATCCAAAATTAGTGAACAAAAGGAAGCTTAAAACATGTGAAAGAAATACCATTCTATCTAAAAGACCAGATGGATTCAGGAAAGAAACAGAACTTTTAGGAAAAAAAAAAACAAAACCATAACTGAAATAAACAAACAAATAAAAACAGTACATGGGCTAAAGATCAGATTAGACACAGCAGAGGAGAGAAAATGACTTGGGGGACACAGATGAGTAAATTACCCAGAATGTAGCAATGCATTATCTTGGTCTCTTATTTAAGAGACCAAGATAATGCATTAGAATTTTCCAAAATTCATTAAGAAAGCACAATTCCCAAGGAAGATAAATAAAAATACACGAAGACACACCTCTTAGTGAAACTGTAAAACTCTAAAGACAAAATATTAAGAGAAAAAATAAGAAGAGTATATAAAAACAACAGTATTCTCAACAGTGAAAATAAGAAGTGAGAAGACGTGGAATAAAAAAATTAATTACTAAAATAAATGTCAACTTGAGATATTTCATATTCAGCTAACCTATCATTCAAAAGTAAAGATGAGCTTTAGCAGCGGTCCCCAATCTTTTTGGCACCAGGGACCAGTGCTCCTATGAAAATCTAACGCTTGATGATCTGAGGTAGAGCTGAGGCAGTGATGTTAGTGCTCGGGAGTGGCTGCGAACACAGAGGAAGCCTAGCTTGCTCGCCAGCTGCTCACCTCCTGCTCTGTGGCCTGGTTCCTAACAGGCCACGTACCAGTTTGGGTCTGCGGCCCAGGTGTTGGGGATCCCTGAGCTATATAATTCCATATATATAAAATTTTAAAACTGGCAACATCTTCGGGGGAAGAAAATTAGAACAGTTTATCTTTGAGGAGGAAAGCTGATTTGGAAAAAGCTTTTTGGGGTAATGACAATGTTCTATACATTCATAGGAACTAGATTCTATAGATCTATACATCTGTCAAAGCTTTAAAAAAGTACACTTATGATTTGTACATTTCATTGCATGTAAATTGTATGTCAATAGAAAAAGTGAGCTTTATATCTTTTAGAAAACTGTTTAAACTACAGCATTTTTTTTCACTGAACATATGGACGTCATTCTACAACAGTACTTCTACATCTAATTTTGTTTTGATTTAATGATTTCATAGTATTCCACAGCATGAAGTTACCATTATTAATTTAACTCAGAACAATACTGATGGATACTTGAGGTTTTTGACGGTTTTTATACTACTACAAACAATGCTGCAAAAGATACATATGGATACATACTTCTCCGTGAAATGTACTAATACATTTGGTGTGCTAAATTCTTCCAGTAGGCATGCAGAACATTTTGAGAAACAGTACCAAACTGCCTTCTAAAAATGACTACTAATTTATACTCTCAAGAACAGTGGAAGAGGAAAATGGCCTGTCTAACCCAAACCTACATTAGACTAGATATTACTAATATATGTTTAGCAGCCACATAATATGTATGTATCTATCTTACCATGTTATATGTACATATATATCTATGATCAACTGTTATCTTTTGCCCCCTTTCTTTATTAAGTTGCTAGTCTCTCTCTTGTTAATGCATAGCTTTTTTTGTCATATATGTTAAAGATTTTTTTTTAATCCAGTTAGTTTTTTACTTGATTTTGGTCATTTTCTGCCATACGATTTTTAAAAACTAAGTAAATTTAGCTATCTTTTTTCCGTATGGCTTTGGCTGGAATATTTCCTCCCTTCAAGATTATGAAAATATTCCAATATTTTTTTATTTCATTTTAAATCTAAGATTTTGATCCACCTGGAAGTTCTAGTAAAAGATCAAGCCTTTTCCCACCAAATGGAAAGCTGTCTCAATTGTATCTGTGGACTAAGTAATTATCTGTATTAATTAGAAATGCTGACTTGAGCATACAACAGAGTACCAAATATCCTTGCGTGTATTTTCTACAATCTAAGGTGACTATAGACTTCTATGTCAGCACCATGACACTACTAGAGTTTCATAAATTTTAATGAGTCCAGCCTCATTACTCTTCAGGTTTTTCCTGGTGCTTCTCCTATGTTTATTCTTCAAAATGAACTTGTCATTTTATCATGAATTCTCCTTCTTCTCAAGGAAAAAAAATTGAAAAATTAAAATCCTATTAGTAATTTGATTAGGATCATATCAGGTTTAAAGATCATTCATTTAAGAAATAAATATTATTTCTATAGTATTGAGTTTCCCAAGAACAAGGTACTTTTTTTCATTTGTTCAAATCTTTTAAGTCATTCAGTAGACTAAGTTTTTGTCATATAGGTCTTTAGTATTTCTTTCAACAGTTTTTGATTAGCAGTAGGTAAAAATAAACATAGCTATATGCCCTATGAAGAGATGAAGTAAGAAAGTTTACCACTGAGTCACTAAGTTAAAGAAGTAGTTTGGGATCTGCCCCAAAGTAAGTAGGGGAGCTTCTATTGGACACATTTCCTTATCCAGATCCTCTTTTTAACAGATGTCAAGATGTCTTGCTTTGGCTCATCTTGTTCTTAATATAACTTTTCTTTGTTCATTAAAGCTATCCTCTATGATGTTCCTGCCAATTTACCAGTTTTCTAAACTTCATCGCTATTAAATACTATATTATGACTTCACAGACTAGTTAGTGTTACAACCCACATTAACTATAAAATAAAAACTACAGTTCCTATTCTTAGAAAAATTCACATCACATAATTTTGTATATGATTTTAAGAGATCCAGAGTCATAATGATCAAAAACTCCTGCCATAAAGGATGCTTGGGATAGAATAAATTATGCTTCTAAGGAATCTACTGCATCTGCTGCTACATAACCTGCTGTTAGTTCTACAGAAGTCAGTCAGGCACAGTGACATATTAGTCACACTTCACATGGAATATTTAATTTTTTAAAAAACTTTTAGATTTTGAAATCACTTCAGACTTTGTAGAAAAGTTACAAAAACACCATAAAGAATTCTTCACTCAGAATGATCAAAAGTTAACATTTGAACATTTAATTTTAAACAGGTTCATTTTGAGTTTCTGACCATATTATAGCTCAAACTACTTAAACAAAAGACCAACTTAAAATCCAGGGAGTAATAATAATAACCGTAGTAGAGAACAAAATCTCCTATTAAACAATTCCCAAATCCCCAAACCTTTGAAACTAAGTTTTTTTTTTATTACTTCTTCTGCAGCAAAACCTGACTGAGCCCATTTATAGTCATTATTTACCCATTATAATGTGAACATTTGTAGGTTTTACTGCAGAAATAGTATTCTCTGATTATGCAACGCTGCCACAGACCTATTAGTAAATGTATTCTATCCCCAAGATTTCAGATAAGAAAGCATACACCTTTAATTGTCACTGCACATTATTTACTAAGTACTAGGTACTATTTTAGGTATTATTTCATTTAATCTTCTCAACAACCCAGTAAGTTTGATCTTGCCCAAGGTTAACTAATGTGTACCAAATAGTAGAGGCAATATTCAAATTCAGGTTTATCTGAGTTAAAGCCTTACCACTTTTGAAAGTTGAAAACAAGCACTGAAAATGAATCTCCTAAAAACAGAAGAGATGTGAAGATAACTTTTTGAAAAAATTCAATATCTGCTTCTTTCCTCCTTCCAACAAAAATAACACTACAATCATCTAAAACCTTGATCATTTTCATATGGATGGCTGAAAAAAACACAACAATCCCAAAGAAGATACTTCAAAGTGACTTTTTTCATATTCTTCCTCTGAAGTACAGGACCTTATTTCTGTTGTTACTTCTCTATCAAACCTTTTAGCAGTCAAAAGTTCTGTAATTCTGATTCTGCCATGCATTAAGTTCAATAAGTATGTCTTCTGTATTCATCTAAATCAGTGGTTCTAAAATAGTGATTTTGCTTCCCCTTGTTGCCCCAACCCCAAGGGACATCTGGCAATGTCTGGAGATATTTTTTGTTGTCACAACAGAGGGATGTGTGTATATGCATGTGTGTGTCTGTGCTACCAACATCTAATGGGTATTGGCAAGGGATGCTGCTGCTAAACATTACCCTAAAATGCACAAGATAGCCTTTCACAAGAAGAAATAACTCTCTAGTTCAAAAATGTCAATAGTGCCAAGGTAAAAAATGGAGATCTTAATCATCGATGAAAATGCTGAACAAGAATGAACAAAATCTTGTGATTAAAGAGATTTCCAAGCTGATTAACTGGCAATATTCTTTAGGTATGGCTGGGAACTCATGTTAATCCTTTATTATTCATCCAACATCTGAATACAGACATTTTAAATTCAGTAACAAAACCATTTTCCATTTAAAAATATAACTGGCTGTTTAACAATGAATGGAAAAATTTAGTTACAAAGACTGAAGTTATATTTTTTTCACTGCACTGACTCCCAAAATGGTTCTATGAAGGATAGATTACCTTATTGGATTAAAGTCAAATGTTACATTTAAATTTTAAGATATCAATCTAAAACATGTGGGCAAATATTCCATATCTCAGTAGCAATTAAGTAAATGGATATTAGCAAATTTTTTAAAAAAGAGACAACTCAGTGCTAGTTAATGTTTAAATAAGTAGTTTCATATAGAACTATAAGTGGAAATAAAAACTGGTTTAACCCTAATTTATTACTAGTCCCACTTCATAAATGAGGAAACTTAGGCACAAAGTAAAGTGGCTTAGCTTAAGATCACATATCTAGAAAGTGGCTGATCAGGAAATTTGAACCCAGCAGCCTGGCTCCAGTCTATTTTACTATTTCTGAATTATATAGAATTTTCTTTTTACAACTATTTAAAATGCATAAAAAGATAAACAGATTGGTGAAAATATTCAAATGTATGTAACAGAAAAAGATGAGATATAAACAGGTATACCTTAAATAAAAATTTAAAAGGTCAGCCTCTCTAATGATCAGATATGAAAAAAGTTTAATAACATTCCATCCAAGTACAAGTATAACTAATATAGGCATTCTAATACTTTTTTGATGAAGGTTCAAAGTGGTACTTTTTTGGGGAGGACAATTTGGACTTTCTCTCAAAAGTTTAAATGCATGTAGTCTCTGACCAATAATTAAGCTTTCTAGAATGAATACTACAGAAAAGACATGAGCACATAAAACAATTTGTTCAAGGATGTTAATTATAGCACTATTTGTAATAACTAAAAACTAGAGATAAGCTAAATGTTCATGAATATGGGAATAATTAAATGAATCAGGATATAGTAGTCATAGTTGGAATATACTTCTTAAAAATAGGCAGATCTGCAGTAACAAAAATATATATCCTTAATATATTTTTAAAGGGAAAAAGAAACTAATGTTTAACTTGAGGAAAGTCATGCAGGCTTTTCATATTTCTGGATAAGTATTTATTATTACATTTTACTTTATCAAAAGAAAAAAGCAGCAAGATTAGAAGGAAACAAAATGTTATCAGTGTCATCTTTACAGGTGCTATTTTCCCCATAAATATTTTTATGATGAGGTGTATTATTTTTATGATCGCTGCTACATGCCGATTCCTTCCTACACTCCAGTTAGTGTCCAGGTGAACTGATATGCTAATAGTCACTTCTTTATATGATAGCTATCATCATCAGCTCCATTTTACATATGTGAAAGAAGCTAAGAAAGCGACTGTAAAGCCTATTGTGTACTATGTTGCTAATTTCCTCATTGGACAATAGTAAAAATGTAAGAAAACCAATCCCAAGTCATTGTAAATTCATGAGCAATGTGCATAATGCAAGAAAAGTCTGATTTGCCATTTCAGGGATCTGAAGTGTTCCAAAATTAGAGTAGAAATTTGGGTCCTATTCCAGAAAATATACTAAATGAAATATTCTTAAAAAAAAAAAACTTCCCACACACATTCATGTATTTAGAGATGTAAATTTTGCTTTTTAGCACTGAGAACTAAGCTCTGATGACATACATTGCGAGTGATTTCTCTCATAAAACAGGAACACATTTTATATTTGAGAAGGCATAAACCAGTTACCTTAAATTTCAAACAAATTACGTTAATTTCCAAATGTCAGTTTCAAAATGCACAAAGGATTCATCTCATATTTGATAAATGGAAGGCATTACCTAACTTCTGGAAGCTAACCAGGCAAAAAAAACCTAACTTTATAAATGTGTCCAGAAACATAAAAAATAAACAGATAATGTCACCTTCTAATGATATCACATCTTTTGAAAAGGTGGAAGGTTTATTAGAATAGTAGTAATTCTGATGGTTTTTCTCTTCAATTAATGGAGTAGCAAAACTGGAAGGGAACCTTAGGTTTACTTATTACAACCCCCATATCATACAGAGGAGGTTCAGAGAAAGGAAATAATTTTCGTAAAGTCTCATACATACTAAAGAGGAAAAGAAAGAAACTCATGCAGTTTTTAAAAATCTAAATCCAGAATCTTGACTTTTGAAAGATATTATCCAATAATTTACTGCGCTACCTATGGTACTTTGGAGTTCTGTTTTCTTCTGTACTAATATGGTGCCTTTTTGATTCAGCACTTTTAGAAAGCAGCAAACTAATCTCTATTGTATTATCGGTACTCACAGATTCCTATAAAGTTTCCCAAGACCCTTTATTCCCTATCACTGGCTTTCACATGAAACCTCACTTGGAATACCAAATTAGAAAGGATTATAAAAAGCCAAGCCACTCCATTGCAAACTGTGCAGGGTTCCTGCTGACTCATTGCTTTGTCTCTGAATATACTTCCATGGTATCTACTTGTCTCTTTCTCTCTCTCTCACACACACACACACACACAAACCACAAGCTCAAATTTTTATTAGAGTCACATGATATAAAATTAGCTTACTGACATAAAATTAGCTTAAGTTTCTAAATGCTTATTTTCAAACTTTATATAGTTACCTTGTCATGGACCAATGACAGAAAGCTCACAGACCATACTTTGGGTAGTAATGCTCTATAGCAAATCGAACCTCACTAGATGTTGCAAATCAAAATACTTGAAATACCAAGGAAGAATTTAGAAACTTACTTCTTGTCGAAAAATGTTGAATTTTCTTTCCTCTTGGTGAATCCATTGGGTAGAAGTTTTAAGTTAATACCTTGCTTTCGGGCACGATTTTTCATAAAGTACATCTAATAACCAAAACCACAGACAAATTAATTTTAAATTGCCTTAAATTTCAAAAGTGAATAAAAAAGGTTAAAAAGGCACCATATTAGTAAAGATTTACTGAATACTTATATTTCAAAAATTGTGCTAAGCAGCCATATCACTTAATCCTCACAATACCACGAGACAGGTACTATTATTACTCCGTTTTAGCAATAAGTTTAATGAGATACCAACATTATAAGAGGTATAACTTGTATTAAAACCCAGAGCTCTGTAATTCCAGAGCCTGGGCTTCTGACAATATGCTCTACAAGCCAAAAGAACAATTTCATGAGGATTTTAAAAAAATACAGGGCATCTGGCAATTATAGGTGTTACCTATACAGTTCTTTCTCTTTGACTGATGGTTTTATACCATAAGACCCACATACACACGCTTTTATTACTAGACAGGTAGCTCACTCAGGAGAAATCGTGGCACTGTCTAGTTAGAATAAGGCCTAACTTACAGTAGCCACTGTTGTAGGCTGTACAAAATGGGATATTCTTGGTTCTGACATCTGTTACTCCACTGACCATCTGGGCTGCTAAAGCTGAACTAGTCAGCTCCAGAGAGTAATGAAAGAAATAATATCAAGGAAGAAAGATTACTCAAAGAAATAGCAAAGTATAAATGCAAGTTTTTTGGTTAAGTGAATGAGGATCTATAATTTGCAATGCAAACATTTAAGACAATCAAGTCAAAAGCCAAGGAAAAGGAAGGGCCAGCTATCACTGGCTAAGTATAAAAATGATTTCAGAAATTACCTGTAATTCTGCAACTTAAGTGACTTTAGTTTCAGTGATGGCAGTGATTATGAGGACAAACCTTCCCAAAGAAAACATCTAAGAATGCCAGGTAATGGGGGAAACACATAAGTGTAATAAAATATATTTTAAAATCACCTTTGTGTAATAAAATATATTTTAAAAAACAGCATTGAAAAACTGAAAGAAACAGGAAAATACAGACCAATATTTAATGAAAAGTGAAAGCAGAGGAAGGTAAGCAAAGTAATGAAGCTACTTTTGTTCATTCTGGCAAAGACAGACTTCCCCATTTTAACAACCTCCTCAGCGAAAGGGTCAGAGTCAAGACCCAGTAATCTTCTAGAAATCCCTCCTCAAATGAAACTGAGTTACAGAAAAACACACCCTCAAGATAAAGGTGAACCAGAAATAAACCCTACCCCCAAAACATGCTAGGAAATTTGTAATGGTCTAAAGGGAGAAACAGAAAAAAAAAAAATCTTAAACCTATCTTGGTTTCAGATAAGCCCAGACTTGCAATGTTGTCAGGTACCCGATAGAATAAAAGGCCTGTCTGTCCTATCTTCAAATAATTCTCACAAACATTTAAAGGAAAAAAAAAAGTACTCAATAAAAAATTAACAACCATAAAACAAGGCTCAGTGGGCAGAAACCAAGAGATAAAAAGCAGTAAGCTGAGAGAGTTCCCCATTATTTAGAAATTTAAAAGAAGGATACATAGATTTAGAACAGCCCTGCAAAATTCAAAGGAATAAAGAAACCTTGGAAATACTTGTAGTTAAAAAAAAACTATAAAAAGTGCCTAAGCAGATTTTTTAAAACACCAAATAAAACTGGACAATTTCTAGAATGCAATACAGAAATAAAAAAAAGACGAAAAAAAAAAAATTAGGAGACAGGTTAAAGGATAGGTAAGATGTAGGGAGAAGAGACCTAAACTACTTTTAAGTAGTTTTAGAAAAAGGAAAAAAAAAAAATAAGGCAGAAGTATCATTTTAACAGAATGGGCTGATAATTTCCCAGAACTAACTGTCAAATAACAACTGTCAAGTAAGAAGAATAAAAATAAATCTGCATTTTCACATTATAGTAAAAAAGCAGAACACCAAAAATAAAAAGAATGCAGCCAGAGGGAAAAAAATTTTTAAGGCAGTTAAAAATGACAGATGACTTTATGACAGTAACAATGGAAGCTATGACAATGGAAACAATTTTGAACCCAGAATTCTACAAAGAAAAAATCATTTAAGAATGAAGATAAATAAAAATTCAAACAAAAACTAACAGACTAATTTGAGTTGGCAACCAGCAAACCCTCTCTAAAAGATATTCTAAAGGATGTTTCTGAGGTAGAAAGTGATCTCTTGATTGGCCTAAGATGATGACTGAAAGAATAAAGAGCAAAGAGAGAAATATGAAGATAAATAAAGATAAACACTGACTGGATAGAACAGTAAGTATGTATGAAAAATTTAAAAAAGAATTTAAAATACCTGCAAAGAATAAGAAAAATTAGTAGAGGGTAAAACGGAATTTAAGTGTTCTAAATTAACTGCTGGTAAGATGGGGCCAAATCCTGTCTGCTGCCTATTTTTACAAATAATTTTCTTTTGGAGTACAGCCCTATCGATTTGGCTATGTACTGTTTATGACTGCTTTCCTGCCACAATGGCAGAATTGAGTAGTTGTACCATATAGCTTAGAAAAAATATTTATTGTCTGATATTTTACACAAAATGTCAAGTTGGGTTAGAAGGTCTTTGCATTGTCTAGGTATAGGGTTAATATACTGATTAACTTTAGGTACTGGTAAATAAAGTATGCATGTTATAATGTTTTAAGCAAGGGAAGGATAGAAAAAGGGTATGCAACTTTTAAACTGATGGAGAGAAAAATCTTAACTAAAAAAAAGCCCAATTCGACAGATAAAAAAAAAATAAAATGAAATGGGACAAAAAGAACAAATAAGATGACTAAGATGACACATTAAACTCATATATATAGGTAATTTTATCAAAATATAAATGAACTTAATGGTTAAGTTACAGTTGTCGGACTATAAAAAAAACTGGAACCCAACTTAGGGTATTTAGAAAAGACATAACCAGAACATAAAGATACAGAAAGGCCTACAGTAAAAGGAGAAAAAAAATACTCTAATCAGATACCAACCAAAGGCTTGATAGCTTTATTAATCTTAGACGAAGTACACAAAAAGCTAGACAAAGAGGATCATCTCATAATGCCAAAAGTTAAATATACCAAGAAGAAATATTTCCTGAGGTATTCATCTAATAATTTAGTCTTCAAGTACATAAAGCAAAACGAACTGAACCGTAGGGGAAACATACCAATCCTTTTGATTTTTATCTACTGGGAAATGTTAACCTACTTCTCTTTCTGTAACTGACAGAAACGTAAAGCAGAATAGAATAAAAAACTTTATATCAATAAATTTTAAAATTTAGGTCAAAAGTACAAATTCTTAGAAAAACGTAATCTACTAACAATGACTCAAGAAAACACAGAAAACCTGACCAGTCCCATAAATAATAAAGAACGTACTTCATTGGCTCAAACTCTAAACCTATATTGGTTCATTAATAAATTTTGCCAAATTCCCAAGGAAGAAATAATCCCAATAATAAATTTCAATAATCTAATGCATCCAAGAACAAAATGGAAACATTCCTAAATAATTTTGTAAACTAGAATCACATTGATACAGAAACCTGAGATACTAAAAATAAAAATTAGGTCAATCTCATTCATAAAAAGAAATACAAAATGAATGAATGAATAATGTGTACGCACATATATAAGACAACCGAATTCTGCAAAGTATAAAATGCATGCTTTGTTTTAATAATACACCATATAAGTTTAGCTTAAAATAGAAAATCAAAGCATTATTATGCACAATAGATTATAGATTAAAAAACAAAAAAATCAAATACAGATAAAATATAATGATTCATAATAAAATCTGTTAGTAAAGTAGAAATAGAACTTCCTTAATCTAGGTAACAAATTATATCTACAAAAAATTTAAGAGCAAATATGGTGAAATCTTGAAAGTTTTTCCTCAATAATCAGGAGTTACAAAATAAAGATGTATAGCAGAGTTAATATAAGTCTGAAGCCATTATTCTCAGGTTCTTCTTACAGCTGGCCCTTGGCTGGTATCTGGGAATTTGGTAAATGGTTCCCTACACTGACATAAAACTTTTCCTAAAATGTTGAGAGTGGTTCACTGTACCTAAATTGTTTGTACAAAGAACGTGGCTTTATCTGATTTTCCTCTGGGAGTCTAGGATTTGGCACATGCTAGGCAGAGGGTTCTTCTAGGAACAGCCCTCAATAAAAACCTTGGGCAGTGGCTAATAGGCTTCCATGGTAGAAAATAATTAACACATGTTATCACAACTCATTGCCAGAGGAATTAACTGTGTACTGTGTAACTCCGATGGAAGAGGACTATTGGAAGCCTACAGCTGAATTCCTCCAGACTTTACCCTTATGCTTTTTCTTTTTGCTAATTTTGCTCTGCACCCTTTTTCACTCTAATAAATTATAGCCGTAAGTATAATTCTATGTTGAGTCCTCTGAATCCTTTTAGCAAAATCATCAAACCTAAGGGTTGAATTGGGACTTATAACATTAATATCTACTATCAATCACTAGTATTTCGGCATTGAATTGCAAGTCCTAACTATTCCAATAAGGGGGTGGGGGGAGATTAAAGGAACAATAGAAACAAATTGTGATTGTTTACGGAGAAAATCTAAAGACTCTAAAGATAAGGTACTGGGATAGATTTTAATATGGTTGCTCACTATAAAATAAACAACAACATAAAAACTTCATTCCTAAATACCAGCAAAGAGACAATTAAAAATTAAAAAGAAAATGCTGTTTCAAAGAAATGAAGAAATAAGGTGTCCAAAAAAAAAATCTAACAAAAAATGTGAACGACCTCCACTGAGAAAATTATAGAGAGATATTAAAGAAGCCCCAAATAAATGCAGAGATACAACACAACCAAAGATTTAAAGATTCAATGCTATTTAAGAAGCCCAATCACTTAAGTTATCCTATATAATAAATGCAACCCAATCAAAACTCCCAGGTGGGGAGAGAAAGGACTGATTCTTCCTATATGTATAAAATTATACATATACTCTATTATATTCTAGGAAATAGAGTATAAGCATAGTCTAGAAAATGAACAAAGTGGGAGGACTTACTTTATCGGACAGCAAATTACAGTAAAAAAACTACAAGAATTCAGAAAGTGTAGTATTGGTGTGGGTAGACAAGTAGACCATCAGAATGGTACAGAGGCCAGAAACGGAGCCAAGCACATATGGATGCTTGATTATATGACAAAGGTGGTCCTGCAGAACAATGGTGAAAAGATGAACTTTTCAGTAAATGTAGGAAAAGTAGATTATCCATGCAGAAAATTAAATAGGACTTCTACTTCACATGATACACAAAAATTCCAGGTAATTTAGACTAAATGTGAGATGCAACATTATAAAGCTTTTATAAAATAACTATGGGAGAATAGCTATATAACTTCAAGGTAGGGAAAGATTTCTTTATAAACACACAAAACTACTAACTATTCAGGAAACACAAAATAAAGCTGACATTAAAATTAAGAACAATCTGTTCAGCGAAAGATACCACAGAGTAAAAAACAAGCCACAGAATGGCAGAAAGTATTTATCACATGTAGAACTATCAACTAGTGTCCAAAAAATTTAAAAAATTCCTATTAACCAGTAAGAGAAATTTCACCAATGAAAAGATAAGCAAAAGATGTGAATAGATATTCCACCAAAGAGAAAATTCAAATGGCTAATAAAATATTTGAAAGGTGCTCAATCTCATTAGGAATCAGAGAATTGCAAATTAAAAGTCATAATAAAATCACCAGCCATCAAGTGACAAAAATTTTAAACTCTGGATAAATCAAATATTATATAGGATGTGATAACAGGTTCATTTATACACCATTGGGAGTTGGTATAACCACTTTGGAAAATGTTTGGAAGCATCTAGTCAAATTGAAAATATGCACACCCCACAACAAAACAATTCTACTCCCAGGTGGAATAAACCCTGGAAAAACATGTGCACATGCAAACCACATTCATAAAAAATTGTTCATGGTAGCACTGTTTCTAAATTCTTTTGTTATTAGAGAAAATCCAAAGCCCATAAAGAACAGACTAGATAAACTAATCGTGGCCTTAAACTAGAAAACTGTTCATAAATAAGACTGGGTTGGGGAAGGGCATAAAGAGGTTGCAGAAAACTTTTGAGAAACTGGTAAATGTTCTAATTTCAGATTTGGGTGGTAGTTACATGGATGTTCACTTTATAAGTATTCATTAAATAGTTATTTCTTTTATCCTTCGTTAATGTGCATGTCGTACTTCACAATAAAAAATATTAAGTAATATTTCTTTTAAGTAGAAATTTTATATACCTAATTAAGCTTGTGAAAAAAAGATTGATGATAATCTTTCTTTCAGATATGTGTAACATGTCTGTACCAATAATACCAATACAATAGGTTTAAAGGGTATTAAAATTCTGCAACTTCAATACTAAAACAGTCTCTGAAAAATGAACATAATTCCATGACATGATCTAATAACAATATTAAAAAATTTCTGGAATAATAGCAATCGCAAAATATTTCAAATATGTAAGCTTTAATTTTGAAGTGTTCAACGAATGAAAAAAGGGTGAAAAGAGTATGAAAATTAAGTGTATTGAAATAGCAAGTCCTGTTAGCTCTTCCTTCAGAAACCAGAATCTAATTACTTCTTAATAATTCCAACGGCATTTTCCAAGCCACCATCATGTTTCATCTGAACCACAGCAATAGTTTTCTATCTAGACTCCTTGCTTCCAATCTTCTACTTAGTCCATTTTCCTGACAGCAGCAAGACTGACCTTTCAAAAAAGAAACACACTCAAAACCCTCCCATAGATTACATTTTCACTCAGAATAAATTAGACCCTTTACCAGTTTCTCTAATCTCGTATTCGACATTCTCTTCACTTAACTATGCTTTAGTCACCTTGCCCCTTTTCATTCCAGAAACGCACCAATCTAGTTCTTGACTCAGAGTCTTTGTTTCTATCTCCTTGTAGTATAGTCTTCTTCCAAATGTTCATGACTGCCTTTCTCATCATTCAGATGGCTGCTTAAATATCATCTCTCAAAGAAGCCTGTCCTGACCACTGTCTCAAAAATGGTACCCTCACAACCTCTACCTAACAAACACCATTCTCATTTTCTTTAATCTCCTGTGCTTTCCTTATTTTCCACATGCACTTAACTCTATTTGAAATTATGTTTTCTGCTCATCTTCTGTCTCTCACCCTACAAGCTTCAAGAGAGGAAGGACTTTGTTTTGGTCACTGCTATATCTCTAGTGACTGGAATAGCCCCAGATCACAGTAGCCAGTTAACACATTTGTTGAGTAAAAACGAGTCTAATTAATTAGAGAAAATTCTAACTGGAAGGGCTTAGAGAAAATACTTACATATTTATTGCTTAATGGCCTTTTCAATAAAGTATCTCTGGAAATATGGTCTGCTGTTCTTGCGACATCTTCCAAAAATCGATAATCTAAAAATTCAGAAATAGAAAAATAAACAAATGGCATATACTAATGGCCAGGAAGCATCAATCTGCTATGCATAAGATGGCTTACCACTTAAGAGATTCATTTCAGTAAACTGTTGTACTGAAACATATGCAGTTTTATCTCGAACTCCATTACATGTCAGTTCTGCTTTGTGTTTCTTTACACAGGGCAAACTGAAGAGACAAAGAGGAAGTCTTTTTATACTTTGAGGTAACAACAGTACAGACAGATAGAGGTAATAAGGTAGGAAATTATATATACAGATACACACACACACACACACACACACACACACACACACACACACATACATATACAAACATACACATACCTGCAGGAGTATCGCATACAACGGGGACATCGGTACTTTGCTTCTTCTGTACCACAAGTTTCACACCTACAAAAGCCCACAAGAAACTTAATAAATTATCAAATATTAATTCTACCTATTTGTTTATAAAAATTTCTGAGTCATTAACTCGTCACAATTAAATTAGATGTAGTCATAGCGAATATAGTATATACTAGGAACTCTGATAAAACGCTTGATAGCTGTAAAACGTCGTTAGAAAATTTTCTTCTAGGAAACCAACTTCAAATGACATTTAAAATGTTGCTAATGCTTTGTAATAAAAATGTATTAAATTTTTAAAAAATCATGTCATCTTTCACTGTGTTTTCTTCTATAATCAGAGAATAAGATTATTCAATATTTTAACTTGAAATTCCTGGCAAGCTATTAATGATTATGTGAGTATGTACATATACCCAGAATTCCAATCTATGAGCTATGTTTAACTATCTTAAAGGAACACACACGAACAGAAGACTGTAAGATCCAGGTGAATTTAGAGAGTAGTAGTTACATCTTTTTTCCCACAACCCCAGACCCAACCTAGAATGGGCATCAAAATAATCTAGAAATGCTATTACCCATCATCTGTCTTCAACTGCTCTTCTAGGATCTTGGGATACTGACAACCACACTACTATTTTGCCTATTGTGTTCTAGATATAATAGTCCCAAGAATCAGATCACTCTTTTATTTTCTGTGCTGTCACTATTGGGAAATTAAATCAAAAGTAATACATATTCATAGTACCCACAGAGAAACCAGACATTTGGGTGAATTCAAGTGCATCTCTGCTAACTTAATTCATTCTGTCATTGTTTTATGACTATTCCTCATCTCTACCCCCTTTCAAACAAATACTGAGTCAAGGGCATATTATGTCAAATCAGAATTTGGTACAAAGGTTTCTCAGCATTCTCACCTCCTAATGCGCCCACTGGACACTAGTAACCTCACATACTTTCACTGAATTTGTTGTCATCTGACAAAACCCTCCCTTCCCAATTTCCCACTCCCCCACTCCCACCGCTCAGGCCTCAGGGCCCCAAATTTGCATTTATTTTTCCTTATTCTACACCCTATTAGTAGTGTAGTTTCCTTCAATCTAGACAACAGAGAACTCCACAGCTTTATTCCCCCAGTGGATTTTTCAATATTATCCTACCTTGACATGGCCAGTTTACGCTTGGAGCCCACTGGGGGGGAATCCATCGGAGGCTCTTCTTTCATTTTTGTATCATCTACCATTTCTTTTATCGGGAAATATTTTTCTTCTTTTACACACACTTCATCCATTATTTCCTCCTCTTTTATGTTCTGACCAACAAACGTCTCCTCCTGTTTTACCTCCAAGTTATCTTTCTTCTCTTCCTTCACCTCTAGCCAGTCCATCACCTCTTCCTTCACTTTCTCTTTCTCTTCCTTTACTTCTGGTTCTTCCACTTGCTCTTCTTTCACCACCAAACCACTATCCATCTCCTGCTTCACCTCCAATACGACTGGTTTCTCCTCCTTCACCTCAGGCCCATCCTCTCCCTCCTGCTTTACGCACTGGCCACTCCGCAGACCTTCTTCCACGTCCGACCAGTCCACGACTTCTTGCTTCACGACCGTTAGATCCACTCGCCTTTCGTCTGCCCTTTGTCCACTTTCTTCTTGCCTATCGCCCATTTTCTCCAGGCCTGTTGGTCCATAACCCACCTCTCCACCGCCGGCCTCCTCCGTCCTCGCTTTGCCCCCGACTCCCTCCCTCCCCGACGGGAGACTGAGCCCCGCAGCTCCAGCTTGGAGACAGTCTCTCGACGTCCCTTCTTCCTCAGCAGCAAAATCCATCAGGTCACGACCCCTGGCCTCCGCTGCCACTGTACCTTGTAATGTGGCTGGTCCACACCAGCAGGTAAGGCTTACCGGCCGGATCCGGGGCAGAGGACCACGTGTACAGTAAGCCTCCGGCACCGAACGCCGGCTTGGCGTGTTCCTCCACCTCGCCGTAAAGCAACGCTTTCGCTCCCCGCCACTTTACGACGCGTAGAATTCTTTACGGCTGTGCGGCTGCCCAGCCCAGAGGCGGGAAGAGAATTGGCGTGAGGGCACGCCCACCGCGGCCCCGCCTTCGAGGCGGGGCTTCTCCAAACCCCGCCCCCTGGAGGCTGCCTCCCGCCCCGCCCCCTGCTCAAGACCACACTCCTCCGGGAAGAGGCTGGAGGGCTTGGCCGGACAGGCTTGGAAAGGGAAGGTACACCCTAAACTGTGTTAAAGATGAAATCTAATCTTGTACGACAAAGGAGGAAACACCTAGAATCAGGCGATGGACGAAGTTACAAATCTCTTAGTGTTACTGTGAAGATCCGATGGATTCGTGCATGGAAGTAAGCTAGCAGTGACAAACAAAATCAACATGTGGTGGCTATTATTCCTGGGAATCCCAATAGGTTTCAGGTAGGAAAGAAGGCATTCATTCTTATTCTTTCAGTTCTTGGTTAGTAAGAGCCCGCATCAGCCAGTTCCCCATCCTCAGCACCCTGGAGGATTCTAAGAGAAAACAAACAAACAGACAAATAAATGTGTGTGTGTGTAATGTATTCTCCCTATTTAAAGACTGGGCCAAAAGTTCAATTCCCAAGACTAGATTTAAGAAATACACAGAAAAATACACACACACATAGCTAAAACCACTCTTGTATCTATTTCAATTAGTTTTTAAAATTATTACATACTGAGCATGAGGTATTTATCTAATCTACATAGCATGTCTTTGAGATACATAATTTTCTTGCTGCGTAAGAAGGCTCCAAAGAAATAGCATCTTAGCTATGGGCTGCTTTGTACTACCCCCTGTTATAATTTGCAGGGCATTTAGCTGTTATCATTCATTCACACATTGTTCAGAGAACGGGAATTTTGTATGGTTGAGCAGAGTAAGGAAGAGTGGTAATTTTAAAACCTTAGTTGGAGCACCACCCATTAAGTAGTGCTGGAAGAGGTATTGAAGTTGGAAGAGTTTAGTAAAATCTTATGGGTTGTGAGGAAGAAGCTTCCAGAGGAATCATATAGCTAGTCTCTTTTGGAGATACCTAGGGGTGCCAGCTACCCATAGAGTCAAAGAGAGTCTGACTGGATTTTCAGGCTAGATTACATGTTTACACTAGGAAAAGAGGTTAGATGACATAATCTGTGTGGTTTTGCCAAAGACAAAATTTGGGAGATAGGAGCAATGAGAGGGAGTATTGATCCTCAAGAGAATAAAACCATCTAGATTTCCATTTTAAGAGAAAGTTCTGAAACTACTGATCGGAAACATAAAAACTGCACATTTGGAACTTTTGTCATATTTCTCCCATTTGGTCTTCTTATAATCTGTATTTTTTTTCCCATAGTCATTGGAAAGGACAATTATTAAACCAGTATGGATCCTTGACAGCATCACAGCTAATTACTTACCTAAGTTAAATAAGCAACACCGTGAAACTAAAGTTTTAATGGGAACATCAGAGATTATGGTGATATCATTGAATGGCAGTTTTGAAGGAAAAATGAGGCTTAAGTAATCCTAGAGGAGGAACTTTAGGTTATTGGAATATAGATCTAGAGTATTGGCTATAAGAGCAGAGACAGGGCAGGGGCAGAGAAAGGGAAGTTACATAGGGCTGTCACTGAATTCCTATCCAGTTTCTCAAGCACTTTTCCTTCCCTTTTCCACTTCAGTGGAGTAGAGGTATAAGCCTAGCTCCTTCAGTATAGGATTGAAACATCTTGCTGCACCCTGTCCTCTCTGTCTCCCGTCCCTGCACTGGGCATCATGGTGCAGCTCTCCTAACTATTTTGGGACTTGGTCCTTTGCCAAAATCATAACTGAGTTCAGTTTAACAGAAGTCTGGAAATGCTTTCTGGGAAAGTATATTAACTGAGATTGAAATACGAGCAAGTATATATTAAGAATGGTTAAAATCATTTTCGTGGCTCAGCAGGCACTATGTGTAGTCAACTGTCTGGTTGACTATAGAGTGAGGATTAGAAGGGTCTTTCCTGACCCCTTAAAGGACAGATAAGAAAACAAAAACCCAAAGAGATAGAAAAATTTGCCCAAGATTACGTGGGTATAATTGGCAGTATCGAAACAGAAAATTAATGTTCTGGTCAAAGCCTTTTGTTTGCTCTTGAGCCAGCTTAAGATGAAGGCCAGGAAGTGGAAGTGCAGCTATGTCCACACAAGAGGCAGGAACAAGTAACCAGAAAGCATGGCAGTCTGAATTTTATTTTGTATGGATATGTTTTATGATGTGTTGCAGTTTGGGTTATTCAGAAATAGATGCCAGTAGGAGTTATTTGGAATCAATTCCTGTGAAAGGAAGGGGAAGAAAGCAGGATTGGCCAGAGAGAATTTAAATTGTGATGCAGGTCTCACAGAGTGCTGGACAACCTGATGATTATCTCTGAAGAAGGCATTTTCCTTTAGAATGTTCCATATCAGGCAGAACTGCCTCTTCCTTTATATCTGGCCTCACTCAGTCACCTGATTCAGGGTGCCCCAGAGGAGTGTGGTCTTGGGAAAGAGGCCTCTCTGAAGCTATACCTGACAGCTGAAGGCTGCTGACTCCACTCCTTGTGGCTGTCTTTGAAAGGGGATCTGGGTGGCACATCTCCATGGCTACCACAGTGTAAATGTGTGTTTGCCTCTGTGTCCACATGGCTTCTCGTCACTGAGTTGGCATCATTCTTTTTTGAAGGCGAGTTTTCTCTCTTCTCCAAGTACTTTGTTAAAAAAATATAGCCACTCATAACTCCCAGGTATCAATGCATATCATCATGGAGACTCACTATTGTCTTATTCCAAATGTCTGGGGAAAAAGAATCTGATTGGATCAGCAAAGTAAGGGAGGTAGGATTACTTAGGGTAAACACAGTTGCAAAATTATTGGAGAAGAGCACTTTGCTCTGGGCAGTGTTCTCTTACTTTAATGGAAAAAGCACTGAGTTTAAATTTCTTTTGCCGCTAGCTGGGTGACCACTCTGAGTCTCAGTTAATTTCTTCATCTGTAAAATAGAGATAGTTATACCTATTTCACAGGGCTATTTTGAAAATTAAGTGAGAAAATGTATGTGCAAGAGCTCTGTAAACAGTATTCTATAAATGTAAATATAATTTCCTTATTCTACCAGTAATTTTGAAAATCATGCTGGTAATAGCTCAGTGTTTTCTTTTTCAAATTATGAAAGACAAAATTGAGATATTCACATCCCCCAGTTCTTGGCCGTATGCTTGTCATGTGTGACAGTCCTCTCCTTAATACTTTTGCTGTTTGTATACTTTTACCTAGCCCAAGGTCCTCAAAATCGTCTTCTATATTTTGTAGAAGTTTCATAGTTTTAGTTCCAACATTTAGATTTATGTATATAGTGCAAAGTAATGGTTTGAATTCTTTTTTGCATATGTATATTTTATTGTTCGAGCTCCATTTGTTGAAAAGACTATACTTCCTCCTTGAATTGCCTTAACATCTTGTCGAAAATTAAGTGACCACAAATATAAAGATTTATATCTGGACTTCCTCTTCTGTTTCATTGACCTATATGTCTATCTTTACGTCAATACCATATTGGTTACCATAACATAATTGATTACCATAAATAATAGTAAATTTTCTAATTGCTTAATTACATCTTCCTACTTTGCTCTTCTTTTTTAAAAGTGGGTTGGCTATTCTAGATCCTTTGCATATTCATATAAATTTTAAGATCAGTTTATCAGTTTCCACAAAAGAGCTTGCTGGGATTTTGACAGGGATTGTGTGAAATACATAGACAGATTCGAAGATAAATGCATCTTAACAATAGTATGTCTTTAACCAGTGAAAATGGAATGCCATGTATTTATTTAGATTGTCTTTAATTTCATTTAACAATCCTTTGTAGTTTGCAGTGTACTAATTTTTGCATGTCTTTTCTAGATGTATACGTAAGTATTTTATCTTTTTTGATGTGATTCTGAAAGGAATTATTTAATTTCACTTTTGGATTTTTTCATTGCTACCATATAGAAATACAATTGATATTTGTATATTGACTTTGTATCTTGAAGCCTTATTAAATTCATTTATTTTAATACACATGTATATATGTGTATATATACATGTATATTTATATTCAATTAGCTATTTTTTATTTAGTTTTCATACATATTTATGAGGATATTTTTCTATAACTCTTTTCTTGTAATGTCATCTGATTTGTTATCAAGGTTCTCTCCATTTTCTTTAATTTTATGTTTCTTGTCTCTTTATTGCTTCCAGATACTTTCTGGGCAAGTTCCCTAATTCCTACCTTACTGATTTGTTATTTGATGGTATCCAATCTGTTAGTCAACCCATCTACTATTTTATTTTATTTGCTACATTTTTCATAACCAGTATCTCCAGCTTATTATTGCTTCATAATATTCTCACTTATGTCTTTGGAGGTATTTCTTTTACTCATTTAAAATTTCTTATCTACAGCCATGCCACTCTGAAAGTACCCAATCTCATCTGATCTCGGAAGCTAAGCAGGGTCGGGCCTGGTTAGTACTTGAATGGGAGACCACCTAGGAAGACCAGTTGCTGAAGACATAAATAAAGAAAATAAAAAAAAAAATAACTATAACAAACATTGAAATATACACTCTGCCTTCAGAATGGTCACAGTTTAATCAAAGGAGACAAAAATATGAAGAGCAATAACAATACATTGAAGTAGGTGCAGAATATAGGATATGACTTAAAGTAGTAGCATGCATTCATTTGTGGGAAAAGTTAGGAAAGGTTTCCTGAGAAGCTAACTGGAAGAATGAGTGGAGTTGACCAAGAGAACAAGGAAGGAGAGCTTTCCAGAGGATTGAAAAAGTATAGTATATTCAGAGAACATCAGATAAGTTAGGTAGAGCTAGAATGTATTGACTTTAATAAGAAAAGAGGGAGAGAAGTTTGACAGGTAGTTAGAGGCCACGTCACCAGGGCCTTGTAAGCCTTGCAGAGAAGCTTGCATTTTATTTCTTCATTAGATAGGTGATCAGGAGCCAGATTCACTTCTTGAACTTTGGTTCTGAGGCTGGGACACAGAAGCAAGTGGTCAGGAAAGAAACCACATGTTGATTCTTGTATGATTATTCTTTGTCAGGGGAACATGACATACAGTTATTTGGGTGGGCCTATTATTACAACACAAGTAACTGTTTCCAAAGAAAGACTGGATCTCTTATTGGCAGAGCATGATTTGGGTCAAACAAAAAAACTCATGATTTAGGAGGTTTAGTCACAACTGATGAGCCTTTTAAGGACCCAAGAATTTCTCTTGAGAAATCCAGGACCTAATACAGAGGCATATTATTTGTTGCAGCAAAGTATGTGAAATAGATTTCTAAAAAGATTTCAAAAAAAAAATTTCTGAAAAAAATTCTAAAATAATTTATTAGTATCTTTTTGATACCTTAATCCTGAAACCAGCAAGTTTAACTAGCCAGAAGACTTAGTTATGAAACCAAACTAAATAAATTCTGGTTGTATTAATTTTTCACTTCCAATCATTAAACCAAAACCTTTTTGGTCTCTACTAATTAAATTTGGTTCAAAAGGTTTTTAATTTTTTTCATTGTAGGAAGACTTGAAAGAAAAATACACAATATTTCTTTGTGATATATTAAATTATGTAGGAAATATTTGGAAACAAGTAAAAAATATTTTAACTGTGAATGTTTTATATAATACCTTCGCATTTGTATTTTGGTAGTTAAAAGGCTTAACCTCTTTTACAAATTCAAAATGTTCAAGTGAGAAAATTTGAATGTAATATTAATAACATTTAAGTAAAAATTTTATTATTTCTTAGTTGAGGGAGATTTTTATCCCTTCATGGAGAATGTTCTTTTTATGAAACTAAGTTTCCAGTATTTACTTCAAGAAGTGAGAAGTATTTTTGAATTTCAACTCTAAATTTGTCCTGAACTAGTTACCTAGTAAAATCAAATTATGTTTAATGGATTATTACTGAGATCATTTTTGTACTTGTGTGCTGTCCTAAAATTCCACTGTTAGGTACAGCCAAGATGATTGCTCAGATTCCCCATCAGTTGGTTGCTCTACTCTAAGAGGTACCATTTTTTCTAATTTAGCTTTGATTTATACCAGAACTCTGTATTCAAAGCACACAGATTACATAACTGTGTTCCCAGGCATAGGTGACAACGTCATTATACCAATATCATAGTCAATTACTAGGTGGGTCATGGTAAAAGGTTATGCTTTAATAGGGTAAAGCTCTATACATTGAAGGCTTAGCTTACACTTATGTTTTTTCTTTAATTTTTTTTATTATTTATTTATTTTTAGGGAAGGCAAGCCTTGGTTGACCTCACAGATTGCAAGGATTTTTCAGTTTATAATCCCTTATTATTTTGCTTTTTACACCTACAGCACCTGGTCTTCCTAGGTGGTCTCCCATCCAAGTACTAACCAGGCCTCACTCTGCTTAGCTTCCAAGACCAGACAGGATCAGGCTTATCCAGGGTGCCATGGCCATAGACAAACTTACACATTTTTAAAACCATAAAAAAGTGCTGGTTTTGTTTGGGAGAGCCAAACTTCTACTTCTGGGCTGGAAAACGAGGTCTGCCAAAGTGCCTGCTGCTCAACAACATGTTCCTACTGCTCAGGTCATTTCTGTGCTATAGCAGCATTCTTTCTTTGTTAATTGTGAAGTCATCAAACAAGCAAACAAATGGAAACTTTTGGCTTCCCACAGAAAGAACTACATTTATTTTTCATTCCAGGTAAAGAGCAGGTTTTGCGAGGCCTGAGGTCCATAGAATTTAAGGTCTTCTTTATGAAAAAGAAGTAAAAATTAATGTACTTTTGCAAACTTTATAAATAAATGCCCATATAAAGACATTTTGAAGGCCACTACAGAACTCTAAAACTTAATTTATTAGCTTCACAGTAACTCTGCCTCTATAGAAAGTATTTTTTAGGTAAAAGGATATATAAATGGCATTTATTTATTTATTTATTTATTTAATTGAAGAAATGACTTAAATTTTCCCCCCATCTTCCTCCCCACTCTCCACCAGCCTCTAGTAACCACTATATTTTAGGTAAACTTGATAGAATTTTAAAATTAATTTGCTGTATCTTTAGTTTAATATGCTAAATTATTTCACCAATAGAAAAATTTTTATGGTATAATTTGTGAATTTAGAGATTTTGCTTTTGACTTATGGTTATCTATCTCTATGTGTTTAAGTGTTTTGTTTTGAATATTCATGCTACAACTGTATGAGAATATACCAAGAAATTATAGGTGAAAATTGTTGCATTGTGATGATAGAGAGCCTTTCAGACCTGAACTCAACAAATCCCAAGTAGGATAAATATAAAATAAATATCTAGGTATTTAATAGATAAATTAGTAAAAGCCAAAGAAAAAGTGATCTTGAATGAAGCAAGAGAAAGATGACTTATTACATATGGAGAATAACAATGTGAATGATGGCTAACTTTTCATCACAAACAATAGAGACTAGAGACATTAGGTTGACATATTCAAACTGCTGAAAAAAAATGCAACCAAGAATTCTGTATCTAGAGAAAATATCTTTTAAAAATAAAGGGGAAATAAAGACAAAAATTAAAATTAATCATCAGCAACCCTACAAGAATTAGCAAAAAAAAAAAAAAATTCTTCAGATGAAGGGGAATGATATCACATAATAACTTACCTCTACAAAAACTATATGTTTAATTTTATCCTTATAATTTAACAAATATAGAAATGTTTAAAGCAAAAATTATAATCCTATATTGTTGGATTTATACTTTATGAAAATGTACTACATATGACAACAATAACTCAAATAATGAGGGGATTAAGTAGAAGTATACTGTTACATGGTTCTCATATTTTATTTTAAATAATTTAATATTAGCTCTAAGTAGACTGTGATAAATTAGAGCTTAATACTGTAATCCATATAGCAACTGCTAAGAAATAGAATAAAGGACAGGAAGTTTTCTCCCTTTTTACAGATAAGAAAACTTCAGCTTCCAGTTATGATGAAATTGCCCATATCAGACTAAATATGATGCTAAGAACTATAAGGTCTGACTCAATATAACAAATAGATGTTTGACAGCATTAACAATTGTCCAAAAACAGTCAGGGGAAGATAATAAGTAATGAAGAAGGAAATGTACTAAAGTAAAGGGGACCTCTCCAGTACTTTTTTCCCTGGAGAAAATTGCTGAGCAGCAAAAATATGTCTCAGTGCTTTTGGTGATCTTCAAGACTGATAGCATGGGAGAGTGGGAGGAGAATGAGAAGAAACTTTGCAGTTTAGAACTGAGGAAGGAAGATAGGGTCCTTGAACCATAGGTTTTCTCTTGAGATACCTCAAGTGTGACTCTAGGGGAATAATGAAAAATTAGTAATAGAGCAATCATCAGATGGCCTAAAGTCCAGTCTTGAACTACCTCAATCACATTTGGATCTAACTGCCTGTCAAAAGAAAAATCTCTCAGGAGAGTAAAATTATAATTAAAAGATTCTGAAAGTTTTTACATATGATGCGTGAAATTTAATAAAGAAATGTTATATATGCCAGGCACAAGAATAACTGGAAACTAAAAGAAAAAATAGACAATATAAAAATAACTTTAGGACACACAGATACTGGAATAATCAGATATGGACTTTAATTCAACAGCAGTTAATGCAATTACTTTGTGCCAGGCATAGTTTTAAGTGTTTTCTCATGTTAATTTACTGAATCCACTCAGCAATCAAGTGAGATAGTGTGATGGTTAATTTTAAGTCAATTTTTACTGGTCAGAGGGTACTCAGATTAAAAAATATTTCTGGGTATGTCTGTGAGGGTGTTTTTGAATGAGATTAGTGAACTCAGTAAATTGCCCCCTTCATGTGCATGGGCATCATTCCAACCATAGAAAGCCTGAATAGAACAACAGACAGCTATGGAAAACATTATGAAGTTTCCTTAAAAAATTAAGAATAGGATCACTATATGACCCAGCAATACTTCTTCTGGGTATCTACCTCCCAAATTTGAAAATATCCACAAAGATATATGTACCCCGATGTTCCTAGCAGCATTGTACACAGTAGCCAAGAAGTGGAAACTGAAGTGTCCATTAATAGATGATTGGATAAAAAAGATGTGATATGTATGTACACTGGAATTTTACTCAGCCATAAGGTGAAATATTGCCACTTATGACAACATGGATAGATCTTGAGATTATCATGCTAAGCGAAATAAGTCAGACAAAAATCTTAAGAACATATTATTTCACTCATTTATGGGAAATCAAACTGAAAGCAATAAACATGACAGACAACAGAGACTCATGGACAGAGACAGCAGACTCGTAGCTACCAGAGGGAAGGGGAGGGAAGAGGGGTAAAGGGGGTCAAATATATGGTGATGGAAGGAAATTTAACTTTGGGTGGTGAACACACAGGCAATATATATATGACGTCTTATTGGATTGTACACTTGAAATCTGTATAGTATTAATCAATGTCACCCCAATAAATTTAATAAAAAAAGAATACAAGTCAGAGGGAGGAGGAATTTTCTCCTTTTTGCTTTCTATCTGCCTGCTTGGGAAATCTCATCTTCTCTGACTCCCAGATGGGTTTTAAACATTGACTGCCCTGGTTCTGAGGCCTTTGGACTTAACTGAATTACATCACTGGCTTTCCTGGGCCTCTAGCTTTCAGACAGTAGATTGTCAGACTTTTTCATAATAATGTGAGCCACTTCGTCACAATCAATATATATATTATATATAATAATGTATTGTACATAAATCTATATTATGTATAATATATAATAAAAATAGGTATATATTATTATAATATAAAGTCTATCTCTATATCTCTCTTGCTCTCCACCTCTCTTACTGGTTCTGTTTCTCTGGAGAACCCTAACTAATACATACTTTTATTTTCCCCATTTTATAGTGGAGAAACTGAGGCAACGTATAATGCACTCAAAGTCATATAGCTACTCAGAGTACTCAACTACTATATTATGCTGTTTATGATTATGTTGATTTAAAATTTCTTTAGTATTTTTAGGAACATAAAACAAAGTAAGGTGTTTTTATTTTATACCTATTTTTTAAATGATATCTAAGAAAATCATTTATGTTTCTGAAATGAGTTTTTTGGGGATGAAGTGGGTAACAGAAAGTATAGCATGAAGACTGAAATTTGAGTATGAATATGGTTTCTTTCATTTAAAATCAACCTCTGTTCTGTCTTAAAACTATTTCTGTGTTCCTTAAGCAGGTAATCAGATATCTTTGCCATAGCCCCATTAAAAATTGTGGTGAAGTATACAATATAAAACTGGTCATTTTAATCACTTAAAATGTACAATTCAGTTGCATTAAGTATATTCATATTGTTATACAATCAGCATTACCATCCATCTCCAGAGCTTTATTATCACCCCAAACAGAAACTCTGTACTCTTTCAAAACAATTCTCCATTCTCACATCATCCAGGTTCTAGTAGTAACCTCTATTGTATTTTCTATAAATTTTTTTTATTCTTGGATACTTCAGATGTGGAATCATGCAATATTTGTCCTTTTTTGTTTGGCTTGTTTAACTTAGCAAAATGTTTCAAGGTACATCAATGTCATTGCATATATCAGAATTTCATTCCTTTTTAAGGCTGAATAATCTTCCATTCTATTAATGTACACACCACATTTTGTTTATCAATTCCTCTGTTGATGCACATTTAGATTGTTTTCATGTTTTGGCTATTCTAAATAATACCTCTGAACAATAAATAGTGTACAACTATTTACTTCATTCCATTCTTTCAGTTCTTTTGGGTATATATACATGAAGTAGAATCTCTAGATTATATGGTAATTCTGTGTTTAACTTTTGAGGAACTCCAAATGATTTTTTTTTACTGTAGCTGCACCATTTTATATTCCTACCAGCAATGTATACAGAGTTCCAATTTCTACGCATCCTCACCAACACTTGTTCTTTCTTTCTTTTTTTTTTGGATATCAGCCACCATAATGGGTGTGAAGTGGTATCTAAATATAGTGTTGATTTGCATTTTCCTAATCACTAGTGATGTTGAGCATCCTTCCATTTATTGGCAATTTGTATTTTTTCTTTGGAGAAATGTGTATTAAATCCTTTGCCCATTTTTCGATAGGGTTGCCTTTTTTTTGGTTTGTTTATTTGAGTTGTGAGTTCTTTATGTATTCTGGATAGTAATCTCTTATGAGACACATGATTTGTGATATTTTCTCCCATTCTGTGGGATATCTTTTCACTCTCTTGATAGTGTCTTTTGATGCACAAAAGCTTTTAATTTTGATGTAGTTCAATTTATTGTTTACTTTGTTGATTGTGCTTTTGGTATCATCTCTGAGAAGTCATTGCAAAATCCAATGTCTTGAAGGCTTTCCCCTATGTTTTTTCTAAAAGTTTTATAGGTTTAGGGCTTAAATTTAAGACTTTAATCCATTTTGAGTTGATTTTTGTATATGAAGTAAAGTAGTGGTCCCCAACCTTTTTGGCATCAGGGACTGATGCTCCTGTAGGAATCTAATACTTGAACTGAGGTGGAGCTGGGGTGGAGATATAGTGCTGGGGAGCAGTTGAAAATACAGATGAACCTTCGCTGGCTTGCTCACTGCTCACCTCCTGCTCTGAATCCTAACAGGCCAC